>JAKWJA010002489.1:14169604-14813014 GCA_027704765.1 Solanum habrochaites
GATGTATTATCAGATTTTTTGACCGCATTATGATTGAAATGCAACTATCATAGATATAATGTGTCTGTTTGGTGTGTATAAAGGCTTTTTTGTATCGGTAATGATGACTCTTTTTAGTATCGCTAAGGTTGGTCAGTCTGTTCTGTACTGATTTTGATAGTTGTTTTGGGTTCGGTCCGTTCATGAATGAGTTGTTTGATGTCGCTCAGATAGAATTGCAACTGACATGCTATAAGATCTTAATAACACTAAAAATTAGTGGGATTGTATTTAGCTTTAAGAAAGAAGTGAGAATGCATGAATAGTTTCTGTGATACAAGCGCTAAGAGGTATCTTAAATAGAAGTGAGAATTGGGTCAGAAGATGTGATTTCATCCATGTTGTGCGTGTGTTATGGTAATAGTTTCATGAGTCATTAGTTGGCTAATAATTAGGGATACACGGTGAGAAAGCAGTGCACATATGTTCAACTCAGTATGATATAAATTCTGTGTGTGATTTTGAGTTGTACGGTTATGGTTGAATTTTTGGTGGAGCAGATCATAGATCGATAGAGAGACAACCAATGATAAGCTAAGATACGTGGATTCTAAGGGAAAAACAAATATTCAAGGTATGAGTTAATGTTGATAGAGAACAGGATGGGTTTACATAGTTGGTGAAATTTCAAGTTTTCATGGTGAGTTTTAGGTTTTGGTATGTGTTTGTGAAGTATGAAATAAGTAAGGTAAGAATTGATCAATTGCCATCAGTTATGAGAGTTTTAAATGAACATGGACAGGTTTGGATCGTAGAGTTTGTCAGTTTTGATTGTTAAGCCTAATGAAAGTATTTCTCTCAAGGAGTTGGTTTAACCGTATATGTGTGTTGATCAAATGATAAGATTGAGAAGCAATTCATGAAAGAACAAAACTCTAGTGTCTTGAAGAGTTACAGGTATAAAATTTATGTCATGGTAAGAATTTAAGAGCTGTGAAGGATAAGACCCTAGTATAGACTCTTGGTTGTGAAGTAAATCGATGTAGGGTTTTCATATTAGTTATAATATTGACTGTGGATATGAACTGGTTCCTATGGACTCACTAGGAATTTATCAACAATTTTTTATGAATATTGGATTTTTGGGATTTGGTTGAAAAAAAGGTGATTCTTTAATTATGTGTTTTTTATGTGGTGCTAAATTATTTAGTGGAATGACTTTTATGGATATGCACAGTAGGGACCTATCAATATTATAGGTTTATCGCTAATTTGAGGATATGTGAACTACTATTTATTTTATAACATAAACTGTTTGATGTGTCACCTAGGTATTTGATGGAGAGGAATTTTGATTCTTAGTGCTAGACAATGGATTGTTGGGTGATCAAGAATTTCTTTGATTTGTTGGCATTAGCGAGGTACATGATGGTATGAATGGTAGTTGCGAATAGTAGTTAAAAGTTTGCGTGAAGTTGACATTAGTGTTATTCATTTATCATACTCGATGGAAAAGTTTTCGAATTGAAATTTATGCTATCAATCTTGGGTGTGACTTAGAGTCATATTTTTGAAATTTTTAGAGGTGACACTGGATTACAAGAAAGACTTTGATAGTTAGTTATGGATGTTGTTGGCATTTAGAGTGTTAGCTTCAGTGAGATACTGTGATAAGTATGTGGGAGTTGATGAATTAAGTCTTTGTAATATTGTGATTGGAGATCAAATTGATTGGTTTTGGTGCTAAAAATAGAGATTATGAGTCAGATGAAGAAACTTTATTTGAAATGAACACTTGAACAGAGTATCTTGTGTTTATTGAAGCTTCTTCTATATATTCTATGTGACAAACTTTCTTCGTTTTGGACCTGGTTTAACTTATGATTCACGTACGTGTTCACTTCTAGGGTGTATCCCTTGGTGGGATCGGTGTACGATCCTCTTATATCCTCTTGATAGGGTATGTGTTCTTTAGGCGGAACCTGGGTTATTTCAATTATGATAGATTTATGTTATTTTGGATGTTAAATATACCACTATATCTACCTCACACAACCTTGCTTATGAGAACTTATGGAAGACTTCCATTACTGTTGTTACGGTTATGTTGAAGTGTCTGTAGAGATTTTGCATTTTGGAGTGTATCATTTGTTTTGGATGTTACTTTATTTTGTTCTTATTTCGGTAGTATAAGTTTGAATCGCCTTGGATGAATATATGATGCCTAAAGGTCAATTCCTATACTTCAGCTCGTGAAAAGATGATGTTTTGAGCGAGAATTTTTGATCAAGATCTGTGATGATTTGGCTTATGGTGGTTTGATGTTGGTTAGGTCCCACTTCTGGTTGTATCCAGTATTAATTCAAAGCCTTTCTTGTTATGTAAGAAAAGATTCGTCATGATGGTTGTGTTTGGTTCAATGATTCTCACTTTAGATTGGGTTCATGATTTTAGTTTGTGACTTCATATCACTCTTGGTTATAGACTTTTAAAGTTTTGATTGAAAAGGGTTGCAATTCCTTAGTAGTTGTCTTAATGCATGGTATTAAGGAGGAGCTCCCTTAGCGAACGAAGCACCAACTAGTTAACTTAGGCTTTGGTACCATCGGTTACTCTTCTACTTTCACCTTATGTTCGATGACGAACTGATTTTTTAGTGGTGATAAAGTTAATGACCCAGACTGTTATTTTTGAAAATTTTGATTATCCGTTTTCACTTGAGTTTTAATTACTTAATGAGTATTGTAAGATAATTGGACTTAATTTGATGTTATTGGACTAAAAGTGATAATTATTTAATAACCAATGTTCTTTGACCTAGATATTATTAAAATAATTGGGTAAAATTTATCACTTGTAGTACATAATTAATTTTTTCTTTTAGAAAAATAAAACAAACAAGAAATATTTAAGCATAACTCTGCGCGGCCATTGTATGATCCGCCTACCCTCGTCAATCGTCCAGGTAAAAATTATCACTACATTATATGTAGTCTATGATTATGTATAATATTATAAAATGTATTATTTTATTAATATGTGGGAAGAAAAAACACAATGAAAAAGTTAGGTTTACATCATCAATGGCAATAATTGGCCGATTATTGCCAATTTTGCCAATTTAAATTTGAATAAGTTATTTATTTTGTATTATTTTTGATTATCGGTATGTATATATGGATATAGAGATTAACGTACTGGTTCTATTTTTATTTATTTTTAAATAGGTTTGCTTTATAGCATCATATTATCAGTATCCAGTTTGATAAAATATCATATTTAATTAATTAAGGTATAGAGTTATATGAATATTATTTATATCTATTATTGGGAGACTGAAACTCACTCTAGGTTGAAATTTAAAATATGAGAAGTATCATGTTATTGACATCAAGATTAGAACTTGACTATAAATTTTGGTGAATTTTTGGTCAAGCTAACCATAGTAATTGAAGTGTGGTTAGTTTGAATCTATTGTTATTATTATGTGAATAGATTGCATTGTTTATGGAACTTAACGAAAGGCAAGACTCAGTCCTAAGATGATTCTTGATTTAATAAGGGCAAAGGATTTCTACACGCTTGTTAATTGTGATGAAAATTCGTGTATTTCTTTGTGGTATATGTTTGGGATATGGGATTGTTGACGGTTTTGATTGTCCACATTGATTAATTATAAATGATGAAAAAAAACTTCACTAACAAAAGGCAATGTGATTAATTGTTTATGTGTATTTTTGTTGAAAAAGGTTGAAGGCTTGTTGAATCATTGTCGTGTGACTTCTGTTTGTGGGTTTTTTGAACTGTGTGATGTTATGCAAATGGTCCATCTCCCTCACTCTTGTGGTGTATTTGTCATCTGCATATTCTGAGGCATTGGGTGTGACAAGAGTGTTATGTGCATGAGAAAATGAGTTAACTTAAGAGAGTACCATTTCGAAGGACGTAATCGCGCGCCGCTATGGATACGTGTTTTCGAGGACTTATCGCGCGCCGCGATGGTTACGGGGTATTTTAATTATTCGAGGGTCTGCGGTGCGCCGCGACATATGCATGGAACAAATATTTCTCCCATAGGTCCCGATTGAGAGACAGCGGGTGTGTAATCACTAGGTCAGACATGCATCTTATACATATTTTTTTATTAATTTGATAATCATATAAAGCAGACGATATTTTCAAGCCATTTTGCTTGAAATTACATTCCATTACATTGCACATACTTATCATTAGTGACCTTGATATTGTGTTTTGCTTATCTAATTGATTGCCTTTTGTGGAACTTGTGATTGTTGAATATTGAGCTTGTTATTGAGGATATATAATTTGTTTAAGTGCTGTTCTGGAGGATATGTAATTTGTCTAAATGTTTTTGTTGAGTTACCTTCTATGTAAACTGTGAGCTGTTAGGTTGGACTGATGTTTATGCAGGTTGTAGTTGTAGAGGTTCGGTTGGGGGTAGGAGTACCCATATTTCATCCCCTTAGCTTGTGTTTAGAGGTTTTATGCTGTAGTCACCGTGTGATTTTGGTCACTCACCCTTGCTTATCCCAAAACTTCCTTTGTAGGTTACTATGTCCCCCCCCGGACTTTTCATGATATATTCTCTTCTTTTTCCGAGGCTTCCTGGAGATTTTGCGAGGTAGTTGTTGGTCATCTCAGCTGTTCCTCCTACTCTCTTGTTATGATTTGTTTCTAATCTAGAACACAATATTCAATTAGACTTATATTTTTTTGATCATTTGTAATACTCTTTAGAGGCTTCTAAACGTGAATAAGGTTTTGGGGTATTATGAGTTGATAGTAAAATTTTCTAGCATGTTTATTGTAATTGTGGCTTTAGGATTCGTCTTGGTGTGATATCTAGACGAGTGCCCATCAAATCCATTGTTTTTGCGGTCGTGAACACCCGTAATACTAATAGAAAATTTACTCTTTAACTCAACTTTTATGAACCTCTATATGTACTTATAACCAAACCCATCAAAGTTTTATGATCATCCCCCAGTATTTATAAAAGGGCAGAATTCTCCCTTGTAATGAATAGGATGATTATGAGGTAAATAAATGATCTAAAATCAGGTTGCATGAGTTACAAGGCATTAAAAGGTAGAATAATGAGTGAAATTAATAAAGTTAGAAATTGTTCTGCACGAAAAGATGAAACTGAAAAATCTCAACCATAAATAACAGCAAGTTAAGTGGACTCCCCCCCAACCAAAAAAACCATTTCAAAACCAAACGGTGAAACACCATCGGGATCGACTATAGATTTCGAATCGTTATCTTAATATAATAAATTTAAGAGGGTTCAAAAGATTTTTTAATTACTTACATCCCAACAAGTGTCCAAAAGTAGAACAATAACATATATTCAGCTATTTTTCCCCCCCCCACCTCAACAAACGATAAATAGAAAGCAACACCACCCCAAAACCCAGCTTTTTTTCGGGGACCCAATAATTCAGGATTTTTGTTTTCACCCTCTGAATCCGATATACAGCCGTTAAGATCAATAATTTTCCAGAATGGCAGGGGTACACTCAGTCCAAATTTTCAGCCATATCCAACGGTTAGTTAATCATTAATTACACGATCTGAAAGTGATGGCGGAGAAATAAAACTGCAGCAAAAGAACCCTTTTCTTTTCTCTCGTTTCTACCTTGTTGAAAGCCTCTCTCAAAAAAACCTTTCTTATGTTCTATGGTATTTCAAAAGACAATACCAATGAGCATTATTATATTATTCTCTCATCACCTATCCTGTATAATAGAGTGTTGTCGTTTTTCATTTACAAAGTCAAAACCAACTACACACTAGCGATTACCATTCCAAATCCTTTTCTAATAAAAAGTGGAAACACAAATAAGACATAATTCCAATCTTTTCCAAATGGATTAGGCATGGGCCTTTGGCTGGAAGATGGGCAATAGCCCCCCCCCCCCAATAAAACTCCTCCTCCATCCAGGGGCCAAATGGAATCAAGTGGAGGATCTTTGACAGTTCCTTGCTGGCTACACTTTATTCAAAACTCATGATTGTCTACGATAGTTCTTTCCACTTAATCTCATGATATCTAAGATGGAACTTTATCATAACCTTAAGGGTTCCCATATTAGTCAATAGAACTATATATCATCATGAGAATAACGTGTTGAGCTTCCTTCTCTCTAATGAGGTTCTGGAGCATCCGAAGCGGTCCATCCCAAACATGAGTTCCGTGTGATTATCAACCACATACATCAAAAAAGGAACAAAATACGTTTACCAATTCCATCTTATCTTGATCATTACTTGGGTTACCTCATCGTGCAAATAGATTGTATCAATAATAGGAATTTGATCCCCCTAACATCAAACTAAGCTCCTCATCAGTATGAGAATAGTTCTCAGTATTTTCAATATCTTCAATAGTTTGATCTACAATGCAACACAGACATCACGACTCTAATGAGTTTCTTTATCTATAGGGACATAAAAAAGATATCCAACTCATCTTGTGACAATAACCAAACTGAAGAAACATTGCGTAGTTTTAACCATCCAATTTCGACCTCTCATTATTTCCTCTTTGGTGATCCACCACCCAGAACCACCCAGCTTTACACATATTAACATTTTTTTTTTCAGTTTATTTATAGGAAATAACATCCTTATCAAACACAAACTCTGTTTGGAACCACCACCTACGTCACCACCATCCAACGCAAACATTTTTTCAAAGGAGAACAAATGGATAACATTTTAATGAACAGTGTTAAATTTAATTACTTCATCCAAAAAAAGCAATTTGGAAGTTTGCCTCTAAAGCACATATACTTTGTCAATTAAAGTTATGTTCATTCCTCTCTGCCAAACCATTTAAATTGAGGAGTATTCTTATGAGAATTCCTTGCGATTGCAGTAGTTATGAAAGGGTCCAAGACTACTCACCTCCATTATCAGTGCGAATTACCATTTTAATTTTCTTTCTCGTTTGCTTTCTCTTCAGATATCAAGGCTTGCACACTGTTTAAAAACACACAAGAACTTGATTTTTTATGTAGGATTTTAAAGGATATACACCAAATCTTGCGAGAATGATCATCACATGAAAGGACTTAAACGTAAAGTGCATTTCCACTCCTCTTTGACTTCACTCTGAAAGGACTCACACAAAACATCTGAGTGTACTAGCTCCAATAGGCTCAGACTTTCTAGAAGAAGGATGACTGTGAAAAAGAACTCTTTCTTATTTCCCTACTAAGCACAGAACACATCTTTTCACATTTGCTTGGTTCATACCAGCAAGAAAAATCTTGTTAGCCAAATCACCGGTGATCCTTCCCCTTTTGTTTTTTCCTTCCCCACCCTCTCTTCTTTTCTCCTTCTCCCCCCTTTTCTTCCCTTTTTTTTTTTTTTTTCTTTCCTTTTTTTCCTTTCCCCCCCCTTCTTTCCCTTATCCTCTTCCCCCTTTTTTTTTTTTCTTCCCCCCCCCCGCTCATATGACTAAGCCTCTTGTGCCCCCAATTTTCTGATAAAGTCTCGCTCTTCCATCAAATTATAGAGGGCCACAAGAATCGATCCCTGGGTGGTCACGTCCCTTATATTGAATGTGTTGCTTCCTCTCGTAGCTAAAAATCAGTGAGCCTTTGGTGCAGCTTCAATTGGCCATTTCACAAGTCATTACTGATATCCTTCTATCTCATCTAGTTGTCCTACAGAGATCAAATTTATTGGAATGTCTGAGATGCTTGACATTATGAAGGACCATTTTTACGTTGAACACCAGTATTGGTTTTCAAACAATTAACAATGCCAACACCAAACGCGTATCCTTATCAGCTATGACCCATCTTTAACACCTCAGAGTTAACAGGAAGTTTATAAGATGAAAAGAGCGTCTTTCATGGTTTTGTGGACATGTGATTGTAGCTCCAGTTAATCTACTATCCAAAACTTGTATCTTTAGATAATTTTAAAATTGATGGACGTTCTTTATTCACAAGCGAAAGAAAAGGTCATCATGGACACAACAACAAACATTATTTTCATTGTTTTCTTCCTTTCTTCCTCTTCTTTAAGATCTGCTTCAATTATTTACAAAATCTGTTATATGTCCTTTCTTTCCACAATGATAACAGTAATGTGGATCCCTGAATTTTGACTTGCATTCTAATTTTACTCTACTCCTCGGATCTCTTGTCCCTTATGCTCCCTCGATCTTTTGTAGATATAGAAACATCTGAATGTGAAGATGTGGTCTTTGAAATTTTGTTATTCTAACCTTTTCATTAAACACCCCATCTCTTTGCATATTTCCATAGCTCCCCTTTCCACCAGTGGAAAAATTTGTTAAAGAAACACGAAGAGTTTCCAAGTTAATCGGTAAGTATTAAGAAGCCAAATAGTCCTTGTATGTCATCACCCATCAAAAATTACCACACTCATTCCTAAGAGCTGATCAAGAAACCATGAAATCATTTATAGATTCAAGATAGGAACTTTCCTCCTTCGTATTTAAAAGGTCATCAATTTTTAACACAGACCACACCCCTTATTATCTGCCAGTTTGAAGACCGTAAAGGCTTCCAAACTTTTCCCACAATGTTCTAGCATGTGTCTCATTCACAATATGGTTGTGAACATTATCTTCAACCCATTGTCTTATATATCCACATACTTGTTGGTGCTCAAATTCCCAATTTTCATCAGTCACATTCTCGGGTTTATGAGCAGAAAAAACCGAAATATGCATCTTCTTCACGAATAATAGATCTTTTATCTTGCTTTTCCATATGTTGTAGTTTCTTCCGTTTAGACATACCATGTCGCTCATATTCCCCTCCATATAGATAACCTTAGCTCCGATACCAGTTGTTGTGACGAAAAGATGAAACTAAAAATTTAATAATAAAGAACACCAAGTTTAACGTGGAAAAACCCTTCAAACTGGAGGTAAACACCACGGGATCGACAAGATCAAATTGCTTCACTATAACAATAAGAGGGTTACAAATATTCTTCTAATTATTACACAACAAGTGCCAAAAGAGAACAAACAATAGCTACACCAACAAATGATAAATAGAAAGAAACACCACCCAAATCCAGCTTTTGTTTCGGGACCTAAAAAAGGATTTTTATGACCTCTGAATCTGATCTCCAACTTTCAGTTCAACCACCGAGATGTCAGGAACACTCAGTCTAAATTGTAGCCCAATCCAACGGTTAGTTAATCGGGAAACCCTGAGAATGTCAGAGAACCCTCATCTAATTGTAGCCCAATCCAACGGTAGTAATCGGAAACCACGATCTTCAGGTTGCTGGTCGGCGAACAACTGCAGCAAAAGACCCGTTTCTTTTCTCTCTTTTTCCCTTGTTAAAGCCTCTCAAAAAACATCTCCTTATGTTCTAATGTCGTTCAAAGACTAATACCAATGAAACAATTATTATTCTCTCAAACCATCCTGTATTTATAGCGTTGTGCTTTTGCGGCCCTACAATGTGCCAAAACCAACTACAAATCAGATTACTATTCCAATCATTTTTCTAAATAGAATTGGAAAACCAAATAAAGAGAATAATTCCCAATTTTTTCCAAATAGGATAGGCCAGGGACTTGTTGGCTGGAACATGGTGGCAATAGCTCAACAACACTCGAAGTTATGGTCATGGGCTGACCACAAATTCAATCACTCTAAAACTGGAAAATTAGCTCCCAAAAGTTCAACTAACACAAGATGTTGATGGAAATAATAAAACCTAGAAATAAAAAAAAAGCACATGGAAGGAGGCTTGGAGTGGGTGTTATTAAAATTATTCCTCTCCTGCGACATCTACATTGATAGGTAAATTTTAATTATTACTATAATAACGAACAAAAGAAATTTAAGGGAAGGTATGCCCCTAAAGAGTTATATATGCAGATCAACTAGAGACTTTTTAATAAGGCTTCACTCATTATTTTCAAATATTCTTATTTTTTGCTTTGTCCGTTTCTTATCTGTTACCCTTGTAATCAATAAACCCTGATGTTTCTTGAATATGTCAAGCCAACTTATTTTCTTCACTCTCGCTCCTTCACGCACCCTTAACTGATTACTCAACTTATTGAGCTTTGTTTACTGTGGCCTATATTCCCTTTTTTCTTTTCTGTTCTCCATTTTTTTTGGTTCGTGGATGTAGCAACCGGGCTGGTATTGGAGAATTGAGCACTTGGGGTGGTTATGCAGTGGGGGTGGGTAATTCACCACAATTCAAGACAACATTAAGAGTTTTTCTTCTACCCATACTTCATAATAATTGTCTTTGAGTTAAGCGGCGAGCAAAATGCTTGAAGATTTTCATTTGGTGGTAATTAGAATAATTAACATCATTGAAAATCAAGCAAGAGAACATCTATGAAGGCTGCTTGATTTTCCGTTCAATTAAACATTTGTCTAAACTGTTTTTGTAATACGGGGGGGTGCGGTGTAAAGTCTAATTGTAGTCCATATGCTTGCGTTGCGGCGGGGAGGTGTTGGGTTTAAATATATAGATCTTTATAAAAAATTATATAACATTTTCACGTGGATGAAGGATTATATATTAGCATGTTTTTGATGATTGTACTATAAATTTGACGTCTCACACATGATTTTGTAAGAAAGAAAAAAAAGGACCTTTGGTAGAAACTGTCAGAATACTCTCTCTTTCCGATTGGTAGCATTAATTTGATGTCTCAATCTGGAGGTGTAAAAATCAATGACATATGTCATATATATTCAAAACAATCAGCTAAAAATTGTCGTATTGTTTCATAGTAAGAAGTTTTACAGTAAGCGACCAATATTCTAATGTATTTACGACGTACAAATTTCAGAAGTCTATATTTTGTGTTGAGCGGCCAAATTAGAATATGTATTCAATGATAAAGAGGTGGACCTTTAAAGTACCGTATTTTTGTCAGTGAATCTCTGCAAACTCATTCAATTAAAGAAATACTATTTGTCCGGCCTAGTTTCCTTGTTTGTACAACATATAAAGATATCAAATACGCGTTGGAAGTCAAATTGTAAATTATAAGGATCATTGGGCGGAGGTGGTCACGGCCACAATATAATCAGATTAGCAATGTTGGGATTAACTTTTGAAAAGTGAGATTCAGACATACAAGAATCTTGTGAGATCTCCACCACATTAAGGATATTTAACGAAATCTTGATTAAATATTCTCCATGCTTTGTTCTGAGTTTATCATCACTATTTGTGTTCTTATATTTGTTTTCTTCTTCTTTAGCTTCCCGTTTGATAATATGGGTCTGAGATTTTTCCTCTACATAGCGGGACGAGAACGAGGGGGGGGTAAAGTAAGTTGACGGTGTGTTTTTTGTTTGGGGTTGGTTGCTCAATGAATGTGAAGAATTTCAGGGTGGGGGGGGGGGGGGCCTCAGTTGTGTTGTTGTGTTTGGTGTTGTGTAGGGATGGAGCTTACAATCGAGAGAAAGGTTGGGTTTATGAGTCATTGCCAGCCTCGAGTGGGGATGGCTTATTGTGAAAATGTGAGGAAGAACGGCTTAGCTGCTTAAATCATCGTAGTGGAAGAGGATAAAATATGGATTTTGAAAATGAACAATAATCATACAAACTCTGGAATAGAATCCTAACATCAAAGAATGCAGCGTTAAGAGAATCTTAGAGCTCTGGGGGGTTTACGAGCTAGAAGTTTAAAGTTTTAATAAAAGTTTGTTTTTGTGAGTGTTTAAACTCCTACAATTGAAAATAGCGCATCCTCTCGAAGCATTTTTAATTTCCCAGGATTCCAATATTGTGTGATTTTTTTAAAAATATAAATTTGTGTTTTAAAATTAAAAGCAGCTGCCATCGATAATATGAATTTTTTCTCCTGGAATATTTAAGCAATTTTACTTACCAAAATTTTGTTTTATACTCTTTGTTATTTTTCAGTGTACCAAAAAATTAAATTTTACAAATATTAATTTGTTATTTAAAAGTGCAAAACTAATGAATAATTATATGGGTCCAATCCTCAAAGCTAACAATCAATCAGTGATTTTTATAAAGAAAAATATGAAGTTAATTATGAAAGTTCCGTTATTCAAAAAGTATAAAGCTTAATAATATTTGTTTGTGAATCATTTTATTTCGTAATATGATTTATCAGTGTAGGTTTTGATGTTTAGTGTGATAGATAGTTTGTTTGTTTCTCTTGCGTCTTTGGTCGTGGATTAATAGGTATATAGTATTGGACATCTAAGTGGGGTACAGTACTTTTTGTGACCAAAAGGGGATTGAACATTTTGGTGTGATCGGTACAAATTAGTGATACTTGTGTATTTAACTCCCCAACTCTAATCTTTAGAAAGGATATATATCGTTTTAAATATTGTGTGTCTCTTCGATAATGTTTTTTTTTTTTTTTAACATCAGCATATAAATTGGATCAATCATTCATCTTCTGAAATGCACAATTCTTCA
Organism: Solanum habrochaites; assembly: GCA_027704765.1. Classification (NCBI taxonomy): domain Eukaryota; kingdom Viridiplantae; phylum Streptophyta; class Magnoliopsida; order Solanales; family Solanaceae; genus Solanum; species Solanum habrochaites. The sequence continues at coordinate 14,182,043 of JAKWJA010002489.1, forward strand.
AATATTAATAAGAAAAAAAAAAGGAAAAAAGCACGAAGGCATTATAGCAAAGTAGTATAGGAAATCATCAGGTGGGGACTGATTTGTGGAGTATCTCGGCTAATATGACTTCTCTTGTTCCAAAATCCCGTGAAAGTCTTTGTAAGTTTATCTGCATCAAATTATGAAACCAACTTTCATCTTGCGTTCTTCTAAGGTGATTCAAGCGCTTTGTCTGATATAGAACTCTTAAAATAAAAGCCCGTCTAAAGTCTGTTTCAGTACTTGATCGCTCGAGGGCTTTCTGACAGGAGGACTTAGGGTCACGTCAAGGTGGTTGGAAAAATACATTGATTCGTGACGGGTGGGGTCGTTTGAAATGAAATGTGTTGTAGCTGGTCGTGTTATGGAGGGGTGTCACTGTGTCGGTCTGTGGGGCCTATGTTTTGGTGGGTTTCCCATTTGCTACTCTGGGTGGAGTGTGTGGGGAGGAGGGGCGGCGACGTGAAGGGGCGGGAGTATGAACAACCATATTTTCTTCACTTTCTTCTTTACATTCTTTTAAAGAAGGTTGAGAGTTGGTTATGCGGGAGTAACTAAATCACGGTTAAAGGGGGTGTCAGGGTATGAATGGTGGGGCTTGAATTTTGGCTTGTTAGTTGTGGTGTTGAATCAATGTCACAAAATCCTCTAGGTGGTGGGGGGGTGTCTGGTTCGCTCTGAAAAGGGGTTGTGCGGGGTGGTTTGGGTGTCGCGGTGCAGGGTGAATGAGCAGGGGTGGTGAGGGGGGGAAAAAGGGGGGGAGGGCGGGCAAGAAGTGTACCGGAATTGGTAAGGGAAGCAGTGGGACAAGCGAAGAGGAAAGGGCAAAAAGAAAAAGGGGTGGGGGGGGGAAAAGGGGAGGCACGTGGGGTTGTGGGTTCATTCCTGCTTGCTGTGACAGAGGGAGGGGGGGACCAGAAGACGAGGGGGGGGGGGGGCATGAAAGTGGGGCGGGGGGCCAGCCGACGGGGACTGGGAGCATTGCGGGGGGGCGAAACACGAGTCAAGGTTGACGGGATAAAAATCGAACGGAATAATACTCAATTACTAAAACACTTACTAATGTCGTCTCATCCTACTCTAAATCTAGAGCATTCTCTATTGGGGAAGGGGTTGTGTTGTGTGGTGGGACGCGGGCGGAGGCGTGGCATCGTTTGTCACACTGCCACATCCCCATGGAGCTATGGTGGTGGGGTGAAGGTCCGGGGGGGGACCATATACTATAGAAAATATGAATGTATTGAATGAAAATAACTTTTAGAATATACAAAGATAAAATTGTAAAATAAGTTTTTAAACACGCTTATGATTTAATTGCTCTGAAAATCTAGAGAGGGTTTGATTAATAACTCGATACTATTTAAATGTTTGTTTATGTAATTTTATCGGTATCGAGTAAAAACACCATCTTGATGGTAGGAGTGAAAGATAAATCAGTAAAAGGACCTGTATGGGGTCATTATAGGGAAAATGTGTGTGCCGCTCCATCGGTGTACCTGGTGTCTATGTCGTATTTAAAAGGTATATATTGTCAGAAGGGGTTGACTTATTCAATTTGGGGGGGGAAAAATTAAGAATAATTTAAATATTTTGTGTAATTTGGGGTGTTTATCATTATTATGTGGCATTCGCGTGGGGAATATTTAAATGCTTATCATTGAATTAAATTAATGTATAAAATTATTTTTTTTATTTATTTTTGTTGAAATGGATATTAAATAAAACATCTACAGTAAAGATTCGGAGAGAACAGTAATTTTTAAAGTGTGTTTGAGCAGGGGAACCTCAAAAGGTGGGCGGAGAACATTAATCGAATCAATCAAAAAGAAAAAGTATTTAGTTCCAGTTTAATGGTTTTAGTTACAGTGAACTCAACATCAACTCTGACTAACTGAAATAAAATTTCTTACATTATTATTGTCACCTCCAAAAAGATGGACAGATACGAGAGAAGAGGAAATAGAGGCCAAACTATTACTAATTTAAAGCTTTCTTCAGAATTCACAAAGTTTTTAAATAGACTTCACAATGTTTTGTTAAGAATTCAATGTCCAAAGATCAATTAGCAAGTGAACGTGAGACATGTAGGAACAAAGGTAATTTTTATCTTTGTAATTTCAGAATTTTGATAGACAATTTTAAAAAAAAGATATTCCTGATGTTCGTTCCTTAATTTTTTATATTTTGATGATCAAACTTTGACTCTGTGAATTGTGATATCTGTAATTTTAATGAGTAAGATTTGCTTCTTGTAAAATTTTCTTCGGCCCTAGTGAAGTATATCAAAATGACGAGGTTTTAGAAAAAATTGAAGGTCTTTGCAAATAAAAGTTATAGTTTTTTGTACAGACTTTTTAATTCAATACAATTCACTCATTTAATACATGTAGACTTCGAATAATGTTTTGTAACAAAAGTTAGTTGAATCATTTAGAAGTTCAACTTAGATATGCGATCTATAGAGGTTAGCTAAATTTTACTTTGTGATAATGAATATCGCCGTTCTTATATACTCTTTATGGATGTTACGCAATACCAATCATCTATGCGTAAATAGCAAGTTATTCTTTGAAGAGAACACAAAATATTGTAGAAACCCTTGATATTAAGACAATTTTTTTGGGTTTTTTCAATGTTTCTTTATCGAACCAACAAATTTTGAGTTTCACCAAAAAAATTAATATCTTATTTTTTTATTTTTATTTACTCAGGTTTGTCCAACCCTCCATCCTGTCTTTATCCACACCACTACTGAAGACACAACACTTCTACTACTTCATAATAGAGATTCCTCAAAGAAAGATATTACACAAAATAAAGACCTAATGGTTAACATTTTGTAGATAAAATGTCCAAAGATTTACTGGACGACAATTGAAGACATGAGACATGTTACAAAATGAAGTACTTTTTACTTTTTAATTTCAGTGAAATATATGAGATGGAGGTTTATTGTTTCATATTTTAGTTTTGATGAACAAGATTTGATTCAGTGAAATCTGTTTCTCTATTAGTCCGTAAGTTTTCTTATCTAACACATAATGAAATTTTAGAGTTAAATTTTACATATCTACATACATAGAGTTCCACAAATTCAATGGCACTGATTATGATTTTTTACTAATATGCTCGTATGGCAGTTGGTGGATGTTATTGCTTATAGATTTTTCTTTCTTGCAAAGTTTTATTTTGAATCAATGAAGTATATCAAAATGAGGTTTTAAAAAGAAAATGAATTGATGATACCAACTTGTCATGATCGATTTCTTGAGGTGGCGTGATGGTACCGGTGGACATAATGGGAGACCCCGCCCAGCAGTAGGTAAGCTCGAACCCTAACGGAACATCATGTAATGGGTCCTGATGGTCATAGACTTAAGCAAGAGTAGGAAAAATTTACTATAAAAATATAAATAAGTGGAAGGAAACCAAAACATATATACAAAGAAGATTCCCTCCCCAGATCACTTGGAAGTACTAATATGAGCTACCAAATAAACGAGTGCAAGTCTCAAAGTGACTACCAACTGGACTGTTTCGAAAGAGTTAAAAGACACAGTCTAGTGTAGGTACTATGAGATTTTTGAATTGTACAAAACACCGTGTTCTCATCCCTGTCTCCAGAACTCAATCAACGCTGGCTACTGGTGCTCGAACCTACATCACGAAAATAGATGCAGAGCGCAGCATGAGTACCAAACAACATGTACTAGTAGGCATCATAGGCCAACTGAACTTGAAAAGTAAAAGAAATATGAAAAGAACGAATAACACAACTAGAGTCAAGAACGGAAGTCTAAGTAACTATGGAATGCACACGTTTGTGGAAAGAACTAACTAAAGTAATATATATGATCTAGCTACACCTAATTGGAACCCATAAGCCTAAAGTTAAACTCATGCGCAAGTTTAAATAAAAACCCGAACGGACCCCCATAAGCCCGAGGAGTAAACCGAATAACTATAACTAAAGAAAATAGAACCAAGGGTCGGAGAACATCAAACTAGAACCTAAAACCCAATTAGTAGAATCTTATGGTACGGTGGCTGGACCTCGAATTTGACGGTCGCCAGAAGTACCCAAGTAGAGACTCACAGGTATAAATAACTGAGGTCGGACCTCTAACCGGATGCTCTACTTAAGTATGCGGGTGATCAAGACGGACCTTGAACCGTATTCTCTAAATAAGTATACGGATGATCGAGTTCGTACCTTGAACTTGATGCTCTTCGAAAATCATCAATAAAGTCGAGGCCGGGCCTTGAACTCGGATTCCCGTTAAAGGTGATTATATAGCTGATAAAGGAATCTCTCTCTATCCATAATCATAAATACCCGTGGAACGCTATCCACACTTAGCCAATCAAGGAAAGTCCTTGGAACCTAATCAAAAATCAACTTCGAATTTAAGAGTGGAACTCATTATCACCGACGTAACTCGTGAAGTTGTAACATCGAAGAAAAAAAAGGATAACAATCTCTGGAGCAAGATTATTGCCTAGATAAGGCCCAAACTATAGGACTCATGTCTGCTACACCAGTCTACAAGGATTTAAGCCGTCCGAGGGACATTGGATCTAAACTAAGTCCTACCAATTTCGAATCATGCATTTCTAAGGCAAGCCTTAGTCAAACCTAAACTAAGCCCAAAATAATTCAAATTATAGTAATCAAGTATACAAGTACTTCACATAGCAAAGAGGGTCAATTAATAACACAAAGCATGCTCAGAGTTACCCGCTAATTCCCGAAAATAGGCCAAAAACATGATTTCTAAAATTTATGCATGATTCAATAACTACCCAACCCAAATCCTAACTAATCAACATGCATTCACATGTTCCTAAAAGGAGGAAACCGTAGCCTACCTATCGGCAGATCACGAGCACTCTAAGTATCACTTCTTCGGAGCTTTTCCTTTTCGAACGGTCTCAAAAGGCTTACACAATATCAAACATGTAGCTACAATATTACGACCGTTTATACTCAAAAATCACAAGAAATGGAGATGGACCAACTTCACATTCAAAATGGTAAATGTAACAAACCTAAAATCGAATAGATAATTACTTAAGGTTATTTGATTATTATTTAAAAATGTGAAATTTTAAGGGCATAATGGTCCTTTCACGTATTAATTAAAATAAATCAAATTTTATATTAATTTTATTAAATCCTATTTTGGCTAAGTCTTGAATTTACTATCCTAATCCAAATAACTCTCTCCCTCACGTTTCTCAACTCGCATTCTCTCACGCTCTGACTAACATGAAGGCTCATGAACAGTTTAATAACAATTGTTCTTCACACTTGAAAAACACATGAAATGTTTTAAGAAAAGCAAGGTAATCAAAAACGTCATTGCAAAGGGAGGTTGTTCGTCGAGTGGTGTGTACGTTGAGGAGAATTGGTCATGGTTTGGAGGAGTTTTTGGTTAGCAGCTTCATACTTGAACAACATCAAAAGGTATGGGTTTCTCTCCTGGAATTGTTTCTCCAAGAGTATTTTCCTTCGAACGACAAGGTCTTGAAAACTAAGGTTGTTCCCCTTTGTATGTCCTTCTCATTAGCTCCCAAACGAATTCGTACAATGGGTATGTTATTCTTCTAGATTTAGTCATGAATAATGTATTTATATTAATTGTAAACATGTTTTATGTGAGGGAAATTACAAAAACAATATCAAAGTGTGATTGGAAAGTTGGTGTCTGTGTGTGTGCACGTGGGCAGTGGCTTTTGCCACTGTTTTGTGTGTTTGTATGAATCCATTATTTATAGTGATTGTATGTGGTGCAATGTGTGTAATGTGCTTGTATGAATTACCATTAATGTATTGATTGAAATACCAACCTTTTACCAACAAAACTTATGAACAATGTGACTAAAAATGAGTTGAATAATGACAAGAACTTTTCCAGATTTTGGTACTCTGTAATAATGTTGAATATGGGTTTTAAAAGGGAATATTAAATAAGTGAGGTCAATGGGAATTGAATCCAAGACCTCACATGTTTAGATGTCTGGAAAAAAGAAAAAAATGAAGGTGCTAAGTGGAATCGAACCTCTTAGCTACTACTTGTAGCGAGGGAGGAAAAAAAAAAGAGCTGGGAGGGATCGAACCCTTGACCACTGTTTTCGTGAGAAAGGAAAAGAAAATGGGATCGGGGAGAATTGAACTCGTGAACTGGGGGAAGAAAGAGGAGAAAAATAAATTGAGCAAATAAATAGGAGGCATGGGATTCGAACCCACGACCTCCAGTATCGCGCGAGCAAATGAAATATAAAGAATCAAGAAAAACCTAGGAGTGTGAATGGAACCATGACCTCAAGGGCTGAAGCACGACCGAAATTAAAAAAAATAAGGGGGTTGTGGGGGTTCGTACCCACAACCTCCCTACCCCACAAAAAATGTAAGGAAAAATCAAGAGGCTGTGGGGGTTTGAACTCACAACCTCTTGGTTTAGGAAAGAATGGGAAACAAGAGACTAATAAAAAATAAAAGGGATTGTGGAGGTTCGAACCCCCAACCCTTCAGTTAACTAAGAGTAAAATTAAAATTAAAAATTAAAAATTAGTCTTTCCATGTAAATGTTGAGATTTTAATTAGATTTCTGATGTGAATATTATAAAATAAAATCAATGAAAAATATAAATGGTATCCTAGTGATCAAGATTTAGGTTTCCTTGCCCAAACTTCCGTATTGATACATAAGTCATACGTGAGTAAAATATCCAAGAGTAATGCCATCTACTCAGATCAAAAATCAAAATATTGACATGTATACAAGATACATAAGTATTGTACTACATAATCTTAGGAAAGTAAGAATCACTAAGCGAACAATGAATGAAGCCCCATGGCTTGTATGCATAGACACATAAGTCTAACATACGTTCAAAAGTAAATGAACTTAAGATGTAGGTAATGAAATGATAAACCCTAGGAATGTTCAAGTTGAAGTGTACGATCTCTAAATGGGACAATCATTGGCATATTATTGATATGTACTATGAATGAAGAAAGAAAATTCGCTTAATTAAGGGTGATTAACTCTGAAAGCAAATGTTCTAATAATAAAGAATGTGGTGAAAACATGATGTGAGGCTAATGTATATTATGAGAGCAATATCAAATGAGCCTAAGTAAATGTTACTAATACGTACTCACCAATGCGAGTGTAAGATAATTAAGAGACCAGTCTCTATGAACACTCTAATGAAAGTATTGAGTTTAACACACTTAATGATAATGATTAGATGAGAAATCATCTAATGTGCTATGTTGTCCTCACACTAGAAGCCAACTTCAATGACGTATGAGTTTAATGTAATGGAACTTTATACTGAGCATCGATAGGCTAGCTATGAGAGGTGATGCCTTCGTTCGGGATGGTAGAAGATTCATGTAACTTTGATGAGATGAGAGTGTCCGGCTTGCCCGGTACGGGTCTCCATATTTCTCCTAGTCTTTGATCCTATACTGCCAATATAGGGTTCTGGCGGTGTTAAATTCCCATTAACCCTAGCATGTTATTGAGATACTTTGGCCGGTGATTCCACTTCTTTCGGTGTGGAGGAGACACTGGATTTCATGATGCTCACATGATCTATGTCGATTAAAGTTAATGTTCGCAATAAATGAAATGAGTCCAACCTCAAATGATGAACATAATGAAATGAATGATACCAAGGTGTTAGGATAGATATCAAGAGGTGCTCTAAACCCAAGTACGACATTAGGTTGATTCTTATCATTGCCAACACAAATCCCAGATGAAGGGGTCGTTAAACTTTACCCTAGTATAGCTGGTTTTAATACTACCTATGAATGAAAATGAATGAAGTCTGTATGAATGAATTAAGCGACTCTGTGATTGCTAATATGAATAATACATCCTGCGTAGGTTCCTGTGTTTAGCCCTCATTTTGTAAAGTCTTAATGTCAAGTCTATGAGTCTCCAATTCTCATAGTCATATGAAGAATGATATGAAAGAAGTTATGTTTATATGTTTATGTGCTATGAATGTTCTGTGTGAACAAGTATACGTTGGGTGGCAATACGATATTCATTATTGATGCATGTTTACTCCATTCATCCACATACATATACACTCAATTTGAAAAGTTCACTAACTTTCGCTAATCTCAATTTGGGCAAGTCTACTGACGTGACTCAAAAATCCTGGTCGTTTACGGAAAGAGTTGTTCTTGTCATGCAATGTCCCTTGTGTGTGCTTGCAATATACCTTACTAAGTGTACAGTGTTTACTAACTTAGGTCATGCACAGGTGGGCGATATAGCCTACAGGTTTCATTATTGCATCTATCCAGACGTCAGCATTCATCCGGAGTTTGGTAGGAAGTCCCTCACAGCTTTCGAGGTGCTACTGTTTTACATTCTAGCTTAGTTTTATGTAGTTGAGCTAGTGAGCATGTTTTCCCTAGTCGTTTCTTTCTTGTTTTGGTTTAGAGCTTTGTATTGGTGCCTTTTGGTCCATTATACATTTATAACTTATGAATTTTACTCAATTGCTTATCTCTTTATTGTTATATGGTTGATGATGAATGACTATGAAATATTAAAATAATTTAGCAAGTATGTTAAAGATAAAAAAAATTCAAATTTTCCGCTAAAATTAATCTAGGTAAGGTATGAATAACGTATGTAGGCTTAAATGCGACCTCTAAGAGGTTAAAGACGACTGTCTCTAGGGTATAGATTTCGCACGTGACAACGTTGGTATAAGAGCGCTAGGTTAAATTCTGAAAATAATAAGGTCACATCAACCATATTGAGTAGTTTCTAAGTAATGGTAGTGAAGTGCACCACTATCTAGGGTTAGAGACTGCATGAAGCGTAGGAAAAATTTCCCTTTTTTGATCACATCATACTTTTCCTAATGTCTAAGTTCTTGGATTTATGAACGTGCCTAACATCAATCCTCGTTTTTTTAAGATAATGAAAACTTGGAGAACTAAGGGTTTGAGGAAGGGAGGAGCAGTAGCTAGGGGTAATCAGAATCCACCCCAAGCCCCAACTGAAGGAGTGGCCATGCTAGTTAACCAAATTGGTGGACTGATGCTGAGGTGAGGGAATCTCTAACAAAGATGGCACAGGCCATCACGATGCAGTATCAGGCTGTGACTGCCCAAGTCAACCAGCAGGATGTTCATAGGGAGAACCCACTGGTTCGGAGCATGGCTGACAGACTACGAGATTTCACGAGGATGAATCCTTCTATTTTCAAAGTGTCTAAGCCATCAGAAGATCCTCAGGAGTTTGTGGACGAAGTACAGAAGATTCTGGTGGCTTGGGGGCCACAAATACTGAGAAGGTTGAGCTGGCTTCCCATCAGCTCAAGGATGTTGCACAAAATTGGTGCAAGATGTGGAAAGATAGCCATGTTTTGGGTGGAGTGCCAGTCACTTGGGAACTGTTCAAGACAACATTTTTAGAGAGGTTCTTCCCTAGAGAGATGAGAGAAGCCAAGGTTGAGGAGTTCATCAACCTTAAATAAGGTTCTATGAGGGTCAGGAAGTATTCCCTAAAGTTTTTTAAGCTATCAAGGTATGCTACTTCCCTGGTTTTGAACAATAGGGATGAGATGAGCAGGTTCCTTACGGGAATAATTGGAGACCTGGAGGAGGAGTGTTGGTTCTGCGATGCTCCACGATAATATGGACCTTTTTAGGTTAATGGTGCATGTCCAGCAGGTAGAGGACAACCGCAAGAAGAGAGGTGTTCGTGATGTAGGAGGCCTATGCCTCAAGATTAGGAAGGTCCCAGCCACGGAGCCACATAAAATATTTAGTGTCCGTGAGAAACCCAGGTTCAAGAAGGGACAACAAAGTTCTGGGAATTCTAAATCTCAGAGGTGTGCAACACCTAGAGGAGGCAGACCTGAACCCAAGAGGGTCAATAGAGATGAGACGCAGCGTCCTATAAGAAATGTGCTAAGCGTGGCCGAGATCACAGTGAAAAGTGCATACAAGTCACTAACGCCTGTTTCGGTTGTGGTAAGAGTGGACACATGGTAAGAGACTGTCCATATAACAAAGGTCGGGTCGGAGGTAATGCTCAGCCTAGGCCTAACCCACAGGGTGCAGTAGCATCCGAGGATCCCAAGAGGAACAAATTTTATGCCTTGAAGGGCAGGGAGGAGCAGTAGAAGTCCGCTGATGTGGTCACAGGTATGTTGCAAGTATTTTCTATTATGTTTATGCTTTACTTGATCTAGGGTCTACGCTTTCTTTTGTGACTCCTCTGCTTGACGTTACTTTTGAAATACTACCTGAAGTTCTACATGATCCTATAGTGGTTAGTATGCCTTTATGAGAAAATATAAGAACTGACAGGGTTATACAAGGATTTCCCAATAGTTGTAAATGGTAAGACTATATGAAAACTTTATTGAGTTACCCATGCATGATTTTGATATTATTCTTGGCATGGATTGGCTTTACAGTTGTTATGCTTGCTTGGATTTTTGTAGTAGAGTGGTGAAATTTCACTTCTCTAATGAAGAAGAGTTAGTCTGGGAGGGTTACAATTCGAGTCATCCTAATCCCTTGATTTCCAATCTAAAGGCCAATAAAATTATGTCCAGGGGGTTACTGTGTCATATTGTGAGTATTGATTATTAAGATCATCACATCCCTTCAATAGATTGAGGGTCTGTAGTGAATGAGTTCCTAGATGTGTTTCATGAAGATTTGCATGGAGTTATTCCCCTTTGAGAGATCGACTTAGAACCCGATATTAAACCAATAACAATTCCTCTTTACAGAAGGGCTCCATCAGAACTCAAATAGTTGAAGTTGCAGTTAAAATATCTCATCGATAAGGGTTTTATTCAGCCTAGCATATCCCTTTGGGGCGCTCCAGTGTTGTTTGTAAAGAAGAAGGATGGGACTCTTAGAATGTGTATCGATTATCGGCCGCTCAACAAAGTCACTATAAAGAATAAGTATCCACTCCCCACAATAGATGATTTTTTCTATCAATTTCAAGGGTCAAGTTTCTTCTCTAAGATTGATCTTTGTTCAAGGTATCATCAGCTTAGGGTTAGGGAGGGAGATGTCTCAAAGACAGTCTTTCGTACCTATTATGGTTATTATGAGTTCTTGGTTGTGTCATTTGGTCTCACCAATGCACCTGCTGCATTTATGGATCTTATGAACAGAGTATTCCATTAATATATTGACTCTTTTGTCATAGTATTCATTGATGACATTCTCATGTACTCTAAGACCAAGTAAGAGCATGAATAAAATTTGAGACTAACCTTGAAGGTACTTAGACGACATCAGTTGTATGCCAAATTCAGCAAGTGTGAATTCTGGCTGAGATCTGTGACCTTCCTGGGTCATGTTGTATCCGATCAAGGTGTAGAGGTGGACCCAGGAAGACTGAGGTTGTTAAGAACTGGACAAAGCATCTTACTCCCACTGATATCTATAACTTTTTGGGATTAGCTTGTTATTACCGCAGGTTTGTGGAGGGATTTTTTTCATTGCTGCTCCACTTACAATTTTGATGAAGAATAAAGCCATGTTTGAATGGACGGAGACTTGTGAGAAGAGTTCCATGAGCTCAAGGACAGACTCACTTCAACCCCGGTGCTTACTCTACCTTAGTGTTGTGAGAATTGTACGGTTTATTTTGATGCATCGAGGGTTGGTTTGTGTTGTGTATTATGAAGGCTGGTAAGGTTATAGCCTATGCTTCTAGACATATGAGTCTCGAGTACGTGTTCACACAGAGGAAGTTGAATCTACGTTAGTGCAGATGGTTGAAGGTGTTGAAGGATTATGACATGAATATGCACTACCATCGAGGTAAGGCTAATGTTTTGTGTGATGCTTTGAGAAGGATGAGCATGGGAAATACAACCCACATTGTTGACGAGAAGAAGGAGTCGTCAAAAGAGGTATATAGATTGGCCAGACTGGGTGTGCAGTTTATTGACTCTACTAGTGGGGGTGTTTAAGTTCACCCTAGTTCTGAATCATCCCTGATAGTTGAAGTCAAGAAGGGTCAGCATCTTGATCCTGTGTTGATGGAGCTAAAGGACTCAGTGTTTTTAAGAATGAATGAGTCTTTTGCTTTGGGAGATGATGGCATACTTAGATCCACGACAGGCTGTGTGTACCAGATGTGGATGATTTATAGACAAGGATTGTGGCAGAGGCCCATGGTTCAAGATATTTCATACAATCAGGTTCAACCAAAATGTATCATGATCTTAAGAAGATTAATTGTTGTAAGGCATGAAGATAGACATTGCTGAATATGTGGCTAAGTGTCCTAATTGTCAACAGGTTAAGGTAGAGCATCTTAAGCATAGTGATCTGACTCAGATTATTGAGGTTCCAACTTGGAAGTGGGAGGCCATTAATATGTACTTCCTGGTTGGTATTCCGAGACTGTGAGGTAGCACTAAGTCTGCCCATTTTATCGCTGTGAAGTCTACTTACAAAAACGAGGATTATGCGAGACTCTACATTGATGAGATTGTGAGGTGTAATGGGATTCCTTTGTTTATCATTTCAGATAGAGGATCTTAGTTTACTTCAAATTTCTGGAGATTTTTCCAGAAATGCTTGGGCACGCAGGTAAAACATAGCAATGCCTTTCATCCTCGGACAGATGGGCAGGCAAAGCGCACCATACAGACATTGGAGGACATGTTTAGAGCGTGTATGATTTACTTCCGAGGTAACTGGGATGACCATTTGCCTTTGATAGAGTTCTTGTATAATAATAGTTATCACTCTAGCATTGGGACGGCACTGTTTGAGGCATTGTATGGTAGGAGGTGTAGGTCTCCAATTGGGTTGTTCGAGGTTGGAGAGTCATACATTTTGGGTCCAGATATCATTCATGAGCCCTTGGAGAAAGTTAGAGTGATTAGGGATAGGCTGGCTACTGCTTACAACCGACAGAAATCATATAAAGACAATCGAAAGCGGACCTTAGAATGTAATGTTGGTGACCAGGTTTACTTGAAGATATCGCCTACGAAAGGGGTGATAAGATTTGGCACAAAAGGGAAGCTGAGTCCGAGGTATGTGGGGCCATATGAGATCCTACAACGTGTGGGATGAGGTGGCTATGAGTTAGCAGTGCTTGCGGAGGCTAGCTTCGTCCATCGGATGAGGGTCTTCCATGTCGTTATGTTGAAGAATAACTAGGTGATCCAGCATCGCTTCTACATGTGGAAGTTTTGGGGGTGGTGTGGAAGGGACTGTCTTATGAGGAGAGGGTTGGTACTCTGAGATCTTAGATAGACAGTTAAGCGGCGGGGGAAGAAGGACATTGCCACAATGAAGGTTATGGTGGAGAAGAAATCATCTTGTTGAGGTGCACAGGGGAGGCTGAGGCAGACATGAGGATCCTGCTTATTCCTATCTTTCAACTTCTATGTTAGGACTTCCTACCTTAAGGCGATATTTTCTTATCCCTCCATATTTTGTTGCAATTTGCTTGACTATGCATAGTGATTATGTTACGGATCTATTGGGAATTACGATGGTTAGTGTATGTCAATTTCGAGGGGAGGAATGTTTCCTAAGGGGGAAAAAGTAACAACCCTAAAAGTCGAAGAGATAAATACATTAAGGTGGATTGATGGTTATTTAAAAAATTTGAAAATTTTAGAGATAATGGTCTTTCCCGTATTAATTAAAAATAAATCAGATTTTATAATTTAATTCAAATCCTATTTTTGATAAGTCTTGATATAGCTGCTAATCCTATATAACTCTATCCGTCAACGTTTCTCACCTCTCTTCCACGTGTCTCAACCTCATTCTCTGGAAGCTCAACTAACAAAAGGCTCAAGAACAGTTAATAACAATTGTTCTTCACACTTGAAAAACAATTGAAAAGTTTTAAGAAAAGCAAGGGTAATCAAAAACATTTCAAGGCAAAGGGAGGTTGTTTGGTTGAGTGGTGTGACGTTTAGGGAGCATGGGCACTTTTGGAGGAGTTTTCCTTGCAGCAGATTCACACTGAAACAAATCAAAAGGTATGGGTTTTTCTCCGGGGGAATTCTTTCTCCCAGAGTATTTTCATTGAACGATTCTTCAAGGTCTTGAAAAAATTAAGGTTGTTCCTTTGTTATGTACTTGCTCACTTAGGCTCCCAAACGGAATTCGCAGGATGGGTACTGTCTGGCTGCTCGATTTAGGAAGCATGATGATTTATATTAAGTGTGGAATATGGTTTTATGTGAGGGAAATTACAAAAACCAATATTCAAAGTGGTTATCGAAAAGTTTTTGGTGTTGTGCAGTGGGGTAGTGGCTTCGCCAACTATTTGGGGTTGTAGAATCATGTATTTCTTGTGTATTTTAATGTGCAATGTGTGTACAATGTGCTATTCATTACCATGAAATATAGTGGATTGAAATAACCACCTTTTAACCAAGTAAACATATGAACAATGTGACTAAAAATGAGTTTGATAATGACAAGAATTTTCAAGATTTGGGTACTCTATAATAATGTTGAAATCTGGGTTTTAAAAGGTAATATTAAATAAGTGAGGTCAATGGGAATTGAACCCAAGACCTTACATGTTGCAATGGCTGGTAAAAAGAAAAAAAATGAAGCGGCTAATGGGAATCGACCCCTTAGCTACTAGTTGTCGCGAGGGAGGAAAAGAATAAAAATAGAAAAGAGAAAAAAAGAGGATGGGGCAAATAGAACCCTTGGCCACTGTTTTTGAGAGAAAGAGAAAAGGAAATAGGGCTGGGGGGAATTGATCTCGCGAATTGGGGGATGTAAGAGGAGAAAAATTAATTAATCAAATGAATGGGAGGCGTGGTATTCGAACCCACGACCTCCAGGTACGCGCGAGAAAAAAGAAAAAAATAAAGAAAAAAAAAAAACTCGAGGAGTGGAAATCGAACCGACGACCTCAAGGGCTGATGCACGAGCGAAATTAAAAAAAATGTAAGGGGACTATTGGGGTTCGAACCCACAACTTCCCTTCCCCAGCAAAAATTAAAGGAAAAATAAAGAGGTTGTGGGGGTTTGAACCCACAACCTCTTGGTTTAAGCAAGAATGGGAAACAAGAGACTAATAAAAATTTAAAAAGGATTGTGGAGGTTCGAACCCCCAACCCCTACGGTTAAATAAGACTAGAATTTTAAAAATAGGAAAATTAAATCTTTCAGTTGATGTTGGAGATTTAATTAAGAGTTCTAATGGTATGAATATTAGAAGTAAAAAATCAATAAAACAATATAAATGGATATCCTAGTGAGTCAAGATTTTGGATCGCTGCCCAAAAACTTCGTATTGATAACATCAGTCATAAACATCAGTAAAATATCTAAGATAATGCCATCTATTAGATCAAACATCAAGATATGGCATATATACAAGATACATAAGGTCTTATATACTAATTCTTAGGAAAGTAAGAATCACTTAGCGAACTATGAATGAAAGCCCCATGACTTCTATGTATAGACACATAAGTCAACATACGTTCCAAAAGTAAAGGGAAAACCTAAGATGTATGTAATGAAACGATGGAATCCTAAGAGGGTTAAGTATAAATGTAAGATTACACGTAATGGCCAAGTGCAATTGGGCATATGATTAGGATGAACTATGGAAAAATGAAGAAATGGAAATTCACGTAATAAGAGGTGATAAACGTACGGGAAAACCAAAAGGTGCTATATATGAAAAAAATGTGATAAACATTATATGAGGCTAATGTATTATGATCAGAGCAATCTATAATTAGCTAAGAAATGGTGCCAATAGTACTCATCACGACAGTGAAGATAATGAAGAGGGGACCAGTCTCTATGAACACTCTAATGAAAGTATTGAGTTTAACACACTTAATGCTAATGATGAAATGCGAAATCACCTAACGATCTATGTTGTCCTCGTACTAGAAGTCAACTTCCATGACGTATGAGTTGAATGTAATGGAACTTTATACTGAGCACCGATTGGCTAGCTATGAGAGGTGATGCCTTTTTACGGGAAGAGCGAAGGTTCACGTAACTCTCATGAGATCACAATGTCCAACTTTCCAGGTATGGGTCTCCATATATCTCCTATTTTTTGAACCTATACTCCCAATATAGGGATCTGGCGGGGTTAAATTCCCATAAACGCTAGCATGTAATTGAGTCACTTGGCGGGCACATCTTTTTGGTGTGGGGGGAGGACACGTATTTCATGATGCTACATGATCTTGTTGGTTAAAGTTAAAGTTCCCAATTGAATGAATGGCACAGTATCAAATGAAGCACCTAATGAAATGATACCCAAAGATGTTAGGATTAGGGAAAAATTCAAGAGTGGGTAGGGACATAGGTAATGGACATTAGGTTATTCTGATTCCATTGCCACAACAAACCCGATGAAAGTCTTAACCTATACCCTGGTGACAACTGTGTTCGTTACTAGCCTATTGAATGAAATAAATGAATTATGTAGAATGATTGAAGCCAGACTCTGTGTTGGCTAATGAAGAAACTCAATATTGTTGGGTCCCATGGTTGATTGATACCTCATTTTGGGAAACGTCATAATGTCAATTCTGTGATTCCAAGTATCATGGCGATGAATGAATGATAGAAAGAAGTATTATGTTGTCAGAGGTCTATGTGCATTGATATGTGTGGTGTGAGTGAACAATTTATTGGGGGGTGGCAATACGACTATTAATAATGATGCATGTACTCTAATAGATGAGCTTCCTAAACTTCAAATTTTGAAAGTCACTAACGTCCTGATCTCCAATTTGGGCATTCTACTGACGTGACTTCCAAAAAATCATATCGTTAAGAAAGAGATTTCTCCTCAAACATGTACTTAGTGTGTGCTTGCATTACTACCCATACTTAGTTACAAGGTGTACGATACCCTACATATTTCCATTATCTTTTTAGGTGGCAGGCAAAGTGGCGATAGAGCGACAGGGCAATGTTTGCTTGACTTCCCGAACGTCAGCATTCATCCGGAGTCCCGTAGGTCCTCGTGCTTTTCGAGGAGGAGAGGATGCCTACTTTTTTTACGATTCTAGCTTAGTTTTAGAGTTGATCTAGTGAACCATGTTCCACTATCTTTTCTTTCCTGTTTTGGTTCAGAGTTTGTATTGGTGACATTTTGACCATTGTACAATTAATACTTAATGAATTATTTTATTTAGTTGCTTAACTCTTTAATATTAGATTGTTGATGATGAACGATTATAAAATATTAAGAATATTTAGCAAGTATGTTAAAGATAAAAAAAATTAAATGTTTTCGCTAAAACTAATCTAGTTGAGGTAAGAATAACGTATGTAGGCTTGTCTGCGACCTCTAAGAGGTTAACGACCCGGTCTCGTCTGGGGTCTAGATTCCGGACGTGACAGGAATAGTGGGAACCGCTCTGAAAATTCCAAAATTAACCCCAAATATAGTTCCTAAACAACTTTCCGAACTTGTGTTCTTAATTGTATTACAATTTGGTGCTCAAAATAGTCTTAACACGAACATGCAACCAAAACCCCAATGTTACGCTGAAAATAACAATAATGGCAACAACTATTTACAAGAATTTACTATAAACAAAGGTCCAACTGCTGAAATCAATCATACCACGACGATCCTCATGAAAAACCACACAATTTGGGCTCTTGAATCACCAATTCGGGCCGAAGCGGAGAAAAGGGCGCGGAAAACAGGGGGAGGGGGGGCGGGTGGAAATAAGGGGCCAAAGGGTGGATCTCGAAATGAGCTAAAACAGAAGATAAAACACAATTTTTTTCCTTCAACAAAACTTCAAATATAATTCAAACCACGCCACCACGTTCTCCATGAAACACACTCAAGATTAGCCTCAAGATCAATCCAATCGAACCTAACATTGCTGAGGAAAGAAATGATACGCTCAAACTTATTCTCAAATAGAAGTAAAGCCGGTCGTGTCAAGTAAATTAACAAACTAGGTGAGGTTGGGATCGTTCCCACGAGGAAAATAGTCTAGACTAACTTAAACTTCAACTAATATTTACTAATGTTTGGTCAAATGACTTACTTGGAAAGTAAATAAAAAAAACAAACATAAAAGGGGGGTTTCTATTTCTAAAGGAGTGTGATGAAATACTAACGAAATTGAAAAGCGAACACTCAACAGCTTTGAATGTGGAGTTTAATCAATTTAATCAAACGTAACTAGGGTTTACATTTGTTCCCCACTAGGTTCATAACTTGTAATTTCTTAACTATAACAAGTCCTTTCCTAGTATCTTCCATGCCAAAAGTGATGAAGTTAGTATTTCTTAAATCCTTGGTTCTCGGGGCCATCTAGAAAATTTGCACCTCCGCACCTTGGTCCGACGTTACGTGTGGTGCTATCTACTCTCAGCTTATTCTCAGTTCATTAAGCATCGTTATTTGAGAATTGACTGAAGGTTATTACCTCGTGACCAATCAAACTAGCCGAGTAGAGAGGAGACACGAAAGCGAGGGGAGAAGGCGGGGCCGGAGAGCGTAACTCCTTGGTCAGGCAGTAGCATTAAGGCGAAGTTTATACGTGGCCATCGTTTGTATTAGAAAAGACTTCTAAGGTAACAGAATTATTAATACATGCAAGGACACTTATTGATAGAAATCATAGTTTTGTTAGGTTTTTATCTCATATATGCCTATGGTTTCCCCACCAACCCTATATGGGTTTAGGTAATCATAGTGCATAATCACAACATTCAAATATATTAAATAAGAATTCAGTACTTACTTTTCAATGGAGATGGAGTAAAATCGAAAGTTGCTTGTTAAATCACCAAAAAATCACTTGCAAGAATCCAAAAGTTATCCAATGATGTCACAAAAAAAAGTCTAATAATAATCAAGAATCTAACAATTACAGTATCTGACTAATATGATTTGTTAACAATAGAAGGGTCTAACAATGTTGATTAGATCTAACTCTAAAAAACGAGGTTTTCGACACTATTGTATAAGAAAAAAAAACCTAATGTAAAACAAGGACTCTATTTGCTGGAAACTGCCAAAAATGTGGCTGGGTGGGACAGACCTCGCGGACGGATAGGCATGGTCGGACGGACGTCCGGACTCCGTCGTCCATATTATGCAATTTCTTCTGTTGCACTTCTCATTACCACTCGACGGCCAAGTTATGACGGGGACGTCATAGGTCACAAAGGTCCGTCGAGGGTTGTCGTTCAAATGTCAATTCAGATCTCTTGGAAATATGGGTTATTGGGATTACTCTTTGAACTCCATGACGAACCTGCAGGACGGACCGTCATAAGGACACGGCGGGACCGTTCACAAGCTTCTTCACCACAACCACTTTGTTCAGACTCCTATCTCTTCAGCAGCTGCACTACGCTGCCACCTACGGACCGTCACAAGCTAAGGACGGACACTCATATCTCCGTAGGTGGTCTCTTCTGCATTCTTCGCTCAAAATCTCCTGTAGTCAGCTTTGGACAGATTTCATAAAATAAAATAAAAAAAAAATACTTATATAAAAATTAGTAAAAAAGGCTTTGGACACCACTAACTAAACTTAAGGACAGAAGTATTAAGAACGTATTAATAATACCGTGAAACCACGGTATATCAGAAAACAAGTCCCAAACTTCAAAAATCAAGCTCACAAAAAGGGGGTCGTGACAGCAGGTGTTGTACAAAATTTACCTCAAAAGGGAAACCCCAAACAAGATTCCAAGCTCACCGATGCGTTGTCCTCGAAAAATATCACAACTCAGCCTTTATGCCTCATTTTAAAGATGCTATATCTTGAGCTATAGAGATCAAATTGGGAGATTGAAAACTTTTTCATACTAAATTCTTTTAGGTGTGCTAATATTTTATTCATTTTCGATATGTTCCATTTAAAGAGTACAGTTTATGTGTAGAGGTAGATGTGCTTCCTTAAAAGGTAAAAACAAGAACTTTTATTGTTCCTTCTAATGTATTCTACTTGAGGAACTAGCTTCACATTCAATGTTACTTAGATTTAGATGTCTAATATTCTGTTATAAGGACTGTTCTTTCCTCATATGTGTGTAGTTTATTATACTTAAAATGTGTTGCATAATATAAATTATAATAGAGAAAGATGATCTGAGAGGATTCATATAATCAGATCCTACTTGTTTGAAACTAAGACACAATAGTAATAGTTGAGGTAGTATCATATTTTAATTGCCATCTATATCTATTGCCACATGCATCTAAGTGCAGATGACATAAGATACAAAAGTTACAATATCAAAATGCATTGACTTAACTCTCAGTGTTTTTTTCTTGAATAGTTCTTAAGGAAGTGGAGATACATTGAACCCTAATTGTATTGTTTAGATTTGTCCTATTAAACTTTCTAGTTTCAAAAAAATCAAATGGGTTTCTAGCTTTTGAGCTAGCACTATGCTCTCAAAAACTCAATGGTTAATGTTTGTGGAACTTTCCAACCTTGTTTTAAAGTAATGTTGTTTCTTTACTAGTGTTGTTGGGGATTTAAATGTATTTCTTATAAAGAAGGACAGAAAACGGTGAATTTGATCATTTTAAATATGATCACGGTGAGAGAAAGAGTGATGAGCCTGTCTAAGTTATGTCTATGGGAAAGAAGAGCCATCCCAATTATTTTTTCTTCTTTCTATTACACAGTTAATTAGTCTCAGTTTAGACTACACTTATGAAATTGTGTTCTAATGTTGTAGTACTTAGTGTCTCTCACTATGAACTATTTGACTAAGATTTTTACTTAAATAATTCTTATTCTTCATTATTTACCCATTCTTTGTCCTCAATGAATTATACTCCTTTGTTTCATGAGATATCCTGATCTTTTATCCCGTTTTATAAGAAAGCATCTAATGTATTTTTTTCACTTTTTAATATTCCATTGCGAACACGATATTGTGAAATCATATTCGCAATACAATCTCTTGAGTCCAAGTACAATGGTAGGAAAGGATCTATCTGAGGGATACAATTAGTTAAAAATGAGTCTATGTGAATCTTTTATGTTGTCGGATATTTAATATGCCAGTAGAAAATTATAGGAAATATGGACGAAAAAATAATATCTTTGGACAATGCTCAAGTTTATTATAGGAAACTTAAGACCACTTGAGATTATTACAATCAAAACTACATCACTATTTATACTACTCAAAATAGAAAACAAAAAGTCTTGCACAAATAATTAAATACATGTATCACAATTTAATAGATACATGTACAACGAAATTCTAAAGAGACTTCTTGAAAAACTAAGAGACAATTTCGGAAGACTAAACATTGATGCATTTATTCCAACACTCCCCCTTAATGCATTTGCTTAATAAATCCAATGCGTTCTGGAAGATAGCAAAATTTTTCTCTAGGATGTACTTTGGTGAAGATGTCAGCAAGTTATTCTCCTGTCTGACAATAATGCAACTGAATTTCGCCTTTATATTGTCCTTCTCGGATAAAATGATACTTGATGGAAATATGCTTTGATCTTTCATGGCTGACTGGATTCTTGGCAATTGCAATTGTTGATTTGTTATCACAATACAAAACAATCCCTTTTTTTTTGTTTTCACCAATGTCTTCAAATATTCTCTTAAGCCAAATAACTTGAGATGTAGCCTTGGATGCTGAAACATACTCTGCTTCGGCAGTGCATTGAGAAATAATACTTTACTTTTTTTATAACCAAGAACAAATAATTGATCCAAATAAGAAAGCATAACTAAGCTTGCATCATATCTTATTTGAATTTTTGCATCATCTTTACATCATTTCCTGTAAAGAGCATGTCATCCACATAGACACAAACAATGATAATGCTACCATATTCTTTCTTCACATACGAAGTGTCATCACTTTTACTTTTCAGAAAATTATTTTTCAGAAAGTATGTATCAATTTCATTGTATCAGGTTATTGGAGCTTGCTTCAGCCCGTAAAGAGATTTTTTTTTTAGCCTGTACACCTTTTCTTCTCCCCCTTGAACAAAAAATCCTTTAGGTTGCTCAAAATAAATCTCTTCATCAAGATTTCCATTTAGAAATGTTGATTTAACATCAAGTTGAAATATCTTCCATTTCTTTTATGCAGCAATAATAATTACAGTTCTAATTGTCTCAAGACGATCAACTGGAGAGAAAGTTACATAAAAATCAATACCTGGTTTTTGCGTGAAGCCTCTAGCAAACAACCTTGTTTTGTGATTTTGAATATTTCCTTCCTGATTGAGTTTGATTTTGTAAATCCATTTTAGACTTACAAGTTTTCTTTATCTAAGTATAACCACAAGCTCTCAAGTATTATTTTGTTCGACCATTCTAATTTCTTCTTCCATTTCTTTCTTCCAAACATCATGCTTTATTGCTTTTTCATAATTTTTGAGTTTTTTCACGTCACTATAACCAAGAAAAATACGTTTTTGACTTTTTTCATCCAATTTTGTTCTTTTCTCAGCAGGTACATGAGCATAACAAATACACCCAAAAATTTTATGACTTACAGAAGGTTTAATTCCACTCCAAGCTTCAAATGGTGTCTTGTCCTTTAGTTCCTTTGTTCGACACCTGTTAAGGATGTGAACAACTATATGCACTGCTTCTACCCAAAAATATTTTGCTAGCCCTTTCTCATTAATCATAGTTCTGGCCATTTCAACAATTTTTCTATTTATTCTTTAGATACATTATTTTGTTGAGGAGTATACCCTATTGTAAGTTATTTTTGAATGCATTCATTTTGGCAAGATTCTTAAAATTCTCGACTTGTGTACTCACCTCCTTGATCACTGTGAATGGTTTTGATGTTGGGTTTTATTTTCCCTGATTTCTTACCATAAATAGGTTTTTCTCTTAGAAAAAGGTCTTGGATTGACTAATCCTTTTCTGGGAGGAAAAGGTTAGGACTCTATAAATAGAGGAATGCTCTTCTAATTAATCAACATCACAATTGTAGTCTTAAGGACTTTGCGAGTTTGTTAGGGGGGCGAATTTATGGTCACAAGCTGGATAACATTATCACTTGTGTGAACCTCCCATGTATTATGAGTGAATTTGATTGGTTGTTATCATTGTTAGTTTTACTCTCATATTATGTGGTTACTCATCTCTTTGTGGACGTAGGTCGATGGACCGAATCCACGTTAATCTTTGTGTATTTTAGTATATTTATCGTTGTTCGTCTACTCGCTAGTCTTTCGAGGTTTGCTTTGCTAGCTCCGAATTTACACCTACTTATTTTCGGTGCCTAAACAAGTGGTATGAGATCCAGATTCAATGATGGAGTCAGGTCAGTGGTTAGATAATGATGGATTGAACCAGTTAGAAAGAGGGAGGTGTTCATCTGGCGGGTTGATGTAATTGTTGTTCGTTTTTTAGTTGCAAACATTTTGACCAGTAATGAAGGATTTTGTTGGAGAAATGTTTCAGAGAGGTATCTGTGTTGAGACATAAATTTTGCAAAGGAGATTATGGAGAGAGAAGCAGTTTTTGAAGAATTAAGTGAAGGAGGTGGACAAATTTATTTGTAGAAATTCAGGCCAAGGGGGAGATTTGTTGGGTTTATTTGCCCTGATTCTCTTACCATGAATAGGTTTTTCCTCTTAGGAAAGGTTTTGGATTGATAATCCTTTTTTGGTAGGAAAGGTTTAGGAATCTATAAATAGAGGAATGTTCCTTCGCAACTAATCCGTATTCCACCAATGTAAGTCTTAAGGGCTTTGAGAGTTGGTGTTAGGGGGAGAATTATGCGGTACAAGCTTGATATGTATCCACTTGTGTGAACCTACATTATTCGAGTGATTTGGTTGAGAGTGGTTTCTCTTTTATGTTGTACTCTCATATTTATAGTGGATAACTCATCTCCTTTGTGGACGTAGATCGAGTTGACCGAACCACGTTAAATCTTTGTGTCTTTTGGTATAGTTCTCCTTGTCTTCTTACTCGTGGTTTTTGAGGGTTGCTTGCGAGATTCCGGCGTTTACACTGCCTTATTTCGGTCTACCAAGTGGTAGAAGCCAGATTCGATGGAGTCAGGTTAGTGGTTTTCGTAATCAATGCATTGAACCAGGTTAGAATGAGGTTTGCGTTCATCTTGAGGGTTTGTTGTAGTTCTAGCCGCAACCATTGTGACAGTAAGAAGATTTGTAGAGAATTGTTTCAAGAGATTCTCTGTGTTGAGACATAAATTTTGCAAAGGAGAATATGGATAGGAGAATAAAAGTTGTTGGAAGATTAAGTGCGAAGTGGACAAATTTATTTGGTCAGACAATTCTGGCCAAGCGGGGAGAGTTGTTAAGATTTTATTTGCCACTAAAATTTCTACTAGAAATAGGTTTTCCTTTTAGGAATAGGTTTTTTGGATGGACTATCATTTTATGGAAGGAAAAAGGTTTAGGACTCTAGAAATAGAGGCATGTTTTCTAACTTAATTCAGCATTCACAATGTAGTATTAGCTTTGAGAGTTTTGGTTTAGGGGGAGAGAGAATTTGTGGGTTCACAGCTTGATACGTATTACTTGTGTAAACCTCCCAGTATTCCGAGTGAATTGGTTGAGGTTGTCCTCTTTATTTGAACTCTATATTTATAGTGATTTCTTATTCATTTTCGACGTAGGTCGATGTGCCGAACCACATTAAATCTGTATGTCTTTGTATATTTCTCGTTGTATTCTTACTCGTGATCTTTCGAGGTTTCTTTGCTACTTTCGATTTACACCTGCTATTTTTTATCCTAAACATTGAGTGGTGTTGCAACTTTTTGCTTCTCAACAAGGGCTTTAATTCTTTCAGACTTTTTTTCCAGAAATAAAACTTAAAGTCATTTTTGGTCGAGAAACACCAAAAGATTAGAAAATACCTTTGACTTCCAGGAGATTGGTTTTTTTGGTCCACAAATGTCGGTATGACATTATTCCAAAGTAAACTTCCTCTCCAAGACACCCCTTTGGAAGGACTCTTGGGTTGCTTAGCCAATAGACAACTTCACATGTCATCACCCAGTATGCATCAGGAAGTCCTGCACCATGTCCTTTTGATTGAGAAGATTTAAACCATGAAAATTCAAGTGATAAAACCTTTTGTGCCAAAGCATGAATAATATACAATTTCATTTTTTAATGCATTTTAATGGAGATTGCAAAGGGATGTTTCTTTTCTTCATAGCACTCAAAACAATGAATTGATTTTACTCAATTATCCTACATCCTACAATAAATCTCTAAAACACAAGAGCATAACATTTTTAGGAGTTACCAACACTAAGGCAAATTTTCTCCCACGTAAAGAAATAAAGAAATGATGAATTTTCTTACCACATTCCTTTCATGTTGATCGGAAATAGTACCTTTTACCTTTAGCCATAAAAAAGGCTTCATTCACATCTTTCACTTTAGTAGTGTTTTTCATCATCCACTCATGTAATTACTTAAACGACTAACGACATAACCAATTCATTATTTTTTGTTGAGGAGCATCAATTAGAAGAAAAAGAAAAGTTTCTTCTTCATCCTCCTAGTTTTCACAAAAAATTTGCTTGCACCATGTCTTGGTAATCCCTTTCAACGTGGCCAAAAAAATTTTGACAAAAGTACATTGGGGGTTGCCTTGGTGCCAATATTTTGTTCTGCATTGTGATTAGTATTTGTGTTTAACCTTTAAAAAAAAATAGAGTTTTCTCAACTTTTTCTTCAACCTTTTTGGAAGAACCATAATGATCGGGGCTTCGTTTTGGCGTGTTATTGTTCTTTGAAGATCTTTGAGGAAAATTTTGAGAATTTCATTTGTTTTAGAACAGGAAAGTGTCTCTTTGGATTGTCTTCCACCGAAAAAAAAAATTCGCTTTTTCGTTGATGCACGAAATGATCCAAACTAGATCGTTGATAGAAAGCATAGAAAGATCTTGCGTTCCTCCTCAGTAATAGCAATGATATAATATTTACTTTTCTGTGACACTAATTAGAATATTTCCACAAACTTCTTTGGTCAGAAATTGTATCACTATGTTTTCTCATATCAATAAAAATATTCATGAAGTTTGGTAATATTCATCAATATTTTCAGATTCCAAAATCTTTAAAATTTTGAAACTTTTTCTAAGAGTTTGAGGATAAAATTTATAGTTGCGTACTTTTTGTCACCATTACACATCAGTTTCCAGAAAAACCAATCTTCCTTTGCCGTCTCAAAGTAGAAATTTTTGCAAAATATCTCTTGAAAACTCCCATTTTGAATTTGCTAAGGCTTTGACTAAACAATACTTAGCCTCAAGATATTTCATCTTTGATGCTATAAGATATAATCAGTGATGGCTCTTCAAATCAGTTAGAAACAATAGTCACAACCCATCAGCTTTCAAATTTGATTCTCTTCTTATATTCACTATTCAAAATCAGTTCAATGAAAAAATGGACCGTTTAGAACAACTGAAGAATCAACACCCTTTATTTGTTTGGGATGCCATATTTTTTTATTCACCTAACTCAAGTTAAGAACGAAACTGTTCTATGGATACCAATTTGTAGGAAATATGGAAGGAAAAATAATATCTTTAGAGAATGTTCAGTTTATTATAGGCTACTAAGGTAACTGAGATGATTACAATCATCAAATACATCACTATTTATACTACTCAAAATAGAAAACAAAAAAGTCTTGCGCAAATAACTAAATACATATAATCACAATTACTGATACATATACTACGAAAGTGTTAAAGGAGACTTCTTGAAAAAACTAGAGAACATTTCATTTGAAGGACTAAACATTAAGGCATTAATTCCAACAAAAATAGACCAATTTTCTTGGAATTGACGCATAAGTGTTGTTTATATTCACATTTTTATGACACATATACCTTTATAGAAACTTACACTTCCTTCTCAATTGTGTAAACCTCAGTATGATCAACATACTAATGACTTCAATATCAATTGAAATTTTCCTTAACTTGATATTGGATTACTTAGTATTGCATGCAAGAGAATCCACACGTTCGTGGGTGGATAGTGGGGGGGAGGATCGGAGCTGGAGGCGCTATTATTAGTCAAGATATCATGTACAACGGATCGCCTGGACCGATGGATCCAAAGCTTATGTAAAATACAAGACATAAAAGAAAACTTATTCTTTGTTAATAATCTGTTTCCTATAATAAAGTATTTTGCTACGTAACCTATAAAATGTAATCTGAATTTCACTATAACATTGTCAATGTATTTCCCGATTTTGATAAGATCCATTTTAACACTATTTTTGCATTATTCACATACTTGAAAAACTTCTGGCTGTTTATGTCACTTAATGAATTTGTAGTTGTAAAAAGTTTGAACTTCAAATTGCACAAACATGGCAAAAGTTTACGTTACTTATCTATGTTGCTCGAATTCTTCAAAGAAAATATCATTGGATGTGTATTGGACTCTCCAAAATCGTAATACCATATAATTAAATAAGGTTATATATGTCATTAGTTTATGAAAAAAGGAATTACATAAGCTATTTGCTTTAAACGTAAAAAAATGGATTGGGCTAAAACCCTTAGGCAGACACGCTGCAACTTTCGGCGTTAAAAAAAGAGAGAAGAAAAACAAAGTGTTTCTATTACGATCAAAGGACCATGAAGCGAGACAGGTTGGAAGGGTGAAGGGAGAAGAAGACAAAAGAGACTATTCGAAAGTACTTTAATGAGATGATACGCAGATGTCCACCAAAATGTATTTTAGGGGGGAGGATAAGATAGTTAACATATATTGTTGGTCAAGGGATAATAAGCTTTATATATAGAACTGTACATTTTATTGTAGATTAGAGTTGGAATGCTACTCTCCCGGTGATGTTGCATTTAATATGCCCGGGTCTTTGCTTAGAACATGTTTCTCCTATGCATCACAACCATATGAAATGTTCAATTATTTCATTCCCTACTTATTAGACTTCTTTAGTTTTTTGGAAACTATGCATTTGGAGCATCTATAAGTGAGCTCCTAGAGGTATAAAACATTGGACAATTAGAGTATGCTGATACACAATTTGAACTTAAAGCACAAACAGTAAGGAGGTTCTCTCATGTACGAATCGTCAATAATAGTATTATGCATTTTCTCTTGACTCTCGTGTCACAAATTTAGCTTAGCACTTTTTGTTGTCAAATGATAATTTGTATCTGTGCATGAGAAAAACCATGTCTGGTGGTTCTTAGAATCGACTGAACAATGTTGAACCCAACAAAGAAAAGGGTTAAAATTTAAACATATATCGTCATTTTTTGTCAATTTTTATATTTTGTTCTTTTACTTAGATTTTATAATTTTTTGTTTTTTTAAAGAAAATTTTTATGCAATTTATGGTTGCATAATAGAGACCAATGGTATCCTGAAGCAAGTTTATCTCTATTGAATGAATTTTATGATTATTATTATCTTCATTTATGATATTGTAGCAAAACGTACTGAAATGCATATCTTGAATTTTGATATTTCAAAACTAGGAAAGGAACTTGGTTGATCTAGAGTTCTAATTTAATTGATCCACCAGTCTTGATTTCTGTTACACTACTACATGTTGCAATAAATTATGAGGGTTTTTTCGGAGACCATCTACAGGACATCAATTAAGTTGAAATGTTGCAAATTATTATGCATTGAAATTTTGTGAATAGGCATATATGATAGTTTCTTAAAAGATACTATATGTTTCAAACCCATCAATTTGAATAATAAATCTTTTTTATGCTATTATTTATTGACGATTCGAAATAAAGTTTCAATTGTAGCTTAACTAGGTCTTCATTAACGCTTATTCATATTGTGCAGTTTGAATGAGACGCAACAGTTAAAATAAAGTTGGAGTTGTATTCTGTCAGCAATCTATATTGTTTGTTTGATTTTTTCTTATCAATCAAAAAGCTTAAGTTTCTTATTTTAGTCAAACTTTTGACAAACAAGAAAGGGCTATTGACGTTCCTCTATATGTGAGGCACTTTTAAAGTATCTTTGTAATTATAAATTTGCTTTTATTACAACTTTGTCAAACAAAAAATTGACCTCAAATATCTAATAATTATTGAAATTTATCAAAATTTTTAGTAAGCAATTTGTATGCACGGGCGGCATAAATCTAGTATATAAATAAGTGACAATAACCAGGCTGTCAGCTGTACTATTTTTCCTTTTTTGATGATTTTTTCATTTTAATTTGAATGTCTTGTTTTTTAATTTCTTAATTATTTAAAATATATACTATAAATCATGAAAATCTCCAACTTAAAGTACTTGTAAAAAACATTTAAAAATTCGATTGATTCATAAAATTAATATATCTATGTCAAATAAAATGTGATAAAAGAAGTAACATCGTATTATATAATTTGAAAACTACGTAGAAAGTATTGAAAATCTCAATAATAAACAACATTTGATTGACTCTTGAATTTTAATTGTGCTACATACATTGGGATACGTGAAGTAACATACATTATAAAAGTTTTACATAAAAAGTACTATAAATTATAATAATCAAAGAAGTAACATGTACTCCTAATATTTAATTTGGAAACTACGTAAACAATATTGTAAATCTCAATAATTAATAAAATTTGATTGACTCTTTAATTCTATATGTGAGACAAGAGAAGCAATATAGATTATTTCAAAAATATGTAAAAATACTATAAATTACAAAACTTAAAAACTTAAGATATTAAAGTCAATTTAATTTACTATCGAAAGTCTATCTATGCACAAGTAAACACATAAACTTGAATAAGTAGACATATGAGTCCTTCGTGGTACAAGACACGTAAGACAAAAAATGACATGTAGGACATGTGTGTCTATTAGTTCAACTTTATACAAGTTTAAGTGTTTACTTGTGCACACCTAAAGTTGAAGGGTATAAATGTGATTTGAAGCGTATTTAAAGGGCATATTTATGTATTATGTCTTGATAATATTTTTGACATTTATTTTTTAAAAGACATATTACATAAATATGACACTTAACTTGTTCAGCGGACAACTATGCCCTCCAACTGCACAGAGTATACACTAAAACTTGTATGAAATTAAGCAAGTAAACACACGTGTCCTACATGATATAATACATATATGATACCACATAGGACACAAAATTGCAATGTCGGGTGCAATGTAGGATGAATGTGTCTATTTGTTCAATTTTATATAAGTTTAAGTGTCTACTTGTGCACACCCAAAGTTAAAGGTCATAGTTGCCAACTCACATCAAATTAAGGATCATGTGTATGTATTATGCCTTTTTTAAAAAGTTCATGTAGGGGTATATATGATCCTTGTAGAAAATGTTCAAGGTATATTTTAATCTTTTAGATTCATAAATTATTTTTTGACGTCTTTGATTATCATTATTCGAATTTCTTATTCTTATTTAAATTTTTTCATTCATTCCTTAGTGTAAAGAAAAAAAACTAAAACTAATTCTTGTGGCTATATTATAATTTAAAACTGTTATAAAACGGGACCAAAATACAATAATACTTAACAAGAAATGGAAGTCAAATACGATTGAGAAATATAGAGTAGACAATATTCTTTTATCTATTTTGTTGTGTATTTTCTAAGGGTAACGATCATCCTTTTATAGGATATTTAAATCATACTTTACAATATTTGATAGTACGTTACTATAATATTTAAATAATACAATAAAATGTATACATTACGTTAGGATAGGTTAAAGAAAATTTCACACAATTAAGTGAATTTGTAACACTCCCCCTTGGATGTTTATACATAATGTGTCTCGTTAAAACCTTACTAGAAAAAATCCTTTGCTAAAAAGCCTAGAAAAGGAAAACAAGTACACACATCTTGTATACGCTTTGAGTGCTGCCTCATTTAAAATCTTACTTGGAAAACCTAATGGGAAAAAATCATGGCTAAGGGAAAAAGAATACAACGCGTATTTGCTCCGTCTGATGAAAAACTTATTTGATATCTAGGAGATGATGCATCCCAATCTTATATCTTAGCTTCTCATATGTTGACGTTGGCAATAAGTTAGTGAATAAATCTGCAAGATTATCACTCCAAGCAATCTGGTGACCATTTATCTTCACCATTTTGGTTGAAGATCATGTGGTGAAAACGACAAGGTGAAATTGTTTGTTCGATATCCTTTGATATATCCTTCCCTTTAATTGTTCTATGCAAGCATCCTTATCTTTCATTACAAATTATTGGAGACTTTTTTTTGCACAAAAGACTGCTACGTCAAAACACGTGTTGGTAGTGGTTTAACATACACACTCTTGACTAGCTTCATGAATGACTATTATCTCAGCGTGATACGAAGAAGGAGAAACTATTGTTTGTTTCATCGAACGCAACGATACAGTTGTACCTCCATAGGTGAATAAATAGCTTGTCCGAGATCAGAATTTAAGCGGATCAGAAAAATACCCTACATATGCATAATTGATCAATTCTGACTTGGATGCATTAGAACACATCAATCCCATATCAATTTTTCCTTGAAGATACTTAACACCTTTCCAATGTCTTCTTGTTGGACATGAGCTGAATCTTGCTAATAAACTTACTGCGAAACAAATATCTGGTCGGGCTTGTTGGCAAGGTACATTAGTGCCCCAATAGCACTGAGATATGGTGTTTCATCATCAAGAACCTCTTCATCACTTTCTTGAGGTCGGAATGGATCTATATTTATATAAAGAGATCTCACATACTATGGAATTACATCAATGTGTTTGTGATATCCATGTAAATCTTTTCAAAACCTTTTCAATATATGTTGATTGATGGATAAATATTCCATTTATCAAATGTTCAATGTGAAGGCCAAGAGAAAATTTTGTCTTACCAAGATCTTTCATTTAAAAATATTTCTTCAAACACTCAACGATTTTTGAAATCTCTTTAGGAGTTCCAATAATGTTTAATTTATCAACATAAACATATAGTATTACAAATTCATATTAGAACTTCGTGTAAAAATACAAGGACAAATAGGGTCATTATTTTACCCTTCTTTTAGCAAATATTTGTTAAGACGATTATACTACATTCGTCCTGATTGTTTTAATCCATATAAGAATTTCTGAAGCTTTATTAAACAACTTTCTTTTGAATTTTTATATGCTTCAGACATTTCGAGTGCTTCAGGAATTTTCATTAAAATATTGTCGTCTATTGAGACATATAAATAAGATGTGACAACGTCCATTAGATGCATTTCAAGCTCTTCATGAACTTTTATAATTATCAAATACAGAAAGTCCATGTTGTTCAATTTGAAGCATAATCCAAGAAGGTATGAACCAAGTGACGGGACTAAAGGTAATTGCATCTACCACAGGAGAATACTTCTCCTCATAATCAATGTCAAACCTTTGTGAAAATATTTATGGCACAAGTCATGCTTTATAGCTTACGACTTTACCACTTTCATTGCATTTTCGCACAAAAATCAATTTATGCCCCACTAGCTTGACACCTTCAGGTGTTCGAACTATTTGTCCAAAAACTTCACGTTTTTCAAGTAAAGCCAATTATGTTTGAATTGCTTCCTTCCATTTTACCAATCATTTCTTTGTCTATATTCGTTGATAGATCTTTTTTCCAAATCCTCATCTTGTTGCATTATTTCAACTACAGCATTATAGGCAAAAATATTATCCACCATAATATTATTTTGATTCCACCCTTTTCTCGTCTTTTGTCTTTGTCATGCCCGCGCACATTGTCCTAGTCCTGATTATTTTTTCTTATTTCAAACTGGCCATGTGCTTCAATCGCGTATGCCTTCGGTAATGGAGCACTTCCAACATGACGGGCTTCGTGATTTTCATCAAAAGGTCATTATGTTGCTCAGTCACCAGAAGGCATGAGATCAGTTTAGAGTATTTCTGAAAATGTTTTTCACGATATTGATGTTGTAATATCATATTAGAGGCATGGAAAGTAGTTAGTGTCTTTTTCAACATGTCCTCATCTTTTATTCTTTCCCCGCATAATTTCAATTGGGAAGTTATTCTAAATACAACAGAATTATACTCAATTATGGTTTATAATCTTGAAACGTAAGTGAATCCCCTCATAACAAGCCTTGGTAATACCATTCTGATGGTGGTTAATACCTCCCTTTCAAACCTACCACAATTCAAACGTGATCTTGCACTGTAGGGGTATTCAACCCTTCCAGGACTTCATAAGATTGGGACGAAGAAAGAAAAATCATTGCTTTCGCGTTATCCTGACTGATGTCATATTTCATTCGATAATACTGCACCAAGACCCTTTAAGCGGGTAAGTGAATGTCCCATGAAGTCCCATGACAAATAATTCTTTCCAGACATGTTAAGTGCCACAAATTCAAGTTTACAAATTTAACTTGATGAAACTATCAAAATAAATGAGTTAATATTATGATGCTTGTGTCTGTATAATTAAATTGTATATAATGTTCAAATGATTAAATGATAATATGATTATATAATAAATATATGTTACATGCTATTTCACATTTGAAGTCTTAAAAAACATATAAACTAATGACGTATTGAAAAAAAATATTTAATTATATGTAATTTTTAATGTGAATACAAATATAACGCAATTTTATTTCTTAAGAGTTTGAAGTCATATGTACTACATAATTCTTTTTTAGACACACGTAATTAAATATATTCTCATAATGTATTGAAAATAGTTATTTAAACTAGCATTCTATCATATTACTTAGTAATTAATTTGTATTATAATTAGTAAATACCAATAAACAATATAAATCTCTAAGTATTGATTATTATGCCAAAAAAGTATCATAATAATCGCTAAATCAAGTCTATATATGCAGATAGTTAGTAGTTAAATTAGAGATTAAAGATTTATGCAAGCCCTATTAGAGATGTTATAACACACAAAATATACCTGGACTCTTGGCAAAAAAAGTTGATTAACTTTCTTTTAGGAATTAATTTAGAATTAAGAATGTCTCAGTTGTTTAGAGACTCATGTTGATAACATGTTATAAAACGAGAGAGAAAATGCAATAATATTAAACAAGAAATGAAACACAAATAATAATGAGACATGTAGAGTAGACAATATTATTTTATCACTTTTGTTGTGTATTTCCTAAGGGTGGAAGATCATCCTTTTATAGGATGTTTAAATCATCCTTTTACAATATTTGATAATATGTTTCTATAATATAAAATTAATATAATAAATATTTACATTACATTAGGATAGGTTAAAGAAACATCCACACAATTAAGTGGATTTCTAACAAAAACTATTTTTTACTATATTGTTATTAAAATTTGTATTTGAAAAAATTGGGTTGTATATGACAAAGTTTCCAAGAAAATTAGTGAAATACATAAAAATTTGACCATAATAATAAATTTAAGAAAAAAAGGACAAATGTATCCAAACTATCATAAATGGTATACAAATACCCTCAATCATATTTTTGGGACATTAGTGCCCGTGACATCCAAATTTTAATGTGTATATACTAAAACAGGAACCATCTAAGCAACTAATCAAATATGAAAAAGTTATTAGTAATTTCTATATTTTATGAACAATGCATGGAGACCATTGTATTCACACACAATTGGAGAAAAAAGGTAAAATAAAAGGTTAATAAATATACTTTTAGGGAATCGTGTTGTTAAATAATTTAAGTGAATATTTTTTATTTTTTTATATTTTAATAAGAAATAAAAATTCATGTTTGTAAGTTTTAATGAAAAAATTAAATTAAATAGGTTGGGTCACTTTGTAAGTAAAAGATTCATAGTTTTGTGACTTAGAAAGTGAAACCCTTATAGTTGAGTGCTTTCTGAGAAAAGAACTAATAGTTGAGTGACTTTTGCATTTAAAAACATAGTTGTGTGACTTTCTGAGCAAAGAATACTTAATTTAGTGAGCATACGAGATGTTAACTCTTTTTCTCACTATGAACAACTTTCTTCTGCAATCTTTCGAACTGTCTTGATGTCGATCAACATGCTACATAATAACTTCAATCCTTTGTACTGAAGGAAAGCGAAGAGATCACAAAATATTATACAAAAAATTCAGAACAAAAAGTTGAAAAGTAACTACACTTTCGATATCCCTCAGTTTACTAAAACAGAAACCATCTAAGCGACTAATCGAATACAAAAATAAATAAAATAATCGGACTGTTAAAAAATGGACAATAATAAACCAAGCAATGCCAGACGTGTGTAATTGCAACTCAAATGATAAAAATATCTGTTACTTCCTATTTTCTGAGTTCCATAGCATTTGAGTTGCATTATTCGGTGCGCAGGGAATATGTTCATACCATCCATACAGATTCAGATTGTGTATAGATATTTGATTTTCTGATTCACCATCCATATCCAGAGTTGGTGTAAACAGGGGCGGACATAAAAATTACGTTGTACATTTAAGGTTTTTTAAATTTTTTTATGTTTATATGTTTATTTTGAACCTCTTGAATATAAGATTAGAGATTGACTTAGTGATTTAGCGGTTCAAATCACTACTCTTTTTTTTACCCCCTAAATAAAAATCCTGAATTTACCACTGGATGTGAAGTTATGAAAGATTAAGGATTTTAGTTCTTTTAAAATGTTGATTAATAACTTGTATATATTCAAAAAAAATGTGTTTGTCATATAGGAGCGTGATGGCAAAAAAGAACATTGTGTGAGTTTGTGTAGGCGCGTGGACATTATTTGGAAATATTTCTCTCTAAATAATATTTTAGTGGAACAGAGGGAAGTAATTCGCGATACATATAAAATTTTTTTGTATAATTCGCTATATATATATAAAGAAATCAGTTGTATAATTCTCTATACATGTACAAAAAATTAATTGTATAATTTTTGTATGTATAAAACGAAAAAGAGAGAAAGACGAAAGAAATAGGCAGGGGAATATTGTGTTGTAAAATTACAAGTGTTAGGACGAAGATACATGTATTTGGATGTGTATATATAATTTTCTCTTGCTTTATACAAACAGAAACACAATTCATACATTTTGTTTCTGTTTGTATAAGCGAGAGAGGAGAGGGTGGCGAGCGAGATCTGGGAGAGAGGGGAATGAAAATATATGTATATCCGATTTTCTCCCGCTTTATACAAACATAAGAGCATTTTATACATTTATGTTTGTATAAAAGTGAGAGGGAGCGAGTGAGAGAAGGAGCGAGAGAGGGAGAGTAGCGTGCGAGAGTTTGAGGGAGAGAGGCAACTGACAAATATTTTTCTACATGACAAAATAAATCAAAGTGTAGTTATAGTATTTCATGTAAATTATTAGTTTGTCATTATATACAATTTTCCCATAAATAATTATGTAATGAACTCAAATTTTGTTTGCTTGGAATTGTGGCCAAAAATTATCGATCAACTGCGTATGCAAATTTTATTCATATTTGAATAAATTTCTAGACAGTGCAAAATATCAACATGAATATTAACAAACGTAACAAATAAAGTGAATCAAAAAAATAAAATAAACGTTACTAATGACATGTGAAAGTGCACTATCAAAATTAACTAATAAAAAATCCTAAATTTTGATAAATAAAGATAATTA
Organism: Solanum habrochaites; assembly: GCA_027704765.1. Taxonomy (NCBI): domain Eukaryota; kingdom Viridiplantae; phylum Streptophyta; class Magnoliopsida; order Solanales; family Solanaceae; genus Solanum; species Solanum habrochaites. Next base: position 14,218,685 of record JAKWJA010002489.1, read on the forward strand.
TTGATAAACTTATTTAAAATTATAAAAAATTCATTATGAACAATTAAATAAATAGAACTTAAAATATATGAATTTTGAAAATGTTAGGCAAAAATTAGATGTCAACAGCATGCAGCAAGGGACGTGGTCCCAGGAGTATGCGAACGAGAAAAGGAGAAAAAGACAAACTTTCAACAGTCTGCCAACTGATGTGGTTGCTGCACAATTTTACATGACAATAGGCCTTCATCCACTGACCTTGTCCCAAGGGTTTGTGTCCATTTTAATTTAGTCTCTTGTCCAATAATACAAACACAAGATTTTGGAAAACAACAACACTCTCATGCCCCGAGCCTACACACTTTGTCGAAACCATCACTTGAAGGCCATTGCTGGTCCCCGAGCGAACCCTTGGTCTAGCTTACTTAATTCATGTTATTACTTTCCTTGAATTGTATTATGGATTCAAGGATCATTATATCATGTTTTTGGATGATTTCATAATGTTTATATGTACTCTAGAGTGTTGGAAACAACTAAGAATGAAGGGTACATCACTTAGGAACTAATACGAAAAGATAGGAAAAGAATGGGGTCTCCAGGGGGTCAGGGCGCTCTAAGAGGCGCGGAGCGCAAGAGCATGATGGACAGAGGCTATCTCAGGCACTCTGGCTGGTGTGGTGGGCCCGATCCTGGCGGACAGACTCTCTCCTGAGGGTCTTTGGCAGCGCGGCGCCACAATGCCCAACATACGGGTTTTTCGACTTTCTTCTTCAATTTTAATTTCTATACCTTCCCAAACACCCATGGATCCCCCCAAACACTTAGGATCCCAAAATAACTCATCACCCAATAGTTTAGACCCGAAAACCGTACGGAAACATGGATTAAAACTAATAGAGATCAACAAAAATCAACTAACAAGAACTTCAAAATTTTCGTCAAGAATTTCAAGGTTTACATCCAATTAACTCTAAGTTTAAGCTAATAATCAAGTTAGAGGGTGGTTAAAAGAACCAACACCGAACGATCTCACAAACCTTGTTAGGGATCACCCCGACGAAATCCACGAGTTGTAATCGTGGCGTCCTTGTGTCTTCTTCTTTCTTCTCCTCTTTTCTCCTTTCTTTTAAAGCCCTAGCCTATTTTCTAAATGATAAAACTGATTAGGATACTTTTATACCCTAACTTAAAACCCCAAAAACGAAATTAATAATTAATTTAGGAAAAGACTGAAACACCCTTGACAAATCCGGATTTGCAACTTTTCCCTGCTCAGCAACCCAACTTACGAAATTCATATCTCTATCATACGACATCAAAAAATTGTAAACTTGGAGTTGTTTGAAAGATCTTCTGAGGAGTTTTCCATCCATATAAAAAACTCACCCAAACTCTTTCTGACATGGAAGTTATAGCCATTTGAAAATGAACAAGAATCACTTTTGAAATCTGGAAATATTCCAGATTTCCCAACTTTTTTCCAAATTAGTTTATTCTTGATTAACTAAGCTTAACCTTGGTTAATTTAAGTTTATGATATTTGGGTTACTATATCCCCCCTTTGGAAAATTTAGTCCTCGAATGAGGAATTGATATATTTCACTAATAGGATAGAAACATTATTTCTAGTGAACCACTCACAAACAATCCAAACAAGTAATAAACATGTTTATAGGAAACCCTTATAAAGTGCTAAGAAGAAAATCTTAGTACATTGATCTGCATTCTCTTCGGTTCAAAGAGATGTGGCTATCTCTTTTTCATATCCTACTCCTGCTTCCCCAAATCGATTTCTTCACAAAATTGGGTTCCTCCAAAGGACCTTGACTGAAGCACAGCAACTTCTCTATGACTAAACGTGCGATTTGCTTGATCCTACAATTGAAACAGAAACTTCTTCATAGGAATACGTTAGCGTTAAATCCCAAAATCTCCAGTCTCGTACTATCAATGAAGGATACCCCGAAGCACTTTGTTTAAAATAGGAAATATGGAATATAGGGGGGTCAATTGCTAATCTTGGGGTAGTAGATCCAAAATAATAAAGCTCATTTCCATTTTTCTTGGAGATCCTATCAGGTCCAATAGTAACGGCGGACTAAGGTTCCACTTTACAAATTGGGTGTGAATAAAGCCTTCATAGAGTGAAACCTTAAGATAACCAATCATCTATCGTTAAACTCTTAAGGACCTTCATTAAAGTTTTGTTAGGATTTGGCAAAATATGCATTTTTTTCAACCTTTGTGAATTAGTTTCACCTTGCTCCATAGCTTGGTGAATTAATTTGGTCCCTATCAACCTGCTTCGCAAAAATTCGAACCCACCCAATAGGGTTAATCACCGTCTCCATAGAAGAGCTTCACTGGACGCCAGTTCTGATTGCTCGAATGATTAACTATTGATTTGTTATGGAATCCAAGAGAGGTATTTGTGAATCATCCCCAATTATTAAAGTCGATCCCCCCCCCCCCCCCCCCCCCCCCCCCCCCACACCCCCCCCCCCCCCCCCCCCCCCCCCCCCCCCCCCCCCCCCCCCACGAAAAATCACAACGGTCGTCGAGGTTATGGGATACTTACGTTTGCTTGCCATCTGTCTCTGGATGAAAAACAGTACTCAAATCCACCCTTGAATCCAAAACTTTTTGGAAAGATTTTCAGAATTGTGCAGTAAATTGTGCAATCCTATCTGAAATAATGGAGACTTGAAATCCATGAAGTCTTACCACTTTTTGAAGGTAAAAATTAGCATAATCCTCGTCCAAATAGGTAGTCTTTACTAGCAAGAAATGGGCTGATTTGTCATTCTGACGACAATTACCCAAATATAATCATGTTGTCTTCACGATCTTGGCAATATTTGATGAAGTCCATATTAATCATATCCCAGTTCCACTTTGGAAGTTCTATGAGTTAAACCTCAAGGACCTTTGTGTTTCACTTTCACTTGCTGACAATTAGAAAACTTGGAAACAAATTCAGCAATATCTCTCTGCATGCCTTTCAATCGATATACCTCCTTCAAATCATGATACATTTTGGTTCAACCCGGATGAATGGAATATCTGGAGCTATGATCCTCCTCCAAGATCATCTTTTGAAGTCCATCCACTTTAGGTACACATAATATTCCGTGGTTCTTTCAGGCAACACCCCATCTCCTCCTTTGTTCGAAAGATTAATCTCTTGCATATGGGCATTGCGTCCAAATCAAGGAAAAGATTAGGGGTTCTTGGTATTGTTTCTCTTTCAGCTCTAAAACTAATGATACACTCACCTATTGGTCACCACTATGCCTCATTTTGGGAATCCAAAGTTTGACTCCCAAATGTGCAAGTCTATTAACACATGTTTTTTGCTTAAACTGTTTCGTTTTCTTCTTCGAACATGGAAAAAATACTTCTCGATGGCACAACCTTGCTTAAGGGAATCAACAAACACATTGCTCTTACTGGGTGGTTAAAAATAGTCATTATCACGAATCTTTGCGGTAATTTCCAACCACATTCTCGTCCGAGGTTGACCTTATTTCTGATTGTGACAGATATTGGGAGAATCTTGTGATCAATAAAGTATATCCACATTGAAACTCCATATAAAAATAGGACACGACTTATTTCCAAGCAAACACTACTGAGGCCAATTCTAAGTCATTAGGTGGATAATCTATTTTCATGAAAATTCTAGAAAAAAAAAAAACCAAAGCCCAACTCTTGATGCATTCATAATATCACCACGAAACCTGAGTACCCCTCTGGTAAAGGTGTCAAAGAAAACCGAAGGCTGTAGGTAGTCAAATCTCTATTTCAACTCCGCTAAAAGCTTTTCTTACAAAGCTTCGACCATTGAAAAACTGGACGTCTTCTGAGTTTACTTGGTCAAAGGAGAAGATATAGATGAGAATCCTTCAACAAATCTCCTATAATATCAAGCCAAGCCAAAGAAACTCCTCATATCTGTCGGAGATGTAGGTCTAGGACAACTCTAAACTGCTTCAATCTTCTAAGTGTCAACTCTAATACCTTAACCAGAAACAATTTTTTGCCTAAGAATGCCACAAACTTAAGACAAAACTCGCACTCTGAAAACTTGGTATATAGCTCTTTATCTTTCAAAGTCTAAAAATACTTCTATGGTGAATAACATGATTTTCTTCATTCCTTGAATAAATCAGTATATCATCAATGAAGACGATGACAAACAGATCTAAATAACCTTATTGAAGACTCTGGTTCATAAGGTCCCATGAACTTTAAGGTAAATAGTCAACAAAAGGACAAACCAAAAAATTTATTAATGCCCATACCTGGTTCTAAAAATGTGTCTTGGGCAAAAATCACATTTCTAAACTTAATGATGCTTAGCTTGATCTGCGGGCCAATTTGAAAAAAAGAAAAGAACAAGAATCACCTGAAGTTGATAAAAAAAAGATCGATCTTCCTTGGAAAGAGTATTATGGTTCTGATGGTCACCTTATTCAACTGATGGTAATTTCTATAACCCACATCCTAAGGGACCCATCTTTCTTTCTAACAAACAAGATCGGAGAGCCCAAGGTGATACACTTGGTAGAATGAAACCTTTATCTAACATATCTTTCAGCTATTTTTTTAGTTAGATCTATTGATGCAATTTTGTATGGTGGAATAGAGATGGGATGACTATTTGGGATGACGTCTATGGCTAAGTCTATCTCTCTTTTGGGAGGGACTCTGGGTAGATCATTAGGAAAGACTTCCTGAAACTCACTAACTATAGGAACTGGCTGAAGGGAAGGTACCTCAACACCTAAGTCGTTAACTCAGACTAAGTGATACATACATATCTTAAAAACTAATTTTCTTGCCTTAAGGTACGAAATGAAACGACCCTTAGGAACTGTTGAACTACTAACCCACTCTATGACTGGCTCATTTGGAATCTTAAACTTGAAAACTCGAGTTCTGCAATCTATTGATGCATAACACGCTTGAAGACAGTCCATATCTACCAATGCCATCAATAATTATACCTGGACCTAACTCTATTAAATCATCCTGAATACTCTTGTTGGACTGAACAAAAAATAGGACAATCACACAGATAGTACTCCTTTTATGCGGATTACAGATTCACCAATCGGTGTAGAAACCACAACGGATTTCTTATAAAGCTTTTCACGGGAGAATTTCAAACTGTTTTGCAACATAAGAGTACAAAGGGGGGGAGGGCAGTTTACAAAGGATACACTTGAATCATGGGTCTAAGAGAAAGGTGAATAAATATATCAAAACCAATTACGGTTCGATCCATACCCGCCCTACAAAGTCTGGAGAGTTCTCTCTTGCTTCCTTGGCGGCTAGTGGATTGCCATTAGAGAAGGATTTGGCCCCATCCGACGTACCAGAAAGTGGTCTCCTCCACAGTTGCTGCCCTGCTTGGGAAAGCATTGAGTGAAGATTGGGACGATTGCCCAATATCCACCACCTGCTTTGTAATAGGGCACTTTTTAATAAAGTGACCCTCTTGACCACATTTAAAGCGCAAAACCTTGTACTGAACAGATCACTTACATCTTCCAGCGGTCTGGTATACCTCACCACATTGACCAGCATTCAAAAAAAATCCATTATTTCTTTATGCCACACAACCTTGAGATTGGGCCGGTCTAGGCTTGCAGTATTGCGAGATATGGTCACAATACTCACCTCTGTTTCTCAGCGCAGGTTCACTAGCAGATGATGGTGCATACCCCTTTAATATATGGAATTGTGGTCGACTTGAAACACCATTCTATTAGCTAAATTCATTCCCAATCTTTTCCTTTTTGTTTCGGTACTCTTCTCTATCCTTCACCTTCTCTTCTTTAACTTGTTGAACATACACCATCAGCCTTGATATGTTCATGTCTCCTATCAACAAGCAGCCCTACCTTTCTTACTTGAAGAATGACCCAACCCTGCAACGAATATACTCATTCTGCTATTCAAGTCTTTCACCATCTCTAGAGCATAGTGAGATTGCAGGGTGAACTTCATCCCTCATTCATGTACACTCATGGACTCCTTTTTCAAATAAGTAACTCCTCACCTCCTTGGCTTCCGCATGTAGCGAGGAAGGAAAGAACCCCCCCAGAGAAGGCTTTCATTGAGCTAAGGCCCAACATGGGGTGGTGGTTGGGGGTGATCTCGGTTGGTCTAAAATCTTTCCACATGATCCAAAACACAAGTTCTTGCCACACCCTTCGTTTGATATGCAACCAATTCAACCCTCTCCACATCGACCACATGCATCACTTTAAATACATTCTTCAACTCTTCCAGTGAAACTAGGAGGATTCTTCTTAGGAACTCACGAACTCTTCAAGTATCAGCCTCTTCTTGTCGAGCTCCTCTCTGTTGCCCGACCTGGTTAGTCACAACCTTACTCAACATCCGAATAGCTTCTCGAAATTCATCATTAATAACCTCTACTTGGGGTTGCACCTCTGGTGCATTAGTGACCTTTTGTTCCTCAACATTTCATTGCGGGTGACCTCTGACTGCTCTTCTTAGAGGCATGATGATTTGAAAATATGTGTAAGAACGAATTAGAGAGATAGACTTTTATAGATAAACAATTCGCATGAAATAAAATTAAATAAGTGAAACTCCTTCCCATTAAGGTGTAGCCCTTAATCATTAGATATGGCGTACTTCATAGCGATGACTACGACGTACGAGAACGGCTCATAGACTCCCTGCGACTCTTCCAACTCTGTGCCTTACATAGAAAAGTTTTTTATGCCCTGAGCCTAAACCCTTGTCAAAACCGGGCACTTCAAGATTCTGCTAGTTCGTCGAGAAAGGCCCTTGGACTTATTACTTCTTAAGCTCAAAGGAAGATCAGAAAAATTGAACTATAAAACATGTTCGGAAAACAAATTACCTCATGAAACTCTGGACAAAGAGGCACTTAAGTCCCACAAGGAAATAATTTAAACATAAACTGACAGCGTCTGACGAATCCTAATAAACTAACGGAAGTAGGGAGTTGGGACATACCAACAAATCCTAAATTAAAAGGATAAACTAGGTAAATCAATGAAAATGAATCTTTCCCAAATGCAAGGAGGCTCACCCACTGACCCGGAAGCTCGGTCTGGATCAACCGAAGCGTTGTGTGATGTTCCTGGATACCTGCGTCACATCATAAAATAATGTAGGTCAACTAGTATCGGTCATGAGATGTACGAGTAAGGAGTTGGAATGCTTAGAACAAGGCTAAGTTGAAGTGGAGTGAAGATAAATTACCTGGCTTGGCTAACTATAAGGATAATAAATCTAACATAAAGCATAAGAACCATAAGTATAATGAGTATAAAAACACTATAACAGTCTGGTAAACTAGTAGTTCATAATAGATAGAAGAATAATAAACTCAATACTCTACGTATCTAGGAAGATAATATAACGTGGTTGGAGACTTGCTCACAACGACAAGACCACCACTATGAGCGAAATGGGTAGATATACATTATGCTTTCCCATGGCTTCTAAAAATGTCCTTATACCTTGCCAGCGGTTTATAGGACCTTTTACTTTTATTAGTGGATCCACACGGATAAAATTACGTTGATCATCTAAAAAAAGGAGTATCAGTCAAGTCCCCCTGATGGATCATTGGTTTACATGGGGGACTTGAGGTTTATATGAACTCTCTACTCATACGTTGCGCAAAACTTACTTCCTAAAACAGACTTTAGCTCATACTTTTAATATAAACATTTCTTTTCTTGGGGTTGAGATATTTGTTGAACCCTTGCTTTTGTAAAAGCTCTTTTTGGGAACAATATCCCTTTAGTTATAAAACTCTTTTGGGAATCTAGTTACCTTTTTATGGATTGAAAACATTTTGTAAACATTGGGGAATTGACTTAGTTCTTTTACACCTTCGAGAAAGAACTCGACTCTTTGCTCTTTACTTAACTTGGAAAACCTTAAGCGTTAGGGACATACGTTAGTCCCTTATAGCTTTGAGGAAGGAAAAAACTCAGTCTCTTGGTCGTTACTCAACTTGTAACATGATCCTTAAAACAAAGTATAAATAATTATTTAAGACTCTTTAAAAACTTTAATAACTAACTTTTGACTTACTTCTTAACTTTTAAACTTTGACTCTTTAACTTCTTTGACTTTGAAGTTAGCTACCCTTGAATTGGATTATGGATTCAAGGATAATGAGCTCATGTTAATAGATGATTCATGATGTTAAGATGTATTCTAGAGTGTTGGAAGTATCTATGAGTGAAGGGTACATCACTTAGGAACTAATATGAAAAGATAGGGAAAAAACGAGGTCTCCGGGGGGTCGGGGCGCTCTGACAGGCGTGAAACACTAGATCCTGATGGGAAGAGGATGTCCTTAGGCGCTCTTGTTGGTGCGGCGCGGCAGAGCCTGACGGACTGACTCTGTCTCGAGGGGCTTTTGAAGCGTGGTGCCCAAATGCCCTACAGACGGGTTTTTCGACTTTCTTATTTGTTTTTCATTTATAAACCTTCCTAAAATCCCGTAGATCCCACCCCAAAAACTTAGGATCCGTAAATAACTCATAACCCAATCGTTTAGACATGAAACAATACGGAAACATGGATTAAAACTAAGAGAGATCAACAACAATTCAACCAACAAGAACTTCAAACTTTTCATCAAGAATTTCAAGGTTCACCTCCAGTTATCTCTAAATTTACGTGAATAATCAAGTTAGAGGGTGGGTGAAATAACCCACACCAAATGATCTCACATACCTTGTTAGGATTACCCCTGATGAAATCTACTAATTGAAATCTTGACATTCTTTTCTTCTTCTTCCTTCTCCACTTTTATTCTTTCTTTCAAAGCCCTATCCTATTTTCTAAATGGAAAAAATGATTGCGATCATTTTAGATCCCATGTTAAAACTCCAAAACGAAATTAATAATTAATTTATGAAAAGACCAAAACACCTTTAAGAAATCCAGATTTGGAACTTTTCCCTGCTCAATAGCTCAACTTCCAAAAGTCATATCTCCCTCATTCGACCTTGGATATTCGCAAACTTGTCTTCGTTAAAAATATCTTCTGACGATATTTCCATCCTTATAAAGAACTCACGCAAAATCCTCATGAGCTGGAAGTTATGACCGTTTGAAAATGACAAAGACTCACTTTTGAAATCTGGAAATTTTCCAGATTTCCCAACTTCTTTCCAATTTCGTTTATTATTATTTTTCTTAGTTTAACTTTAGTTAATTCATGTTAAAAGATGTTAAAAATACATAAGATTAAAAAGAAAAAGTCATCTTCAAGGTAGAAAAAACTGATACTCAACAAAAGGATCTGATAGAGTGATAAAGCATCTTTGTTGAGTTTAATTTTTGTGTTTATCATTTTACAAGTTTTAAAAACTTGAAAATTCTCAAGAACTCTTGCAAAGGATAACAAAAGGTGAAAAATTATCATAAAGAACAATAAGGACATGATACGAGCTGAGTTTCTAATTGTTTTAGGATTATATCTTCTATACTATCATTGTAAATTTGTTTCTAATCTACAAAGGATTCAGATCTTGTGTTCATTGTAAAAGTCTAAACCATTTAGTCTAACTGATTTACTAGGCAACATTATTTGTAGCTTAGGAAAATTCTAAGTCATCTAGGAGCGAGTTGATTTAGTGGGTGATGTGTAAGTGCTTAGTTGAATTTTAAGATGTCTAGCGGTGATAGGTTAAAGGGCACCAATGTCTCAAAAGTATGAAGGAGGGTATCTGTATACCATTTATGATAGTTAAGGGTATATTTGTCCTTTCCCCCTTAAATTTATTATTATTATGGTCAAATTAATTCATGTTTCACTAATATTTTTGTACACTTTATAATATACAACCCAATTATTTTTTCGAATACAAAAAATAAATAACAATATAGTAAAAAAAAGGTATTTAATCATAATATAACCACAAAAAATTAGTCTTAGTTTTTTTTTTCTTTACACTAAGGAATGATAGAAAAAAAATAAGAATAAGAAATTTAAATAATGATAATCAAAGACGTCAAAAAATAATTTATGTATCTAAAAGATAAAAATATACCTTGAATGTTGCTAAAAGGATCATATATACCCCTACATGAACTTTTTTAAAATTAAAAGTTGGAAATATAATTAAAGTTAATTTATTCGCTGTTACGCCTTGAGCCTATACTCTGGGCGGGAATGGCACTCGAAGACCATTGTTGGCCCTCAAGCAAACCCTTGGCCTGGTTTACTAAAGTCAGCGGAACACTAAAATCATCTTAAGCAAGAAATAAGACATTCTTAAAGAAAAGTACTTCATATAATATCTTTCCATGACGGCTCTCAAGTCTCAACAAGCAACAATAAACTCTAAACTGAAATACTAGTGTCTACGAAGCCTCTAAACTGAATGAAGAGGGATGTTGGGACAGACCCCACAACATCCTAAGACTAAACTACTAAAGTAAAAGATATGAATGTCCTCCGGAATGCAAGGAGGCTCACCAATGACTCTTGGAGCTCGATCTAGATCAATGAAACGCCGCGTTCAGAACTTGGTTACCTGCGTCTACATCATAAATGATATAACCCAACTGGCATCAGTACATTGAACGTACGAGTATGCAACTTGGAAAGCTATACAAACAATAGGTCTTTGAAAGGGAGTAACATGATACTTACCTGGCTTCTGTTCAACTCATTTCCACTAACTCCTATTCAATAAATATACAAGTACACAATAATGTCCCTGCGAATATTAAGATACAATACTGATGTATTATGAAAATACAATATTGTTGTGTATAAATATACAATTTACCTGAGGGAGATTCTCTAACAGAAAACCATCACTTAAGAGCTACAGTGATGATACAACTGTCTACCGCACGCTGCCAGCGCATCCTATACCCAACCAAAGGTATAAGTCCTGAAATGCCTTATGGATCCACACTTAAACAGTGAAAAGAAATCATCTAAAAACTATGAACCTTTTATACCAATGGTGTCTAACATGTTTTATGGGTGCTGTGAGTTATCTGAACTCTCCCCCATAACGGTGCTCAATACTACTTCCAAAAATATACTAGCTATTATGTTTAAAAACATACTAATTTTGTGGTTTGAGGTTAGTGCTCAAAACGTAGCTTTTAAAAAGCTCTCTTAGAAATCATAGTTTCCTCTTTCTTTTTTTAAACTAGTCATAGGCTCTGTGTAAGTCTAGCTTGCCTTCCTTCTAAAAAGTTTGAAAGCATTTTGTTTAATTTCATTAAGAAATACGTACATCTCTTATAGCTCTTGTAAGTGAGGCTCGGTACTTGTACTATGTGCTTATTGAAACCTACTTCGTTACCATTGTAGCTTTTGAGAAATAACTCACTCTTCTCTTTTGTTGACTGAAATTTTTGTCTTTAAAACAAAGGACAATGTTTTGTGATGACTTTAGAAAACTTGATAACTTTATTTTGACTTGCTTCCTAACTCCTAGATTTTACTCTTAACTTCCTTGACTTTGATGTTAACTTTTCTTGAATTGGATTATGGATTCAAGGATCATGATATGATGTTTATTGATGATTTCATGATGCTTAGATTTATTCTATAGTGTTGGAATCAACTAAGAATGAAGGGTACATCACCTAGGACCTAGTACGAAGAGATAGGGAAAGAACGGGGTCTCTAGGGGGTCTTGGCGCTTTAAGAGGCGCGTAGAGCCATAGCCCGATGGAAAAAAGGTTGTCTCAGGCGCTCAGAGAGGCGTGGAATGCCAGAGCCTTACGAAAAGATTGTGTCCTGAGCATTTTTGGAGGTGCGGTGCCCCAACATCTCTCTAACGGGTTTTTTCGTCTTTCTTCTTCATTTTTCATCTCTAAACCTTCCCAAAATCCCATGCATACTACACCAAACACTTAGGATCCCTAAATAACTTATTACCCAATAGTTTAGACCCAACAAAAGTCCAAACACATGGATTAAAACTAATAGAGATTAAAAATAATTCGACAAACAAGAACATCAAACTTTTCCTCAAGAACTTTAAGATTTCCTTTCAATTAACTATAAATTTCATTAATGAATCAAATTGGAGGGTGTATGAAAGGACCCAACACCTAATGATATTACATACCTTGTTAAGAATGACCCCTAATGAAATCCATGAACGAATTCTTGACGTTCTTGCGTCTTCCTCTCCCTTCTCCTCTTTTATCCTTTCTTTCAAAGCCCTAGATTATTTTGTAATTTTGTACACTGAATAGGATCAGTATAAACCCCAACATATTACCCCAATAAAGAAATTAATAATTAACATAGGGCAAGACCAAAACACCCTTAACAAATCCAGATTTGGAACTTTCCCGCCAACAACCTAACTTCCTAAAGTCATATCTCCCTCATACCACCTCAGAAATTTGCTAACTTGGCGTAGTTTGAAATATCTTCCGAAAAGATTTCCATCCATATAAAGAAAAAGCCAAAACTCCTCTTGAGCTGGAAAATATGGCCGTTTGATAATGACCAAAACTCACTTTACTTATTTCCAAATATGATTCTTCTTCTTTTCTTAGCTTAACCTTAGTTTGTCTAGAACTCAAAATGTTCCAATATCTCCCCCCTTGGTAACATCCGTCATCGAATGAGAATTCTTTTTCTAAGCTAAGGATATTAATATCATTTCAGCAGTCAACCATAAAAGTAATTAATGACATGATTATACATAATCTTATAAAGTGCTAAAAAGAGAGTTTAGTACCTTGATTTGCATTATCTCCAGATTAAAAGATATGTGGATATGTTTTCTTAATCTCCTCCATTGCTTCCAAGTCTCTTCTTCAACAAACTGGTTCCTCCAAAGGACCTTGAGTGAAGAAACTTCTTTTGTCCTCAACTTGCGAACTTGCTGCTCCAAAATCTTGACCAGAAATTCTCTGTTGGTGCTATCAATGAAGGATAAATATGGAATATCGGATGGACCGCTTCTAAATTTTGGGTAGCTCCAACTCATAAGCAACATTTTCCACTTTTTGGAGATCCTATAAGGTCTAATATATCAGGTACTAAGTTTTCCAATTTTACAAACCTTATAACGCCCTTCATAGGTGAAACCTTAAGATACACCCAATCATCTACCACAAACTCTAATAACCTTCTTCTAACATCTATATAGGAATTCTGCCGACTTTGTGTTGTCTTCAACCTTTCTTGAATCACTTTTACTTTCGCCATAGCTTTGTGAACTAGATCTTGTCCTATCAACCCAGCTTCACCAACTTTGAACCACCCAATTGGAGATCTGCATCTTCTACCATAAAGATGTTCATATGGAGCCATTTGGATTCTTGAATGATAACTATTATTGTAAGTGAACTCAATGAGAGGTATGTGATCATCCCAATTTCACTTGAACTCGATCAGACAAGCTCTCAATATATCTTCTAAGGTCTAGATAGTACGCTCGGCTTGTCCATCTACCTAAGGATTAAAAGCAATGCTCAAATTATCCTTGGAACCCAAACCTTTCTTGAAAGATTTCAACAATTGTGCTGTAAATAATGCACCTCTATCTGAAATAATGGAGATCGGAAATACATGGAGTCTTACCACTTCGTGAAGGTACAACTTTGCATAATCCTCAGTTGAATAGGTATTCTTGATATACATTAAATGGGTTGTCTATGTCATTATGTCGACAATCACCCAAATGGATTCATGTTACCTTCGTGATCTTGGAAATACTTTGATGAAGTCCATATTAATAATCTCCCACTTTAATTTCCGGAAGCTCTATATTCTGAGTTAAACCTCTAGGTCTTTGGTGTTCTACTTTCACTTGCTTAAAAATTGAACACTTAGAAATAAACACAAATATCTTTTTTCTTGCCTTCCCACCAATATACCTCTCTCAAATCATGGTACATTTTGGTGGAAACAGGATGAATGGAATATCTATAGCTATGAGCCTCTTTCAAAATCCTCTCTTGGAGTCCATCCACCTTAGGTACACATATTTACCTTGATACTTCAACACACCATCTCCCACTTGTTCAAAGGACAATACTCTTTGTTATGGACACTTGCCTTCAAATCAAGCAAAATAGGGTCTTGATCTTTCTTCTCTTTAACCTCTGACACTAATGATGTTTTAGCCTTATTTGTCACCACTATGCCTCCTTCTGTGGAATACATAAGCCAGACTCCTAAACGTGCAAGTCTGTGCACATCTTTTGCTAACTCCTTCTTTTCTTCTTAGACATGAGAAGTACTTCCCATGGACAACCTGCTTAAGTCATCAGCAACCACATTAGCCTTACCTGGTTGGTATAAAATACTCATGTCATAATGCATTAGTAATTCCAGCCACCTTCTTTATCTAAGGTTGAGCTTTTTCTGAGTGAACACATATTGAAGACTCTTGTGATCAGTGAACATATCCACATGAACACCATATAAATAATGATGACATATCTTCAATTCAAACACTACTACAACTAATTCTAAGTCATGAGTTCGATAATTATTTTCATGAAATTTCAACTGTTTCAAAGCATAACCTATAACCTTGTCATTTTTCATTAATACACAGTCCAAGACAACTCTTGATGCGTAATAATACACCACTATTCCTTTAGTACCCTCTGGTGAAGTGAAAAAAAAGCTGTAGTCAATCTCCTTTTCAACTCCTGAAAGCTTTTCTCATAAGGTTCAGACCATTGAAACTTCAATACCTTTTGTGTTATTTTGGTTAAAGGAAGGAGATAGATGATAATACTTCAACAAATCTTCTATAATAACCAGCCAAACTCAAGAAATTTGTTATATCTGTTAGAGATGTGAATCTAGGCCAATTCTTAACTACCTCAATCTTCTTAGTGTAAACTCTAATACCTTTACCAGAAAAAGTGTGGCCTAAGAATGCCACAGACTTAAGCTAAAACTCACATTTGGAGAACTTGGTATATGATTCATTATCTCTCAGCATCTAAAAAACAACCCTTAGGTGTCTGGCATGATCTTCTTCATTTCTTGAATAAATAGATATGTTATTGATGAAGACGATGCCAAAAAAATCTAAATAAGTCTTGAATATTCTGTTCATAAGATCCATGAACGTTGTAGGTACATTTGTCAAACCACAAGACATAACCAAAAATTCATAATACCCATACATTGTTCTAAAAGCTCTCTTAGGAATATCACATTCCCTTTGTCTCAACTAATGATATCCGGATCTGAGGTCAATCTTTGAAAAGCAAGAAACACCCTAAAGTTGATAAAAAAAAAGGTTCATCTATCCTTGGAAGAGGATATTTATTCTTGATAGTCACCATATTCAGCTGACGGTAATCTATACACATCCTAAGGGACACATCGTTCTTCCTAATAAACAAGCCGGAGCGTCCCAAGGTGATACACTTGGTGGAATAATGCGTTTATCAAACAGATCTTTAAACTACTCCTTTACCTCTTTTAAACTATGCTAGTACCATTATGTATGGCGGAATACATATAGGACGAGTATCTGGGATGATGTCTATGTCGAAGTCTATATCTCTTTCGGGAGGGACTCTAGGTAAGTCATCAGGAAAGACTTTTAGAAACTCACTGACTATAGGAACTGACTGAACGGAAGGTACCTCAACACTTGAGTAATTAACTCTGACTAAGTGATAGGCACACCCCTTGAAAACAAATTTCCTAGACATAACGTACAAAATACGCTACAAGGCCTGCTAACTACTAGCCCCTCTTTGACTGGCTCATTATTAATCCAAACTTTTTTGAACACTCGAGTTCTTCAACTATTGTTCATAACAGGCCGGATCCAATGCATACCTAGAATGACATAAACTCTACAAGGTCTACCTCTATTAATCATCATGGTACTGTACTTAGAAAACAGCAATTCACGATAGACTCTTTCTGCTAGAAAGAATCACCAACAGGTGTGGATACACTTAATGGTTCTTAGTCTTGCTTCGGAGAATCCCAAAGTTCTTATCCACATAAGGAGTACAAACTAAACAGATACTAGGTATATAATGCATAAAGTAAAGTCAAAGACTCGAATCATAAGAAAGAAAAAAAAAAAAAAAAAAACGAATGACAACATCTGGCGAATTATCTTGTTCATGGCAATTATTAAGAGCACACAAGCAGTTTGTTCCTCCGCCTCTACCACACGTAGCTCCTCTAGGTGCAGTCATGTTTGGTGGAGCAACTAATGAAGATTGACATCTATTGCCCAGATTTCCACTACATTTCCTGTCCTTGGGGCACTCTCTCATGAAGTGACCCTCTTGAACACACTTAAAACAACTTGTGAATCCTTCATGACAGATGCCAGAGTGATTCTTACACACACTTGGCACTGGCAGGAGAATTAGTACCTCCATGTGCCACACTACCTTATGACTGAGCAGGCCTCCCCTTGAAGTGATGCGAGTTTTGGCCATTATACTCACTTCGGTTTACAGGTGTACTGCACTAGCAGATGATGGTGCATGCCCCTTTGGTTTATGGAATTGTGGTTGACTTGAACCACCTTTCTGTTTTCCAGACTCCTTTCAAGTCTTGGCCTTCTTGTTTCTGTACTTTTCTCTATCCTTGACCTTCTCTTCTTCAACTTGTTGAACATTTATACCATCAACCTGGATATGATCATGTCACCTATCAACATTGAAGCCCTACATTCCTTACTTGAAGCGCGACACAACCCTTTAACAAACCGACTCATGCTGCTCCTCATGTTTTTGACAATAGCATAGCGAGATAGCTGGGTGAACTTCATCCCATACTCATGTATACTCATGGGAGTCCTGTTTTAGAGTAAGGAACTTCCTCACTTTGGATTCCTTAAGTTCGTGAGGAAAGAACCTCCCAAAGAAGGCTTCTTCGAAGCAAGACCAACTTGGACGTGGTGCATACTTAACTCTACAATCCTTCCATTGATCAAACCAGGTTCTACCCAGACCCTTTAGTTGATATGCAGCCAATTCAACCCTCTCAACATCTACCACAGGCATTACCTCAAACACCTTTTTTAGATCCTCCACAAAGTTCTCTGAATCCTCAGTAGGGCTTCATCCAATGAAACAAGGAGGGTTAATCTCATAAACTCACGAACTCTCGGGGTATAAGCTGGTTCATGTCAAGCTTCTCTCTTTTGCCCAACCTGGTTTTTCACAACCCGACTTAGCATCAAGATAGCTTCCTGGAATTCGGCATTGGTAACCTCTCCTTAGGGTTGCACTTATGGTGCATTTGGAACATCTTGTTCCTCAACATTTCTTCGTGGTCGACCTTTGAATGATATTCTTGAAGTCATGATGATTTGAAAAAATATTAGTATGGACGAATTAGAGAGAGAGAGACTTTAGAGATAAACTCTCGCACAAAAAAACATGAAAAAAATAAAACATTCCCAAATGTTGTAACTTCCTAATCATAGATGTGGAGTGCTTCACACCGATAACTAAGAATCTACGGACACGGATTCATAGAATCACTAGGACTCTTGAACTTTGTGCTCTAATACCAAGTTTGTCACGCCCCGAGCCTATACCCTGGGCGGGACTCGCACTGGAAGACCATTGTTGGCCATTAAGTAAACCTTTGTCTGGCTTACATAACTCAGAGGAAGGATAAACTTATCTTAAACAAGAAATAATACATTTTTAAAGGAAAGTACTTCATATAATTTCTGGCCATGACGACGTAAGGTCTCAACACGGAACAATAAACTCTAAACTGAAATACTAGTGTATATGAAGTCTCTAAACTGAGAGAAGAAGGATGTTGGGAAAGAACTCACAACATCCTAAGACTAAACTACTAAAAGTAAAAGATTTCTATGTCCTCCGGAATGCAAGGAGGCTAACTCTGAGTCAGGAGCTAGATTAGGATCAACGAACGTCGCGTGCTGATCTTGGTTTCATGCGTCTGCATCATAAAATGATGTAGGCCAACTGACATCAGTACATTTAGAGTATGACTATGCAAATTGGAAAGCTATACAAAACATAGGATTGGAAGGGAGTAAGAATGAATAATTACCCTTGACTCTTTTCAACTCATGATCTACTAACTCTTATTCATTATGCGCAGTTAAAATATATGTAATATAAAGAAATTCTGACTGAAAATGCTTAATCCTTTGAGTTAAATTTATATATATATATATATATATATATATATATATCTCTATATATATATATATATATATATATATATATATATATTTTCTCTACCGACACCATCACTTAAAAGCTAAGTATGATCAGCGATCTACCACAAACACTGTCAGCGCATCCTATACCCGACCAAAGGTATAAGACCTGAAC
The DNA here is from genome assembly GCA_027704765.1 of Solanum habrochaites. NCBI lineage: Eukaryota > Viridiplantae > Streptophyta > Magnoliopsida > Solanales > Solanaceae > Solanum > Solanum habrochaites. Next base: position 14,237,012 of record JAKWJA010002489.1, read on the forward strand.
TGCCAAATGGATCCACTAGTAATTATGAAAAGAAATCATCTAAAAAGTAGTGACCCTTTTCTACCCATGGTGGCTAACATGTTTTATGGGGGCTGTGAGTTATCTGAATTCATCACCATATATGTGTTCAATACTACTCCAAAAAATATATTGGCTCGTATGCTTAAAAACATATTGATTCTTTGGTTTGAGATTAGTGCTCAAAACTTAAATTTTTAAAAGCTCTCTTGGAAAGCATAGCTTTCTCTTTCTTCTATAAATTAGTATTACTCTCTAAATGTATCTTCCCTCCGTCTCAAAGTTTGAGAGCATTTTGTTTAAATCCTTAGGGAGTACGTAGTTCCGTTAAAACTCTTGAGAAGTGAACTCAACTTGATACTCTGTGCTTATTTGAAACTTTAACATTCTTAGTTCCCTTATATCTTTTGAGCAATGAACTCAACTCTTTACTCTTACATGACTTGAACATTAAGTCTTTAAAATAAAGTAAAAACTTGATAACTTTATTTTGACTTGCTTCCTAACTCCTAGACTTGACTCTTAAGCTCCTTGACTTTGATGTTAACTTTCCTTGAAATTAATTATGGATTCAAGGATCATGATATCATGTTTATGGATGATTTCATGATGTTTAGATATACTCTAGAGTGTTTGAATCAACTAAGAACGAAGGGTATATCACCTAGGAACTAATCCAAAGCGATAGGGAAAGAACGGAGTTTCCAGGGGTCATGGTGCTCTGAGAGGCACGGAGCGCCATAGCATGATGTACAGAGGTTGTCCTCAGGCGCTCAGTGAGGCGCGACATGCCAGATCCTGATGAACAGACTCTTTCCTTGGTTCGGCGCCCCAACATCTCTCCTACAGGTTTTTCAAACTTTCTTCTTCTTTTTTCATCTCTAAACCTTCTAAAATTCCCATGGATCCTACCCAAAGCAATTATTATCCATAAATAACTTATATCCAATATTTTAAAACTAAGAACAGTCCGAAAAATGGATTAAAACAGACAGAGCTCAACATTAATTCGACCGACAAGAACATCAAACTTTTTCTCAAGAACTTTACATTTCCTTTCAATTAACTATAAATTTTATTAATGAATCAAATTGGAGTGTGGGTTAATGTACCAAACACCGAACGATCTCACATACCTTGTTAGGGATCACCCCCGACGAAATCAATGATCGAATTCTTGGCATTCTTGCTTTTTCTTCTCGCTTCTCCTCTTTTCTACTTTCTTTCATAACCCTAGCTTATTTTTTAAGTGTGTAAACTTAATCGGATTAGTTTAGACCCCAACATATTGCCCCAAAAATGAATTTAATAATTTAGGAAAAGACCAAAACACCCTTAACAAATTCGGATATGTAACTTTCTCTTCTCAACAACCCAAATTCCGAAAGTCATATATCCCTCATACGACCTTAGAAATTCGTAAACTTGGCGTCATTGAAAATATCTTCCGACGATATTTCATATAAAGAACTCACTCAAACTCCTCCTGAGTTGGAAACTATGGCCGTTTGAAAATGAACAAAGCTCATTTTTGAAGTATGGAAATTTTCCAGATTTCCTTACTTATTTCCAAATTTGATTCTTCTTGTTTTTCTTAGCTTAACCTTAGTTCATCTAGAATTTGAGATGCTACATTCATTTATGTTAAATGAATGGTATATGTGAGCTCATTGTGTAACGGTAGTGGGTCTATGTGGTTTTTTTTTATAATGATAAGGATATATATGAATCACTTTCATAACAAAGACATCAACTCCATATGGAAAATTTAGGGATATATCATACCATTTACGCTAAATTTTTTCTGATTTTTCTAATATTTACAAAATTTTAAGCCATAATATAACGTTTTTGTCAAAAGATTTTTTTGTTTACTCAAAATTTTCAGTTGGAGTATTTATATTAATCCACAAAACCTAATCAATATATAAATTTAACTCAAAAGTACAAATTATCTTTCTGTAGTAAACTTGACGCCTTAGCTATAAACACGATCCACAACTGTTTGTGTTTAGCACGACTCAATAGCTTGTTTGGTCTCCCTTGAGATGCATGGATAGCATTAGATAGTCATTAATTGGTCTGATCAATTTAACGTTAATTATTGGATAATATTTATAATATTTTATGTATTTATTTTCATATCTCTATACTCTCTCTTGCCCAGTGTTGTAAACACAGATGAATTGTTCAATGAGTCCAATACTACTATTGTAATTATTGAGATTAACATAGGTTCTCGTAGTTTGAGTATCATTTATAGTACTTTTATATAACATTTATGATTAATGTAACTTCTCTTATACCGACGGTGTGGTGGATGTAGCACAAACCAAATTTCAAAAACAATTCAAATTTTGTTGATATTGAGATGTACAATACTTTCTTGAATTTTTTTAAATAAAATAAACTGTTGACTTCTTTTATTTCCATTTTATTTTGACTAGATATATTAATTTTAAGTAATCAAGTGCACAAATTTGTAATATATTTTTTAAAGTATTTAAGTAATCTCATTATGATTAAAGTACATAATCAAGACATATTTTCAAATATTTAAAATTTTTCAACACAAGCCAGAATCAGAATCAAAACATAAAAGTCTTCAAGGAATACTGTTCAGCGGGCCGATGTCATGCCTGTTGATCATGACCTAACTGGCTATTGTTGTTCACTTTGTATTTCAAACAACTTATCGGTACACAACATTGAACACCTCTATTTTAACAAACAAAATTCAAGAATCATTTCACAACTAGAAATTAAATTTTAGTAGCGAACTAAATTCGAAAACCAGATTTTTTTTAAAAAAAATGAAGGAATATTTTTCTTAAATGAATAATGATTGTTAATATGTGTCTAAAAAATCTCTTGATTTCTCAAAAACTTGGCATAAACATGAATTACTCAAGTTTATGAACCATAAGACAAAAGAATAAAGAAGCTGAAAATTATGCACAATCTAAGCAATTTGTAAACAAGACAGTACTGTGGCAGAATTGGAGAAAATAATAGAAAAGTCAAGTAGCCCTAGACTCACAGTGTCCCCTTAAGAATTATTTTCCTCAGAACCGAGGTTTAATTAAGTTTGGAATATGACTACCAGTGATAAAATGATCGTCAATCACCAAAGTATAGAATACAAAATCGTGTGTCAGCAAACCACTCAACGCCTGTAAAGTACACTAGAATACATAGATTTAGTAGTTAAAGAGAAGTCCATTAATTTTATATTATATTAGGAAAATACCTCAATTTAGTAGAAAGACACAGGGTAAGTTGTTAAAAGTTCTTATTTGTGGGCTTACCGAAAGGTCACAAACCATTGGAAAAGTCACAATCTTTCAGAAAGGTCGCACCTCAAAAAAGTCACCCAACTTTCCATAAATTCATAACTTTTCATAAAAGTCAAAATTTTCAATAAAAGTCAGTACAATTTTCATAAAATAGAAACATTCATAAACAGGTCACACTCTTCATTAAAGTCGGGCAACTCTTTATTTTCGCATTCACAAACGTTTTTAAACGCCAACAATCCGCCTGCATGAATGGGGAATGACTCAAAGACAGAGAACGGATAATTAATTTGTACTTTAGGCAAGAAAGATTAATTGTTGGCTCTGGATAGGTAGGTTTCCGCCTTGGACTTTTTTCCTGTATTGAACATATTCGGATACACGGTCGGTCAAATCAGTAGATTGCTATATCTTTGAACTGTCAGAACTTTGGTTGTATAACCTAGACAACCATATGTCACATAATTACCCCTTTAAACCATTTATGGTTCTTACAGGTTGTGTTTCGTTTTAGGCCATGAACCCTCCTTATTTCAAGAGTGTATGGAGATGGATTTTGACAACCATGCTTCTTTGAAGCGGGCTTACACTCAGCACTCACATAGTTATTCCTAACCGTGGTACGGAGTAGTACAATATTGGTCAACTCTACCAAACTTTACAAATCATTAAAATCATTAGCTTTATTAAACGTCATTAGAAGCTCTTAAATGTTTATCATTTCCCGTGAGCTTTGTCTTCATCGAGGTGAAGGATTGAGTTGTTGACATGCTGATCGTCATTGTCAAAACATTGTTTTTCCATCCTTGATCTAAGGCTCTAGAATCTCTCATTCTTCTCAGATAGATTTGCCAGCCATGATGACTGGTCCTAAGCTGTAAATTCCTTCCTTAGATGATCCTTTTAACTCTCTCATAGTTGGGACTTTTTGTAAGGGCTCTCGGACACATTATCCTTAACTTTGCAATAGTCAATTTCTGATAATTCCACTAGAAGTAGTTTTATAACTGGTATCATGGCTATGATCATATATGACGAGACTTCGCGTTAGTACTGGATGCTCCAGTGCCCTCCTATTCCATCATTGTCTGTGAAAGTGTATGCATACTAATGCCAATGATTAGGGCCAAAATAGAATATCTATCAAGTAATTCGCGAAGTTTTTCAAAACTACTTCACGCGACCTCCCGACCTTATCGAAGTACCTAAGCTCAAGATAATTGTAGATCTGGCGATGACCCTGTCTCTTTTGAGAATATTTTCTATAGTGAACGTTGTCTCCGTTCTAGCCCAATAGTAAGACTATCCACTTCGTGAATTTTATTTATTCTTTGGATGATTCAATTTGGTCATCACTATTCTTTTATTTAATTTTGTTGATATTGTTATAGATGCAAGACAAGAGTTTGAATATATTTAATACTCGGAAACTCTGATTTAATTGCCATCCAATGAATTTAATATTTTGGATCGACTTGTGCAATCGGACTTTGTTATAATAGAAAATGTAGTAATCTGATCGGCGACAACTATATGATATAAATCATGCTTCCCAAAACTCCTAGGTCATAATCGCAATTTGAGTCCACTTTTTTTTTTCACTGCTTTTGAAATGCAAGAGCTCACATTTTATTTGAGACCTGACAATATTGGACATCCAAATTTTTTAACTAGTTAAGTACCTTTCAAATGCCATGAGATCCTATGAAATGATAAACTTATGGGTTGCTACAAACGAATTCTTTTATCTTAATCGCGATTAGCAAATCAATAATTCTCATTCGCACTTGCTTTATAGATAAGGTTTTATAGCATTTATCTCATAGTGTCTCGCAGTGATGATCAACATATCACTTCAGTATACAAATAAAACAATGACCTTATGATTTAATGTAACACATTCCTCATCTTCCATCATTCTTCAATCCATTTGCCGCATGTTGATAAAATATGTCATTGTTTGGGGTGCTTCCATAAATGGCAATTCCCAATTCGCACACACTTTCTTTTATTTATTATGGAACCACAAATCCCGTCGGGTTGTTCCTGTATATTTCTTCCTCCATTCTCATTAAAAGTTCTGTTACCTCTATTGAATTTAGGGTAATTTTGAGGGGTCATAGACAACACTAGATAATTTTTGCATCCAAATGGACTGTAATTATAATGTACTAACGAGTATATATAGTAATGGACAAGATGTCAAAATCCTTATTTTTGGTCTAAGCCTTTGACACAAGTCTGCTTTATATTTTTCAACAGTCCATCAACTGTTATTTGTTTCTAATATTCACTTTGAACGCTAAAGTCGTTTCTTTTTCCTGTGAAGAAGATCATATTAACTTCCAATATTGTTTATGGCCATCATCTTTCTAAAAGAATGGGCGACAAGAAAGAAGGTAAATATTTACAAAAACAGATTCGAAGAAAGTTAATGTTCCTTTAACAATACTAGATCCTCAGAATCTCTTATAGTACTTAATCCTTTTAATCTCGCTAAGCCTTTTTAGTCCTTTTCCTGACTATCAGTCTAATTTACCGTCCACAGTCATAGGTATTATTTTAATTCTTAGGAATAGAGAACTTGTACTTTGACTAATACGCCCCCACATTTGAAATATTTTAAGTTGGATTTCCTTCTCTTCCATTTCTCATTGGGAAAAGATTGGATTCTGATCAAATAAAGCATCTTTCTTTGTCTTAAAAAGAAAAAACTTTTGTTGTTTCCCTTTTGCAGTAAGATCTTCCTCCCACAAAAGTTTTTTGTAAACCCGAACAGTGTAAAAAATCATCCATCATTTTGTCTTTAACGTTCGTTTTTCATTATATTGAGGTGAATATTATAGTAGTAGTTTTGATGGATTATTCCCTTTCCACACATATTGCTCACAATAAGATGGTACTCTCCATTCTTATCACTTCTTATATTTTGTTCACACTGAGTTTCAACTACAATATACATTGTCTAAGACATTATATTGGCTTCGCATTCCTTACCAGTCAGGTCATAGCCATAGTCATTTCTAATCAATTCTCAATAAAGTAACAAAATACTTTTTCCCACCATTAGTATGGTGTTAAACTACCTATCAATGCAGTGTAAATCAATTCGAGGGATTGAATTTCCTTTCATTTCAACAAAACAGATTATAATAATGCTCAACTACTAAGATCCACAAAAACTTGACATTTTTTTATTATTGCACTCAAAGTTATGCAAACTTCTAAGTTGATCACCTTTCTTTACAGGGGTTTTATATTGACATTCCCCAAGTTTTCATGTTCCAAACGTCTGACTACACGCAAATAAGTAACCAACTAACAACATGGAGTTCTAAAATCTCTTCGTGAGGTAGTTGTTTTGTCTCCGTAAATATGTTGGTTCCTATTTCTTACAATTTTGTATGATACAAACATTGTTTAGATTGTCAAAATTTCCTTTTCAGATGACAGTTATTAATGTGTGAAGTGAGGGTGTGGTGTTTGCTGGGTTCAAAAAAACAAAACTGGTGCATCGTTGAACGTGTGTTGTTTGTGGCACTATTGCGTGTGGCGGTGTGGCATTACGTGTGTGTGGGCGGTAAACTATTTGCAAACGCAATGTGTATGTTTGAGTAGTGCGTGTTTGGAGTGGGCCTATCCTCGTAAACAATCGTCTTTTATTCTATTGTACCAGGTCATCCAATATTAATTTTTTCTAAGCCCTATTTTTTTTTACTTTCTTTCTCCATTGCGCCCAACTTTGCTTTTTCTTTCCCTTTCTACAGCCACAGTCTGAACAAACTCTCAGTGAGTTCGCTTATTCTTGTCATTTCTGAATTCCTTCTTTGATTTTCTTCTTCTTTTTTCTCAACTATCCATTTACTATGAAATTTTGAATGAATATACGTAACCATGATTTGATGTTTCCTCAACAATTTTCCAGAAAAGGAATGAACATAAAGATATCGTAAAATATGATTTAAATTATTTAAATAATGGTTAAATGGGGTAACTCTATTTATTTTCCATTGAATGTTGAATGATTTGATTTTTCTTTGTATGATTATTTTAACAATAAATTTTAATTGTTGTTGAAAAAGAAAAATGAGGAAGGAGAATACAATGTGGGGGAATCGAACTCTCGTCAACAATTTTTGACGTAGTGCACCCAATTAAATATCTAATTGTCCTTAATATACCGAATGTTTAGGTAGTTTCCTTCCCAGATTTTTATGTCTATACAATTTCTTATTTATTTGTTTAAGCGAATTTTTATTTTGATCTCAGTGCGCTAAAAGTCTTAATTTAAATTTGTATACCAAAGATCATAAATAGCCCCAAAGTTATTGAATTTATATTCCATCAGTGCAACATTTTTGTCTACATTTTTTCCTAACCATTTCACTTCTTCTAATACGAATAGATAGATTAAATTATAATTTCATATTGCAGTAAAATCAATCATCCTTAGAATTCAGTCCCTTAGTTGAATCAAATTTCTTCTCTTGAGCATCCGTCCATAGATGATACAAACGAAAAATGTCATCGTTCTTCTCGAAATTATCTATCTAAATTTATCATATGGGGAGAACAACGACATCATCATCATCAGTGTAGTCGTCTTCCAGCCAAAATTTACCGAATGTCATGTTAATTTCTCTATCCCGATGATGTAGCACAAGATATAATGTTCAAAAGTCAATCAAATATGGGTTAATTGTTGAGATTTGAATACTTTCTACGTAGTTTTTAAAATTAATTATGCATGTGTACTTATTTTATTCAATTTATTTGATTAATATATTATTTATGAGATCAATCAATATTTTATAGTTTTGTTAACAAGTATTTTAGTTTGGTAATTATCATTATTTATAGTATAAATTACATAATTTTTAAATATTAATAAAATTAAAAAATAAGAATAAAAAACTAAAACAAAATAACCATAAAAAAAGGAAAAATAGTGCAGCTGCCAGGTAGGTATGCCGATAATGACCTACCTAGTTATCATGTGTGTGCACTCTTATGCGTGTGTGTGCGCGCTTGCGCATCATGTGTGATACTCATAAACTTGGTCTTTCATTATATTTAAGCAGGTCACACAATATTCCTTTTTTCTAAGCCCTAATTTTTTTACTTTCTTCAATTACCGCACAACTTTCCTACCCCTCCCCCCTTTTTGCCAAAAGCCCAAACAACTCTTCAAGTCAGTTCGCTTGTTCTTGTCAGTTCTGAATTTTTTTTTCATTTTCTTCTTCTTTTTCTGAGTTATCCATTTATTATGAAATATTGAATGAATATACATAAACCTGAGAGGATGTTTCCTTAACAGTTTGTTTCCTCAACAGTTGTGCAGAAAAGGAATGAACATGAAGATATTACAAATATGTTTCAAATTATTTATATACCGGCTAAATAGGGTAAATCTATTTATTTTCTCATTGAATGTTGAATGATTTGATTTTTCCTTGTATGACTTATTATAACAATATTTTTTAATTGTTACTGAAAAGGTAAATGAGGAAGGAGACTACAATGTGGGGAATCAAACTCTCGTTAACAATTTTTCAGGTAGTCAACCAACATAACTACTAATATTCTCCATAATACCGTATGTTAGTCTTTTCCCGTTTATATGTCTTCGTTTCTTATTTATTTTTATCAAGCTTAGTGTTTTATCTTAATTCTAAATTTCTTAATTTAAAAATTACACTCATACACAAAATCATAAATACGCAGAGTTATTGAGTTGATATTCCATCAGTGTCACATTTACAATGAAAATTCTAATGCGAAAAAAGAGACTAAATTATAAAGTCATGTTTCGGCAATATCAATCATCCTTTGAATTGAGTCTATTAGTTGACTCAAATTCCTTCTCTTGAGAATCCCTCCATAGACGATACAAACTAATGTAATCATTCTTCTCAAAACTCTCTATTTAATTATCATATGGGTAGGCACAACAACATGATCATCATCAGTGTACTCGTCTTCGAAAAGTTTATATATATGTTATCTTAAAAATACCAAAATAAATAGCTTAAATCTATAATCATCCTACTTAGTTTAAATTAGAGAATATTCAATCCATCATGCTTATAGCAAATGTTAGAACACCAATAGAATTTCAAAAGTCAATCAAATGTTGTTAATTATTAATATTACATACTTCTAACTAGCTTTCAATCAAATAATACATTTACTCTTTTATCCATTGTATTTGAGATATTGATATATTAATCTTATGAATCAATTGAATGTTTTATATATTATTTATAGTAAGTAAGTTGGTACTATCTCATATTTATAGTGTATCTACAGACTTTTTAACACTTTTTAAAACTTACTAAATCTACCGTCAAACCATAAACAAAACAAAACCATCAAAAAAGAAAAATAGTGGCAGTTGTAAGCAGGCGTATCGATCATCGTACCTACCTTGTTATTGTGTGTGGCTTTGGCGTCGTCATCATATATTTGATGCGGGCGCTGATGTGTGCACGCGAGTGTCCTGTCTCGTTGGCGTGTGTGCGTATCTTGGAAACTTGGCCTTCATTCTATTTAAACAGGTCATCCCAATATTCGCTTTTTTTGTAAGGCCCTAATTTTTGTTTTACTTTCTCCTTTGCCACCCAACTTTTCTTTTTCTCGCCGCTTTTGCCAAAAGCCCCTAAATACCTTCACGAGTTGTTTCTTTTTGTCATTTCTTACATTCTTTTTGTCTTTCTTCTTCTTTTTCCCAGTTATGCATTTATAATGAAATTTTATATGAATATACGTAACTCTAAAAGGATGTTTCCTCAACAATTGTCTATAAAATGATTGAAGATGAAGATTTGACAAAATATGATTTTAATTATTTAAATACCGGTTAAATAGCGTAACTCTATTTGTTTTTCATTAAATATTGAATAATTTGATTTTTCTTTGTATGATTTATTTTAACAATATTTTTTAATTGTTATTGAAAAGGAAAATGAGGAAGGAGATTACAATGTGGGGATCGAACTCTCGTCAATAATTTTTAAGGTAGTCAACCAACTTAACCACTCAAATTTCCCATAATACAATATGTTTAATCTTTTCCCATTTTATAAGTCTTAGTTTTCTTATTTTGTTTAACAAGCTTTGTGTTTGATCTCAATTATATAATTCTTAATTTAAAATTCGTACTGATACACATAATCATAAATACACAAAGTTATTGAATTGATATTCCATCATTGTCACATTTACAATGAAAAATAAAAGAACATTTTTTTATTTTCTATCTACCTTTTTTTCCTAACCATATCACCGCTTCTAATACGAAAAAAAGAGACTAAATTATAATTTCATGTTTCGGTATAAGCAATTATACTTAGAATTCAATCCCTTAGTTGACTCAAATTCCTTTTCTTAAGCATCACTCCATAGACGATACAAATAAAAACTGTCATCATTCTTCTCGAAACTATCTATCTAATTATCATATGGGGAAGCACAACAACAACATCATTATAAGTGTACTCGTCTTCGAAAAAGTTTAATAATATATGTTAATTCTCTTATCCCGATGTATGTAGCACAAATAAATTTACAATACTTTCTACTTAGATTTAAAATTAAATAATACATGTTACTTCTTTTATCAAATTTTATTTGATATAGATATATTAATTTTATCAAATCAATCAAATTTTTTATACTTTTTTTACAAGTATTTTAAGTTGGTAATTATCATTATTTATAGTATGTATTATATAGTTTTTTTTCAAAGTTAAAAAAATTTAAAAACAAGACAAACAAATTAAAATAAATTAACCATCAAAAAAGGAAAATAGTGGGCATGCAGCCAGCATGCAGGCATGTGCGCTATTGACTACTGGTTTTCGTGTGGTTTGCCGCTTAAGTGTGTGAGTGCGCGCGCGTGCGCGTGTGTGCTTGATCCTCGTAAACTTTGTCTTTAATTCTTTTTAAATAGGTCACCCAATATTCCTTTTTTCTAAGCCCTAATTTATTTTACTTTATCCAGTTGACGCCCAACTTTCCTGTTTTTCTCCCCCTTTAAGACAAAATTCCGAACAACTCTTTAAGTAAGTTTGCTTTTTCTTGTCATTTCTGAATTCCTTGTTTCATTTTCTTCTTCTTTTTCTCAGTTATCCAGTTACTATGAATTTGGAATGAATATACAATAAGTTGAAGGATTTCCCCTCAACAATTGGACCAAAAAGGATATGAAGATTAAAGATATCACAAATATGATTCAAAATTTTTATTTATGCTAGTTAAGATGGGGTAAGTCTATTTATTTTCTCCTTGATATGTTGAATGATTTTATTTTTCTTTGTATGATTTATTTTAACAATATTTTTTAAGTGTTATTGAAAAGGAAAATAAGGAAGGAGATTGCAATGTGGGAATCGAACTATTGTCAACAGTTTTCAGGTAGTCAACCAACTTAACAACTAAAATTCTCCTTAATACCGTATATAGTCTTTTCCCATTTTATATGTCTTCACTTTTTTTGAAACAAGCTTTGTGTTTGATCTCAATTCTAACAATATTAATTTAAAATTTGTACTCATACAGAAAATCATAAATACACAAAGCTATTGAATTGATATTCAATCAGTGTCACATTAACAATGAAAAAGAATGAACATTTTTTTTCTTTTCTATCTACCGTTTTTTCCTTACAATTTCTCTGCTTCCATTGCGAAAAAAGAGACTAAATTATAAAGTAATGTTTTGGTAAAATCAATCATCCTTAGGATTGAGTCACTTAGTTGACTCAGATTCCCTCTATTGAGCATCCCTCCATAAACGATACAAACTACAATTGCCACCATTCTTCTCGAAACCTATCTTCTATTATCCCTATGTGGAATGTCATCTAAAACATCACAACATCAGTTCATCTGTTCTGGAAAAAGTTTCAATAATATATGTGTAACTTCTCTTATCCCGATTATTTAGGCACTAATAGATTTCAAAAGTCTAATCAATGTTGTTAATTATTGAGATATAAAATTTACTCCTGTGCATAGTATTCAATCAAATTAAATACATGTAATTCTTTATTCCATTTTATTTTACATAGATATAATAATTTAAATAATCAATCAAATTTTTTATATGTTTTTACAAGTATTTTAAGTTGGTAATTATCATTATTCATAGTATATATATACATAATTTTTAAATATTTAAAAAATTAAAAAACTAGAAAAACAAATTTAAACAAGAAAAAACATCAAAAAAGAAAAATAGTGGAAATGCCAGGCAGGCATGTCAATCATGACCTACGTTGTTATTGTGTGTGCACACCTACCCGTGTGTGTGTGCGTGTGTGCGCGCTCGCGTGGATGTGAGTGCGCGCTTGTGCCCGTGTGTGGGCGTGTGCCCGTGCGTGCGTGTGTGTGCACCTGCTCGTGACCCTTGTAAACTTTACATTTTATTCTATTTAAACAGGTCACCCAATAATCCTTTTTTGATAAGGCCTAATTTTTTTTTACTTTCAACAATTGCCTCCCAACTTTCCTGTTTCTCGCCATTTCAGCCAAAAGCCTATACAACCTTTAAGTCAGTTCGCTTGTTCTTGTCATTTATGAATTTTTTTATTCATTTTCTTCTTCTTCTTCTTATTTATTTTTAACACGATTTTTGTTTGATCTCAATTCTAAAATTCTTAATTTAAAATTCATACTCATACAAAAAATCATAAATACACAAAATTATTGAATTGATATTCCATCAGTGTCACATTTACAATGAAAAAAAAAAGAGCATTTTTTTTCCTATCAACCTTTTTTTTCTAACCATTTTTGTACTTCAAATACGAAAAAAGAGACTAAATTATAAAGTCATGTTTCGATAAAATCAATCATCATTGGAATTGAGTTCCTTAGTTGACTCAAATTTCTTCTCTTGAGCATCCCTCCATAAACGATACAAACTAAAATTGCCATAATTCCATATCTGATGTGGCAAACTGAACTAAACTTCATTCTCAATCTCACCATTAGGTATTGCAAGGAAGGAGATGAGAGGCTAATCATCTATGAGTTTATGACTCATGAAAGACTATGTTTCCAACTTCTTCGTACATCGGTGTTTAAGTACCCCTTAGGCTTATGCATTCGCTTTTTCCCAAATAACATCTAGTTAGAATTTGCTTGTAATCATAATTGCTTTCAAAGATTATGGGTGTCTTTGAATTCTGTTTTGAAATTCCCTTTTATGCTTGTCAATGTTTGTCTGTAGGCAATTGAAGGAGGAGATGAGAGTCGGAGTTTGATAATTGTTCAAAAGAAACGGCTGAGTTGAGGAAATCTCATCCGGGAGTTCGAGATAATGGTGTAAAATTGTACTTATCATCTATAATAAAACAATAAGTTAAGCAACATCAAAGATGCAATTGATGAGTTGGTTACTGATAAAGGGAGGCATCAAAGAGTAATAGAAATGTTCTTATACCTCACAGTAATACTAGGCGTGATATAGCCTACAACGTTCAAACTCTAATTCAGTTTATGCAACAATCACATATGAATGCAACATTCAGAATCATCAACTATGTCAAAGATACACCAGGTCAAGGGATATTATTATCAATCAAATGCAAGGATTTGCTAACAACGTAACTTACTGTGATGCAGTTAAAGTTAAATTTGTGTCTTATGTTGTAGATGGACAATCATTTGAATCAAAACAAATTTCTCCAAATTATAATATTGTTCAACATGCTAATGGTTGTCACTCAAAATTAGACTTTTAAATAGCAGCGATATGTTACCAGTAAGTCTCATGCACAGACAGTACTTAAATCCTTCATTGAAGTGCCTCGCGCACAAACAATATCTTAACTTGGACAAAAATGTAAATACACATTCATTATAACATTAGTTCAACATTAGCATGTGTTTATGCACAAAAAAATTGAATTACGAAAATGTCCTTCATTATTTGTGTTTTTTTCTCATTACAATTGTAGAAGCTATTTAATTGAGGTAAGCTAACGTGTTTTGATTGCATAAGAATATTCACGTGAACTTAAACAATAATTTGATATGAAGAGTGATGTAACATCAAATACAAAATTATTGTTGGATAAGTGAGAGTGGAAGTTTGCTAGTGAAATCTGACACTGAACTTGTTAAAGCTCTTAATACATATGGAATTCAGGGTCATAGGGAGTGGATGCATGGTATGCCTAGTTTGTCTTTACTATCTAGACTTTGAAAGTTTATTACTTTAAATTTTAATGCATGTCACAAGCCCAAGTAATCTTTCTTCCCAATCTCCACCATCAAAATTTGGCTACGATAGTAGCAGGGTGGCTCAACGTAATTGGGGTCTAAAGCGAAATTTCAATTCATGGCCTAAAAAATAAATAAATTTCATTTACATATTTATTTCAGAATCATTTGTTCACACTATTAGATGAAAATTGTTTAGTATTCAATATGCTTTTTCGTTACTAAGTTAGGTTAGATTTTATCAATAAACATGAAAAACATCCTTAAGTGAGACACTATTATAGGTATTGTTACCATAATGCTATCAGTGATTAAATGATACAATATTAAAATAAATATAGATTATTCTTGTTGACTAAGGAGAGGACATTCTTATAAGAGATGGGGGACTCTCCTCTAACAGGGAGGAGTTACCTTGTAATCATGCTTGTCGCCACTATTCTGGTAGAAGGATGAACCTGAAAAGTATGATTCCTGAATGTACACAGTTGGCAAAGCATATAGAAGAGTTATTATCCATCTATTTTTTCCAATTAATAGCTCTGAGCAATTGTCTAAGACTGGGGTGAACAACCATTTTCACCCATATATAAAGCTCAACCACGTAGACCAAGAAAACTAAGAAAGAGAGGAAATGATGAGACAACTAAAAAAGAATCAGATTTTGGAAATAGTACCCTTTTAAAATCGTCAAGAAAGGGGAAAAAAATATTGATTGTTTGGAAAAACAGGACATAATAGTAGAAAATGTCCTATCTATAAAAAACAATCAATTCAAGGTTCAATTGCAACAAGTTCACCAGATTGTCAACAAAGAAGGTTCATATACACTTAATAATGAAACGGAAATAAGTTTTCAAAATAAGTTGATTCCCTTCAATATATTTTAAGAATATAAATACTAAAAATGTTATTTTGATGTAGGTCTCAAGCACTGTTTCTGATAGGCGGGAATCAATCAGTTCTAATCTTCATTTGTGGACTAAAACCAATCTTAATTACATTGGACATGAGTTGTATGATGTTTGTATATTGAACTTTACTAATTTAGTTTACCGTATTATGTATTGTAGGCCAGTCAACTTAACAATCCAAGGGCACAACCTCAAATCCCATTGAAAAGTTGTTGGAATGTATGTGTCCACTTATCTGTCAAGGACCAGGTTCCTTGACTCAGCAAGAACAGTAACTAAAATTTGCGTCCACTTGTTTCGATAGGACCAGGTCCTTAGCACAGTTATAATAATGAACAGCAAAATAAGTAATGTGTGATAGGGAGTTAAAATTTTATAGACAGGAAACTTTTAGTTGGAAACCTACCTTGTTCAAGGGAAGAAAACCAAGACTGTCTCACAGGGACTTTCAAACACGTTTCAATAATCTTCTCACATAGCAAAAGTAAAAACTCCAAATCACTTACTGAGCCATAGGTGATACAAAACACTACCACTCTACTAAACCTGTTAACGATTAGTATAGGATTTTCCTAAGAGGATACACCCACCGCCCACTAAACCCCCACAACTTTGGAAGATTTATAATTTTTGACAAAGCAACAACAATGTGCACACTAAATCACAAATCGGAGATGGACTTCAAACTTCTAGAAACCAATACAAGATCTGTATCCTTTAAATGATTATGAGCAGATTTACAATTGTAGCACTAAGAACCAAGCTATAAATACAACAAGAACTCTTTAGCAAGTATATCGGTTCCCTGTTGATATGAGCACTGTTCTAATGAAGATGACTTCACTTTTAAAGATTCGAATATGAGATTAAAATCCAAAGTTGAGTTTGCTAAATCTTAAATTTGACTTTGTTTGGAAACAAGATAATATAGTTACCACAAATTCGTGGATCCATCCATGGGTGTAGTCCTGAGTATTGGAAAAGTTGTTGTGCAACAATAGCCCACACATCAGAGGTGACTGCGGTCGTTTCACTGATTCACGTCGCAGTCTTGGGGGACCAGGTGCTTTACAAACTTATTTGTGAGTTCTGTGAGAAGGTTTGGCTACTGACTACTTCTGGGATAGAATGAATTTCATATGAAGTTGTCATGTTGAAAATATCAACATAAAGAGTATATCCATTGGACAACACCTCTCCATCTGATTGTGTTAGTACATAACATTTCACCAAAAACTTCGCAGGTGGACAGCTTTTAAACTGTGCTCCATATGAACCTGATGGAGGAAAACTTGAGACGGAACCAGGACCAGCATTTGTGGAGATACTGAAACATACGAATCTCCGCTGCTCTTTCTATTGGTTGTGGAAAATGAACTTGTCTAACAACATGGACCATGACAACTTTACGGTCCTATACCCATTTGTATATGATGAGAGCCACGTATATCAGGGACCAGGTCCCCGCATTCGGGAGGATCATCAGAACACCTAGAATATAAAATTTTTCCCCTTTTTGATGATAGCACACAAATAAACCTACATTGATTTTATCATTCATCTCACTGTCAGGAGTTCCAATAACAAGGATCTGGTTCCTTTGTTAGATGGATAAGTTTGTTAAATCATCAAAACTTCATATCAAGTTAAAACAATATCTCAAATAAACTTCGAACTAACATTTTCCACTTTTTTGATGATAACATACTTATTCACCAATTCCCCCTTAAAAAAAGATTCTTGGGGTAACTGGAGTTTATTCATCCCCGAAGTTTTTCATATCATCAAAACATCGGATATGCATATCCCCCTTTTTGATGATGACAAACAGTATCATAAGTCCCCAAGTCAACCAAGTAAATCCTTTAAGGTAAACGGAGTGAATCATCCCCAAAGCTATCAAATCATCAAAACATCACTGTAGCTTTTTCCTATTTTTTGATTGTGACAAAACACTATTCACCGTTCCCCCTATCTACAGAAATCTTATGGTAACTGGAAGTTCAATAATCCCGTAGGTTTGTCAAATCAATCAAAACCTCAAAACATGCAAATATAGCAGTTTCCCCTTTTGAGGATGACAAAATTTTCTTCCTCATACGACAGGACCAGGTCCTCTTCAGGTAGAAAACATGTATTCCCCCTGGCGGCAAAACCATTTCCTCTTCAAAAGCTAACAGTGATTCTCTTATAGGCATGATCAATGTCTTCTCAAGCCTAGTAATAAGAGTAGTAATAAATCAGTGTGACTGCTAAGACTTCTTTCGAGAAGTTGTAAGGAACACCATATTTGTCTCATTACTTACCTGCAACAATTGTCCCCTTTCGACATCAGAAAAGGGTTTTAAGCAATAGGCTACGACAACCCAAGTTGAAAGAACTACAGTTTAAGCAAATTCATGGACACTTGGACAACACTAGCATGAGTAAAAACATTAAAATAATGAGAACAATAAGTCTAGTAGAAAACAAGGACCATTTTCATCATTAAAAAAAGATCAGACACAATAGCATTGCAGTATGATTACCGATGGAAACTAAACAATGGCCAAAAAGCGTATGAGATGCCATAGAGAGATAGACAGAAGGTATTACTTAGAAGAAGGAATTGAAAGAATACCAATTAATAGAGGAATATCCCTGATCATGATATTTTCATATTGCTCTCAACGTTATAGCATGTTGTGCAGCCCAACAGTAATGTTAAACCGTCAGGGCTGCCAATTTTCCTTTTTTTTCTTTTTGTTGGCACTGGTCCCTTCTATAGTGTTGTTTCAGAAGATGGATTTTAGAAACCATTTCAGTATTATAGTTAAGAAGAGCAACTCTAAAGCTTCCAACACAAGACCTGAGTTTATGATAAACAAAAAACATTGGAACGTAAATTACTTCAACGCCTCGGAGTTGAATAGATCACACAATTGCAGGGAAACCAAGTATTTTTTTTTGTTAGTTAATTTTTTTTTTTAATGAGGACACCTTCCTATTATAAAAATTTTAGTTCTCAGAATATCCAAACCTTCCCTTTTTGAAAAAATCATCTTTTCCTTTATTCATTTTCATGACAGGACCAAGATCCCTTTCACACATTAACATTTTCATCAAGAATCTTCGGCAAGCATAAAGGGGTTAACAATTTAGAGTGTGTTTGAAAGAAGAGAAAGATAAATTTTGAATCACCTTGATAATTGGAAGGTAACTTGATTTTTCTAGGAAAATGAAGAAAATATGGAATATAAAGAAAGAGAAGGGAGGCGCGGGTATCATTCTGGTACTCAAAAGATGAAGACAAACAGTCAGATTCTGAAGGAAAGACATGTTGGCAATTGAGATGGTTCTCGGAATAATTCAAAACAGAAATGTTTAAGATGTAACCTTCGCGAAAGGACCAGGTCCCCTATCTGTAGTTTGAATGCATTGCCTAGATCTATACTGACTACCTTTTACTTCATCACTTTTGCATGTGTGTAACTAATAAAGGTATGAAATTGACTTGCTAAAACATAACATAACCGCAAAAAAAACAAGAATACTTTCTCCTTGCATAGTCATTTTAAAGCGTTGATTGCTTTTGGACAGGCTCCATTCAAGAAGGTTTTAGACATTTCATCAGCAGCATGGTGGGGTTCTCCCTCCGCTATTTAGCCAAAGTTTTGTGAACTTTAGTTGCTTTTTTCCAGACAGAGTTGAGTCCATCAAGTTGCACTTTTTACATTAAGCCTTAGTGATGGAAAGAGAAATTGAATCTTGACTTTAATGAGAGTTAAAGATCATTGCATAACATGAATCAACTCTTGAAGTACTCTTTCTATGTCTTGATATCCGATAATCGAAACAAACAACCATGTAATACAAATCAAAAGTCTCTTGATGGACAAAATAGGACCAGGTTTCCTATCCTTCTTTAAGATGAAGTAAGATTTTCTCAGCATCCAGTCAAAATATTGTCCGTTGTACATGAGATGAGTCTTTAAAACACATGTATCAGCATCCGCTTCAGGTAGTGCTCAAGAAAAGTATTAATTGTCTAGGCACCCAAACACGAAACCCTTTAAACAGCTTCTTTAAAGTTGGTAAAATGTCCCTCTCTTGATAAGACATCCAATGACCTTGATGTTGTGGCTATCTTCTTATCTGGAACTAGCTCTTAGAGAGTATTCAACTCGTCCGTGATTAGATCTCAAGCGGAAACAATGTCTGCCAACTTGATATCCTTCTTACAAATATTCATGATGACATTTTCCCCTTTATCATTTGCTTGACTTAAAGAGGTTACGGCTCATTGACTACACATAATGTGCTTTGGTTCTGGAAAACTGAGGGTACCTTTCAAGGTGTGGTAAATTTGTAGCTCTAAAAATCTCTCATCGTGCTGATTTCAGAACCCACTACCCATGAATACGAAAAACTCTTCACACGATAATTAAAAAGGTAGTACCAAAGATGACTTCCTCTATATACACATGAAGGATCAGCAATTCATTTCCTTGTTATCCCAAAAAGAGGGCCTTTGACAACTTTACCTCTTTTGAAGCCAATGTTGAAGATCAACTTTGACAACCGATCAGCTTGTTAGAGAACCGACTTTCAGAATTTTCTTCATTAAAACTGAGCTTGATTAGCTTCTCCATTCTCACATTCAAAATTCACATTATCAGTTTGAACTACATGATCTTTGTTCAGCACTGTCTAGAGGACCGGGTCCCTCATCTGGTACATCATCTACATAAGCTTTCTTGAGATTACTGGATTCATGAAGAGAATGTTCTTCAACAAGCTCACTATTTAGATCATATCTCTAAATCTAAAGCAGCTCTTCTATCGCAGAATCTTATTTGTTTTGCAACTTACTTCTCAATTATTCTTGGCTCATCAAAAATCACATCAAAACCCTTCTTTAATGCACACATTTTTATGCACCAGATAAGCTTTGCAGGAGGATGAACATCTCACAAATACTCTTACAAACATCATTGAGATTAAGGTTCTCAATATCATCATTTCAGTCACATAACATGTAACATTCATCACTTCAGTCGAAAGTTCCTCGAAATATTCAAAGTCTGCATATTTCACCTAAAGCGTAGTATGAGATGCTTCTCTTTAACACCATTGTCACAACCTATGTCATATGCATATATTATTTTATGCAGATTGGGAACAGTTCCCCAGACAAAAGTTTGTGCAGTAAAGCAACACATACATTAGCACGTCTCTTGTGCCATACCTCAGCATTCTTACCTCGAGCATTAAGTTCAGTGAGACTGACACAATGAGCAGTAAACAGATCAGCAATACACATGTTCTTGCATCTCTCTTCTATCAAGATCGTCGCCCAAGAAAGCAAGTTTGTTACCACACGTTCTTTCTAATAAGAACTTAACATAATTTCATTCATCACAAATCTATGAAACAATTGAAATTGTAGTTAAATCATTGACATAGTACACATCCTCAATAGTGTATTCCATAGATTTTTCAAACATGCCTTCACAAAAAGAACAAATTTTTTCTTGCCATCACCAAATATAACACCTCCACCTTGAAGTGCCTTGAGAGAGAGGAAGTTTTTTTGAGTTTCCTAGTGCTTTGAGCATCCGCCATTCATGAATCAACACTGGTTGCTGTCATTTCCTCTAACAAGAATATCATATCACGTGTTAGACTTGGGAACCCACTTCTGTTGGAGTTCCCAGTAAGCATATAAATGAGTGATAAGAGAATTCTTTGTTCAGTAAGGCATATTGATATTTTTCAACTTAGGAACAGAAGAACAACCAGGTCCCTTGTTCAGCCAATTCTTCTGTTGACCAGGTCCCTTGTTCTGCCAATTCTTCTATTAACCAGGTCCGTTCTTCTGCCAAATATTCTGTTTACCAGGTCCCTTCTTCTGATTGCTCCTATGTTGAATAGTTCCCTTCTTCTTCTTGCTGATATGTTGACCAGGTCCCTTATTCTTCTTGTTATTCTGTTGACCAGGTCCCTTTGTCTTCTTGTTTCTCTGACTAGAATAGTTTGAGAGGTTATCCTGGGTCTTTTTCAAAGATAGACAACCCTTCTTCAACTGACCATCACAACCACAATGGAGACACGAAAAAACTATTAGACATGAGCACATATTTGCCATGGAGATTGAAAGAAGGATGTTTGCTTGAATTTCCTAATCCATGTCTATCATTTTGACCTTGACTGGTAAGATTGGCAAGTAACTTCAAAGAGGTGGCCCATTTGAGATATTTGTTCAGTTCTTCTTTGACGCGGACCAGGTCCCTTTCTAACTGATAATTTTTCTCAAGGCCATAACAAGTTTTGTTTTAGCACTGTACAAACTAGCTTCTAGCTCCATTTGTATGCCAATAGCCTCTCCCTTTTCTTTGCCAGATTTCTCACTCAACATCTTCAACTTTTTCTTGAGTTCTAGATTTTCAATCTCTAGAACTATCAATTTTTCGTCCGCAACAGACATTTGGTCAACATAGGCTACCTCTACATGAAGAATATCTAATTTGTTGTTCATTAACTCCTTTTCGGTTGTTTGCACAATGATATAGTCAATAAAAAGAGTAGCTAGAGTTTTCAACTTCATAACACAGTTAATATGCAAGTTTTGTTTAATATCAAAAAGGGTTACCTCTTCTTCATCATCCTCATCGTCAGATTTCTCCATAAAGGCTTCATCATATTTTGAAACCTTGGAAGCTAATGATTCATCCCTTTCACATTATCTTGCTTTTGATTCAGCATTCTCAACCAATAACCCTCAGTCAGGATCTGTCCCTTGTTTCCTCAGTTCCTTCCCTTCAAATGTTGGTCCTCAGTAGATCCCAAATTTCTTTAGCTGATTCACACAAAGAGATCAGATTATATACAGTTGGTCTGATTCCAAACATTATGAACATTTTAGCCTTAAGGTTTTTCTTAATTTTTCGTTTGTCAAAATCATTGTTTTGCTGTCGAGTTTTTAGAACACTCCTTGTGACATCCCCATATTTTACTTCAATAAATGGGACATAGGGACCGTCACAAATAACATCCCACAGCTCGCAATCTTCAGCCATTATGAAGACAATCATGTAATGTTTCCACAACCGATAATGCTAACCATCGATCAGGGGTGGCCTCATTTAAGACCGACCTTCTTTCCATCTTAGTGGAGCAGCCATTCTTTCCATAGAAATCTCTCTTGTTGTTAACAAGATAGAGAGAACCTGCTCTGATACCACTTATTGGAATGTACCCGTGCACTTGTCAGTCAAGGACCAGGTTCCTTGACTCAACAAGAACAACAACTAAAAGTTGTGTCCACTTGTTTCAATGGGACTAAGTTCTCAAAATAGTTATAATAATGAACAGTAAAATAAGTGCTGAAAGTAAAGATTGAACAATAAACTTTACGTGAAAACCTCCATTCTCAAGGGAAGAAAACCACGACCCGTCTCAACAGGACTTTTCGTACTACGTACACTTAATTCTTGCTTAAAAGAAAAATTAAAACCAGTTTTTAAAACAATATTTAAAACCCCAAAAATTTAAAAAAGACAAAAAAAACAAAACAAAAAAAAAACCACAACCATTTACCCCAAGAGACGAGCCTGCTATCTCTATGCTAGTAATGTTTTTTCCTATCACTTAGCTGAGCTAGAGTAGATACAACACTAGAACTCCGACTAATACTAACCCTCACCACATTAATATTGATTTTCCTAAGAGAATACCCATCTGCCACTAAACCCCACCCTTTTGGAACGATTTTAGATTTTGACTAAGCAACACCCATGTTGCCACACTAAATCACTTAACTCTAGATGACTTTAGACTTCTATAAGACGAACAAGATTTGTATCCCTTTATAAATAGATTAGGACATATTACAATGTTAAGAAGATAGACACCCAGCTCTAAATACAAAAAAAGAATCTTTAAGCACTCATCTGGTCCTTTTGTTGATATGCATGAGCAGTGTTTCCTTATAATGGCCTTCCCCAACTTTTCAAGCTCTTGAATTTTGAGATAACATTCCAAGTTGAGTTTGCCAAAATCTTTTGAATTTGGTGTTTGTTGGAAAGTGATAATATATTAACAACACAAAATTCACTTGAGGTCATCCCTTGGTTGAAGGCCGATGGCTGTGGAAAGTTTACACTACTGTCGAATCAAAGTTGGTAGCTTTTTTGTTGATTAGCTGTCTTTCATAGCACCATTTTCACGGCGGGGGAGGTCTTGCGTGGACCAAGACCCCTTACAAAATCCTTTGGTGATTTTCTTGAAAAGGTTTGTCTGCTAACTTCCTTCCTCCTTCTTTGGAATGAATTCATATTGAATTATGGAGTTTGTCCTGTTTGAAAATATCAAACATAAAGATCATTATCCACTCGACAAACCCCTCCTCCACCCTCCTGCCCTTCCTCCTTCTGATTGGTGTAGTACACGGCTGACGCTTTTCAACCAACTTTTGTTGAACGTGGCAACTTTTTACAGATTATCCATTATTTCACCTGAATGGATAAAAACTCTGCGACCGGACAGGTCCCTCCTGCATTTGTGAGATACTAAGACATACAATCTCGTCTGCTATTCCTTTTGGTGTAGGACACTGTACTTCACCTAAAACTTGCTATGACAATTTTTAAATTAATTAATATCAAAAAAAAAACGTAATAACTGGCTGGTGCCCTTTGTATCTGGACAGAGCGCACACCTGCAGCAGACCAGTTCCCCGTATTGTGAGGATCATCAAAACACTTAGAATATAACAGAAGATTTGCATTAATCTTAGAACAAACTAATGATCATTCTAGAGAAGGTACAAGGCCACATTTCATCCAAAGAATGGGAACACAAATGTCCCCATTGTCCAAGCCTTATCAGGAGGAGAGCTTTCTCATACTAGCAAACGAGTCGAAAATAGATCATATACTAAAAAGAAAAATGTTCCTTAAATACAAGCCAAACATTTTCTCATGACAATGGGTGCATGAGTTTACATTGTTCTCATTCCTATTTACTTTGAAGTTTTTTATCTTTTGGATGACATGTTTTTGTTTCCTCTTAAAACTAAATATAACTTAAGCAGTTTGATTTTGATCGGAATTTTGAACTTTTCCTAGATGACTATAGCAATATCACATGCATCAATGCATTGTTTTAACAATAAAAATATTGAAATGTTTCTACATATCCAAAAAAAATGTATAGAAAGAGCACCGGAGGGATATTCACATCCTAAAACTTGACCCTTCTATCTCCTAATTTATTTTCCCCTTCCCTTCCCCCCTCCGCCACCACCCCCCCCCTTCCTTCTCCCTCCGGCATCTATATGTAAGTGGCTTGTACAACAGTGAAAAGGAAGAAAGTTGAGATTGTGTCAAACTCGTAATCGATATCTTCCACAGAATCTGTCTCAGAATAACCACTTTTAGTAGATGACCTAGAAGCATTCTTTTGACATCACTCAGCAGGATGAAAACCATTATCTTCACGCTTCAATGTTTAAAGTTCCCATTTGTGCATGATTATTCCTCTTCAACAAGTCAAAGATTTCTTTAAGGTTTCTCTTGTCGTCCAAATTACAAACACATAACCACACCTGCTATTCTTTGCAACCTAACCTGGCTTCGTCCAATCTCCCGTCTCAGAGAATGCAAACCAGAACCTGGTCTAAGGTAAATTGCGCAGAAACTCTTCAAGAATCAAAAAGATATCAAAACCTTGAGCAAAAAGGAGCTTCTAACTATCACTTTCTTAACGGAAAATAAGTAGACCCTAAAGAAAAACGTGTTCACGACAATTTTTTCTTACAACATAAAATAGATTAATGAAGCTCGCGATTCCCATAGCATATAAAGGAGGAGGAGTTAGACTATAAGCTCCATAAGAATATGTTCACAATTGATATGCATTTACTTAAGGCATGGTGTATATATGTTTTCAAACACATAGATCCATTTGAGAAATCAGAATGTCATTGGTATAGATACATTTGAGAAATCAGAATGTCATGGGTATCGGTATAAAGCCACTCACCATAGCAGATTCTAGTCCCGACAATGATTCTGGGAACGTGCTTCTCTCCAATACATTTCTTATTAGCTTTGATTGGATATGAAGCCAGAGCTCTGACTCCGTTATCACAGTAATTGATTTCGTCTCCCGCATCTACACACCATTTAAGTTAATGCAAAACCCATATAACAATCCTACATCAGACAATTAAATAAGTTAATATCTAGAATAAGTTTTTTCACTATCATGCTTTAAAAGTCAATATAGTACAAATACTTTGAAATGCATATTGTCTTTCCACAATCAAGATAAATAATTTCACTAACGAAAAAAATGCCACTTCACAGTTACAACTTTTTACGATTTTTTTTAGTGGATATTACATTTGAATGTAGATAACTATTTGAAGAAAACCTTACCCCAGAACACGAAACCAGGTTCGTGTAAGTTCTTTTTAAGTAAAGACAGAGTACAGACACAAACACTTATTGAAATTTAAAAACTTCCTCCCTCAAGAAGGAAAAACCTAGTTTATTTATTCAACGATAAGATTTTTGTGACTACAACTCAATATCAAAAAGTTCTTACTCTACTACTTTACTTCCCCGTCGATTTACTCCAATCGATCGTCTCCAAAAGGCAAACCCACCCTTTTGTTCAATTCTTCTCCACAGAAACCAACCTAGCAAAGAGTCAAATAAACCCCACACTCCTTGTACAACTCCTCACAGAACCCACCTACAAGAAGTCAACACCCACTCCTCTCCCTTGTCACACTCCCTCACACAAAACTCAACCCTACCAGAAGCCAAAAACCCACTCCTTGTACAATAACTTGTAACTACAATCAAGACGAAACAAGATAGCTTACAACGTTTAAAAAAAGAAAAAAACAAAATAAAAAACAAAAAAAAACTTTCGTACCTCAAGAACTTTTTAAACTTAGAGCAAATCTATCCGATTTGAAGGACTTCTAATTATTCGATGAATAAATCTCGTCTCTTTCTCTCTATGTTTGAAGGTCGTCGAATTCTTTCATCTGCATCTGTCCTCTTTTAATAGAATATTCCTGCTGCTGATCCCTTATCAAATAAGGTAAGGAAATTGTATTTAACAATGGTTACTTATAAAGTACAAATCGTTATTATATACAAAACTGCCGTCCTTAATCATAATATTTTAAGGAGGTTTTCCTTATTTGGTTCAACTAAGATTACTTTAAATATATTATTTTTTGCTTTAGACCGAAGGAAATTGTTTTAAACAAGGATTACTATTTAAAGTACAATCCTGTATTATATCAACTTCCGTGATCTTGGACTCTAAGCTTGGCTTCTTTTTGTCGGCGTACATTTGCTACTGTTCTTTTTTGCGCTTTTTGGGTCTATCATCACAAAAATCAAAAACATGAATTATCGCTTCTATCTATCATATTCCCTCCCGCCTTTTTGATGAGACAGAACAAATCTTTCTGTGTGATCATTGCGCAATACCCTTCCCCCCCCCCCCTTTTGACAAAAAATCAAAGAATCCAACAGCGTCAACAACTTGGGTTCCACCCTCTTCCCACCTGAGAAAATGCACTATCACATACGAGCTTTCGTCATCAGAGTA
The DNA here is from genome assembly GCA_027704765.1 of Solanum habrochaites. Lineage (NCBI taxonomy): Eukaryota > Viridiplantae > Streptophyta > Magnoliopsida > Solanales > Solanaceae > Solanum > Solanum habrochaites. Next base: position 14,264,084 of record JAKWJA010002489.1, read on the forward strand.
AGCAACTAGTGGATTAGCCATGGTGATGAAATGGATTATTTGTCCTCTCCCTTTTTTAAAATTTTGACAGCGTATGTGTAAAACGCATTTGTAGAAGAACCAACTTGAACAGAACCTGGTTCATATCTTCCTTAGAACTGGTTGACACAGAATTCAATCTAAAAGATGAGCCCCTACTCACGTCTATTTTTTCCTGAATGATGCCTCTTTTTCCCCATGCCCTTGGTGAAAATATCATCAACTCTTAACTGGGTTTGTTTTTTTTTTTTTTTGGCCTGTTCATACCCACTTGGTATTAATCACATAGAAATAGGGAATACAACATGTTTCTATGGCCAAAATCTTTAAGCTGCTGGTTAATCCAAATGAAGTTGGTCACAACATGAAGCAGCTTGCAAACATACGCAGCCTCCACATTAGATAAAGCCAACTTGAATTTTATTTTAGTTGCCCAAGCATATTAAACATTGGTCCTAAAAAGTGTGCCTCCAAGAGGTACTGTTTTTTTTTTATCTAATAACCATATGTCCTGTGCATAATCTGCGTCATCAAATCCCTTTAAGGTCTAAAAGAGTCAACCAGTTGGAATACCAAGAACCGGTTCATTGTGCCCTTTTTCAAGTATCTCAAAGATTCTCTTGACAATTTTTAGATGTATTCCTTTTGAAAGACTGAAACCTTGGACATAGACCAACACTGAAACTATATCAGTCTGCTGGGTAGTGATGTATAGAGTGATCCCAATTCAATACCGCTATAATCTAAGTTGTCATTGACTGGTGACCCTCCTGTTCACTTTATCAAAGCTTTGGGGTGTGTTGTCCCCAATGGGGGTTGTCATTTGAACTTCGCTTCATTCATATCATACTCTTCTTCAGTAATTCCTTGATGTACTTTTGTTGATGAAATTGATTGTTTCCAACTGAAGTTTGCTGCTTAATTTGGGAGTTCCCCAAAAGAATTTAAAACTACTAACCTCTCCCATCAGTGGCTCCATCTCAACTCCTATCATTAGTTAAGCCAGATTCTACTCCTGTGGAGTCATTGGTTTCCCCCGCTCCAAATATGATATCATCTACATGTACTTGAACTAATGAAACAAATCTTTACCTACCTTGTTTTCGAAGAAACTGTGTAATTACCACTTTTTCCTCTTGTAGATCTCCCTGTGTGCGAAGGAAAGTAAAAGACAATCATCATACCATGCTCTCGGTGCTTTGTTTTAAGCCCATAGAATTTTTGGAAGTTTGCTTGAGATTAAACATTGTTCTTGCAATCTCTTCCGTCCAGTGTTCTAATTTTTTTTCTCTTCAACAACACCATTTTGGTTGTGGTGTTCTAGGTGCGAGAAGTTATCCAATTCCGTTTTGTGTAATACAAAATTGTAGAGATTGTGAGGTTCCATCAGAGCTCCCAGCCCATATCAGATCTGATGCTAATTATTTCTTTGTTGAATTTCCTTCTGAACCAGCTTTGCGAAGATTTTCAAACTAGTGAATTGGTCTCATCCTTTGTTGAAGAAAAAAACAGTTCAGTGATCTGAGTAATCATCAAACATTCAACACATAATCGGGATGGTCTGGCGGTGAGGAGGGTTTTTTCCTATTCCTCGGCCACGCCCCGTTGCTTGTACAAAACGCATTGGTCCACACAAATCCATGTTGAATCTCATTTTCTGGCGTGCTTGGTATAATACGGTCACCTTTGGTTTGAAGGATGACCACCTGTTTTTCCTTTAATCCAGGTTGCCACATAAACTTGGTTCTCCCTGAAACTTTTGGTTGGCATCCCTAACCAAGGTTTTTAGATATGAGCTTTGTTTATAGTTGCCATGCTAATGTGTCCCATTCTTTTGTGCCATAGCATAGAGCAATCAGAGATTGCACTTACAGGAGGCCATTTAAGAAGTATTCCTTCTTTTGGAATTACCAAGCTTAGCTTTGTACACATTCTTGGTGTCTCTTTTGCCTAGTAGAACCAGTTCCCAGTAGCTAGAGTTTGTTACTCTGCATTCTTATTTTTTAGTCAAGAGAACATTGTTTCCTTTTCGCATATTTTGAGATACGCTTACTTATATATGTTGTAGGACATTCACTTCATAACGTCCTCAATTGGCAGCATGAGTATCTATTGATCCCACCTTTCCAATTTCCCTGAATTTCACCACTTTTTCCATTACCAAAGGCCGTTTCCCTCCTTTGAGTTTCTTTTGAGTAGAGAAGGAAGCTTCTTTTATCTTCTCCAGTCATGTGTCCTTGGAAACATGCAACTTATAAGTAACCATTGTGTTGTTGCTTCCTCTTCACTGATCCCTGCAATTTAATTTTGGGATTAGATGTTGGTACCCAAATAAATCAACTTTGATTTTATGCTTAGGGAATGATGGAGGGAAGATGTTTTTCGTTCCCCTTGCCCATTTAGGAAGAAAATTTAACTGTGGGAATTTTTTTCTTTTTGGGTTTCTCAGATGAAGATTCTCAAAAATTTCAACTTTTTGTTATAGCAAGTTTTGTTTTCTTTGACAATCATGACTTTTTATATGCTAATTTATTTATTATTATATATGCCCTACCCAGCCAAAGTGCAATGCATAGACAATCTATGTTGGATTTTTTTTACCCTTGAAAGCTGGTTCTAATCAAAACCTATCCCGAGTCCTCCTAGATGTGCGGTTCTTTGTGAATGTGTCAAGCCCAGTATGGGGCCCTGGTCCATCTCATTCTTTTCCTTCTCCTTCCTGCTTTCATGTTTTAAGTCACAAGAAGCTCTTTGGAAGTGCTCTTATTTCCTTTTGGTCACCAAGTCTAGATTTGTACTTAGTTCAGTATTTTTTTTGGATAAAAGATGAGATTTTTTTTTTTCCCTAGATCCTTGTTTTCTTTCTCTTATTTGAGTGGTCATAGTCTTCCATTATCAATTCCGGTTTTTTGAGTCTATTATGGGGGGTTTTATTGCATCAATGAGAGTGTAGAGAAAGATTCTAGCTCCCTTTTTTGTGTATAGTTTAGAATTGTCTTGTATGTGATTAAGACTAAGCCTTTTCATTCATATCTTCTTCTTATCTTCTTCTTCTTTTATTATCCTCTTCAGAATCTTATCCCACCATGAGTGCTAGTATGGTTTTCTTCTCCTCTTGTGACTTGCAAGGTTTCCTTTTCTTCGGGGGAGTCCTTCGTTGGGCTTCTTTCCTTGGTTTCCATCCACATGCTAAACAAGAGCCAGAAGTCATAACTATCCTTCTTGTTTCTAGTGCAAGAAGGGACTTTTTTCCTGTCTCATCAACCCTCAGACTCTTTCATCAAGATGAATATCCTTCCCATCCCATTGCTTGCAAAGGCCTTTTTCATGGGGGAGATTACTGCCTCTGAGTTGTTCACTCCTCTTTTGTTGAAGGGACATACTTTATCTTTCTTGATGTCTTTCGCCCCTTCTCACCTCTCCTTCCTAAGTTTGCCTTTTTCTGCTCTAAAGCCCAAGTGGACATTAATTTGATGAAGTGATCCGGGCTTCCCAACTTATGACAACCAGGTCCTTTAGTGTTTTCAGATGGTTTTTTGAAGAGTTGTTCTTCTTTTTTTGAAAAAGGCTGCCCTCTTTTTTTAGCATTCTGTGAACCTTTGGTTTGAGGCAATATTATTCAGTCTTCAAAATCATATGATGGTTAGTACCTTCTTTTGAACCAGGTTCCTTTCCTTCCTTCATTTTTGCCTTTCCTCCAATTTCTTTTTCTTGGTTTTTTCTTGAGTTCGTATGTGATTTAAGATTACCCAATTAACTCATCCTGGCCATGAGGTCTAGGTGTCGCGGGCTTCAGTGATGCCCCTTCGCTTTACTTTCCCCCAAGTTTCCAGGTGAAGGACACTCAAGAGTTTCCTTACTGCCCTTTCCATTATGAAAACTAATCTCCACTAAGGAGTACATCTCATTAAGATGGAGGTGGAACCTGGTGGTGCATGTCTTGATATCCTCCTCCTTCTGCCATCGCCTGAAACAAGCTCATAATTGTCTGTCAAGTTATCAATTTTTAGATTTCTTTCTTTCTTGACTTGCGTTGTTCCCTCACTGGCGTTTGTAGGTTTCCCATAGGACTTTGGCATCTTAACAAGACGAGATTCGATTGTATTCGTCTGGCCTATGCCACAGATCAAAATTTTCCCATTAGCTTTTGGGGGGGGCCCAATTTGGGTTTTGAATTGCCGCTTGTCTTCAACATTCCATTCTTTTTTTCTTTCCTTTTTCCTTTTGGAATTTTTGGGTATTTCCATCAGTTTGCGGTTTTCAATAGGTTATGGTTGGCCATCCTCGAATTACTACTTCCCCATAATCAGAGGTTCTCGCCATAAGATGGTCCGCATCAACGATTTTTTCCACCTCCATAAATATTGCCATTGAACGTGGTGGTTCGTGTTTTGTGAAGCTTCCTTCTTGTGGGTAGGTGGATGCTGCCATTAGTCCTTTTCAAGGTGTGATCTTTTTAAACGAAAGACCCTGCTCTGTACCAAGAAGAAACCTTACCCCATAACACTACCAGTGTCTGTAAGTTGCTTTAAGTAAAGACAGAGTAAGACACAACACTTTTGAATTTAAAAAACCTTCCCCTCACTCAAGGAAGGAAAAACCGCTCGTTTTTTATAATCAACTATAAGATTTTGTGACTACATCCAATAAAAAAGCCAAAAAGTCTTATCTCTTACTTACTATCAACTTACTCCCCCTCGATTGCTGGCAATCGATTCTGCTCAAAAAGGTCAAACACCACGCTTTGTTACAATTTCTCACACGGGAAACTCAACCCTAACAAAAACAAAGATTCGAAACCCAAAAACCCACTCCTTGTACAACTCTCAACAAAGAAACACAACCTCGAAAGAGTTCAAACCCACTCCTTTTACAACTCTCAACCAGACATAAACTCACCCTACCGAAGACAAACCCCTCCTTGTAACATACTTGTTAACTACAATCAAAACGAAACAAGATAGTCTTACCAACGTTTAAAAAAAAAAAAAACTTTCTTACTCCAAGAAACTTTTAAACTTAGCAAATCTATCGATCTTGAAAAGACTTCTATTCGATGAATAAATCTCTCTTTTCCTCTCTATGTGAAGTCGTGTCGAATTTCCTTTCATCTGCCTCTGCCTCTTTTATAGATATTCCTCCTGCTTGCCTTGATCCTTCAAATAAGGTAGGAAATTGTTTAAAAACAATGTATTACTTTTAAAGTACAATCGTTTTATATTACAACTTTCCTTTTCCTTAATAAATATTAGGTTTTCCTTATTTGTTTATCAACTAAGGCTTAAGTATTAATATTATTTTGGTTTGGCTTTGGGGGCTAGGACAATTGTATTTAAACAGGATTACTTTAAAAAGTACAATCCGTATTATATACAACTCCTTCGATCCTGGACTCTAGCTTGGCTTTCTTTGTCGCGTACATTTGCTACTGTTTCTTTGTGCGCTCTTTGTCTTCCTATAATCACAACCTGAATTATTCGTTCTATCAGGATTCTATCACTATTAAGTTACTATTAAAAAACTCAATTCTGAAATACTACAAAGTGAAAGATACCTCCGCAACGAAAAGGATCACTGTGAAAATCCTCTAAAGAGGGTGACAACAAAGAGATTGTTGACCTATAGGCCTAGACCTTTAATCTTTAGCACCGTCAAAAGGTTTATATATAATACAATTTTAAAAAAGGGATACAAATAGATGTACCGCAAAAGAAAAAGTGATATCCCAAATTAATAATTCATCACAAATCCCACCCAAGCAAACGCGGCTCACCGAAGGGTCAAGCTAGGACTGCGTCCTACTCTTGGCTCCGGTCATCTCCCTTCGATATTTTTCATTCTCTGGGTTTATTCTCCACCGGGTTAGAAGAAAATAAAACCTTCAAATATGTAAGTTGAAGAACCAAACTTGCTTGACCGAATCGATAAGGAGAAATCAAAAAGACTTAGCTCATATCTTGAGTTGAAGAAGAACTAAGAAGAAATCTCAAAAATTGATTCAATTGAAACAAAAATTATTCCAGGATGAGCTCCATCGTATATTTTCCTTTAGTTAAATAAATTTTTAGGATCTCTCCATTTGATTTTTAAGAGAGAGAAAGAGATAAGAAAGGAGAGAAGAACACACTGATATATTTTCATGTCATTATAAGAGAGAGGGAGAAGAGAGAGAGGAATTTAAAAATGAAGAAGTAAAAGTAAGTGCAATCCACGATACTTCTGACAGTATGCTAGCACATGAACCTAGCAGAACTAATTTAAATGATAAAGAATTATTTATTACGCAATAAATACAAGTAGGATATCCAATACTTAATTAGAACCAAAAAGAGTCCTTTCCGTTTTAAGAAGATCGTTATACGAAGTTAACATTTCTTATGTTAGAATCAATAAAATCGCATCAGATCCTGTTAGTTCAACAAGGGTTTCAAGTAAACTATCACATGGATTACAAGTTGAAATTAGGACAATAACACAGGTACTACAAACTACATTTCCTCTTTATTAAATTCAAAAATCATGTCCATACATATTATTCATTCATTCAAATTTCTTAATATGGTGTATATTTTTGTGGTTTGGACATCATCAACTATCTCCCAAAGTTTTTCAATCCCACCCCCCAAAAGAAAGTAAGATTTTTTCCCCATCCAAATGAAGATATTCCTTGGTCTAACTATTCATTAGGTTTTGAGCCAAACAAAACAAGTACAAAATTGTCTCGACAAAATATCATGCACAAGAAGGATACCTAAAATACTGAATTATCATTTTAGGCATAGACGGATCATGGAGAGAGACTCAACATGTTTTCTCTTGTGCTACATCTAGTGGCCCGGGTGTTTGCATTAGTGGAGTTATCTATCAATTCATCTATGAGCCTTTTACAAACGGTTACAAGTCTTCTATTGTTGCATTATATGTTAAATCTGAAAATTATGAAATTATTGCATTGTGGAAAGCATTTTTGTCACAGTCGCAGTCGTACTGTCACGAGCTGATAAAGGTGAAGGGTAAATTAGCAGTCATACATTATAATTATGTAAGTCGAAGTGGATACATGGACGTGTGGATTTTAGAGTAGACTCCAAGAAAACAATGAAAGATACATATCATTCACTTTCCCTTTATATGCAATGAGAAAAAAACCTATATTTATATCATCGCCCACTCCTAGTGATGGGGAGAATGTATTTGTCTTGTACTTCAGTTCAAGTGTTGTCCGTTGTTTCTCTTATGATGTCAAAAGAAAGAATTGGAGGGAATTAATAATCACGGTTCTTCCAAAGGAAAAGAAAATCCATGACATTTACAGTTATGTTGAAAGTCTTGTTCCCTTTGGATAATTTTGATCAAACTGGAAGATATCATAAGTTCTTGCATGTCCTTTTTCTTGAATTTGAGTAACTTGAGGCAATAGGATCGTAGCCTTGGTATTAAAGCCTCCAAGTAGAACTATATTACATTTATATTGTGTTGAAACTCTTGTTTGCTTTGGATTATTTCGAGTTTTGGTGTATGTACTTATTTCATCCCTTCTTTTTCACCACCCCAAATCCTTGTCCGAAAATTGTTTTTAATTTATATTTTCGTGATAAGATTTTGTTTACGCAAATTAATCATGTAAGTCATGCCTAATCCACAAATTGCATAGGTGAACAAGACCATGTAAGAAACCTTTATCCTGATGTACAAAATTCAAGTTTGTGTTCACAACTGACTTTAAATCCAAAACAAAAATTAAATGAACAAGCATTGTTGTATTAACAATAAAACTCAAGAGAAAAGATTTCAGAATATGAAGAATTTTGAAAATTAACGAATCTCCTCTAACCCTTGAACTGGTTTACGAAACACAAGTTTAATTTTATTGTTTGATTTGTGGCAACTGAAACCGTAGTCGCCACTAAAGATAGGTATTTGTGGCAAACTAAAACCAATAATATTCGCCGCTAAAGGTAATACTCCACTCCATCTTGGCTAACACTTGAATTTGTCAATGCAAGGCCTATCTCAGGTCTCGAGCACTAGAAAAAAACTAGCTCGATTTGGTTTTAACATAAAAACCTTAAACAACTCCTTCTTTAGGGATGTATCATGCAAGTTGCTATCATCATTCAGCCTTCAGGAGAAAGGGAGGAAGAGGCTGGATTTTTTAATTTGGACAAGTATGAATAAAAAAAGTTAAAGCATTCTCGGAAGCTATTACATTTTATCTTGCTAAAAATTGGACAATTTTGTGAATTGTAAAGTAGAAGTCTACATTCAGGAAAATAATAGTGCAGCCAGAGCTCTTTCAACTCTTGCCTCCGAAAGAAAAGAGGTTTCAAGATAGTAGTAGGCAGCCAAAAATCTCAAAGCAAATCTTCTAGTGAGTGTACCCTTAGTTTCAACTCTTTCTCTATCTAAAACGAAAAATAGAAAAAAGAAGCCAATTTTTTTTCTATGGACCCCTTCCATCCATTCTCCACCCACCTGATTACTTTACTAACTATAATTCATTAAAAAGGAGTAAAGGAACTTAAGTTTGACAAAATTTATTAGAAACTTTTTTTGGTTTCGAAACATATAAAAAGGGTCGAATCTAGACCAGGCCTTCACTTTAATTTCAATCAAATTTTTACTATCAATTTATATTTTTGACAAAGTATTATTGTAACATAACATAGAATATAAAGGGGTTTTAAAATATAATAATATGAGTTTAAGCGAAAAGAATGTAAGAAGACAAACAACATTTTCTTGTTTTCTTCTTAGTGATTGAGGTTAAGGAGAATAAATAATTTATTTTATTTGAATAAAAATGATACTATCATAAACATAATTTTCTTTCTATGAAACGAACAAAAATTATTTTTTTGGGGGACAAATTGAGGACCTAAAATTGGGACCTAATAGGCATTTTTCCTTATTTTAAAATCCATTGAGCCTACAACACGACTTACTATTCACCCTTCAATCTTATTATTACTAAACAAAGCTCTACTTAAATTTATTTTCTCTTTGAAACTAATAAGGGATTCAACAACTCAGGTGAGAATATATCCTTAATCTTCATGTCTTAATCATTCAAATTGAAAAAGTAGTAAGATACTATGTTATAATGTTTATAGAAGTTTCAAATAATACAACTTGAAAAAATGACACTTTGTAACAGTAATTTCACACCAATACAATGTTTTATACGATAATCTTCAAAATAAAAGCTTCATCAGCAACAAACCCAAAGTATTTTATATGAACTCAGCAAGATAACAAAATCCTCAATTTCCCAAGTCATTTAGAAAAACACCGATTAAAAAAAAAAAAAAGAAAAATGTTATATGCATGATCACATACAATACATCTCAATATCTAACGTGTAAGGCAATAAATTATTTTCCTCACAAGAACAACTGTAAAAAATACTTACAACAATTTGAATGAAACAATTGATTAAAAATAGGTTACCTGTAAAAGGAAGGAAAGAGTGAGTAGTTCTTACATTTCTACCCAAAAAAATTATAATCAAGAACTAGTAGTTAATATTTTTCTATGTTTACAAGCTCAGACATAGAGAGAAATGAAGACTAATACATGTATATAATTGTGTGTTCGCTTTCTATATGTAGAGAAAAATAAATCTAATTAAATGAACGGATCTAGAAGTTTCTAACTCTACATTCAAGACTATCAGTCAACAGAAGTTTGTTACAATTTATTATGCAACAATAAAATTGTAAGATATAAAATCATCTTATTAAATACTAGTTAATAAGTAAGGTATTTTTTTTTTTGGTAACCAACTTTTATTAATTACCGAGAAACCTTACAAAACAAGCAGCTAACACTAAAAGCATGCTTAAAAAACCAAAACAACATCTCCTATAACCTCTATAAAACTCCTACTCTCTAACTATAAGCCCAAAATTTGTCTATGCTTATTACATTAGGAAATACTATTAGAAATCTAGCTATATTATATAAAAAGCTCTCCTCTTAACCTCTTCATCAATCAAGCTACTCTTCGTCCTTAATAAAAAATTTCTCTTGTTTCTTTTCCACTCCATAAGGTCATAGACCTACCTTCTGCAGTATCACCTTTGAAACATTTGAGCTCTAGCAGTCTTCCCCTTACCATTTTTAACACACCATTGGACATTCATTCTGGTCTATTAGGTAGTAAGCATGAATCCATTTAATTCATAGCTTGTCTTCCTTTTGTGTCAAATCCCAACAGAGTTTAGCTATTTCTGCTCTATTCTATATTGCCATGTTTAGTAGTCCCAGTCCTCCTTCACTTCTAGGCCTGCACACTTGCTCCCATGCTATTAATGGGGGTGGAGAGAGAGATGGGAAAGGGGGGGGGGGGGGGGTGGGGGGGGAGGGAGGATGATGGGGGATGGGTGGGGAGGAGGGGGGGGTAGGGAGGGGGGTGGGGGGTGGTGTAGGTAGGGGTAAGTTTGGGGTGGGGGTTGGGGAGGTTGTTGGGGGGAGTCGTAGGGTGGGGAGAATGGGTGGTTGGGGTTCTAGGAGGTGTTGGGGTGGGGAGGGGGGGGGGGGGGGCGTGTTGGGAGCTCCTTCTTAGTAAACTCTTGCCAGTTCCTGACCATAAGAAGCTTCTACATGAGGCTCGGTCAATCACCCTTGATTAATCTTATCTTGGAAAGATGAAGAAGCTCTCCCTTGCATAAGATATTTTTCCTAGCTGTCCCCAGAAGTTAATTTCTATTCTTGCCATTATCCTATCAATAAGTGGATGCCAATTGTAGAATTTGACATCTTCTTAGTTGATAAAGGAAACTCCCAAATTTTGAAAAGGCAACTCTTCAATTGTTGTACCTAGCTGCTGAGCAAATCTGTTTGGTTTCACATCTCTTTTTACACCTCCCACAATATTATTGAACCTTTATTGAGATTAGCCCCGCAGGTCCTGAAACTTTGAGAGAAACGATATAAGCCAAGATTGGATTTTGCCTTTTAAAAAAAAACCAGACTCCATATCACCTCTTAGCAAACAATAATAGTCATCTGCAAAGCACAAGCAGTGAGTATATCAAGCTTGAACACTTTAAGAGATGATATTTGAACCTTTTTTTATTATAAGTAAGAGGTAATTTCATAATAAAGAAACTGGACATTTATTTATTAAAAATCTTTTTTTTTTTGAGTTTATCCTAATCATGTTTTTTTATAATCCACCACCATATGGAAAAAGACAATATGAATAGAAGAAAAAAAGTTTTAGTTGGGTTTTCATATATGAATACAGAAAAAAAAAATGAATACAATGCTTTAGTTTCTTGTAGACTCTACGTCGGACTTTGCTAAAATAAAATTAATTTCATAAAATAATTGATGTAGATTAGAATTTCTATGAATCAAGAATTGTTTTATTGACTCAAAGTTTTATTCTATCACATTATATTTACAAAATTATTATCGTTGTCGTGATTTTTGCGCTCTCAGTCTATACATGTACGATGATATTCATGAGTGTTTTAAAAAGATTATTGTGATTTCATAGAAATAACACAACTTCACAAACATATAGATCCAATCATCAAATATATTATCCATAAAGATATAAATTTGATTAAACTTTTAACAGTCTTACTTTGTGGTATATAAGTATTAAAAGACTTTAGTTATTTTAAAACAAAATTTTCACAAATAGTACTAAGTTTTTTCTTAAAAAGTAGTCAACATTAAAAATTTTCTTTCAACCGCGTGTTAGCGGATTCTCTAAGATTCGTTAACCCTTCCTTAGAGAATTATTTGAACCCTTATCCAAAATTCTGATTTTTTTAAAAATGTATTCTTTCCAAAACACCTTTCAAAATTGTTTCTTAATTTTCCCTAAAAACAATTAAGTGGCGACTCCCAATATTATTTTTATTTTAAAAAACTTTAACAAATTGCCGAAGTTACGAAACCGGCTTCGAACTTTTAGTTTGAAATCGGGTCGTAACAGTATGATTAAATGTTAACCATGCTACGATTTTAATCTCTACTAAACCCTCCAACTATAAAACGTGAAAATAAAGGGTTAGGCCAACACATGAAAAAAAAACTTCACTTTAGGAAGAAATCAAAGTCTTTTTCCCTTTTTGAAACATTATGCACAAAAACTGCAAATTCCTCTCGGGTTGGATCAGCACTCTGAATTTCTAGAAGCAAAAGAAGGCTATTTTTTTGGGTGGAAATTCGACAACCTTCTTTTGCTTCTAGCTATTAAGATTGTTGATCAAACAGGAGAGGAATCTGCAATTTTTGTGCATAAAGTTTCAAAAAGAGAAAAAAAAAGGGAGAAAAGCATTTGATTTCTTCATAATGTGAAGTGTTTTTTTCATGTGTTGGTCTAGACCTTTATTTTCACCTTTTATAGTTGGAGGAGGGGTTTAGTAGAGGTTAAACACGTACCATGGTTAACATTTAATAATACTTTAATGAAATTCCAAATAGTATTTTGTTTTGTCCACACATTGATATAATTTCACGTTCTAAATTTTTCTTCAGTAGGTTTTCGTGTGTCTTGTATTTATATAAGTTGAGATTAGTTGCATTTTCTAATTATACTAATTATAATGGTACTTTCTTTATAAGATAAGAATTTATATTTAACTTCAACTTAATTTTTGATGTATGAATCTCAAACTATTAAAAAATTAGAACGTTGAGTATTGACAATTTTTCTCATCTTTTTGTGGTAGTTAGTCAATACCATCTATATGAGTCACTACCAACTGAACCAACATTCTCTATGTCACATTTCAGGGATGGATTAGAACCTCTCTCTTGAAAAAATTTGTCTGGCTCTTTCTAATAACAAAGATATTCCCAAGAGCCAGTTGATACAAGTTTTGTCAAAAGAAGGTTTTATTTCATGGCTTGTTCCATATTGCAATGATCAATCACAGCCCTTGATTAGCTACACATTGTTGTAAGTAGGACATGTTTCGGTTGATAGGTTGAGACGGCAGTAGGACACACCACACATACACACACACACACACACACAACATATATATATAGATATATATATATGTAATATATCTATGTTATAGATTATAAGATATATATACCCTTCTCCTACCCATATGATCATTAGACGGAAAAAATTTCGAGAAAGAAGATATGATGAACAATTTAGTGTACGTTATTGGAGATGCTCAGTGAAAGAATTTGATTTCAAACTAAAGCACCCAATTTAAGGAGATTGATTTACCGGAACATGACTTATAATTAATCCTTTTTTTCGTATTATAGAGCAGAGAAATAGTTAGGAAAAAAGGTAGATGAAAATAGAAAAAAATTGTTATTTTTTTCATTGTTGTAAATTGATACTAATGAAATATCAATTCATAAAACTTTGTGTTATTTTTTATGTTTTATTAGGTGAATTTAAAAGAAGGACAGATTTTTAGATTTTAGAATTAGGCCCAAATACAAAGCTGGTTAAAAAAAGATGTAAACAAAGGGACATAATAAAATGGGAAAAGACTAAATATACGGTATTTGCGGTGATTTTTAGTAGTAAGTGGTTGACTACCTGATGAAATCTTGTGGTGCGGAAAATTCCCATTCCCCACACTGTAATCATCCTTCTCATTTTCCCTTATCAATTAACAATTTAAAAATATTGTAAAATAATTCATACAAGAAAAAAACATCAAAATCATTCAACATTCAATGAGCAAATAAATAGAGTTACCCCATTTAACTGGCATTTAAATAATTTCAATCATATTTTGTGATATCTTCATCTTCGTTCCATTTATGGACGATTTTTGAGGAAACATCCTCTCATTTACGTAGATTCATTCAAAATTTCATAGGAAATGGATAATTGAGAAAAACAAGAAGAAAATGAAAAAGGGAATTCACAAATGATTATAACAAACGAACTGACTTGAAGAGTAGTTCGAGCTTTTGGCTCAGGACCAGGTTCATGAGTGTTGTTCCACACTGCAAAATTGAATGTTGAAGTCTGATCAATCAAAGTTTAGGGTTATAAGTCTAAGTTGATTTTTTCTAGATTTATTATTGAGTTGTAATAATTTCTAGATTGTGCAAAAAGAATTGATTTTGACTTCTTGGGGGTAGAGTCTTGAGAGAATTGTAATAAGCAGGGGCGGAGCCACCTTGGTAAAAGGGGGTTCATCCTAACCCCCTTCGACAGAAAATTATACTCTTTAACATGTTTATAAAATAATATTTAGTGATAGGTAGTAGAATTCCTACCCCCTTTCGGCTAATTCGTGTTTGTCTATTTTTACGAATTTTGTAACCCCTTATTGTAAATCCTAACAATGTGTGGGTTTGACTTATGGATATAAAGAGTAAGAGAGAGGTGATAGATGTAAACAAAAGTGAGGTGGGGTGGGGTTGACTTCTTGGTTGGTTTAGAGTTTAAGAAGAGTGAGAGGTTTTTTTTGTTAAAAAACAAGAAGCGAGTTTGACTCTTGAGAGGTTAAGAAGAGTGGTAGAATTTTTTATTATAGTTAAATCCAAAGGGTAGGAAGTTTAGAGTTAGATTATGGATAAGTGAGTTGTAAATCTGAATGAATATAAAACTCGGGTGTGATTTTCCCTTCCTTGAGAGGAAGATATATCCACAATAAAAAGTCCTATTATGGTGTTGCTACAAAAGCCAAGAAACTCGGGTCTTAGTATGGGAAGGTTTATTCAGAGAGAAAATAGAATGTTGGGGCGATGGCCGAAAGTAAAAGTAAATCGGGTCTTAGAAAAAAGGAATATAGGGTCACCTGTTTAAATATAATGAACGACGATGTTCACGAGGATCAATTGGATTGGTTTTTTTTATGGGTCATGAATTGGATAAAATTGAGTTAAAATTGGATGTGAATTTTGGGTAAAGTTAGCATAATTCAACCAACTTTTCTAAAAGAGCTTGATAATTTTATTTAGGCTTACTATTTGAATATTAAACAAGTAAAATTACCTATGTTTCGCGCACAAATTTAGTGTCACAGAATTAATATAAAAGGTCCTTAGAACATATTCGACATTATATTTAGAACACTATATTATCGTACATACAAGATTACGTAGTAACATACATTATAATGTAAAGAAAAATGAAAATTATTACATATTATCATTTATCTTTAATAAGTAATGGTGTTAATGAGCCACTCAACAGGAGCAAAGTATACAAATAAGCAATGGTGTTAGTGAGTCACTCAACAGGAGCAAAGTATACAAATATTTAATTGTGAAGGAGGAGGAGGAGGAGAAGGAGAAGGAGAAAAAGAAGAAGAGGAGGTTTAGAATTTTTGTTGTTTTAAAATGAGAGGAAATCCCTTATTCATAGACAACAAAGGGTAGTATAAAAAAAAATTATTCCGCCTTATCAAAAAGGTTACAACTACTTGGAAGACTAGAAACCCTTTGGAAAGGTCACAACCTTTCATAAAAGTCGCAACTCTTCAATTAAAGCGCAAATTTTATCAAAGTCACAACTTTTAAAAGTATCAAATTTCAGTAAACTCACAACAGTTAATTTAAATAGTCAAAAAACTTTATCAAAGTCACAATTCTTCGTTAAAGCCGAAACGTTTCATAAAAGTCACAACTTTTTATGAAAAGGAGAAGAATAGTTCTGAATGTAAATAAATTAATAGGGAATTCTTATATGTGGTGGCGCCACATAGGTGTGCGTGGTGGTGGAACTACGTAATTAATATACTTCTGAGCATTTGATGATATAAGTGTTTTCAAGAGGGTACAATCCTATGATAAATTTTCAAGAATATTTTATTCAAAGAAAATATGAAATGTTTTTTTCATCTTAACATAAAAAGATTTGATTCTAAGTGTTTATGGATTTTGTTATTAATTCTTCATTTAATTGTAGTTGTTCATCACCAATGTCTTTTGAAAAGATATGTAATTGTTTCATTGTCTATATTTGTATTTTCAAATAGTCGGTCACAAAATTTGAATAATCCAAAATCGAGAGTTTTTCCCTCCTATTCAAGGCCCTCTACATGCAGGACTCTATTATTATACATCTTATATAATTATTGTGCACTTGATAAGTTTATTCAAATAGAAAGGCATCGCTTGAATGTCAATGAAAACGGATGTCGTCAAATAAATGATGGAAAGTACGTTTTCAAGATCAATACAGACGATGACACTACTTGGATAGACAAAAGACATTATATTTTGTTGTTATTTTCGATCAATATGGTAAAACTTTAGTTTTTGGGACTTTAAATATAAAGTTTATGAGGACATAAATATTTCTTTAATATTTGATATATAGATTCATCCTACTTTGAAGGGTAATTCATTGAATCCAACCCTACATTTTAACCCCAAACGTTTGATTAAGGTTGAGTACAATACTTATCATCCCACTATATTCCTTTTTTTTTATATGTCACTAATCAATAGAATCCCTTGATAAGATAGAATGAATTAGTGCTTGTTGTGCCTTATTTGAAAGGTCACAACTCTTCGGACAAGTTACAATCTTTCATAAAAAGTCATATAATTTTATTAAAGTTGCAACTATTCATAAAAGTCGCAGATCTTCGTAAAAGTTGCAACTCTTTATAAAAGTCATAACTTTTCATAAAAAGTCGTAACTTTTCATAAAAAACATAACTTTTGATGAAAGGGAAGGCTAATTTTGGAAATAAATAAGTTAAAAAGGAATCATGATTTATAGTGACACCACATAGGCAGGCCTAGATTCTCATTTATATAATTATATGAATATTAAGATGATATTGATAAAATCGTATAACATTTTATAATTAAAAGATATAATTGTTAGTTGAGTACAAATGACAAGTACATACCTAATTTTGTTAGTATTAAAAATGTAATTAAAATTTTAAGAAATTTGTATAATATTAATAATAATAATAATACAACAACAACAACAACCAAGTGTCTTGGTGAAATTTCAATATTGTTGCCAAAATTTGCTTTTGGCAACAAAAGAAAAAGGAATTGTAGTTACGGGTGTTGATGTATATTATTTGAAAAAAAATTATGCAAGTGATCAAATATATTGTAACTGGGAAGCTAATTATCACAACAAAAAAAAAATTTGCCATATAGATAAAATTTTCTTGGTAAAAAACACATCGGTTTGACTTATGCGATTATTAGCAACAAAAAGATGTTGCAAAGGAATATTCTTTTAATATTAAACTTCATTGTGCAAAAAAGGGACAAGAAAATTGGTTTAAAAACTTTTACGAAAATTTTTAGCAACAACTTTATCATGATAAATCACTTTTTTTCTGAAATAACATATCATCATATTCAATTCTAGCTATAATTTATTAGTAATTATTACACACAATAACTCACATATTTTTAAAATTTTTTTTAGAAAGTCTCTCTCCATCATACAGTAATATATGATTCCAAGCATAATTTCTTTACGTTTAAGTATTTAAGAGATTTGATAGGTCATTAGGATTTAACTAATTAAACTGTACCTAGTGTAATTAAAATGGTTCAAATACGATAAGTCACTTATGTGTGAAAATGTGTTAGATAACGCCCTGAATTATTTTGTATTTTAGTGTTACGTTGATACTATATATTGTGGTTGATTTTATTGCGTAAATAACAAACCTCAACATTACTTTTTAGTATATTTTAAAATTGATAAATATTATTTTCCATCAAAATATCTATTCTGACACACTATACCTCACACCCAAAGAAAAGAATAAAAACAAACATACTTAAGCACACTCAACATACAAACATTTTGAAAAAAAAAACAAACAAACAACATAACAAACAAGAATTGAGGTGTTCAACTGTGAGTTGTGACTGGGTTGGCGGATTGTTAAGGTGTCGGTTTTGTGTGGTTGTGATTTGAATTTGTAGATGTTAATTAGCATGACGTGAACTAAATTTTAAAATATTAAAAAAAAGGCTCAATTTATATAGTTTGAAGGTATGAAATAATGTGATTTAAATTGAATTTTAGCGAATTAAAATTAATAATCAATCTATATTATGAATTTGGGATAGCATGATATCTAAATACTAGACTTACATCTAAATTAAAATATTAACATGATAAAAAGTGGTACTTTATCTCACAAAGATAATAAGGGGACGATAAAACTTTATTTCTCTTTTTTTAATTATTTTTTTCATATATTAATTTGTGGCTGATCTATCTTGTTATTATCTCAAATTTTTATTTAAATAAAATTTAAACATTATAAAATTTATCCATTTAATGTTACTCTTTTCTTAATTTTCAAAATCATTTAAAATAATAATATCAACAAAAATATTATTAATCTAATTATATGTAGATTTATTAACCAGTGGTAACTTCACAATGAAGATACTGCACTACTAAAAGAACACATTGTTTTTCAAGTGACAATGCTAGCATAGTTATTTATCAAAAATTAAAATCATGAAATTTAAAAATTGATAGTTTTCCTATAGCATGTATCAGTAAATTTAATTTAAATGAAGAAACTATTAGAAAAAAGTTGTAATTTTGCATTAATAATAAAATTTCGTAAATTATGTTGATTTTATTTAGAAAAGTCAAAAGGAAAAAAACTTCATTATTTTTTCAATAATGTCTGCTAATTTAGTACAACGTAACAAAATAGTAGACCAATGATATTTATAAATTTTATTTTTCTTTGAATGAAACACAAACTTTTTGAAAGGATGGAACTCATATTATCAAGGTTGAATTCACTTTTGATTAAATTTTATTAAGTTTATAAATGAGTTAGTTAGTGACTCGTCAAAAAATTAATTAAGTTAAATGGATTATAATGGAGAAAAAAATCAAAACAAGATACAATCCCATGCACTCAATTTTAATGATGTGGTAAAAGATTTGTTTTCATTTTTTATAGAGAAAATGGCAAAAACCTCCCCAATTTATAGTCGATTCTCAACTATACATTCATATTTCACGGAGATCCTATTATCCTTAAACTATTTTGAAGTGAAATTATTTCCTCCCTAAATGTTGATGTGGCAAAGAAGGTGTTGTAGTTCACTCTCTTGGGAGAGTGAGAGATAAAAAGAAAATTAATTAAAAAATTTCTTATAAAGAGTTAATTATTCTATTAACATTATATTTTTTAAAAGGAAACAAGTGTTTCCTTTAGTTCTTTTTATCTTTTTTATCCTCTCTTTAATCTTCATAGATCCATAGATAGAGGTGGCTCACCTCGACCACCAGGTTACCGACTCCTTAACTATTCATATAAGTTCTCAACTTCAATCACATATTTTGCATTTCTTAATTTTTCAAACAGTAAAAAATTTGAGGTTGCTCAAAATCCAAAATAAAAAATAAAAAAGATAGTAGAGAATCGACTTTTAGACTAGTTATTATAAAGATAGTTCCAATAAGTATTAGGTTCAATAATGGAAAAGAATTCATTTTGGTAACATACCATTTAATGAGGAAGACCCACTTGATTGTGAAATTTATAAGCGAAGAAAGAACAATTTCAGTGATAAAGTTTTCCAGTTGTCTTAGCAATAAGAATGAGATATCCTGGTGTTAGAATTCCAATGAAGGTCAAGATTTGAGTAGTCAGAAATCTGTAGAAGCTTTCAAGGAACAAAAGAAATGGGGGAGCAAGAAGAGACAGAAAAGATAAAGGTGAAGATTTGAAAAATAAACAAAATAAAAAGTAAAAATAAAGAATTATGATATTATGTTTAAATTAAAAAAAAAAAAGGTAATATGACGTGGAAGCGCGTGTTGACTACTGCCTAATACAAATCTAGGCGTGAGTTTGTAGGGGGCTAAATATTTCACTTTTAAAAGGTGTAGGGGGTAATAGGACCATCGGTGAACAATAAGTGTGTAGTTGATAATTCAATAATAGTTTTGGGAGGCTTTTGGCTATTATTCTTTTTCATGGCGACTATATATAACAAAATTTATTTATATCATGGATAAATATATCATCCCAACTTGTAGATGATTAATCCAGAGGACCGAAGTGAGCTAGGTTAATAAATGAGTGAGTCAATAACCACAAAAAATTGAATGGATTGGATAAATTATGTTAATATGGGCTAATTTTATGGGTAATTTATGGAAATCTCACTAGTTTAGGAGCTAATTACTTAGATAAACACTAGTTTATAATATTACGAATTTTATCATATTTGCGCATTCTTAATACGTACAGTAAATATTTATTTGAAATTTACATAGGGGCAAATTATTATGCATTGGACTAAAATAAAATTTATCTGAAATACATCATGATGCGGACGTTAATTATATAATATATATATATGCATGAGGAGTGAAAAACACTACACTTTTTTTTGATGATTTTTTCGTTTTTTTTAATTTGTTTTTGTTCTTGTTTTTTTTAATTTCAAATATACAAAAATTATGTAATATATACTATAAATCATGATACCAACTTTCAAATACTTATAAAAAATTATATAAAAGTTCAATTGATTCATAAAATTAATTATATTTTATTGTCAAAAAAAGGAGATAAAAGACCAGTACAGTATTATTTAATTTCGAACTAGATAGAACTTATTTAAATCTCAACAACTAATAAAATTTGTTGACTATGGATTTCTATAGGTGCTACGACATCGAGACAAGGAAAGTAATACATTTTAAAATATTTAAAGTCAATTTAATTGACTATCTAAATTTTATCTATGTCATCTAAAGGGAGACAAAAAAAATTGATATTGAGTATGTGCTAACATGACACTTGTGACTAGTGTTATACCTAAAGCGTCAAGTTTGCTCACAAGAGAGATATGTATTTGTTAGTTAAATTTACCTATTGATTAGGCAATGTGGATCAGTATAAATGCTCCAAATAAAATTTTTGAGTAAACCAATTAAAAAATCTTAGGACAAAAATGTTAGATTATGACTTAAAATTTTGTAGATATTAGAAAACAGACAAAATTTTAGGGAAAATTGTCTGATATCTCTCTCAATTTGTCATTTGGAGTTGATATGTCCTTTGTTTTGAATGTGATTTATATATACTCTTATTGTTATAAAAAAAAGTTCACATATATCCCTACCGTTACAAATGAGCTCACATATACTCTAGTTTAACGGAAGGTAATAAATTAGCTTGATTAGATTCGACTTTTAATTTTAAAAAGTGTAATGTAGGGCATGGCATATATGATCTTCTAGCACGTTCAAAGTATATTTTAATCTTTTTTAGATACATGTAAATTATTTTTTGACGTCTTTTCAATTATCATTATTTGACTTTCTTATTCTCATTTATTTTTTTCTTTCATTCCTAAGCATAAAGAAAAGAAAAACAAGCTAATTTTTTTTTTTGTGGTTGTATTATAATTAAAATATTTTTCACTATATTGTGATTTAGCCTTTGTATTTGAAAAAGTAAATTGAGTCGTATATGATAAAGTTAAAAAAATAAAATTAGTGCAAAAATAAATGATTTGATTCATAATAATAATAAACTTAGGAAAAAAGGATAAATATATCCCAAGCTATCATAAATATTATAGAGATACATTTGTCATACTGTTGGAGACATTGGGCACATGCCATCCAAGGTTAAAGCGTATATACCCGTTTTTAGCAACGAACATGTATCTTAATCTAAAACACCTACCCAAAATTTATTTAATTTCAACCCATAATTTAAAGACTCACCCAAATTAATTTTAAAATCCACCCAAATAACACAATATCCACCCCAAATTACAACCCAAAACACTTCATCTTATACCTAATGATAATGACAAGTCTAAACGAGTTCAACCCTCCATATATTATTAATTAAAAGCTTATATTTTACGCCCCCACCAAAAACCTAAAACTCCCCATTCGCATTTCCAAACTCCACCATCGCCGAGCAACTTCCGTTCGCCCTCTTTCCATTGTCAAAGTACTGAATAAGGTAGTCTATCTCGAAGATGAAATCTCCAACTTAACCCTCATCGACGCTCAGAGTTCTTAGTTGAATGATCATCTGAGACATTAACTCTTTTTGACACTATTAACACCTTTCTTTTGCAATCTTTCAAGAAGTCTTGATGTTGATCAAGATTCTACATAATAACTTCAATCATATGTAGTGAACTGCATACTTTACTCATTATCTTAACCAAGAAAAGCAAAGAGATTACAGAATATTATACACAAAATTCAGATCAAAAAGTTGAGAAAGTAGAAATATTAAAACAAAAACCATCTAAGCAACTAATCGAATAGTAAAATAAATAAATTAATCAGACTCTTCGAAAATGGAGCAATAATCAACCAAGCAATGCCAGACGTGTATAACTGCAACTCAAATGATCAAAATTTCTGTTACTTCTTATTTTCTGAGTTCGATAGCATTTGAGTTGTATTATTCTTTTCTATCTAGCTGATAACGACTGACCTATAGTGACATCAAACTTCCATATAGGAGCACAGAGAATGTGATCATATCATTCATACAGATTCAGATGGTGTATAGATATTTGATTTTCTTATTCACCATCCATATACAGAGGCAGTGTAAACAGGGGAGGATCTAGAGTATGCTGAGGGGGTTTGAAAAAAATTTCTTGTATATTTAAGGTATTTTAAGAATTTTTATGTTTATATATTGATTTTGAACCTCCCCAATATAAGATTAGAGATTGACTTAGTAGTTAAGGGGTTCAAATCACTAATCTTTGTTTTTCGAACTTCCTAAATGAAAATCATGAATCCTCCACTGGGTGTGAAGATATGAAAGCTTAAGGATTTTAGTTCTTTTAAATTATTAGTTAATAACCCGTACATATTCAAAAGAAAAAATGTTTGTCATATAGGAGACTTGATGGCAAAAAAGAAGACTGCGTGTGTGTAGGCGCTTGGACATTATTTGGAAATATTTCTGTCTGAATAATATTTCAGTGGAACAGAGGGAAGTAATTCGCTATACATATAAAATAATAATATAATTCGTTATATATATACAAAGAAATCAGTTGTATAATTCGTTATACATACGCAAGATCAATTGTATAATTTGTTTATCTATAAAACGAGAAAGAGAGAAAGAAAAAAAATGGACAGGGGAACATTTGTGTTATACAATTATAAGTGTATAGGACGAAGATACATGTATTTGCATGTGTATATATAATTTTTCTCTCGATTTATACAAATAGAAACCACAATTATACATTGATTCTTTTTTTTTTGTTTTTTTTTTTTTTTTTTTGTTAAAGCGAGAGAGGGAGGGGTTGACGGAGAGATCTAGGAGAGGGGAGAGAGGGGAAACAAAAAACAATGTATTACTACAATTTTCTCCCGCTTTATACTAAAACACAAACGCATTTACCATTAGATTTGTATAAAAAAGCGGGGAGGGAGCGAGTGAGAGAGGGAGAATGGCGAGAGAGAGTGTCAGGGAGAGAGGTAACTGACAAACAATTTGCTACATTTAAATTTGAATTGTTCGTTGTCATTATATATAAATTTTTCAAAAATTTCAGTATGTAATGGGCTCAAAATTTTGTGGCTTGACTTGTGGCCCAAAAAAATTATCGATCAACTTGCGTATTACATTTCATATGGGAAACAATTCTAGACGGTGCAAAATATCAACATGAATATTAACAAATGTAGCAAATAAAATGAATCAAAAAAATATAATAAACGTAACTAATGACATGTAAAAGTGCACTTTTAAAAATAAGTAATAAAAAAATTTTAATTTTGATAAATAAAGATAGTTATGAATAAACTTATTTAAAATTATAAAAATTCATTTTGAACTATTGAATAAATAAAATTTAAATGTTACGAATTTTGAAAATATTAGGCAAAAATTTGATGTCAACAATATGCATCAAGGGACCTGGTCCCCGGAATGTATGCGAACAAGAAAAGGAGGAAAAGACAATTTTCAACAGCCTGCCAACTGATGTGGTTAGTGCACAATTTTTCATGACAGCAGACCTTCAAGCAATGGTCTTGTCCCAAGGGTTTGTATCCATCTTAATTTTATCTCTTCTTCAATAACACAAACACAAGATTTTGGCAAACAAAAACACACATGATTAAAAAGAAAAAGTCATCTCTAATGTAGAAAAATACCCATACTCAACAAAAGTATCTGATAGAGTGCTGAAGTATCTTTGTTGAGTTTGAATTTTGTGTTTATCATTTAATAAGTTTTAGCAACTTGAAAATTCTCAAGAACTCTTGCAAAGGCTAACAAAAGGTGAAAAATCATACTCAAGAACAATAAGGACTTGATAGAGTTGAAGTAGACTAGTTGTTTTAGAATTATACTTATGTATACATTCATTGTAATATGCTCCTATCTTCAAGGGTTATATTTCGTGTTCATTGTAAAGTCCTAAATAATTGAGTCTAACTGATTTATGGGCAACTTGTTTGCTGCTTAGGATCACATTCTAATCATCTGGAGCTTATTTGATTTTAGTGGCGTGGGCGGTGTGGTACCTTCTTAGTTAAATTTTAAGTTGTCTATGGTTGATAACTTAAGTACAGATGTTTCAAAAAGTATGACGGAGGTATCGAATACCATTTATGATAAGTTTAATGGTTATATTTTCCCTTTTTTTCGCTTAAATTTATTATTATTATGGTCAAATTAATTCATGTTTCAACTAATTTTCTTGTAACACTTTACTACATAACCCGTAAATTTTTCGAGATAATCAAAAACTAAATGCAATATCAGTAAAAAAAAGTTTGTTCTAATAGTAGCCACAAAAATAGTTTTATTTTTTTTCTTTACTTACTCTAAGGGAATGAAATACACAAACTAAATACAGGAAATAAGACATTCAATCATGCAATCACAGATATCAAAAAATTCATTTAAGTATCTAAAAGATTAAAATCTACCTTGAATGGTGTCGTAGAGTATCATAATATACCCTACATGATGCTTTTTTTTAATTAAAAGAAAGTCCGAAATATAATTAGCTAAGTTCTTTCAATTATGTTAAATGAAGGATCATGTGAGCTCATTTTGTAATGATAGGGGTATATGTGAACCTTTTGTGTAACGATAAGTGTATATGTGGAATCACTGTTATAAACAAAGACATCTCAACTCCCCAGAAGTAAAATTTAAGGGATATATCATACTATTTCCCCTAAAACTTTTGTGAGTTTTCTAATATCTACAAAATTTTAAGCCATAATCTAACGTTTTTGTCAAAAGAACTTTTTGTTTACTCAAACATTTCTGTTGGAGTATTTATATTTTATATTAATCCACAACACCTAACAATATGTAAATTTAACTCAAAAATACAGATATCTCTTGTGAGTAAACTTGACGCCTTAGCTATAATACTAGTAACAAGTGTCCGTGTTAGCACAGACTCAATATTTGTAATTTTTTTTGTCTTACATTAGATGACATAGATAGAATTTAGATATTTAATCAAATTGACTTCAAATATTTTATATTTTTAATAATTGTATTTTTACGTATTTTTTAAATAGTATATATCACTTTTTTTGTCTCGATGTATGTAGCACAAATAGAATTTTAAGAGTCAGTCAAATATTATTAATTGTTGAGATTTACAATACTTTTTACGTAGTTTCGAAATTAAATATTAGGAGCACGTTACTTCTTTTGATTATTAGATTTATAGTACTTTTTATGTAAAATTTTAATAGAATATGTTACTTCTCTTATCCTTGTGTATGTAGCATAAATAGAATTTCAAAAGTCAATCGTATGTTGTTAATTATTGAAATTTACAATACTTTCTACGTAGTTTTCAAATTAAATAATACATGTTTCTTCTTTTTTCCCATTTTATTTGACATAGATATATTACTTATGAATCAATAAAAATTTTATATGTTTTTTTACAAGTATTTTAATTTGGTAATTATCATTATTTAGAGTATATATTACATAATGTTGAATATTTAAAAAATTATAAAACAAGACAAACAAATAAAAATAAAAAACAATCAAAAAGGGAAAAATAATGCAGTTGTTAGGCATGCATGTCGATCATGACCTACTTTGTTATTGTATGTGTGTGTGGGGGGGGGTGTGCATCATGTGTACGTGTGGGTGCTTTATAGCTGTTGTGTCGCGTATCGTGGTGCGTGTGTCTATGTGTGCACGCACGCATGCGGGTGCATACTTGTGTGTGTGTGTGCGCATGCATGCGTGTGTGCGTGATCCTTATAAACTTCGTCTTTCATTCTATTTATCCAAGTCACCAAATATTCCTTTTCTCTAAGCCCTATTTTTTTTACTTTCTCCAATTGCTGCCCAACTTTCCTATTTCTCCCCCTTTCAGCCAAAAGCCCGAAAAACTCTTCAAGTCCGTTCGCTTGTTCATGTCATTTTTTAATTTTTTTTTTATTTTTTCCATTTACTATAAAATTTTAAATGAATATACGTAACCACGAGAGGATATTTACTTAAACATTGCCATAACAGAAATAATGTTGAAGATATCACAAAATATGATTTGAATTATTTAAGTACCAGTTAAATGGGGTAACTCTATTTATTTTATCATTGAATGTTGAATGATTTGATTTTTCATTGTATGATTTATTTTAACTATATTTTTTAATTGTTATTGAAAAGGAAAATGAGGAAGGAGATAATAATTTGGGGAATCAAATTATCGTCAATTGCCCGCCAACTTTCCTATTTCTCCCCCTTCAGCCAAAAGCCCGAACAACTCTTCGAGTCAATTCTTTTGTTCTTTTCATTTCTAAATTGTTTTTTTAAATTTTTTTTTGATTTACTATAAAATTTTAAATGAATATATGCAACCATGAGAGGATGTTTACTTAAAAATTGCCATAAAAGAAATAAAGATGAAGATATCACAAAATATGATTTGAATTATTTAAGTACCGATTAAATGGGGTAACTCTATTTATTTTATCGTTGAGTGTTGAATGATTTCATTTTTCATTGTATGATTTATTTTGACTATATTTTTAATTGTTATTGAAAAGGAAAATGAGGAAGGAGATAACAATGTGGGGAATCCAATTATCGTCAATAATTTTTCAGGTAGTCAACCAACTTAACTACTGAAATTCCCCTCAATACCGTATACTTAGTTTTTTCCCATTTAATATATTTTCGTTTTCTTATTTATTTTTAACAAGCTTTGTGTTTGATCTAAATTCTATAATTCGTATTCATACACAAAATCATAAATACACAAATTAATTAAACTGATATTACATCAGTGTCACATTTACAATGAAAAAAAAGAATATTTTTTTCTTTTTCTATCTACCGTTTTTCCTTAACCATTTCTATTCTTCTAATACGAACAATGAAACTAAATTATAAGGTAATGTTTCAATTAAATCAATCATCCTTAGAATTGAGTCCCTTAGTTGACTCAAATTTCTTCTCTTGAGCATCCCTCCGTAGATGATACAAACTAAAGTTTTCATCATTCTTCTCGAAACTATTCATCTAATTATCATATGGGGAGGCATAACAACATCATCATCATTCTTGTACTCGTCTTCGGAAAAGTTTAATAATATATGTAAATTCTCTTATCTTGATGTATGTAATACAAATAGAATTTCAAAAGTCAATCAAATATTGTTAATTATTGAGATTTACAATACTTTATACGTAGTTTTCAAATTAAATAAAACATTTTAGTTCTTTTATCCCATTTTATTTGACATAGATATATTAATTTTATGTATTAATCAAATTCTTTATATGTTTCTTACAATTATATTAAGTTGGCAATAATTATTATTTATAGTAAATATTACATAATTTTTAAATATTTAAAAAATTAAAAAAACCACACGACGAACATTTAAAACAATACCAGCAAAAAGGAAAATAGTGCATGTCAGGCAGGATGCCATCATGACTAACTAGTTATTGTGTGTGGAGGGTGTGTGCATACATTCATGCGCGTGTGCGGTTGTGCGGGTGTATGCACGCGCGTGTGCGTGCGTGATCCTTGTAGCTTCACCTTTCATTCTATTTAACCAGTCCCTCATTATTCATTTTTTCTAAGCCCTAACTTTTACTTTCTCCAATCGCCGCCCAACTTTTCTATTTCTCTTCCTTTTAGCGAAAAGCCCGAACAACTCTTCAAGTCAGTTCATTTGTTTTGGTCATTTCTTAAATCCTTTTTTTTTTTTTTAAGTTATCGATTTACTATGTAATTTTGAATGATTATACGTAACCATGAGAGAATGTTTACTCAACAATTTCCAGAAAAGAAAGAAAGATGAAGATATCACAATATATGATTCAAATGATTTAAGTACCGGTTAAATGGGATAACTTTATTTATTATATCATTGAATGTTGAGTGATTTAATTTTTCTTTATATGATTTATTTTAACAATACTTTTTAATTGTTATTGAAAAGGAAAATGAGGAAGGAAATTATAATGTGGGAATCGAACTCTCATTAACAAGTTTTGAGATAGTCAACCAACTTAATTAACTAGTAAAATTTTCATTAATACCGTATGCTTAGTATTTTCACATTTTATATGTCTTCATTTTCTTATTTATTTTTAACAAGCTTTGTATTTGATCTCAATTCTAAAATTCTTATTTAAAATTCGTACTCATACATAAAATCATAAATACACAGAGTTATTGAATTTATATTCAAAATTTCTCTTTTCTATCTATCTTTTTTTCCTTACCATTTCTCTACTTTTAATACAAACAAACAACTTAATTATAAAGTCGTGTTTCGGTAAAATCAACCATTCTTAGAATTGAGTCCCTATATAGAATCAATTTCCTTCTCTTGAGCATTCCTCCATAGACAATACAATCTAAAATTGTCATCATTCTTCTCGAAACTCTCTATCTAATTATCATATGGGGTGGCACAACAACATCATCATCATTAGTGTAATCGTCTTCGAAACATTTTAATAATATGTGTTACTTCTCTTATTCCGATGTATGTAGAACAAATAGTTTTCAAATGTCAATCAAATATTGTTAATTATTGAGATTTACAATATTCTCTACGTAGTTTTCAAATTAAATAATACATGTTACTTGTTTTATCCAATTTTATTTGACATAGATATACTAATTTTAATGAATCAATCAAATTTTTATACGTTTTTTACAAGAATTTTAAGTTGGTAATTATCAATATTTATAGTATATATTATATAATTTTTAAATACTTAAAAAATTAAAAAACAAGATAGACAAATCAAAACATAAAAAATCAAAAAAGGAAAAATAGTGCAGATGCCAGGCAGACATATCGATCATGACCTACGTGGTTATTGTGTATGGGAGTGCATGCGTACGTGTATGCGCGTGCGTGTGTGATCCTCGTAAACTTTAACTTTCATTCTATTTAACCAGGTCACCCAATATTCTTTTTTTCTAAGCCCTAATTTCTTTTACTTTTTTCAATTGCCGCCCAGCTTTCCTATTTCTCCTCCTTTTAGCCTAAAGTACGAACAACTCTTCAAGTCGGTTCGATTATTCTTGTCATTTCTGAGTTCCTTTTTTTTATTATCTTCTTCTTTTTCTCAGCTATATATTTACTATGAAATTTGGAATAAATATACGTAACCATGAGGGGATGTTTCCTCAATAATTGTCAGAGACGAAGCAATGAAGGATGAAGATTTCATAAAGCAATATGTTAAATTATTTTATAAACCGGTTAACTGAAGGAAACTCTATTTATTTGCTCATTGAATGTGACTGATTTGACTTTTTCTGTTGTTATGAGTTTTTTTACAATATTTCGTTATTATTATTGAAACGGAAATGAGGAAGGAGGTTACACACACTGTGGTGAATCAATTCTCGTCATAAGTTTTATGTGTAGAAAACAACTGAACTAAACCAATCCCCTAAATACCGTATATTTAGTCTTTTCCCATTTAGTATGTCATTGTTTTCGTACTCATATACAAAATCATAAATACACAATGTTATTGGATTGATATTACATTAGTGTCACTTATACAATGAAAAAAAGTACATTTTTTTCTCTTTTCTATCTACCATTTTTTCTTATCCATTTCTCCCTTTCTACTACGAACAAAGAGACTAAATTATAAAGTCATGTTTTGGTAAAATCAATCATCCTTAGAATTGAGTCCCTTAGTTGACTCAAATTTCTTCTCTTGAGCATCCCTCTATAGACGATACAAACTAAAATTTTCATCATTCCTCTCGAAACTCTCAATCTAATTATCATATGGGGTGGCACAACAACATCATCATCATTAGTGTAATTATCCTTACAAAATTTTAATAATATGTGTTAGTTCACTTATCCCGATGTATGAAGCACAAATAGATTTCAAAAGTCAATCAAATGTTGTTAATTATTGAAATTTACAACACTTTCTATGTAGTTTTAAAATTAAATAATATATGGTACTTCTTTTTCCATTTTATTTGACATAGATATATTAATTTTATGAATCAATCGAACTTTTATATATTTATATCTTCCCAAAGGAAAAAAGATCTCTGAGAGTTGTTTCCTGAATTCGAAAGAGAGTACTTGGGTTCTCCCAATAACTAAAAAGTGTAGAATGCCTGAATCACATGTATTTTAATTGGTAATTATAATTATTTATAGTATATATTATGGAATTTTTAAATACTTAAAAAAAAAAAAGATAGACAAATTAAAACAAAAAATAATCAAAAAAGGAAAAATAGTGCAGCTGCCAGGCAAGCATATCGATCATGACCTACCTGATTATTGTGTGTGCGGGGTGCATGCATGCGTGTATGCGCGTGCGCATGTGTGCGTTTAAGCAGGTGTGCGTGTGCGTGCGTGTGTGATCCTCGTAAGCTTCACCTTTCATTCTATTTAACCAGGTCACCCGATATTCCTTTTTTCTAAGCCCTAATATTTTTTACTTTCTCCAATTACTGCCCAACTATCCTATTTCTCTTCCTTTCAGCCAAAAGTTCAAACAACTCTTCAAGTCAGGTTAGCTGTGTTCGTGTCGTTTCTCCATCCTTTTTTTATTTGTTCTTCTTCTTTTTCTCTGCTAGCCATTGCGATGACATTTTTTGAATTAATATATGTCACCTATTTGAAAGGATGTTTTCCTCAAATATTTTCCAGAAAAGGAATGAAGATGAAGATATCAAAAAGTATGATTTAAATTATTCAAATACCGGATAAATGGGGTAACTCTATTTATTTTCTCATTGAATGTTGAATGATTTGATTTTTCTTTGTATGATTTATTTTAACAATATTTTTGAATTCTTATTGAAAAGGAAAATGAGGAAGGAGATTACAATGTAGGGAATCAAACTCTCGTCAACAAATTTTCAGATAGTCAATTAACGCAACTACTAAAATACCTTAATACCGTATGTTTAGTCTTTTCCCATTTAATAATCTTTCGTTTTCTATTTATTTTTAACAAGCGTTGTGTTGTATCTAAATTTTTAAATTCGTACTCATACACAAATTGATAAATATACAAAGTTATTGAATTGATATTGCATCAGTGTAACATTTACAATTAAAAAAAGATCAGTTTTTCTCTTTTCTATCTACCGTTTTTCTTTAACCATTTCTCTTCTTCTAACAGGAACAAAGAGGCTAAATTATAAAGTAAAGTTTCGGTAAAATCAATCATTCTTACAATTGAGTCCCTTAGTTGACTCAAATTTCTTCTCTTGAGCATCCCTCCATATACGATACAAACTAAAATTGTCATCATTCTTCTCGAGACTCTCTATCTAATTATCATACGGGGAGGTACAACAACATAATCATCATTAGTGTACTCGTCTTTCGGAAAAGTTTAATAATATATGTTAAATCTCTTATCTTGATGTATGTAATAAAAATAAAATTTCAAAAGTCAAACAAATATTGTTAATTATTGAGATTTACAATACTTTCTACGTAGTTTTAAAATTATATAATACATGTTACTTATTTTATTCCATTTTATTTGACATACATATATTAATTTTATGAATTAATCAAATTCTTTATATGTTTTTTACAAGTATTTTATGTTGGTAATACTCATTATTTATAGTATACATTACATAATTTTTAATTATTTAAAAAATTAAAAAACAAGACAAACAAATTAAAATAAAAATACCATCAAAAAAGGAAAAATACTGCAGCTGCCAAGTAGGCATGTCGATCATGACCGCACTGGTTATTGTGTGTGGAGGTTGCGCCCGTGCATGCATGCGCGTGTGTATGTATGTGCCCGTGCGTGCATGTGTGATCCTCGTAAACTTCACATTTCATTCTATTTAACCAGGTCCCCAATATTCCTTTTTTTAAGCCCTAATTTTTTACTTTCTCCAATTGCCGCCCAACTTTTCTATTTCTACCCCTTTCAGCCAAATCCCGAACAACTCTTCAAGTATGTTTGTTTGTTCTTGTCATTTTCGAATTCCTTTTTTTTTTATTTTCTTGTTTTATTTATTTATCGATTTACTATGAAATTTTGAATGAATATAAGTAACTATGAGAGGATGTTTCCTCAACAATTGTCAGAAAAGAAATAAAGATTAACATGCCACAAAATATGATTCAAATTATTTAAATACTAGTTAAATGGGGTAAATTTATTTATTTTCTTATTGAATGTTGAATGATTTGATTTTTCTTTGTATTATTTATTTTAACAATATTTTTGATTGTTATTGAAAAGGAAAGTGAGGAAGGAGATTACAATGTGGGGAATCGAACTCTCATCAAAAAGTTTTGAGGTAGTCAACTAACTTAACTACTAAAATTTATTATTTATATTGTCTGTTTAGTCTTTTTCCCATTTTATATGTGTTCAT
Source organism: Solanum habrochaites (assembly GCA_027704765.1). Taxonomy (NCBI): domain Eukaryota; kingdom Viridiplantae; phylum Streptophyta; class Magnoliopsida; order Solanales; family Solanaceae; genus Solanum; species Solanum habrochaites. Next base: position 14,296,898 of record JAKWJA010002489.1, read on the forward strand.
TTTATTATTTATTTTTAACTAGATTTGTATTTGATCTTAATTCTAAAATTCTTAATTTAAAACTCGTACATACACAAAATCATAAATACACAAAGTTATTGAATTAATATAAATCAATCGAATTTTTAAATGTTTTTTACAAGTATTTTAAATTGGTAATTATCATTATTTATAGTATACATTATATAATTTTTAAATACATAAAAAATTAAAAACAAGACGGACAAATTAAAAAATAATCAAAAAAGGAAAAATAGTGCAGCTTCCAGGCAGGCATATCGATCATGACCTACGTGGTTATTGTGTGTTCGGGGTGCGTGCGTGCGTGTGCGTATGTGCGTAGGCATGTGTGCATGAGAGATGGTGTGCATGTGTGTGCTTGCATGATCCTCGTAAACTTCACCTTTCATTCTATTTAACCAGGTCACCCGATATTCCTTTTTTCTAAGCCCTAATTGTTTACTTTCTCCAATTGCCACCCAACTTTCCTATTTCTCCCCCTTTCAGCCAAGCGTCAGAACAACTCTTCAAGTCAGTTCGCTTGTTCTTGGCGTTTCTGAATTCTTTTTTTTATTTTCTTCTTCTTTTTCTCAGCTACACATTTACAATGAAATTTTGAATGAATATACATAACCATGAGTGTAATGACCCGAAAAGACATATTTAGAAAATTTTATAAAAGTTATTGTTTTAACCCTCCCGATAGTTGTTCCGAGTCATTTATAATTAGTCGGTAAAGTTGATTTTTTTAAAAAATTACAGTTCTGCTAATTAATGATTATATTAAATAATTTATTATATTGGTGGTTAATGGGCAATCAAATATTAAGTTATACCCTATATCCTTTTAATTTTTTTATTTTAAATCATAAAAAAAACAAACAGGAACCTCCCGGTTAAGGATTTCAATAACCTCTGTCATAATCAATTCGGCGGCCAAACCTACACATCGTGAACTAAATTCTTAAATAATGCTTTTGTATACATTCATAATTGTTAAATTCTTTTAATAATATAAATAATTAGTGTTGAAAATAGGAACAAATAAAAAAAAGGAGAAACATTGACTTGAAGGTTATTGTGCAGTGGGATTCTGGCATTTGGTGTGGACATTTTTTCTAAGATGTTACATTGTGGCAAATTTATATTTTAATATTTTTAATTGGAAATTATATATCTATGTTAGATATAATAATATGGCTAAGGTTGGGGTTATTTTTTGTTTGCATTTTGATTTGGAGAAAGCGCGCTAGTTTTTCACTGTTTTTTTTTTATGATGCCTGTGTTTTTGAAAAGAAATTGTGAGAAACTATGTAGTAAATTAAGTATCCTAGACATGAAGCTATTAATTATAATCCTTAAGATTAACCATTGTAATCCTGAATTAAATATTCTTTTTTGGGGGGGGGGGGTGTCAATGTATTTCAGTTTTAATAATATTAATTCTTAATTTTATTGGTGCTTAATCGCTTGTTTTGGGTAGGATTTTGTATTCTGGGTTCCAAAATACTAAGATCCAAATGTGATATATTACGATTTAATAATATATATATATATAAAAGCTTTAGGGTTGAAGGCTTGTTTAATCATGGTTGAGGAAAAAGAGTTGAAAAGCAAGAAAATGGACCATAATTCTGCTACATACATATGAATTGTTCTTTTCGAGTTGTAATTTTTAGATTCTTATATTATTATATTATTTAAATATTGGGGTGAATGAGATTTTTATAGTACGTATTTCCATTAAAATGATATAGAAAAAAGAAAATTGGGATGAAATTCTACATGACTGAAACTTGGAATATAATAGTTGAAAATGTTTACTATGGCATCAATAATTACGAACATATTATAAATTTGGAGTGATTTTTAGGTTAAGATTAAACACATAAAAGTGTAGTGTTTGTTAGTTTTCTGAAACCTTATTGTAAATATATACTTGATTAGATTCCTTAGTTCAGAAGCCCTCAACGGAAAGGTAATGCTCAACGGCCAACGTAATTATTCGATTGACGAAGGCAAGTGGTTTTTCTAAACTCCTTTGTTTAAACGTATGGAATTCGCGTATTTGCCTATGTGTGAGCGTTTAGAATGTTTGGAGACTTGGTTTGCTTATTTGTTGGTGTGTATTCCTGGTTAATTAAGCTTTGTTAATCAAAATGGTTATCTCCTCATTTTCATTTGAGCATGTCATTGGCATTAGTCTGAAACATGGTTGTGTAAGGGATGGGGGTTATTTTTTTACCATTTCGAGGGCGTATCGTGGCGCCGTGATGGATAATCATATTTCTAGGACGTATCTCGCGTCCGTGAAGGTTACTATTTCGAGGGTCGTGTCCGTGCCGCCGCGACAGATGCATGGACAGATATGTCCACCATGATCCCGGACTGAGACAACAGAAGTGTGTATCGTTAAGAAAGACAATGGCATCACTATATTTGACGTTGCAATATCATGGCATTGCAGATTTTTATATTGATGAACTTGAACGCGTGTTTGCTGACTCTTTGCGATTGTTTCTCGTTTGAAGTTGTTACTGTTTAATATTTGAGTTTGTTATTTGTAAGAATGTGTAAACTGATAGAGTGTGGTTTATTGAGTTGTTTGTTTGGTAACTTATAACTGTTAGGCTATAGCATGGAAAGTTAGATAGGGTGTAAGGAGTACCCGTATTTTGTTCACTTAACTTGTGTTTAGAGGTTTTGCTTCTTGGGTACCGCAGTGGTTGTGGTAATTCCCACTTGCTTCTACAAATTTTTGTAGGTTAGAGCCGGATTTTTGTAATACCTTCCATTCTCTTTGTTATCGAGGCATCTTGTGGGAGGATTGTGAGGGAGCTGGTTGTCCATCTCAGCGAACTTTCCTACTGCATTTATTACTCTGTTTTTACTTGAAAGACACTTCATTTTTACTACTATAATTCATTTTGTTTCAATTCTATATTTCATTATAGGCTTGTGGGCCCCCCCCCCCACGTGACCACCTTGTTTTAGGGATTGAATTTACTATGACTTGGTTTACATATAGAAATTTTGTTGGATTGTCATTACTTCCGAACTTGGTTAATATTTGGTTTTAGGCTGACTTGTCTTGGTGGGATTAAACGAGTGCCATCACACCCATTTGTTTTTCGCGCGCTGCGCTCCCTGTGTGACTCCCAAAACACGCGTTTCACTCGCCGTGGGTTGTCCGTCTGCGGTCGGGAGCCTCGCTCCGTCCTGTCTCTCACTCTTCCCTCTCTCGGTTCACGGTCCTCATGTGTATACAAGCCGAGTCTACGGAGAGTCTCAAGGCTCAGTACAAGCGTCTGTACTTACTCCTGAGAGGCGATAAGATTACGAGGAATACTTCCTTTTATTCATTCTTTCGATCGTCGCTTCTGTAGCTTCCCTTCTTTAGTACGAGTTTTGTATACTCTTTGACACTGGACTAGGACGAAAACTAATGTTATCTCGGTGGTAGAGGGTAAACACTACCCCGAGGCGTTGTTTTTGAGGCCCCAGCTGTGGAGGGGTAGATCTTGAGCTAGAGGTCCGGCTAGTATATACAGTACCATAGGTCCGGGCGTGGAGCACTCCAGTAGAGGTCGTGCTAGAGAGGTCTCTCGAACCTCAAATTGATTACAGAGAGGACTAGGTTCCTCCAGATCCTGTAGTCCACACCCTTGCTTCAGGATTCAACATTAGGGTGTTAGTGTGCTAGAGGGTTTTTTTTCTTAGGGTGTGGGTGCACTACCACCCACATGACTTTTCGTACTACAAGGGGGCTCAGACCCAAAAGCACATCAACAAGCTCTAGTTGTTTAGGATGTTGTGGCCAAGTACAAGTATATCTCGCGGTTCATGAATGATGTTCACCAGCAGTTGGGGTCCAAGTTTGCATCGATATTGTTCTGACATAGGATGAGCAAGCGTAGGTATGAGAAGATTTCGAAAGATGACCCACCTCAAGTTTTCAGGTGGAATCGAGGGATTCTCATGAAGTGTTTCTAACTACCACCCCTCCGAGAGTTACTAGAGGTGGTTGGATTATTTGATGCACATGGGGTTCGAATATGCCTACACTCCAGCTCGTGGACCAGCGAGAGACTGTGGAGGACTTATTCGGGGGTTTTTAACCAGTTGGATCTTCTCCCAGTTACTTGGGAAGCATTTTTGCTAGTGCATTCCAGATCGTTTTAATCCAGGAGCTGAGAGAGGAGAGTCTCTTTCGGTTTGAGATCTGAGACAAGATAGTTTATCGTTTACAGAGTATGAGGCGCGTTTTTGCCAATTGTCTAAGGCATGTGGGTTGGCCATTATTCCAATGAGGACAAGAGGACTGCAGATTTGTTGAGGGATTGACTTATTTATTCTTTATTAGGTCACTGTTGGTTTTACGGCATCTAGGGAGGGGTCTTCTTCCATTCCATTGTGAGCGCGCCAAAGAGGCGGAAATGTATGGAGAGAGAGGAGTTTTTTGGACCCTAAAAGGGCCCGTAATTAGGCCCCCAGTTTCATGGTGGCCTCATCTAGAGGTAGGGGAAGCAACAGAGAGTGAGTGGTTCTTTTTCAACCGCGGGGACCTATTCATTCATCTATGCCGACATTTGAGGGGTAATACATCTGGGGTTTCTTATAGCTCGGGTCAGTGCTCGTTACGGTTCAAAAGCGAACTATAGGGCGAGGAAAATTTTTTTATAGTGGCTTTTCCAGGGTCCACACAGCGTTCCTTCCTAGGTCGCGAGATTTTTTGTTTTAACTCGTGGAGATTCCGATCATCTATGCGACAATGTACGTTTCTTAACAGATGTCGTGGTGGGGTCCTCGAACTAATTCTTCACTCCAGATCTAGACAACCAGCACCAAAGGGTAGGAGGTCGGTGGCAGAGTTCAAGTCAGGTAGAGTGATAGAGTTTCTATGTAGTGGTGGTTGCAGCTCATCCGAGTGGGGTAGAGGTACCACCCAGGTGATGGAGGTTGGAACGCGGAGGCACTTTTTATGCTTTCCCCGGGAGACCTGAGCCGAACCTCTGATGCGTGATTAACTTTACTGGTATCATCCTAGTTAATGCCATCGACCTGCGTCTGTGTTGTTTGATCCCGTTCTACCTTCTTCCGTTATGTTCTACGTCTTTTTCTGCTTAATTTTATATGAATGTTGAATAAGCATGACTGTAACCTTTCGTAAGTTTTTACATTACAACCCGTGGGGTAAGCCCTTATGTGGTTGATCAAGGTACTCGATCCTGTCCCTTGGTTTCTTTGGCTGGGTATGATACTTGGGTATACTTAATCATTCGGGATGGTATACTTTGATGTTATCTTGGGGTATAGATTGGCTTTCCTCCTTATCACGTTGTCCTTGATTGTAATTCTAAGAACTGTGACTTATCAATGCCCTATTGTTTCCGAGGGTTGAGTGGGAAGAGTGTTAGTGGGTTTCTATCCTAGCAAGGTTATCTCTTTCATTCGTGCTCAGATAATGGTGGAGAGGGGTTTTTTGTCTTACGTAGCGTTTATAGTCGGAATATAGGTTGATCACCCCTCCATGACTCTGTTCCTGTGGTTCAGGAGTTTCTCGATGTATTTCCTTCTAATCTTCCAGAATTTTTTCCCTCCCGATAGGGATTTCGATTTTGCTATTGATTTGAAGCCAGCACTCAATCTATTTCTATACCTCCATATCGTATGGCCCCAGTAGAGTTTGAATAATTGAATGATCCAGTTGGCAGGATTTACTATGGTAGGGTTTTTAATTCGCCCTAGTTTAGCACTTTGGAGTCACCTATATTGTTTTGTGACGAAAAGGATGGACTATGAGTATGTGTATTGATTACAGACAGTTGAACAAAGTAACAGTGAAGAATAATATCCTCTTCCGCGTACATTGAATAGACTTCTTTTTATCAACTACAGGGAGCATCATTGTTCTTCCCTCATAATTGATTTGAGGTCTGGGTATCAAGCTGAAGATTTGGCATCAGTATATTACCTAAGACATCCTTTTCGAACCCGGTATGGGCATTATGAGTTTCTAGTGGGATCGTCTTCGGATTGACTAAATGCCCTGCAGCATTCATGGAGTTGATGAATGGGGTGTTTCGACCCGTACCTGCTTATTTTGTGATTGTTTTTCATCGATGACATCTTTGTTTACTCTAAAACTTGAAGGAGGAAAACCATTCTGACACCTGAGATTTGTATCTTCAGAGGTTGAAGAAGAGAGTGTATGCCAAGTTCGCAAAGTGAGAGTTCTGGCTTACTTCTGTGACATTCTTAGGACACGTGTGTCCAGGAAGGTATTACAGTATATCCCGGCAAAAATTGGAGAGAAGTTTAGAGGCAGGACGTTGACCTACTTCCACCTACTGAGATTCGGAGTTTTTTTGGGATTGACAGGCTATTATCGATGATTTGTTCAGAGCTTCTCTACTCTTGCAACGCTCAGTAACTATGAAACGTAATTGACTCGACAGGATGTTGCTTTTTCCGTGGTCCGATGAGTTGTGAGCAAGAGCATTGGCAAACCTCAATAACTGTTATCTGACTTCAGCCTTGTTTGACTTTACCTGAGGGGGGTGTAGACGGTTACAGTGTAATTGTGATGCTTCAGGAGTTCGATTGGGGTGTGTGTTTTGGCAGAATCTGGGAAAGTTGATTGCTTCTGCGATTTAGGCAAATTGAAGTCCCATGAGAAGAACCTACCGACTCATGATCTGGAGTTGGCGGCTGTTGGTATTTTGTACTTAAGTTATGACATCATTCTTTTTTATGGTGAGTTCATGATGAGATCTATACTGATCATCGGATCCTCCATTTATATCTTTATCCAAGAGAGATTTGAACTTGAGGCACGCGGAGATGCTTTTAGGTTGCTGAAGACTAATGATGTTGACCATTCTGTTCATCCGGGGAAGGCCAATGTGTATGCCGATGCTTTGTGAGTAGGAAGACTCATAGCATGGGTAGTCCTTGCATCTCCTTTAGTAATGTTAGTCGATAGACCATTGGCTAGAGATGTTTCAAGTTGTTTAGCTACAAGTCTTGTCCGATTGCAATTCTCAGAGGGACGTGATGGTATGATTGCTTTATTATGCTCGATCTTCTTTCGTCGAGCAGATTGTGCACACCTCTTTGATTTTGAAAATTATGTCTCATTCGAGACAAGTAATTTGCGTGGGAAGCTAGGAGGTTGTCCTTGATTCCTGATTGTTGTCTTCGGATCGGAAGCAGGATTTGTGGGTGGCCTAAGACAGCGATTTGATTAGATTGATCTGAGGATGGCCATTGTTCTCCGGTATTCCATCCAATCCGGGAGCGGCGAAGATGTATCCACGATCTGAGTCAACATTACTGGTGGTGGGGATGAAGAGGGAATATTATCAAACTTTGTTTCGAGGTGTTTGACTTGCAGCAGGTCAAGTGTGAGCACCAGCGGCCAGGGGTTATTTTAGAGGATGCCTATCCTACTTGGAAGTGGGAGCGGATTACAATGGACTTTGTTTGCGGGTTTGCCTACCACAGGGGTGGGTTATGAAACCCTCTATTTGGGTCCCGTTTGGATATGTTGACGATCTGCCCACTTTCATCCCAGTTCGGGTTATCCGTAACAGTATACGGAGAAAGTCTAGTACGAGTTATAATATCAGTCAGATTTGTACGAATACATGGAGTTTCCCTGTTTCTTATCATATCGGATCGAGGTTCACATTTTATTTTTACTTCTACTTCTCACTTCGGGAAGGCCCTACAGTATGGTCTGGGAACCCGTTTGATATGATTACAACACGCCTTTCCCCCTCGAGAGATTGTTTGGTCTGAGCGGGAACGATTCAGGTGTTTGAAGATATGCCCTTCGAGCATGTATGTCTATTTCGGTGCTAGATGGGAATCCAACATTTACCCTTAGCAGAGTTTTTTGCCTACAATACCAGTTATCACTTCTAGTATCCATCAGATGGCCCCATTAGGCTTTGAAGGTAGAACGGTGTAGACTACCTCCGATTGGGTTGGTTTGATTCGGTCGGAGATTGGACTCTTTTGATACCAATCTTTGTTTAGAGATGCTAGGAGCAAAGTCCGTAGATTCAAGTATGATATTTAATCTCAGAGTCGACAAAAGAGTATGTAGAACAAGAGAGTTAGATCTTGTATTTTGGAGGGTGATCATGTTTTTGGCTTAGAGTAAATCACTGATGAAAGGGTGTGATGAAGTTCGGAAAAGAAGGGAAGTCTTAGCCCCTAAATTCATTGGAACTTTTGAGATTTTGAGCCGAGTGGGGAGAAGGTGGGCCCTATAAGTTGGCTTTTCCACCTAGTTTGTTGGCATTCACATCCACCTGTTTTTTCATGTCTCTAGCTCGAAGTACATTCCGGATGAATCTCATGTCTTTCACTGATTCCTGTGGAGTTTGGCCCAGACTTGACATTTGAGGAGGAATCCTCTAGCTATTTTGGATAAGCAAATTCCCGAAGCTTTAGACCAAGGAGATTTTGCTTCAGTAAAATGCATTGAAGCACTGATCTGTCGTAGATGCACTTGGGAGGTAGAGATCCTACTGCGTTCCCAGATACACTCATATTTTTTAAGCTACAGATAATTTCTTTCACTGTGTGTTCGAGGACGAACATGATTTTTAGTGGTGGAATACGTAATCACCCCCGAAAAGTCCTATTTAAGAAAATTTTATAAAAAGTTTATTGTTTTTTAACCCTCCCGATAGTTGTTCCGAGTCATTTATAATTAGTCGGTAAAGTTTGATTTTTTTTAAAACCCACAGTTATCTATTAATGGCTCTATAAGTAAATAATTTATTATGTCTGGTGGTTAGGGCCAATTTAAAAATATTAAGTTAATACCCATAAATCATTTTAAATTTTTTTTTATAACATAATAAAACAAATAGGAACCTCCTGTTTAGGTTTCATAACCTCTTGCATAAAATAATCAAAGTCTGAATCGGCGGCCCAAACTTACATCAGAAGAACTAAATTCTTAAATATGATTTTGTAATACGAAATAATTGTAAATTCTCTTATAATATAAATAATTATGTTGAAATAGGACAAAGAAAAAAAAAGAAAGAGAAATTGACTTTGAAGGTTATTGTGCACTGGATTCTGGCATTTTGTGTGGACTTTTTCTAAAGATGATACACTGTGCACAAATAATTAACTATTTAAGTATTTCATTGGAAATTATATATACATGTATAATTATAATAATAGAATAATAGGCTAAAGGTTATGTTTATTTTTGTTTGCCATTTTGATTTGAGAAAGCGGCTCGTTCACTATTTTTTTTATGTGCCTGTGTTTGAAACGAAATTGTGAGAAACTATGTAGTAAACTTAAGTAGTCCTTAGACCATGAAAGCTAGAATTATCATCTTGACAAGTTAAACCTTGGAAATCCTATAATTTTGATAATGTCTTTTTGGTATAAATGTATGTCAGTTTAAGATCTTAATTCCTGAAGGTTTATTGATGGCTTTTTGAATTGTTGGGTTAGGATTTTTGGTATTAATACAATTACGATATTAAGATCCAAATGGGATATATTAAGATTTGTTAATTATATATATGATATAATATTAATATCACACGCTTTAGGGTGAAGGCTTGTTGAATCATGAGTTTAGAGGAAAAGAATTGGAAAGAAAGAAAATGGATCATAATTCTGCTACGTTAATATGAATTCTGTTCGAGTGTTAATTTTTTAGGATTCTTTTATTATATATGGTTCAAATTTTTATATAGTGAGATTATATTATTTTAATATTGAGTGAATGAATTTGTTTGTGAGTCCATTTAAATTATGATATGAAGAAAATTGGGATGAAATTTCTAGTACTTGAAACTGGATAAATAATATAGTTTGAACATTTACTTGGCATCAAGGTTTACGAACTTGTATTAAAACTTGGAGTGAATTTTTAGGTTAAGATTAAAACATATAAAGTGGTGAGTGTTTGTTAGGTCTGAAACCTTATTGTTAATATATACCTTGAATAGATTCCATTGGTTCGGAAGCTCACGGAAAGGGAAGGCTCCAGTCCAAGAGTAATTCTTCATTGACTAAGGCAAGTGAATTTCTCCACTCTGTTAAGCGTATTGGAATTGTGTATTTCCTTGTGTGATGTTGAGAATGATTTGGAGACTTGTTGCTTATTTTGTTGGTTGTGTTTTCCTTGTTGTAAAATTGCGCTTTTTGGGGTAATCAAAATGGGTTGTCTTCATCCTCATTTTGCATTTGAGCAATAAGTCATTGACATTGTATCTGAGACATGTTTGTGGTAAAGAGGATGTACCATTTCGAATTCGAGGGTCGTATCGCGCGGCCGGCGATGGATATCATATTTCGAGGGACTATCGCCGCCTCGAAGTTTAAACTAAATCGAGGTCGTGTTGTGCGCCGCGACAAGATTCATGGACCGTATATCCCCTATGGGTCCCGTTTCAATACCGATAGAAGCCTCCCGCGAAGCAATTGTAGAAGCTAAGCAATCTCCCTTCACCCCATTTATTTTTTGCACCTTCTAACATTTCGAGTTTCGAATCTCCCGCACGCTTTTTCCAATCACGATTTCTCTTCTAGAACACTACGCCATCGTCGATTATTCCCCCCCCTCGTTCGTTTTATCTTGGACATTGAGATGTTCCATCAAAGCATAAGGGACTTAAGAGGACAGCGGGTGGTGGTGTTCGTTAAGAAAGACATGCATCACTATATTTGACATTTGCATCTCAATGCATTGGCAACATTTTATTATTATGAACTGAAAACACGTGTTTTATTGCTCTGTGAATTGTTTCTCTGTGAAGCTTGTGTCTGTTGAATATTGAGTTGTTATTGATATTTGTGAACGTATAGATTGTGGTTTAGTGAGTTATTGTTTGGTAAACTGTAAACTTTAGGCTATAGCGTGGAGGTTTAGATCAGAGTTTGTAAGAGGTACCCATATTTTTGTTCACTTACTTGTGTTTAGGAGTTTGCTATTGTTGATACCGCGTTGGTTTTGGTACTCACCCCTTGCGTCGACAAATTTTGTATAGGTTACGAGCCGGATTTTTTCGTGATACCTTCCATTCTCTTTCTCTTCCGTTTCCTCCGTGGCATCTTGTGGAGGATTGTGAAGTAGCTTGCTTTGTCCATCTCAGCGCAACTTTCCTATCCAGTTTATGACTTTGTTTTTTTTTTTCTTGAAAGACAACTTCAACATTTTAGATTTCTATTTTGTGTCCAATGCCTGAACTTTTACATTAGAACGAACCTGTTTGGGGGATTGAATTCAAATATGACTTGTTTAGAATAGAAATTGGTTGTTGAACATTTCATTTACTTCCGCACTTTGTTAGATATTGGGTTTTTAGAGGCTGACTTGTCTTGGTGGGACAAGACGAGGTCCTCACATCCCATTTTTGGGTCGTGAACCATGAGAGAACTTTTCCTCCAAAATTATCCATAAAGGATGAAGATGAAGATAATCGCAAAGTATGATTCAAATTAATTAAATATCAGTTAAATGGGGTAACTCTATTTATTTGCTCAAGGAATGTTGAATGATTTAATTTTTCATTGTATGATTTATTTTAACAATATTTTTAATTGTTATTGAAAAGGAAAATGAGGAAGGAGATTATAATGTGGGGAATCATACTCTCATCAACAATTTTTCAGGTAGTCAGCCAACAAAAATTTAAAATACCCTTAATGTCGTATGTTTATTCTTTTCCCATTTAATATGTCTTCGTTTTCTTATTTATTTTCAACAAGATTTGTGTCCGATCTAAATTTTAAAATTCATACTCATACACAAAATCATAAATATACAAAGTTATTGAATTGATATTACATCAGTAACACATTTACAATTAAAAAAAGAATATTTTTTTCTCTTATCTATCTACCTTCTCTTTAAACCATTTCTTTCTCAGCTTCCCTAATTTACGAACAAGAGACGAAAATATAAATCAGTTTTTTCGGTAAAAATCAATCATCCTCGAATTGAGTCCCCTTAGTTGAACTCCAAATTTCCAATTTCTTCTTCCTTGAGCAATCCCTCCATAGATGATAAAAACTAAAAATTGTCACATGCTTTCGCCACTCTCTACTAAGTAGCCTATGGAGAACGTACAATACCATCAACATCACTCATCATTGTTGTACTTGTATTCGGAAAAGTTTTTAATAATAGATGTTAATGCGCTTATCTTGATGTAATTTTATAGAAATAGAATTTCAAAGTTACCAATCCAATAGTGTTAATTATTTGAGATTTAACAATACTTTTTCGAACGTAATTTTCAAAGTAAATAATACATTTACTCTTTTATTCAATTTTTTTGACATAGATATACTAAGTTTAGGAATTAATCAATTCTTTATATGTTTTTTTAACAAAGTATTTTCTGTTGTAATACTCTTATTCTTAGTATACATTATATAATTTTTAAATATTTAAAAAATTAAAAAACAAGACAAAGAAATGAAAACAAAAGTACCATCAAAAAAGGAAAAATAGTACAGCTGCTAAGTAGGCATGTCGATCATGACGTAACTGGTTATTGTTTGTGGAGGTTGCGTGCTTGCGTGCATGCGCATGTGCGGGTGTATGCACGCGTGTGTATTTGCGTGTGCGTGCGTGCATGCGTGTTCCTCGTAAACTTCACCTTTCATTCTATTTAACGAGGTCCCCAATATTCCTTTTTTAAGCCCTAATTTTTTACTTTCTCCAATTGCCGCTCAACCTTTCCTATTTCTACCCCTTTCAGCTAAAAGCCCGAACAACCTTCAGTACTTTTTGTTTGTTATGTCATTTCTTTCTGAAGTCATGTTTGGTTTTATTCTCTTTGTTTTTTTGTTAATTTACGATTTACTATGAACTGTTGAATGAACTATAGGTTTCCTCAAACCATTGTAAGAAAAGAAATAAAGATGAACGTATCACAAAATATGATTTAAATTATTTAAATACCGATTAAATGAGGTAAATTTATTTATTTTCTCATTGAATGTTGAATAATTTGATTTTTATTTGTATGATTTATTTTAACACATATTTTGTTATTTTTATTGAAAGGAACGTGAGGACGGAGATACAATGTGGGGAATCGAACTCATCATCATACGTTTGAGTAGTCACCTAACTACCTACTAAAAGTTTTCATTAATATCTCTGTTTAGATAGAGATCGAATGATGAAGAGACAAGTCGAAAGGAAATGAAGTATGGGACGCACAAATGAAAAGAAAGGCAGTTTGGTGGGGGGAGCAGCCACGATGGCAATGGAGAGTGGCGTAGGAAAAAGAAGAGGCTAGAGAAAAGACACGATAAAAGTAGGAGGTAGAATTAAAAGAATAGGGCGGGAGGAAAGAAGAAAACAGAAGTAGCAAGTATATGTGGTCGGATGTTTGACATACGTACAGGATGTCAAGAGATCTAGGTATCGAAGGTCAATTTCTGACGTTCACGGACTTTGTTTCTTACCTCGCTCTCTGCTTTCCATTCTTGCGTTTCTCTCGCTACTTTCTCAGTCCTTGTTTCAGGAAATGACATGGTTGTCGAGCCATATCTTTTTTTCCCATTTCATATGTGTTCATTTTTCTTATTTAAATGTTTGTTAACAAGCTTCTGTCTGTAGTTTGATCATCAATTTTAAATTTTTTAAGTTTCTAAAACTCGTAATATACAAAATCCTCACACCTCAAATACACAACGTTATTTGAATTGATATTCCATTAGGGTCACATTTACAATGAAAAAAAAAAAGAACATTTTGTTGGCTTCCCTCTTTTCTACTTCCCCTATAGGTGTTCTTTTCTACCCACATCGTTGCCTTAACCCATATTCTCTCCCCTTCTACATACGACACAAGAGCACTCAATACTTCTTATCCCCACATGTCCCATGCTATTCCTATGGGTCGCACAGCAAATCGTTCAAGGTCATGCCCAACATCCTGGTATCGCATCTATAGTTATTCGCATTCGCGCTAGGTCTATCGTGTAATATGTTCTGCTCGAAGTTCTGATCCATCCCTCCATAGATCGACGACACAGAACATCAAAAATGGTCATCCAGACTCATTTTGTCGTTTGGAATACATCTCTCCACTGCTAATTATCTTATTCATCATTTCAGTGTAATCATCTTAGAAATGTTTTAATAGTATGGATTACTTCCTTATCCCGATGTAAATGAGCACAAATAGATTTCAAAAAGTCAATCAAATGTCTTGTTATTATGAGATTTACAATACTTTTCCCTATTGTAGTGGCTTGTAAAAGTAAATAATACATGGTTACACTTTTTTATCCCCATTAAGGCTTTCGTCTGTCTCGCCTCTCTCGCTGACCCGCTGAGAGTCCCGAACGCCTCCTCGAGCAAGCGGGGGCGTTAGGGAGGCGGGCGTGGTGTGTGTCAGACAAGGCTTGGGAGACCGGCTCCGGCTCCATTTGACAATGGATGTTAAGTTTGTACTTAGCATTTATAGTATATATTATTAACTTTGTTTAAATACTTAGCAAAATGAAAAATAAGACAGACTTTATTAAAAAATAATCAAATAAAAAGAAAGAGTGCCAGCTTCCCAGGGACAAACGGAATCGACATGACCTACTTGGTTTTTTGTGGTGCGGGGTGCGTTGAGTGCGTGTTTTTATGACCGACGTGCGCATTGTGTTGGGGCATGTGAGATGATGTGCCATGTGTGGCGATGCGGGATCCTCATCAATGTTGCAACCTGTCATTCTCTTTAATAGTCACCGCCGATATTCCCTTTTTTCCTAAGCCCTAATTTTTTACACTCTCCGATTGTCGCCCAACTTTCCTATTTCTCCCCCTTTCCGTCAAAAGTCAGAACAACTATTCAAGTCAGTTCGCTTGTTCTTGTCGTTTCTAAATTCCTTTTTTTATTATCTTCTTCTTTTTCTCAGCTATCCATTTACAATGAAATTTTTAATGAATATACGTAACCATGAGAGAATGTTTCCTCAATAATTGTTCAGAAAAGGAATGAAGCTGAAGATATCGCAAAGTATGATTCAAATTATTTAAATATCAGTTAAATGGGGTAACTCTATTTATTTGCTAAAGGAATGTTGAATGATGTTGAATTTTTTCTTTTAATGATTTATTTTGAAAAAAACAATATTTTTTTATTGATATAGAAAAGAAAATGAGGAGGAGATTACAAATGGTTGGTGAATCAAACTCCTTGTCCAACAATTTTTCAAGGCTAGTCAGTCAACATAACCAAATAAAATACACCTTAATCGCCGTATGTGTGTAGTCTTTTCCCCTTTTAATCTGTCTTTTGTTTCCTTATTGTATTTTTAACACGATTTGTTTGTTTTGAATCTACTTTTTGAAAATTTTGTACTCATAAACAACGATCATAAAGTATAACAATAGTTATCTTGAATTGATTATTACAGTCAGTGTAAACATTTTACATTAAAAAAAGAACTAGTGTTTTTTCTTCTTTGCTATCCTACTTGAAACTGGCTCTTCTTTACCAACCATTCTCTGCTCTCTAATACGAACCAAAGAGCCAAAATTATAAAGTCATGTTTAGGTAAAATCAATCATCCTTAGAATTGAGTCCCCTAGTTTACTCAAACTTCTTCTCTTGAGCATTCATCTATAGACGATACAAACTAAAATTGTCATCATTCTTATCGAGGACTCTTTCAAATTATCATATCAAGTGTAACTACAACCATCAACCCATCAATCTACTCCTTGTCCGTGTTGTTGGAGAAAGTCTAAATAATATATGTTATCTCCCTTCTATCTTGAATGTATGTTATACAAATTAGAATGTGTTCCAAAATCAATCAAATATTATTGAATTATTGGATTACAATATTTCTAACGTATTTTTTCAATTACAATAATGCAATGTTACTTCTTTTAAATCTCATATTATTTTTTAATAGGTATATTAATTTTAAATGAATAATCAATTTTTTTTATTTTTTACAAGTATTTTATGTTTGTAATAATCATTATTTATAGTATATATTACATAATTTTTAAATGTTTAAAAAATTAAAAAACAAGACACAAATATTAAAACAAAAATACCATCAAAAGGGAAAAATAGCGCAGCTGCCAGGCAGGCATGTCGATCATGACCTAACTGGTTATTATGTGTAGGGTGCGCCCTTACGTGCATACGTGTGTGCGGGTGTATGCGTGCGCGCGTGTGTGGATGCGCGTGCGTGCATGCGTGATCCTGGTAAACTTAAGCTTTCATTCGATTTAACCAGGTCCCCAATATTCCTTTTTTTAAGACCTAATTTTTTACTTTCTCCAATTGCTGCCCAACATTCCTATTTCTCCCCCTTTCAGCCAAAAGCATAAAGAACTCTTAAAGTCAATTCGTTTGTTCATGTCATTTCTGAATTTCTTTTTTTGTTTTCTTGTCCTTTTTTTAATTTATCCATTTAGTATGAAATTTTGAATGAAATATGTAAGCATGAGTGGATGTTTCCTCAACAATTGTCAGAATATTAACATATCACAAAATATGATTCAAATTATTTAAATACTGGTTAAATGGGGTAAATTTTTTTATTTTTCGCTCTTGAACATGTTAATGATGTGATCTTGTCCTTTGTATATTTATTTTAACAATACTTTTTGACTGTTATTAGAGGAGGAAAAGAGAGAAGGGAGATAGAATGTTGGGGATCGAAACTCGCAGCAACAAGTTTTTTTGATCATAGTCCCAACCAACTTAATTAACTAGTAAAATTTTCACTAATACCGTATGTTTAGTATTTTCACATTTTATATGTATTCATTTTCGTCTATTTATTTTTTACCAAGCCTTTTATTTGAATCTCAATTCTTAAATTCTTATTTAAAATTTGTACTCATTCATAAAAGCATAAATACACAGATTTTATTGACTTTATAATCCATTATATCAACATTTAACAATGAAAAAAAGATAATTTTTTTTCTCTTTACATTCTATCAGTTTTTCCTATACCCTTTTTCCCTCTGGTTTGTTGTAATACGAACAAAGAGACTAAATTTAAAAGTGCGTTTCAGTACATTATATCATCCTTAAATTAGCTCCCTTAGTTAATCTCAAATTTCTTCTCTTGAGATGATCCTCCGATAACGATACAAAGCTAAAATTTGTCATGATTTTCTTTCTTCAAACATTCTCCTATCTATTACTCCATATGGGGTTGGCACAACAATATAAGCCATCATTAGTGTAATCCATATTCAACAAAACATTGATGAATGATAACATTCCTAATTTTGTTAAGGATTTCTTTTATGAAAACTAACCTGCCAACATCTTATAAAATTTGTATTTATACTTCTTAATTTATTATCGCGTAATATAAATTACATCCATAAATTATCTTTAACCAAAAATCTCGTTTTCACAACGTACGATAGTCTATTACACACCGTAGAACTTCTATTAATAACATTAAACAAGAAAAACATACAAATATAGGCAAAAAAAAACATATATTAGAAACGGATTTTTCCAAGTTTTTTAAAATTACGAATGTGGAAAAAATTAAAACATTTAAATAATCAGCCCCTTTCAAATAAGTTTAAAATAAATCTGAGGTAATACAAATTTTATTTTAATAATAATATTAGAAAATGATACCCGAAAATTAGAGTTACAGATCTACCTCACTTAAACGTCACTATAGCGAGCCCGTTACCCTACCGCCACGAGGACCATGACCTGACTCGAGGGTTCCTAACACCGCTCCCCCCAGTCAACAGAATGTTCGGTTTACCCCATGAATTTCTAGTATCGCAGACCAATAAGCCAAGACTGAGTCAAATTTAACCCTTTGATTAGGTGATTTAAAAATAGGTGACTTGGAAAACACCAAAAAACTCAATTCCAAGTGGCGACCTGCATAATATTATCCCTTTTCAAATGTAACCTTTAAATTGTGAAAAAACTCTTTTTCTTTCAAACAAATAAATAAAAAATTGAAGAAAAAAAAGAGGTGTGAAAACCAGCGTGTTGCGCGTCGTGCGTGAGAGAATGTGTGCGTGCGTGTCGTGTGTGATTCCTGTGTTAACTTCATAAACTTCACCTTTCGATTCTATTTAACCTTAAACAGGTCACCCAATAATTCCGTTTTTTTCTAGCCCCTAATATTTACTTACGTCAATTGCTGTTCCAACTTGCCTTAGTTCTCCCCCTTTCACTCAGCCCTAAAGCCCTAACAATGAACCTCCTTCAAGTCAGTTCATTTGTTCTTTTCATTTTTGACTTCCTTTTTTTATTTTCTTGTTATTTTTTTAAGTTATCCATTTACTATGAAATTTTGAATGAATATACATAATCATGAAAGGATGTTTACTCAACAATTCTTAAAAAAGAAATAAAGATTAAGATATCACAAAATATGATTCAAATTATTTAAATACCGGTTAAATAGGGTAACTTTATTTATTTTCACAGTGAATGTTGAATGATTTGATTTTTCTTTGTATTATTTATATTAACGATATTTCTTTGATTGTTGTTGAAAAAGAGAATGAGGAATGAGACTTCAAGGTGGGTGGAATCGAAACAACCTCAGCAACACGTTTTGAGGTTTAGTCCACCCAAATTAACTATTAGAGAATTGATTCATTAATGCCCTTATGTTTTCGTCTTTTCCCGATTTTTTTATTCTTCATTTTTCTTGTTTATTTTTAACAAGCTTTGTATTTGATCTCAATTCTAAAATTCTTAATTTAAAATTCTTACTGATGCACAAATTCATAAATACTCAAAGTTGTTGAATTTATATTCCATCAGTGTCACATTTACAATGAAAAAAAAGAATAATATTTTTCTCTTTTCTATATATCTTTTTTTGTAACCATTTCTTTGCTTTTAATATGAACAAATAGACTAAATTATAAAGTTTTGTTTCGGTAAACTCAATCATCCTTAGAATTGAGTCCCTTAGTTGACTCAAATTTTTTTTCTTGAGCATCCCTCCATAGACTATACAAACTAAAATTGTCATCATTCTTCTCTAAACTCTCTATCTAATTACCATATGGGGTGGCATAACATCATCATCATCATTATTATAAACTCGTTCTTTAAATAAAAAGTTTTTAATTAATATGTGTTCTTCTCTTCTCGCCTATGTAATAGTCGCCACACATATTTCAAAGTTCAACTGCAAATGTTGTTAAATTATTGAGATTTTACAATTCCTTTCTACTTATTTTCAAATTAAAATAATAACAATATTACTTCTTTTTATCCCATTTTATTGATATAGATAAATAATTTTTTTACGAATCACTTAGAGGTCAATTTTTATTGTTTTAGCAAGTTATTTAATGTTGTTAATTATCTTTAATTTATGATATAGTATGTTGGGATAATTAACTCAAGGGAATTGTATGGGGAAATAGAGTGAAAGCAAAGAAACTTTGTAAAGTTGATTTCTTGAATTGTTGGGAAAACTTGAAAGTCTTTTTATACTTTAATGACATGTTTTTGTCCCTAATCGGTTGGTGGAAAGACAAACACAGGAACAGTTTAAAATTCATAATGTCATGGTTGTTGAACAGTATTAATAAAACTTCTGCTTCTGCCGTACTTTATTTTAAGTTCATAATGATTTCTTGGCATTGAAATCCCATTTGAAACATGTAAAATTACCAGCACTTCTAAAATTTGTTACGCTAGAAGTATTTTTCTTATTTTAAATTGCTATAGTAAATCAAAAATACAAAATTTGGTTGTGGAAACAGTTATTTGTCAAAAATCCCTATAGTCTGTTGAAAAAGCAATTCCAAGAATTGTGACGTTTCACACAGATATAATGTTTGATATGAAGTCGCCACCATCTCGTTATGAAAAAGTATTTTAACTAACTTTTAATTGATGACCTAGCAAGCCCTCGTTTTGTTCTGTCTATTTCGTAAATATGTAAAAGAGGAGCAATTGATGCATTACGGAGATACAAAAATGAAGTGGAGAACCAATTGAATCTAAATAAAAAATGATGTCAGAGTGATACTGGATGGACGAATACGAGATCTCCTTTTACGAGAGATCAGTTTGGGAATATGGCATTTAGTCATCAAATCTACTGCACCTTATACACACAGTCAAATGGTTTGCTGAACGAAGAACAGAACATTATAATGAAATGATGAATGCCTTAATATCTTCTTTCACCCAACCGTGAACCCCTTGGGTGGGAAGCCAATCCTTAAAAGGATCTAATAAAATACTCTTGAGTACCCCACGTTCGAAAACACAATCACTTCCTATATGATGTGTTTTGTGTGATAAGGAAGAACGCGCCATTTCAAATATTCTTAAAGTGTGGGGTGTTTACGCAAAGGTCGTGGGGTTCCTTTCTCATAATGATGGTTAAAAATTGGATCCCAAAACACTAATACTGTGTATTTTATATGGGTATGGTTGTGAACCGTAAGACCTTCGATTTTTTGGTTTTTCACACCAATATGATGCAATCCGAAGATTCCTTTAATACGATTAATCTGAGTCCAGATAATTCAAATTTTTTTGTACAACCATCTTACTCCTGTACCTCAAACTTACAGTGGAGTCGAAGCAGCTGAAAGACCTAAATGAACCACGAGAAGAATCACGAAAAATAATTTTAACTAGTGCAGGATCCACGGCCGTATTTACTCTGCCAGACATAAACCCTGCTTACTTGTAGTACCATAATTTTGTGCAAGATTGCTTTGAAAATGAAGCCTCAAACATTTAAAGCATTATGTGCCTTATCTGAGTCAACTTATTCTGAAAAAAGCTGTCAAATAGTGAGAGAATTTGCGGAATAATTTTAAGTAATCACCCCTTGAGGAATCTGCACTATCTATCCTTCCAGAAAATACAACCTTTAGGAATAAAAACATACATTTTCGTAAAAGGAAAATGAATCTGAAGGGACTATTGACACGATAAGGCTAACTAGCTGGTTAGCTCAGCAGAACAGACAAAGGAAGGTCTGGACCTACTTTGACAAATCCTCGTCCTAACAAGCCATAACATCTCATTAGGAATGTTAATAACACTAGCAACCAGTGCCTGTCTTAACCTCCACCAAATGGTGGATTTAACAGATAGTCCTTTCTTAAATAGAGAGTTGGTAGAGAAATTTACATGAACGACCTGAAGGTTTTTGTGTAGTCTTTCCTGTAAAGAAAAGAAAAGGATGCAACTTGTAAATGTCCTTTATGACTCACACAAGCACCCAAACATGCATGCTAAATTTGAAGCAAACAATGTTGGCAAATGGATTTCACGATTAATGATGTTGATAAATGTGTTTTTACATTAAAATTGTCATGAAACAATGAAGTCCTGTTGGCTTGTATGTTGATGACATGTTAATAATGAGTAAAGACATTGAATGATATAAATGCTACTAAGCGCATGCTGTCCAGCAAGTTCGATATGAAGGACTTAGGAGTTGTTGATTTGATCTTAAGGGTCAGGATTATCCAAACTCCACAAGGACTAGCATTATCTCAATCTCATCATATTGAAAGAGTTTTAAATAAGTTCAAGTACTTGAATTTCAATGTTGTAAAAATTTCAATTGATTTAAGATGTACATTTAAAAAGAATTAAGGTCAAAGTGAATTTCAATTTGAATATGTAAGAGTGTTGGAAAGTTTGATGTATATTATGAATTGTACGCGACCAGATATAACATGTGCTATTAGAAAACTGAGTCGGTTAACTAGTAATCTGAATCAAACTCACTGGATGGCAATGAAACGTGTGTTAGATTATCTAAAATATACACAACACTATGCTTGCATTATAATAAATATCCTATTGTGATTGAAGGATATAGTGATGAGAATTGGATCACCGGGTCAAATGAAGTAAAGTACACAAGTGGTTATGTGTTGATACTTGGTGGAGGAGCAGTCTCTTGGAAATTGTCCAAATAGACATGTATTGATCGCTCCACAATGAAGCTGAATGGCTTCAAATTTCCTAGAGGATATTCCATTCAGGAATAAACCTGTTGGACATATTTGTATACATTGCGATAGTCAAGCAGCAATAGGTAGGGAAGAGAGCGTCATGTACAACGGGAAGTCTCGTCATATACGACGGAGACATAACACCGTAAGAAAACTTCTCTCTAGTAGAATTATCACAATTGACTATGTAAAGTCAAGCGATAATGTGTCAGATCCACTAATCAAAGGCCTAGTAAGAGAGACAGTTGAAAGATCATGTAAGGGAATGGGTTTACGGCTTAGGACAAGTCAGCATGATGGTAACTCTATCTAGCAGAATGGAGATCAAACAACTATATTCAAAGAGAAAAACAATGTTGTGGCTGACGGTTCGACATTGTCAATTCACTCCAATTCCATTCGCATGATGAAGACAATGTTCAGAACAAGTTTAAACTTTAAGGCTTTGTTAATGAGGTATCTAAATCTTAATGTTTTAATGATTGCTAAGTTTGGTAGATTTGATCAACTAGTGTATTACGAGATGGACACGGTTAGAAAATCACCTATGTATGAGTGTGAAAGTAAAAAGCCGCTACAAAAAGAATTTATGCACAAAAGTGTATTCTCTATACAATCATGAAAACAGGAGGGTTCAGGCTGAATGATGAAATGAACAAACCGTATAAGAAAGTCAACAGTAAATGGTTAATCTGTGTGACAAATAGTTGTCTAGGCTTTACACCAAAGTCGACGGTTCAAAAGATATCACATTTACCGGGAGTAAAGCGAGTAATCCGCCATATGTTCACTACTGAAAGTCCAACGATCTTATACAGATGCCATTAATTCCTTGCATCGTAAATTACAAAAAATTTTCCGTTTTGCATTTCCTAGTTATAACAACTCCCCATGAAATGTGGGGGATTATTATGGTTATGTTGCCATAAGCTGGGAAATAAGAGTGAAAGATGAAAAGAAAAGAACTTGTAAAGTTAAGAACTTGAAAAGTCTTTTTATGCTTTAATGAAAAGGTATTTGTCCCTCATCGCTGGTGGACAGAAAAATAAGAGAGTTTAAATATAGAAACACTCCTATTAATTGTTAAAAGGGTTGGAAAGAGGGACCCCACCCCCAGCGTCGTCGTCGTTCACTCGCTCAGCTTGGCTACGGCTATGACTTTGGCAAATAATCAAGAGATTATTTTTGGACAAAGTTTTTTTTTAATTAATTATTTATTTATTTAATAAATTAAATTAAATGGTCAAAAGTGTTTTCAATTAATTAGTTGACATTTTCAGTTATTTAGTTGAAATTAACCGAAATGATTTAATTTTTTAGTTGATTAACCTGACCCGACTCAGATTCGCGCGCGACCCTTTTATTTAAACTTTCCCATTTTTTATTTAAAAATCCCCCCCATAACTGTTCTTAAAGGTAGCATTTTTCAGAATCAGTCAATACAATTTGAAAGGTTGCAAACTTTCATTACTGGTCGTGTAAATTCTGAAAGGGTTGCAACCTTTTGAAACTTGTTCTTCTTGCCTATAAATACCATTCATTTTTCAGAATATTTACTAACGAATTTTCTGAGTTTCTTTTGCTATCGTTTTGCAAAAAAAAATTTACTTCGTTTGTGCTTTCCTACATGCTGTTGATTGGTTCGCTGGCCCAGAGTTTTTTATGAAATCAGTACTCTGGTGATTGAGTCATTTTACCCTTGGAGGTTTATATTCACAATAAACATCGGCTACTAGAGGGGAATAATTTCCTTTAAGGGGACATGTGAGTGAATTGACTTGATATTTTGCCTTGTTAAAAACTTTATTAACATTATGTACGGGGGACAGAGGTTGGTGGGAAAGAGTAAGGAAAGAGGGTGCCAGCGGGCGTCTGCGGAGAGAAAGGGGAGGGGACGGAGGGCGGTGGCGAAAAGAGAGGGAGGATGAAGCTAGGGAAGGGGCGGGGTTCGAAACAAAGAGGGGAAACAAGAGAGGGAACAGGAGGGGGGAAAGAGGGAAAAAAGGAAGCAAACAAGACATAACAAAGGAGGAAAACGAAAAAAAGGAAGCAAAAAAAGAAGAAATAGTTGATTGCAGAGGTCAGGGCGGCGTATCACTCAGACTACCATTGTTAGTGTTGTGGGTGGGTGAGGCTATTGGCGAGTGTGCATGGGTGATCCTTGTTAACTTTGCCTTTCATTCTATTTAACCAGGTAATAAAATATTTCTTTTCTCTAAGACCTATTTTTTTTATTTTCTCCAATTGCCTCCTAACTTTCCTATTTCTCCCCCTTTCAGCCAAAAGTCAGAACAACTCTTCAAGTCAGTTCGCTTGTTCTTGTCGTTTCTGAATTCCTTTTCTTATTTTCTTCTTCTTTTTTTCAGCTATCCATTTACAATGAAATTTTGAATGAATCTACGTAACCATGAGACGATGTTTTCTCAAGAACTCTCTAGAAAAGGAATGAAGATGAAGATATCACAAAATATGGATTCAAATTATTTAAATACCAGTTAAATTGGGTAACTCTATTTATTTGCTCATTGAATGTTGAATGATTTGATTTTTCTTTGTATGATTTATTTTAACAATACTTTTTAATTGTTATTGAAAAGGAAAATGAGGAAGGAGATTACAATGTGGGGAATCGAACTCTCATCAACAAGTTTTCATGTAGTCAACCAACTTAACTACTAAAAATCTCTTTAATACTGTATGTTTAATCTTTTCTCATTTTATATGTCTTCATTTTATTATTTATTTTTAACAAGATTTGTGTTTGATATCAATTCTAAAATTCGTACTCATACACAAAATCATAATACACAAAGTTATTGGATTAATATTCCATCAGTGTCACATTTACATTGAAAAAAAAGAACAATTTTTTTTCTCTTTTCTATCTATCTTTTTTCTAACCATTTCTCTGCTTTTAATATGAAAAAAGAGACTAAATTTAAGGTCATGTTTCGGTAAAATCAATCATCCTTAGAATTGAGTCCCTTGTTGACTCAAATTCCTTCTCTTGAGCATCTCTCCATACCGATACAAATTAAAGTTGCCATCATTCCATTTACGAGCTATCTCATGTGGCAAACTGAATTAAACTTCATTCTCAATCTCCACCATCAGAATCTCTTAGGATATAGCAAGGAAGGAGATGAGAGGCTAATCATCTATGAGTTTATGTCTCATGAAAGACTATGTTTTTATCTTCTTACATGTGTTTACTACCCCTTTAGGGCATATGCATTCGCTTTTTCCCAACTAATATCTTAGTTTAAGAATTTGCTTGTAATCATTAATTGCTTTCAAGCATTCTGGTGTCTTTCAATTTCGGTTTTGAGTTTTCCTTTATGACTTTTGCAATGTTGTAACAAATTGGAGGATATGATAGTCATA
The DNA here is from genome assembly GCA_027704765.1 of Solanum habrochaites. NCBI lineage: Eukaryota > Viridiplantae > Streptophyta > Magnoliopsida > Solanales > Solanaceae > Solanum > Solanum habrochaites. The sequence goes on from JAKWJA010002489.1 coordinate 14,322,254, forward strand.
GTTTGTATAATTGCTCGAAAGGATGCAGTTGAGGATAGATCGTCGAGGAGTTTGAGATAATGGTGTTAACTTGTACTTATCATATATAATGATAACAATAAGTTAACCAGCACTAAAGATGCAATTGATGAGTTGGCTACTGATAAAGGAAGGTATCAAAGAGTAATAGAAATATTGTTATACCTCACAGTAATTTCAGGCGTGATATAGCCTACAACATTCAAACTCTAATTCAGTTTTTGCAACAATTACATAAGAATGCAACATTAAGAATCATCAGATATGTCAAAGCTACACTAGGTCAAGGGATATTATAATCCAGAAAACGCAAGGACGTGCTAACAACTCACTGTGATGCATTTAAAGTTAAACTTGTGTCTTATGTTGAAGATAGACAATCACAAACAAGTGCTCCAAGTTATAATATTGTTCAACATGCTAATGGTTGTCACTGCAAATTAGACTTATAAATTGCAGCGAGATGTGACCAGTAGGTAGTCCCGTGCACAAACAGTACTCAAATCCATCATTAAAGTGCCTCGTGCACAAACAGTATCTTAACTTGGTCAAAATGTAAACACACATCAATTATAACATTACATTCAACATTAGTATGTGCTTATGGAAAAAAAAGTTGAATTACGAAAATGTCCTTCATCATTCATGTTTTCTTCGCATTACAATTGTAGAAGCTATTTGATTGAGGTAAGCTAACGTGTCTTGATTGCATAAGAAGATTCACGTGAGCCTTTCAAATTAAACAATATTTGGTAGAGAGTGATAAATCATGGCAATAGGGGGGGTGAGCAAAATTTTGAAGTGGGTTGGATAAGTGAGAGTGGAAGTTTGCTAGTGAAATCTGAATACACATGGAATTTAGGGTCATAGGGAGTGGATGCATGGTATGCCTAGTTTTTGTCTTTACTATCTAGACTTTGAAAGTTTATAACTGTAAATTTCTCCATCTTCGTCCCTACCACTTGAGATTCGACGATAAAGATAGTCATCATTATCATTGCTGCAGCTCAATCTTTGTTTCTTGATATCCACCGAGTTGGCAGTAGCTAATTCAACAACCTCTATCCCTATTTCCATAGATTAAGGATGATACCACCATCAACTCCATGTAAATCAGACTATTATTTGTTGAAAGCTTCTCCGCTTGTTGATGCAGGTAGCGAATGATGTATTTTCTCGCAGACAAAGAAAGCTTCATCCATGCCTTCAAGATAATAACTTAAGAAGGTAAACGCAATTATCATTTCTTCTATTTTACATTCGTTTCTTGATATCCAGCGAAATACCAGTAGCTAAGTAGACTAAGCTATTGTTATGACAATTGTAGCACTTACTCTGTATGTTGTGTTTTTGTAGGGTTATAAAGCTTAGCAATTTACGTAAACCATGGATCTTGTGTTCAATATTGAAGGAATATTGATTTTATTGAAGTGTTAAGGGAATACATGGAAGCATATATTATATAGTAGAATATAGAAGGAGTACTAAGGGTGGCCTAATAGGCTAAGGATTAGTACCACAGTAAAATACTACTATTATTTTATACTTTTATTTAATGCTATCTTTTTTATCCGCCCCCTCCAGCGAGCTAGCTGAAGTGAAACTGAAGCTTGGAACTGAGGTAATCTGTGCTGTCGGCCGGTGAGAGGCTTTGGTGCGAAATAGCCGTTTTTGTTCTTTCAAGTGGGTACATACTGCAACAGTCATGGTGCCCGTCCTGAACTCATCGCCTAACAAATAGACAATCGTTATCAATCACAATGCTTCATTCTGGATGTGTAGCGGAATCTTGGTCCACCACATATGGTTTGATTTGTTGTCACAATAGAGAGCAGAAAGTGGGAGTGTCGGGAGTTCGGAAGATATTATGTGACCCACATGGTCCTCATCGCAAGAAGAGCAAGGCTCGGTACTCGTCTCCAGCTTCAGCGAGATCGAGAGACTTTTGTTTGTTTTTTGTACACCAGGATATCAGGTTTCGGCCCCAAAAAAACAAAAAAAAAAAAACCCCGATGTAGATTTTCCCTGTCAGTTTTATCATTCACCAATCTGATCTGAGAACCCCGAAGCCCAGTCCCCCCGGGTCCGAATGATTAAACCATGACCAAGAGTTGCCCAAAATGTACATGAAATGCATTTTAGCAATGGTAATAATGTTCACTTGGTTGTGCATGCTCTATCAACTCGGTTGACAGCAAACTGGAGTCAGGACGAGTAATGTCCGATCCCTGTAGAGCCCCAATGAGGGATGCGGAAGTGGGTGATATCCGGCAAGGGGGTGTCGGCTCCATTCGTAGAGCTAAGAGACTGCCCTGCGAGTGTTGTTGAAGTGGTGTATTTTTCGCAGTCCAGCTTTCTGCATCAACAGATCTCAGCATATTGGTTGACTGAATGAAGAACAAGCTAGCTGCCCGTGTCCGGAAACCTCCATTCCCCCAAAAAATATGTACGGGTGAAGGTCCTTCTTTTTAGGTATTATGCCTAGCCTCGAGTGCCATCCCTGAATGAGAGCTGCAATAGAGCCTGTAATAATGAATCATCTCATATACAAGAAGATTGACTGTACCGTGTCGCTAATGTGATTAAACAGCTCTTGTCCGTGTAACGCAACACGTGAAGACGAGTCCCTGGAGGAACGTTTCCAAGAAAGTTGTACCAAGCAACGGGGGTCTGTGCTGAGCCCATACAGAAGACTCTGAGTTTCAAAACATTTGGGGAAGCGGGGATCAACATAGCCCGGTGGTTGCATCATGTATATAGTTTCCACATCAAGCACTGCCATGAGAAAAGCATTGGAAACATCCAACGATGTGATTACCAATTGTTGGCGCACGCGCGAGTGTCAGTACCGAGGCGAATGTTTCCTGTCGAGATAACCGGACTGATGTCTCGGATAATCATCCCATACTCTGATTGTAGCCTTTAGCTAACGCAAACGAGCCTTGTACCTGGAAATACTGTCATCACTGCTTCTGCATATGTGTTTTAATTTGACACCCATTTATACGCCCACTGGTGGCCGCCCATGGGGCTTAGGTACAATAACCCAATTTTTTCTGATCATTCAAAGCCTAAACTATCATTCCATACATGACACAATAACATTTTTGAGTCAACAGAGAGGCGTTGTTGGTTCAACTATCGGGAATTGGTGTATTTGTAGATGGTAGCCTGAAAGGTTTTTGGGCTTAAAGATACCAGCTTTGCCCCGGGTTTAACATGGGATGAGTAGTGGGGGGTGCACTGGCGGTGTGTTCGGGGTGGCCGGGAAGGACCCAAAACTATCCGGGCTGGAGATGTTGCGGGTATGGGATTGGTTCGGTTGGTTGTGGGTGTGGTTAATGGTTGGCGGGTGTATTTTGGTGGACGGTCGAAGGGATGATGAGGGTGTGGTTGGGTAGGTGGTGGAGGTGTGGGGGAAGGTGTGTGAGGGACCCTGTTGTATGTTGGAAAAGGGTAGACACGTCCAATGAATGATGTATTTGTGGAGGAGGAATAGATGCGTAGGGCAACTCATTTGACCAATTTGACATGACGAGATATGTAGACTTTTGATTTTGTGGGTCAGAGCAAGGCGATAAACCCTTTGGAGGTGGTAATAGCCCAAAAAACTACAAGGAACGGGATCGAGTTTGTAATTGTAGTAATATGAGGGCGTACAAGTACAGGCACGACACCCAAGACGCGGAGGTGGTATAATTGGGAAGGTCTTGTACGGAGTTTATAGGGTGATTTGTTTGGGAGGAGGGTGTGACTCTGGGCATGTCTTTAATCAGGTGTTGCGGTGGCATGCTTCTCCCCAAAAAGAGACAGGGGGATGAGATTGATGTAGAAGAGTAACCACCGTTTCAATGGAGATGGCGATGCTTGACGCTCAGCCACCCCATTCTGCTCGGGAGTGTTGGACAGGATGTTTGATGATAATTCCCAGGGATTGCAGAAACTGGCCAAAGATGTTATTTACATATGCCTTTCTATTTGTCACTTTCGAAAAGTTTAACAGAGAATGAATTGTGTTTTGACCATTTTTTCAAATTGACAAAGGTGGTGTAATTCCTGTGATTTGTGTTTTAGGGGGTACATACAACCAAGTGTAATTTTTTGTAAATCATCCACAACAAATATAATAGCGAAAACCAGCAATAAGGAACAGCATTAGACCCCCATAGTCAGATGATAAGTTGAAAAGGTGCAGTTGTACGTTCTCAGATAAGTAAAAGTTATTTATGAGATTTAGCAATTGAAACATGAGTCACACAATTGTTTACATGATGAGAAAAACCTAATTGGACAAGTAAAGAATTTATTATTTTTTTTTGAGATTGACGGGGTACGCAGACGACTTGTGCCACAACCGACTGTGCCATCATCTGAAAGAGCCACCGGAGCACAAGAACGCTTTTTGAACTGGGTTGTGGGCATACGAACTTGTGCCAGGAAGACGTACAAAGCCGAAAACCTAGATTCTTTTCTCTAGGTTTTTTTTTTCCTTCTCTCTTAGGGCAACCCGATCGTTCCCTTCTCTTCTTCTCTTGTGCGGCGGCCGCCATGACAACCGAGTGGATCCTCTCGGATTCACTTCCCTTCTCTTCTGGCGTTAAACTCCTTCTCAGGCATCTTCTGCCCTGATTCTCTGAAAAATTTATCAGACCATAAATTACCCTCCATTGAAAATCACAACCGTTTCTCAGCCCATGAGGCAATTACCTACCGTTCTCAAATAGCGTCGATGGAAGCACAGAACCCGCCCGCCAGCATCACACCCCCACCTGCCGTCCCCACCCCCGCCACGGTACAAATCAGAAAAAACCTATCCAGCCCATCCGCCTGGAAAGCCGTGGATGGCCAGATCCTGATCCATTTTTGATTGCGGTCATCTCTCCCACAGTTCGAAACACTCCGATCCCGACACAACTGCTTCAGCCTATGGCCGGCCCTCGCAACACCGACGCTATGCATTCAATTTCTTCCACTCTCATATTTTTCATTGCGTGATCGTCTCTACACAATTACAAAAGGCAACGAAAACTATGGTAAGATGTTTTAGATGAAGTCTCCACTATCATCACATATACAGCCCTCGACACCGTGAAAACGAAATCATTTCCCCCGAAAACGGATCTCGTCATTTGCGTCTTTTCGGGGGCTCCCCATCATCTTACTCTCCTCCATTAAACAGGCGGTTTGCATCAGTCCACAACCACCCGTTAACCTGGCTCTGATACCATGAAGGAATATTGATTGTATTGACGTGTTAAGGGAATACAACATGAGAATATATCTATGAGAGCTAGAAGAGTAAACTAATCCTAATAGGACTAGAGTTAGTACACAGTAAATACTAATATTATTTTATACTATTTATTTAATACTATCTGTTATTAAATATCAACCGACCATATAGTGATTTAATGTTATTTGAACACCTCCAAGTTCTCACCAGGTGCTAACATTAAATCCTATGAAATAGCTTCGTACATGACCTTATTTGATATTGACTTCATTCAACAAGTTGCTTTATTCCAATGTTGCTTGCTTATTTATTTTGAAGACCTTCTGATATTTGGGATGCTGAGTTTATCAATGTTTTTTAGCCTTGTTCCTTGACTCAGGACTTCCAGAAGACTGTTAAATTGAAAGTTACCTGCAAAATAAAAAACTAGGTTAGTAAAATAATCAGCTAGTGTATTTCCTTATCTAAAAGTGTGCTTTATACTAAGGTCATTAGCCACTTAATCACACTTATCTATATTGACACATTCCATGGATTTTCCGATTTTCTTCTAGAATTTGGACCAGTGCTAGTGAATCTGTCTCTATAACAAAATAATTCAGATTATTATCTCTGCAGTACATCAGACCTTCTCTTATGGCTCTTGCTTCAGCAGCCATATTAGTTGTGTCACGTGAATCTCTAATGCAAAATGCAGCAGATCTGGGGCCAGGATTGCCTCTAGATGCTCCATCAGTATTACACTTCAACCATTTAGTGGCAGGAGTATTCCACCTAACAATCTTGTAGCTAATTAAGATTAAAAACGGCATATTTGACTTCCTCCAACTCTGACATTTTCCCTGAAACTTCATTATCATGTTCTGTGACTACTGCATGAACATGTTGAAGTAAAAGGGAGCTAGTGCAGTCCCTTTCTTACTTAAATTGTTCCTGATAAAAATTAACAGATTCTGCTACAATGAGTTGTTGCTCTTCTAACCAGTCACAACTACAGTTTCTCATTCTGTTAATCTTCAGTCTATGTCTTCTGCCCTTTACTACACTCTGAAAAATTTGAGTCTTTTTATCCCCACACTTAAACCAATCATAATCTGCCTTCTGTTGCCAGTTACTTTCTTCTAGATGAAGATACTTCGTGTATTCAGCTTGTGTTCATCTGCATGATTTTTCTATTTTCATTTCACAACTATATGAAATTATATAGATCATATATAGATATTGTTGAATTCTGATCCCCAAATTCGCCTTAGAAACTGTTTAATTCTATATGTTCCTGTAGAAATTAACAACAGTTACGTTTGTGAAGTAAATAATAACGAACAACATTTTATGCGGAAAACCCACTTACAAGGGTAAAAACCATGACCTACTACACCTCTGTAGGATTTTAAAACTCTACTTTATTTAAATTCAAGTCTCAACAAAAGATTACAAAGCTATTAACCTAAGGAATTATAAACTCTAATTCCTACCTAAGAATTATAAGTCTAATTTCTTCTAGCTCCCAAAGACACAAAACCCCCCGATTTTATATCTTCTCCAATGTTCTTTCAAGTTCTACAACTTGTCAAACAATCATACGCAAAAAACTCATATTATAAACAAGACTCTTGGATACAATCTTATAATTTTTCCTCACAAATTGCTACACGCCCATAAAATTTCAAAACTCTTTCAGAACTTCTTGATCGTGTTTATTGATATTCTCTCTATGTAAATGCCCAAGTTTTTTTATGCAATAGCTCCTATTATAGATCAAAACTCATCAACAATCATTGTAAATTCAACTTGATTTTGCCTTATACAAATCCTTTGGACTTCTACTTGGAACTTTTTTTCTACAAATTTCCTTAAATAACTAAGAAAGCACAATTGTGCCCTTAAATAATAAGAAAACCCAATTTCCTGAATAAATTTCCTTAAATAGGAATTTAGTTTTTCCCTTCTTCACTGTCTTGACCTCCTTTATAAAGGAAACCTTTTTGTATTTGTTGGGCTTGTCGACGAATAATAATTCCACAGCTTTTATAACGGCTCATCACGTGGTTGACGTTTTCCTTATCCAAGTCAAATTCGTTCTGTAAGGAACCCGTCTGTACAACCTGTTTCTTTCACATCTGTTTTTGTATTTGTCATTCATCAAAATCTTTAATCATTCTATATATAATACATAATATATAATATATATATAATATATACTATTAGATTATATATATATTCTATATATAAGCTTATATTATGTATATATATATATATATATATATATCTGTATTATATTTTATATGTAATATATATCTATAGTATGTAATAGGACTTTCTTGTTGTAAAATGTAATGCCAAATATTTAGATATTTATTTTGATAACAAATAATGATCAATAATTTCCCTTTTTATGTTATCATATCGAAAGCTACAATGTATTAGTTTGTTACTTTTCTAAGAAAGGGACAATACACACAAAATATACCTTCTTAATTTGTACCAAAATTTGAATTACCATATTTACTTGTATCAAGTATATCAGTTATCCTCCATTTAAAATCAATGAGCGCTGTAGTGGATCTAGTTCTACTTTGTAGCATGAAGAAAAATACAATCAAGTTGGTGTTGTGGTCTGTCGTAGGCGTTGACATTGTTACTCAATACACATATGATACTACTACATCGACGTGCTTTGTTCACGACACAATTGATATTACTCTTCGAACACTCACGGTAAGGAGGTGTTCGTAATGGATTGAATTACATCCAGCGGAGTCATGGGCGGCGTGTGACCCACAGTAAAGGTTTATGGATTGTGATGTCATTCCGTGGTCCTTAACTCTTTTGTGGCATCGGAAAGGGGAAAAGAAATTCCTGTTCTTGCCGTAAAAACAGGTCCCCTCTAGTTTTGTTTATGTTTGCTTTCTTACCTTGTCCCATCCACATTTGCATTCATAAAAGAAGTTAGGAGTTGCAGTCACCTGCGGAACTCTAATGCAAAAGGCAGGGTATGGGCAATGACAGGGCCGGTGAAAACACGTGAGAGAATGGGCACAATTACAGTGACGGGGACAATTAATATGGGAAAGCTTGGACCGGGCGCGAAAAAACCGTGCGGGTCAGGCAGAGCTGGTGCACAGAAGAGGATTGGCACCGGGGGGAGATAGGAAAAAGGGTGGCCAAGTACATCAGGGGGTGAGGGAGGGAGAAAAAGACGGGGGAGGGGGGGGGGCAGAGATAAAAGAAGAGGAAAAGGAAGGCAAAAGGATAAGCCAACTGGAGGTAGGAGGGGCCCACTGAGACGAGAAGGAGAGGAGATGAAGAGGGAGAGACGAGGGAAGCGACCACGAACCCGAGCGAGGAGAGAAGAAGACGGTGAGGGGGGGGGGGGCGGAGGGGGGCGGGGGAGGAAAGAGGGCGAGGACAGCGGGAGGGAGAAGGAGCGGGGAAGGAGGCGAGAGACTAAGAGGGTATACTAGGCGAAGCGGGGGGGGACAGAGCGCGCGCTGAAAGTAGACGACGAGAAGGGGGCGGAATCAAACCGAAAGGGAAGAAAATTGAGCTACACAAATGCCGTGTGTGTGGAGACACAGAAAGCTCAATTTCGAAGATTTTTTGTGGTGAAACCTTCAAAAAACAAGGTGTACTGTCTAATGTGCGCGCGGTAACAAACACGAAAGGTGCGTTCGCGGGTCAGCACATATTGGGGGGTGAAACGACGACGGTCACCGAGGTAACTTCCCTCCTACGACCAATGGGAAAGCAAAAGAAGAACAATACAACCTCCCATTTTAAGTTTAGTTATGTTTCATACATAGGTGGAAAATAAAAATGGTTTTTTGAGGTACAGAAAATCCGAGATATTTGTGGTAGAACTATCTGAAAATTTTGTAGAGTAACTGTCTTATGTTGTAATTATAAATCGATAGTCTATAAGCGTATTTATATTTAAGAGATATATTTGTAAAAACGATTAGAATAGTTTTACATCCTTAATTTCGAGAATCATCTCTAAACAAATATAAACAAGGGTGTCTAGTCATTTGTAAATAACCCAAGACAACAGAAAAACAAACCAACATAAAAGTGTCTTCTTCTATAACAAGATTGTGTTGATGGTAGATTAACGTAGTCATCGTATCATATCATATATTACGGGAAGCTCCTAACTCAAAGTTGGATTAATATTTTTTTCTTCATTTAAATATTATTTTTTATTTAGAAAATAATATATATTCTAATAAATTAATACAAAACTAGATATAAATTGAAACATTTTTAAAAAGGTATTTAAATGTGCATTATATTATGTAATAAAGATATTGGAAGATAAAAACTTATTTAACAGAAGTCCAAGCATTTGAAAACTGAAGAGTTATCTTGATGATACTTATATCACATTATTATTGTCAACTTCAATGTAATTGTTAACAATATTATACAGTATTTTAAAAGGCAGGACCGTGATGCGAGGCAATTTATACCTTACAGGGCAAGGCGTAAGCCTCGAAACACGGGGCGTAAGTTTTATGGATCTACGAGGCTTATTAAATATTTAAAAGATACATTTGTAAAAATGATTAAAATAATCTAACATCCTTAGTATCTAGAATCATGAACAACCCGAAAACAAAGACAGTTTAAGCGTGTTCTTCCATAAACAAAGTATTATTGTTCATTTTTTATTCCTAAGATAACCTTAGAAAACAAAATTTGAAGAACTTGATAAGACACAACAAGAGTTTTAAGACAAGTTTACAACTAGAAAATTCAAAGTAGTAGAGAAACTAGATCTAAATAGATATGAATTAAAATCCACGCAAATATATTTTTAATAAAGCAGAAATGTGTCAATTTTGTTTTTAAAGAATCGTACTGATTCCAACAAACTTGCGAAACACGGAGTACTAACATTTTAATGAACCAGTGAAGAACAGAAGAAAGAAAATTCACAAATCTAAAATTTGTAAAACACACAAAATTTGGAATTTTTTTTAAAAAAAAGATCAAGCCCACTGAATGCATAGTGTCCGCTTAAGGAAATTATTCCCCTCTAGTATCCGAAGTTTGATTTGGAATATGTCCTCCCAGGATAGAATGATCTCAATTACCAATATATTGATACCCAAAACTGGTGTCAGTGAGCCACTAAATGACAGTAAAGTACACTTAGAAAATTTATAGAAAATAAAAGGTAGTGCCAAAAAGCTCTTATTGTGCCTTACTGGAAAGGTCACAAATCTTTGAAAAGTGACAATATTTTGAAAAGGTCGTCACCTTTAATAAAAGTCACAACTTTCCATAAAAGTCATAACTTTTCATAAAAGTCGCAACCTTTTATAAAAGTCACAAGCTTTCATAAAAGTCACAACTTTTCATAAAAGTCGCAACTCTTTATTTTCCTTACACACCTTTTAAAACCCAACAATCCCCTGAATGAATGGGGAATGACTCCAAGACAAAGAAACGGACAAGTATGTACTTTACAAGCAAGAATTAATCGCATCTGGATAAGTAGGTTTTCCCTTGGACTTTTCGTAGTGAACATATGTCAAATATACTCGGTCAATCGGTAGATGCGATATCTTTGAACCGTCAAAATTTGGTGTATACCTACCATCATATGTCACACAATTAACCCTTTATCATTTATGGTTCTTACGATTGTGTTAGTTTCAGCTATGAACACCTCCTGATTTTATGAGTGTATAGCGAGATGGGCTTTAACAATCATCTTCTTCAAAGCGGCTCACATTTCAATTTCATATAGGTAATTTTTAATCGTGTTATCGCGTATATATACTATTTGGTCAACTCTGTCAAACTTAGCAAATCATTAAAATCATTAAGCTTTATTAACTCATTAAAAAGTCTTAATGTTGTATCCTTTTTCTGAGCATTTTCTTCATGATGAGAATGAATTGAGTTGGTTGACAATGTCGAACCGTCATTCACAACTTTGTTTTTCTCCTAGAATCTAGTTTTTGGAATCTCCAGTCTACTAGATAGAGTTACCGCCATAATGACTTGTCCTAAGACATATATTCATTCCTTAGATGATCTCTCAACTTTCTCTCTAATTAGGCCTTTTGTAAGTGATTCGGACATATTATCATTTGATTTTACATAGTCAATTCTAATAATTTCCCTTTAGAGTAGTTTTCTAACAGTATCATGTTTATGTCCTATATGACAAGACTTTCCGTTATATATCATGCTCCATGACCTATCTATTGCATCTTTACTATCAAAGTGTATGCATACTAAAGACATTGGTTTGGGCCAAAAAAAATATCTGTCAAGAAATTTCGGAGTCTTTCAACTTATTCACTGACCTTATCTTGAGCACCAAGCTTAGAGATCATTGTAGAGCTAGCGATACATGTATCTTTTCAATATATTTTCAAGAGACTTCTCCTCTACCAAGAGTAAATACATATCCACTTGTGGATTTTACTTCATTTGTCCTGTGATTCAATTTGCATCAGTATACTCTTTCAATACTACTGGGTATTGTTATAATGCAAGACATAGTTTTAAGTATTTCTCAAATACTCCAAAACACTTTTTATTGTCATCTAAAGAATTATATTGGGGTCACTTCTGAATCGGATCATTTCATTAACAACAAATATTATATCTGATCACGCACACTACATGATATAAATCATACTTCCCAATACTCTAGCACAATTCAATTGTGATTCACTTTCAGTTTCAATCTTTTCAAATGCAAATCTCACATTTATTGGAGACTTGACAATATTTAAATCCAAATATTTGAACTAGTCAAGTACTCTTTCAGCGCAATGACACTGTGAAAATGCTAAATATTACGGAGTTTTAAGGATTATTATACCTAAGATCGCATCAGCAACTCCAAGATATTTCATTACAAACTTGCTATCTATCATACGTTTAATAACATTGATATCATTTGTGTATCTATTGATGATCAACATATCACCAATATAGAAACAAACAATGACCTTGTGATTTTAATGTGAACACAATTATCACTTCTATCATTCTTTAATATATTTGCCAACAAGGTTCTGTCAAATTTCTTATGTCATTTTTTGGGTGCTTGTTTTAGTCCATAATGTGACTTAGAAGGTTTTTTTTTAGACAAAACTTCTAACTTGATCAATTTTCCTTAGAAGGTTTTTTTTTATATGACATGCCCCAAGTGCTCATGTCATAAACTTTGACTCAAGCAAGTATAAACAAATAATTTTTAAAAGCTCTTCGAGAGGTAGCTTATTTCTCAATTTTTTTTCCAACTTCTTACAATTTTGTGTGATACAAACATTATTTAGAATGCTAAACATGAAAAATGACTATTTATTAATATTCATGTCTATATATTATAGACATATCTTTACATGAAAAATCAGAACATATTAAGTGACACTTTTTCATAAAAGAACTCAATAATTTTAAACAAGATACAATAATTTGTTTAGTTTCAGATCTAGTAACACCATATACTAGTAATAGAGAACTCAACAACCACAATACTAAATAGACTCAAGATTTTGTGGGTATACCATAATAGACAATATCATTGAATTTCATATGTTTTCTCAAAAAATGAATACAAACACCAAGTCTAATTTACTTTATATAAGCAAGAAACCCCCACATTTTAAATGTGATATAATTTTTTTTTGAGTATTTGAAAATAATTTTTCCACATTTTTTCCAGTTTATCAAAATGTCATTAGTAGTATGAAACCTATTTTGAAACTATTATTCTACGAAAGAATTATAGATTTTTCAATTCTCTTTAACAATATTTACATAGTGTCAAAGTTCATTCCATAGAGGCACAAACTCACCAACTCTAAGTCATTAGTCTTTTTTCTCTATCACTAATTGACATACTGAAATTTATTGAAAATCAAAACTACACTACATACTTAGTCTAATTTATTCAGAGTAGAAAACTACAAAAGTTCAACGATCTGACAATATCAAATTCACAAGGAGGACAAAACTACTAAATTTTTTTTTAGTCTCTAAACTGAATTAAACATATTTTTTATCACATAGAAATGTTTTTCTTATCAAATAGTCTTCCAACTATAACATTTTAAAGTTTTGCAAAGTAAAGAATTTTAAAGGCAATAATATTTGCCAAGTAAAATTCATTTTGCAATGATAAAGAATAAAAAATGATAACTCTTAGAAACTATTTTCCTTTTTAGATAATATAATAAGAAGATTACCTGGTAATCTTTTACTCGGATACACACAATTTTTTTTTGTTACAGGTCTCACTTCAACATGCTAAAACAAAAGCGTGGATACTGGAGAAGTAATGCATTTATCTTCTACTTACATGGATCAGATTCTTGCACTCAGTAGGATAGGATACAAAAAAACTAGCAATCAATAATTCTTAATGTTGTTGTTCATTTTGATTCCTAAGATACTTAGGACCAAAACTTTGAAGAGAACTAGATATACAAAGAAGGTTTAAGAATATTTCACATCGATAATATTAAAGTACGTAGTAGAGAGAGAAACTAGACAGGAAACTGATTAGCAAAAAAAATATACGAAGATTTTTTTAAAGAACTTTTTTTTCAATCTTGTTTAAAGCAATCTTACTGATTCCAACAAATTTTGCAGAAGAAACATGAATTACAAAAGGTTTTATGAAACCAGTGTTAAGAAACAGAAGATAGAAGTTAATTCACACATCAAAATTTATAACACATACCAGAATCTAAACAACTAGAAAGAAGATCAAACTCACTGAATGCACACTGTCGCCTTAAGGAAGTTATTCCCCTCTAGTATCCGAGGTTTGATTTGGAATATGTCCTCCAGAATAGAATAATCTAACCGACCAGTGTATTGATACCCAAAACGCTAGTGTCAGCGAGCCACTCAATAGTACTAAAGTACACTTAGAATACTTGATTTTGAAGTAGTAGAAGAAGTCCAAAAATTCTATTTTTAAAATGAGCGGAAATCTCTCAATTCATAGAAACAAATGGTAGTGCAGAAAGGCTCTTATTGTGCCTTACCATAAAGGTCACAAACCTTTAGAAAAGTCACAATCTTTTGGAAAGGTCGTCATCTTTCATAAAAGTCATAACTTTCTATAAACGTCACAATTCTTCATGAAAGTCGCAACTTTTCATAAAGGTGAAAACCTTTATAAAAGCCACAACTCATTATTTTCCATTCACACCTTTTAAAACCCAACAAGTTCTTCTTTCTAGTTTCATATTCTTTAGTTGAATCTTTAATCATAGTTAACGGTCTTGGACTAGCAAAAAATTTCTCTATTTTATTTTTCTTCTACTATTTGTACAGTTTCCCTTGAATTATTTAACTGATTTTTCGGAGCTTTTTTGATTGTTCAATAATCAAGAGGGATGTTTAAACTTTTTTGGTATTCCTTTAACAGCTTTATTGATTATCTTTATTAAAACTTAATCAGCTACATTTTAATTACTATGACTATTGAACTCTACAATATATATATATATATATATTTTGCTGTGATTAATCGCATGAATGAATCAATCTTTAACCGTCATTAAATAAAGTTATGCATAATAGACATGTACTGTTATTATTTATTGGGAAAAGTAATTTTCTTAAATGTAATTTATGAATTTAGTAATGAATTTCTACTTCTTCAGTTATTACTTGGAAAGAGTTTCATATTTTCATCGTAAGTTTCACTATTTTATTACCGTAATACAAAATGAAATGAGTACATGACTTCTCTAGCCTCCATAAATTAGTTTCTGTTTCAAGTTTTATTTTTGAAAGAGATGGAAAATAAAAAAGTCAAATTAAATTTGTGCTGCATTTAATATTTATCAATTTCATGTGTTATAACATTTTGTTTGGGGACGAATTTGTCGTAATTCAACTTTGAATCAAAAATGTTTTCACTTTTAATATCATGACTATATATATATAGATATACCTATATATATATTATATAGATAGGTATATATATTAAATTATATTCCCCGATTTACCCCCATGTTCCTATTTTTCAACTTCAAATATTTTGTTCCAAATAAATTTTTTTTTTTCCTTAATAATCTATTGATACGGTGAAGAATTTAAGGAAGAGTAAGGTGATTTTCCTCAAAAGATGAAATGGAAGTTTTCAAAATTTAGCTAACGAGGAAGAAGTAGAAGATGAATATGACTTTAAAAGTCATCGTTATGGAAAAACAAGGTATCCTGAACCGAAGAATCATGACGCAGACAAAATTATACCAATGAATATAAAGCTCATTTGTTCATGAAAATAATATGCGTCTAGTTAAAAAAAGAAATGACATAATTTGGACTTGGACAGAGTTAAGAAGAAATGAAAGAATCTTTTTAATTTTGTGATTCTAAACGATGTGTATGTCACATGTACCAAAATGTCCTTTAATCTTGTGGCCTTAAACATGTCATGTGCAAAGTTAACGTTAAATTATTGTAAGAAAATGAAAGAAATCATTCTTTTTTTAACGTACTAACACAAAAACTGAAGAACATTCATTTGAATAGAGGGAAATAGTACACTTTGAAGACGAGTATACATATGATGATGACAATGTTGAAATAGTGCCTCCCCATATCATAATTAGACGGATAATTTTAACTAGAATGATGACAATTTTAGTTTGTATCAGTTTCGGAGGATGCTCAAGAGAATGAAATTAAGTCAACTAAAAGACTCAATTTTAAGGATGATTGGTTTTATCGTAACATGACTTTAGAGTTTAGTTTCTTTTTCGTAATAGAAGCAGGGAAATGATTAGGAAAAAAGGTAGATAGAAAGGAGAAAAAAGTCTTTATTTTTTTAATATAAATGTAACACACTAACACTGATAGAGTATCAATTCATTAGCTCTCTGTATTTATGCTTTTGTGTATGAGTACGAATTTAAAATTAAGAATTTTAGAATTGAAATCAAATACAAAGCTTGTTAGAAATATAATAAGAAAACGCAGACATATAAAATTGGAAAAGACTTATACGGTATTAAGGGAAAGTTTAGTAGCTAAGTTGATTGACTGCCTGAAAATTTGTTGATGAGAGTTCGACTCTCCACTTGTAGTCTCCTTCTTCATTTTTCTTTTCAATAACAATTAAAAAATATTGTTAAAATAAATTATACAAAGAAAAATCAAATCATTCAACATTCAATAATCAATTTTTAAACAGTTTACACCATTTATTTAACCAAATTGTTGTTAATAATTTCTATCATATTTTGTAAATATTCATCTCATCCTTTTCTGGACGATTGTTGAGGAAACATCCTCTTAGATTTACGTATACTCATACTAAGTTTCTTAGTAAATACATAACTGAAAAAAAATAAAAAAGAACTTTAGATATGACAAGAACATAAAAATTTATAGGTGAACAGTCAGTGCTTGAAGAGTTGTTAGGGCTTTTGATTGAAAGGGAGAGAAATAAAATAATTGGGGGCGATTGGAGCAAGTAAAAATAAATTAGGGCTTAAGATAGAGAAATTTGGGGCACCTTCTTAAATAAAATGATAAGGTACACATTGAAGAGGATTCAAATTGGGTTGCGATGTGTGTTTTCATAGTGGGTCATAAATTGGATCATTTATGAGTTAAAAGTAGTTGTGAATTTTGGCTAAAAGTTAGCATAATTCAACCAGTTTTAATCGAAAGAGCTATTTAATTTTATTTACGTATATTATTTAATTATTAAAATACTACCACGAGAATATAAGATGATACTGATAAAATGGTATAAAATACTAATAAATATAATCACACTGATGACAAAAAAGACCAAATACATATTAAATTTGAAACAAAAAAAAAAAAAATGAAAAATTGATTAAACTTAGAAATTTGGTATCAATGATGAGGATAATAATACTATAGAAAATAGTAATAAAATAATTACTGTAAGATAGAGAATGTTATTTTTAAATAATTATTATGAATGCTCAAATATACATAAACTTCTGAATAGAGCTATAGAATGTAGAGAATTGCACAATTTTATGTTTGATATTTCAATATTGTTGACTAAAGAGTGCTTTTGATGAGAAACAAAAGGGGTGTCTTGTTGTAGTAAGTGTTGATGTAAATATCATTTGGAAAACTAGAGTAGATGTGATAATAAGAGAAACCTTTTCAATATGGCCAAACCTAAAAAAATCATATTGTATCGATGACTATAGTTCTCATAATTGCGCTCCATTATAAATTTTATGTTTGCTAGGAGCTTATGATTTGTATAATCCGCTAGATACATTCACTTTCATACAAATTGTTACGTTTTCTATAATTTCATTTATACATTGTAATTTGTGTAGTAAAATCTGTATTTATATATTATTAGTGTAAATGACGAAAATATGTACATGTATTTGTATATACACATTATCTCGCTTTATACAAATACAAATTCATTTTATACATTGCGAAATGTATAAAAGGGCTAATTGTATACCAAAAAAATGACTAATTGTATACCGAAAAAAATGCCAAAACATGAAAGGTTTGTGTGCTGTGATGTGAATTACATTAACAAATAAACTATGGCGATAACATTAAGTGCATTAATAATTGCTCTTTCAGCAATTTTCCTAAATAATATTTGTTACGAGCTAATTTTTTACATAATA
Source organism: Solanum habrochaites (assembly GCA_027704765.1). NCBI lineage: Eukaryota > Viridiplantae > Streptophyta > Magnoliopsida > Solanales > Solanaceae > Solanum > Solanum habrochaites. The sequence continues at coordinate 14,340,140 of JAKWJA010002489.1, forward strand.
AAAAAAAGCTATTGACATACAATAAAAGTTATTGGTAATAAAAAAATCAAACGTATGAATTAGCGATTATAGCAACAAAATTGCTGCAAGAAATATTTCTTTTCTCCAATAAATTTAACTGTTTTCTTGCAAAAAAAAAAACAATTAAAACAATAGGCAAGAAAATTGAGTTAGTTTAAAAACTTTTACGAATTTTAGAAGCAACAACTATTACAGGAAAAATACTTGATCATAACAATATCGTCATATTTAATTTGAGAAATAATTTATTAGTAATTGTTATATACACAGTAACTCACATATTTTTATAATTTTTTTACCTTTTTTTAACAAGTGCGTGTATATCGGTGGAAATTTATCAAAGATGGACGGTTCTAGTGTGAGCCAGAGGTGAGAGAGACCACCAAGCGGTGGATTGCACAGTACCTCTCCGTAGATGTTGAGGCTGCCGATTAGGTGCGGAATCTAAAAAGGAGTATCAAGAAGGTCAACCTCACTTTCACAGCCAAGTTCCTATGGCTATTGGTGTGGCACTACCTTTCCCCCACTATTGCTGATAATATTGTCACCAGAGATCGTGCAGTGCTAATGGGTACCATTATTGCGGGGTTCAAGGTGGACTTCACATGGCTATTACAAGCGGTGATGCACGAGAGGGACTTTAAGTCCACAACTACTTACCCATTCCCGTGCATGGTTTTTACATTGTGCAGGTCTGCAGGAGTGCCTGTGTAGCACATTGATGTTATCAAGACCCCGCCTGGAAGGGTTGATATCGGTCTCATCCAGGATGAGGTCAAAGAGTTGGCTCCCAAAAGAGGGCACCTTATAGAGGTGCATCCGCTAGGTGAGAACCTAGCATCCACTGTAGAGCAGGCCTAAGGGGATAATCCGGCTACATCTGAGCCTACCGACACCACTTCGCTCGAGTCTATCTCGGGTGGTAGCACCGCTCTGATCTCCTCCCGCTCTATCCCATCTGCTACACCGGTCCCCCTTCCTAGGGTACAGAAATTAGAGGCCCTAATGGCCACACTTCTGCATCACATCCCGCCTTGGATGCAGAGGTCCATTGCTGAGGCAGAAGAACGTATAGAGAGAAAGATGTCCCAGCACACTTAGCGGAAGATAATAGAGGTCCACCAATGTTTGGACGCATTTGAGCAGCGGGTTACTCGCTCGGCCAGCCCCTACGGTCGATGTGACGACTCTCTAGGATGTTATGGAGAGTCTCAGAGCCGACTTGGACACTATACTAGAGGCTTAGGTGCCTATGTCTGAGGCCCCTTCTGCAGAGCTTGCTGAGGACACAGTGGATGTGCCGTTTGTTTGCCCACTATGATGTTAACCACCCTCCACCACGAGAGGTGCCAATGGGCACCGGGAATAGAGGATGAGGATGCGTCCTAGGATCGGACGCAGAGCGCTTGATTGGAAACTCGGCATGCGAGGGAGAGCCTCTGCACTGATTGTGGATTGATGAAAGAGGCCCCTCCTCCAGTGAGGGGAGAAGACATCCCCTACTCGCGAGCCTTACCACCTTTCCCGCTTACTTCAACGTTTTTTGGAATGCAGTTAAAGTTTCCCGACATTACCTTCTTTCGCGCCCCCCCCAAAACTCATGCACTCTCCTCACCCACCACGCCGCGCCGCCACTCTCCCTGCTTCTTTCTTACGGTGCTCTATGCGAAGGATGCAGATCCATTTGCGCACTACTATTATGATCATTCCACAACAGGGGGGGAACCGACGACCCGTCTTATTCTCCTGGGGGGACGTGTCCGCGGTGTTGGACTCACACTGGGTTGGCCAGCTAGGGCGGTTCTAGTTCCAGAGTTGCAGTGGCTGAGAGGCGTACTAGGGATGGTGCTTCATTGCTTGAGGACACTTACTTTATGTGTCCCTACTTCAGAGGGGGCGACGGGTTACGGGAAACCAGACCCCCATCTTGTTGATCACCGATACTTTGTTAGATCAGGTTTTCTTAACTACCACTATGTCTATAATTTTATGCATTGGGGACAATGATTTTTGGGGGGGTGGGTTAATGGAACTGAGTGCTATGGGTGAAAGTCGAGTCGACCAACTCACGATCCTCTATAGGGTTTGCTTGCCTGTGGGTCGCTTTCCCGAAGCGACTGGTTATTTATTGTTGACTCGGCATGTTGGTATGTTAGTACATAGTATACAAATGGACTATAAGCATGAGGCTCTAAACAAAATATACCCTGATTTTAAACTAAAAATGTTTGCATAAACTGGCACACTAACTGAAACAGTGTGCTCAAAGCAGACTAGAGATAACATGCATGACCCTAAATCAAAAAAACTGTACTAGGTTTCTAATAATTTTGTATAGAGCAATGAGTGTCAAAAAGAGAGTGAAGGAAAATTTGAATATTACCACCATTGGTATCAGCTAGAACTTGCAGGTTAGTGTTGCTAAAAGTAGCCGTAATAGACAATTAGGAAAAGATAATAGGCCGTTGTTAAATATAGACAATCTTTAGCCTAAATAATAGAAAACCAAATGAAAATTAATCCCTTCTTGATCGAACTGATTTGATCTTAAAATAGACCTTACTTTGTAACCACAACTGATCTTTTATGGGAACAATGTTTTGGCCATGGTCCCTCTCTAGACATATGCACCTCAGATTATGCCAAAAACATAAGTTGAGGGTGGATAATGAAGAAAATAACCTTGTCGTGGCCCTGACCAATCTTTGGGTATTGTGTACCTTGATTCATGGCAAAGCCATGCGTTAAGGGTGACTATTATGAGGAATGCTCCGGAAAGTTGGTTGAAATAACAAAGAGAGAGAAAGAACAAAAGAAAAGTGACTTAAGAAAAGTTGAAAGAAAAAAAAATTTTGAAATTGTGAAAATACAAGCAAGAAAAGAAAAGAGTCACTTATACAAAAGAGGAAAGAAGGGAGAATAACAAGGTGAAGGAATACAAGAAAATTAAGAAATAGGGCAGAATAAAACGATGAAAAGATAGGACGCTTAACCATTATGTCAAGGAGGGTAATGAGTCACTAAAATATATCTAAATGTACCCACCTGACCCTGAACCTAAGTTACAATCTAAGAAAGTCCTATCATGATCCTAAGAGTCTATTATGGTGAACTTAAAGTAGTGAAAATAAGGGCAAGCCTATGTCAATAAGTATAAATGAGGTGTGAAGTTGTTTTGAGAGTGAGTGTTGAAAAATAATCCTTATACTCAAACTGAAATCACTTTGTGAAAAATATGGATCTTGTTTTGAAGTAAGGACACTAGTTGCAATACCAAAAAATTGGTACCTTGGTGAGAGATCAAATAGCATAGGTGGTGGTGTGGTGAGTCTATGTAATGGCCTTATCTGCATGAGCTAGACTAATAGTGATAACATGCAATAAACATAATGAAAATAATTGGGATTGATAGACAGATGATTGCGAAAGCTAAAATAAGGATACTCTTGTACAAAGATTTTGTGGTGAGTCATAGTGTGTCGCTTGAGGACAAACAACGAATTTAAGTTGAGGGTGTTGATGTACTGTGGTTTCACGGTACATTCAATGCTTTTTCCTTAAGTTTAGTGTATGTAGAAAGCCTTTTTGTATTATTTTTATTGTATTTTTCTATTTGTTTGTAGGAAATCTATCCAGAATGAAAACACGGAAGAATTGTGCTAAAACGGTAGAGGTGACTACCTACGGAGCCATCGACCCCTCGACGGTCCGTAGGTGGCCACCGTCGTATGAAGAAAAAAATGTTGAATGAATATTGGGGCATTCTGACTAAGTGTGGGGCTACGGAGGCTCTTGATGGACCGTCATCTCCACGATGGACCGTCTTTCACATCCGTCATCGTCAACAGAAAGTAGCCCAAGTACCCATCTTGAAAAGAAGCTAAGTGTGGAACGACAGAGGACCATGACTTTCCGTCGTGGCCACGACGGTCCGTCATCCAGGTCGTCGATCAGACGCAGTTTTTGGGAAGATTTTCCTTAAATAGATTCCCCTCTTTTGTTAGGACTTCTTTTTTATTATAAATACTTGTAAAAACCTCGTTTTCGAGTTAGACTCTTGGGTATTTTTCAGATTTTATTGTTCTAGTTGTGAACTTGTGATTTTGGAAAATTATTCTATTTTCCAGAAATCGTTTATTGATCAATTCAAGTAATTTTCTGGGTTTTCTTCAATCTCATCAAAGTAAGTGCATGGATTCTTATCAAACAAATATGAATTGTGTAATTATTAATATGGGTAACTAAATCCATATCTAGGGTTGTGGGAACCATGGGTAATTAACAAGGTAAAAACTAGCTAAAATAACAATTATAGAATAGTGTCTTGCATGTATTGATCATTTTTTCGTTTAGAAGTCTTTAACGAGTGCACGCATTAGAACTCACCTTGTTGCTACCTTCCGGACAAAGAAGGTAGATAATATGAAAATAATTATCAACATAGATTTAGTATACACTATCTAACAGGCTAGTATCGATTGGTGCGAAGTAACAACTAAGCCATACATTGATTATGATGCTTAATATGAGTTAAAGGTAAGATTAGTAAAGCCCACACACGTAGCCTGACCAACGTGCGGAGTGAAATTCCCTAGTTGCCGGACCGAGGAATTAGGGATACATAACTTACCACTTTGCATGCAAGATACTAGGAAAGGATTGTTATAGCTAGATTTACCGCGTTATGAACCTGTGGGGAACACTTAAGCCCTAGTTACTCTCATTACTTTATAAAAATCGAATATTTAAACCTGTCACTTGTTTATTTAGAAATAGCTAATTACATATATTGCTTAAAAATACTTTGTTTGTTACTTGTTTTCAGAAAGGATTTGACTTAGTAGAAGTAATAATAGGTTAAAGTTAAGTCTAAATCATTTTCGTCGTGGGATAGACCCCAACCAAATAGTTGAGTTCTTTAATTGATATGACACTTATTCTTCTTTTCGAGAAGTAAATTTGAGCGTATCAGGAAGTAAGTTAATTAACTAAACAAATGCGAAATTAAATACTTAGAACCTAAAAGTCATTATACAAAACTCTTACAACGATTAGTCTAAGAATAAGGGGTAGAATCTTGAAACTTAACAACACCTTAAAAAAATAGTCTAAGCCCGAAAAGAGTGGACTTAACAAAAAAGAGAACTCAACGCAGCCCGGAAGAATTATCTCACCCTTGGATTCAAACGATCAATGTTCTTCTAAATGAGGTATGTCAATAGCATCTAGAAGATGTCCTATACTCAACAAAAACAAGAGCAAGTGCAGTATCATTACACACCACCGTGTACTAGTAGGATCACACAGCTATCCCACTAAGTGAAACATATACAAGTAATTGCAATAATATAACCATGTAACATACCGTATATAAACAACATTTATTAACACAATCTTCATACTATAAGAGAACCAAACCACAACAAGTCTTAAAGTTCACTTGTATAATGCATAAATGAGTCCTCATTCTCCCACTCACACTAAGTAGAACTATTTGAGAAGTCATAATTTATAGTACAGGTTCATAACAATAAGCCAATAGATAACAAGTAAATGGTCCTCTCATGGAACCCAAACCCTAAAAGTTAGCATGTCAAAACGTGGACATTCGATCTCAAATTATGCTGGAATGTGGCAATCCGATACAATTCTTATGTCAAATGTGGATATTTGATCCAACATTATGTAGGAATGTACAAATTTGATCTAAGTTAGTTATGTTGGAACGTAGCAATCTGATCTAAGTTAGTTATGTCGAAACGTGGAAATCCGATCTCATTCACATACCACAATTACAAACACAAGTACATCATCAAGATCATACAATAAGATGTGATTTATGACATACAATTATTCAAATATCCACATTTACGATTAGGGTATTAATAATGCATAATTCGTATACATATGTTCATTATAATAAAGCAATTACAAACATATATCACACCATCATGAACTCAAAACCATCACCTACCGCGAATCCATGCTTGAATTCCCTAAGGTACTTAAATCTTTGTATTCAATATTTTTTATGCTTGTTGTAGGTCTTCAACAATAAATATATGCAGAGATCAACAACAAAAGGTCTAATTATTTGAATTATGATTCTCAGACAAAACTCTTCCACAGCGATGACAACCCAAGAAAATAGGTTCTACGGATCGAAATACGGGTTCAGGGAGTTAAAATCTTACATTAGCCTCAAAATGATGAAAAACTATCAAGAACATGTCTAAGTCATCTTCTTAGCCCTAAAAACAAAAAATGTCAAAAAAGAGGATTAGGGGTTTATTAGCGACTTTAAGTCGCATCTGGCACGCCACCATGTACCCATCCTGCTCTAGCGGCCCTAATCCCGCATTGGGCCTGCTCAGAGAAAGAATTTTACTATTCATGCTAAGATCATTTTTGAGAGTTATACTCGCACGAATTCAATTTTTTAAAGTTGTATGGGTTCCTTATCGTATTAGTTATCCACTCATGTAATCAAATTCATAGTTAGAGCTCTCATTCATTATCAGATAATGACTCCGATTTCATCCAAATCTGGACTAGGTTGGGATGTTCCAAGTTACTACAAAAGAGTTTCTGGACCCAATTCTTTCTTGATTGGTTTTTCCCTAATGATAGAATCAGGTCGTTAAAATAGATACCAATTTACCCATTACTCGTCCCCGAGTGAGCAACTAGGAGAAGACTAGCTAAAGTAAGGGTAGACTAGTATTTCAATCATTGAATTACTGGGATACTTGTATCGCATGTCATTTTGACCAAATCTAATTACCCTTAATAGTTTCACATCTCCAATTTCAAACAAACCACTTGAATACCTACACATCCTTCCTTACAAAGCATCAATGAAGTCATCTTAACACTCGAGTGATAATTATTGTTGTATGTAAACTTAATTAACAACAAAAGTGCTCCTCAAAAACCCCCAAGGTTGATCATTCACATGTCTTCAACATGTGATCAAGGACTTTGACACAACCTCAAACGAATCCTTTCTCACATAACCATGATAAAGTTATAAACCAATACTCACTATAATTAGAAGTAAACTTGAACAAATACTCAAATAACCATAGTTCTTAACAACATCTCCATCCCACAACATAAAATCTCATGAGCTCTAATTATAACGATTTTAAACTTTACACGTCATATACTCCTTGAGAGATATGTCCAAAAATACAAACCATCCAAACAGACAAACCATCAACAACCCTATCTAAAAGTTAGATTTAGTAATTTTAGATTACCTCTTTAAGAACATTAGAATTGGATTAAATTGTCCCTACATTTTACTAGACATAATCGATACATGACCTCAAGAACAAGATGCATACAAGATTGTATGACAACTATAATTACGCAATGGTGCTCTGTATAAATTCTCATAAGCAAAGTGGTACATGTAAAACTACTGAAATGATTTACAAATCCAAGACAACACCATATAGTCATTTAAAATAACTACATCTTCCGAACTCATCCCACTCAACCAAGAGAAAAACGCAAGATCTGTACATCTGATCCACAACTAGAAATTCATCCACAAAATGAAAACACCCGTAAGCATAGCTAGTGTATCACACTCACAACCATGTACAAAAAATGAAATGGATGGTCATGTAAGAATTTATCGATTAATACAAAAGGCTTCCCTTTGAAGAGTCGATACCATCCATTTTAATTCACTTGACTCAACCTACTTTTCACATCCTCCTAATGAGGCCAACAATCTTAATATTAACAACCATCACAACCACTATGACTATTGACCTTAATTTTAAACCAACTCTTTTAAAATGAAAACCTTTCTAAGGTTCTTTAGCAATCAAGAGTAATAAAATTTATGACTCAACCCAGGTGTAAGTCCTTTCAAATGATCAATACTTGATACAAGTGACCATTCACACCTTTAAAATTCATACCTTTAAAAAATATATCACCGCAAATGTATATTTACAATAAAAAATCTGAATAGTATATTCAACTGTACAACTCGATCCCTTATCTATCAACATTGGCTTATGTTTCAAAGTTCTTTGTGAATTCATGGATCCTTATTTATCATGGATCGCATCTCTGTCGATCTTACAATATTTTTTCCCTAAACTTCAATCGTACTCCTTAATAAACATAAAACAAAATAGGGCACTTATCGTCAAACATAAGGGTGGGCATAAATATCGAAAAACCAAAATGAACTGAAAAATATTAGTATTTTTGTGTCGGTTCTTTGTGTTTTGGTTTTGTATAAGGTTTTTTAAGAACTTCGGTTCTATGGTTTGGAGTTCGGTGCAAGGGTCCCGAAACTATGGTGCACTGAAGAATCAAAGATTAATTTAATAAATTTAAAAATATTTAAATTATATTATTTAATTAATAACACATATATATTTTGAATTTGACTAAAAATATTTACATTTTAAAAATAAATTGACAACATTCAACAGTAAGTCAGCCATAGTTAGTAACGAAAAATTTTTAAAATCACTAAAGGTAATTGTAAAGTGGTAATTAATTTTTTTAATAGGTTCAAAAAGATTATTTAAAATTTTGTTATAATAACACAAATGTGTTTAAAATATTTTTTATAAATATATTTTTATCTAGTTAGGATTTATTATATAGTGGTAATATTATTTTTCAAATAATCTTTTTTTATTAAAATTATTTATTTATAAAGTTTAAAATTATAAGTTAAATTTAAAAAAAAAAATGTTTTTTTATATATTTAAATAAAACTTAGGTAAAATAAAAAAAATAATTATTTAAAATTATAATGGTTATTAATTTATTTATATTTTCAATATAATTATTATATTTTTTAAGTTTTAAATAGTTTATGAAAAAATTTCTGGGTTAAGGGGGAGCGGTGAACTTGAGCGCTAGGAAGAAGGGCGATAAAGGCGGAGAGCCGGGACGGAAAAACCGCACTGCAGCAAAAAAACTCACCACGCTTCCCCTCATACAGCATACCCTCCAACCTCTCCCCCCCTCGCATCAGAACACCCCCGACTCCCCCACAAAATAGGTTTTTAACCACGCTCATCCTGAACCTCTCTATGACTCAAAACCACCAGTCCTCCTGGTTCTAATTCCTAAAGACCCAAACATTCAAAACTTTCTCCAGCTTTTTCATATTCATGACTTCAACTGAGAAGCGTCGACCAACTTCTCGTCTTCTTATCTTCAAGAGTTCAATATTCTCGTCTCAAAGGCTTAGACCATCATTGTTTGCCGACGTCGAAAAATGGTACGTTTTTGTTGGACCATTGTTTTCAAATTTTTTTGTAGAATCTTGCAAGATTATTGTGAAATAATTATTCTTGGATGAAAGGGGAATTAAGTTTTCGAGAGAGTGCAGCAGAAAACACTCACAAGTTACAACAGCGACTAAATATTTCTTTTGCTTACTACTTCAATTTTTTTGGCAGACGGTGTCACGACCTAAATTGAGTCATGAGTGGCACTCACACTTATTATTCTAGGTGAGAGAACCAACAAATTTAACCTCAACTTACAAACTACAATCATAATGTGGAAGCTTAAAATCTTATTAAATATCATTTCCCAAAATCTGAAAGTCATCACATCAAGGCCATCTAATATTCAAATACTAAGTCTATGATTATTAAAGACACTAAACTGCTCTCAAATGAATAGCTGACCCTAGAACCTGATATGTTGGAGTTTGACTAGATTCGAGGGCAAGTCAATGTCATTGGTACACTCGCTACACTCCATAAAAGGAAAACAAAGAAAAACACAAATAGGGCTCAGTACGAGGCAACATGAACCGAGTAGGTATCATTGAGCAACCCAAAATAGAAACTAATATACAATGAATAATAGTATGAATTCAACTGTAGCACTTAACATATGATAAGCAACTCACAACATAAACTAGTGTCAACAACACTAAAGTAAGATGTAATAAGTCAACAATATAAATATCATCCATGAGGTCTCATGCTTACAACTAAACCATTTGGGGAATTGAGTTCTTTGAGATTGTGTACATTGCGTCAATTCAATATGTTTTTCTTTTAATACTATTGTGTAAGAATGTGACACTCCGATCCAATTATATTATGTCGTAACATGACACTCCGATCCAATAATACCGTGTCGGCACATGACACTCCGATTCAATTATACAGTGTCAGAACGTGATGCTCTGATCCAATTATACTGTTAAATTATCATTTATTATCACAACTTTTAATTCATTGATAATATTTAGCAAACTTCTTTATTCAAGGAATCGCTTTGATAAAAAGGGTTAAAGATTATAAATATTACGGTCTCAGAATTTCACTCCAATATATCCATATATAGTATGCAAAAGTGCCATGCTCTATGTATAACATTATATATATCATAACAAAAACATATATAAGAACCTCCTTCCTAAGACTTCCTCAAGGCCTAACTAGGGCAAGTTTATGTAGATAGAGTCAACATACCCTACCTACACTTAGTTTTTATTTGTTAGAGTTCAAGGACTTTAATTCGTTTACTAATTGGAACATCTTGGAACCCTAAACGACATATTACCACATGGCTAGTGTGGAATCCTGTGGAATAAAACCTTCCTACACCAAAATACGGCGGACTACCCTGCCAAACCAGGTCCAGTACAAAATACGAAACATAGCCATTTACGAGGAGCCATTGCTAGTTCTATTATGAGGGCAACATAGTTCAAGAACTAGAGATTGTTTTGACCCTATTTATGCACCATGCATTACAGTCTCCGATCTCAAGAATAATGAGTGTTCCTACCTTCCATAGCGTGGGCAAGAACATTACATAAATTAGTTCACTCGGTGTGCTATGCTCGAGTTCTTTTTTTAAATATCTTTAAGCTTTTAATTACAATCATAGTTATTAGGTCATTAGGGTATACCCCTCGTATAATCATCCTTATCAATAGCTCAATGAGAATTGATGAGGACCGAGCTTTTATCACAATCCATATAAGTGAGGTTAACACATTAGCATAATGACATATAAGGAACATTGATTTAATGTTAACAATCCATTATATAACTATAACCTTAATCCACATCACAACATAGTCAGACATTGAATTCAACATCATAGACCCTTCTGATAATCTATTTAAGGAATTACTCTAATGATATCCGAGTACTCCCTAACAACAGTTAATCACAATTGGAATGAACGAGAGGATTCTAAGACTTACCGAGTCTACTTAATAGTATCTCATCAAAGGTCTTACATTCAACCCTGACTCAACCAATTTGGGGAGTTAAAATATAATCACATAGTGATAACCAATACGATAACAAGACCAGTTGCATCTCTATAACAAAATTCAACACTAGATCACAACTTAAGACAAGATACATACGCTAATTTCTCATTACAGTTAATAACTTAAATAACATCTCAAAAACTAGCATGATAGGCCTATAATTCATCTTAATTTAATACTAACAACACCATAAGATAGTAATCTAATAAAAAACCAAGTCAACTGAATGATCACAAAATAATATAGGTCAAGATCACAACTTAGGGTTAGAGATTGAGGATCATGTTCTTCAATTTAGACCAAACTATCAACAATTGCCCTAAAAAAGTCAAATTACATGTTAATCTATTAGATATAACCTGAATAAATCATCAAAAACTCAATTCATAACTTTTGGATGAAACACATAAGAAAACTAAACTTTTGAAATCCATTTTGAAGGAACCCTTTGAGGAAACTATCTCGAAGGTGAATTAGATCTCATACCTTAACGTTTGACATCAATTTTATGGTGAATTCATCCTTTTTGATCCCCCAAACCCTTATCATTTCTATTCTTCAACGGTGAGTTCAAGTAGAGAGAGAAAGAAGAGAGAAGGAAGAGAATATATTTGTGATTTATATTTAGATTGATAAGGGTTGTGGGTATTTATATTGGGACATTCAAATATTAGACTCCCTTAAACCCCTAATGATTCACGTAACTGCCTAATTAATATTAACTGAAACTAACTTAAGTTTTGCGAGAAATTAAACCCTCACCGACGAGACCCCAAACGATGGCCGTCTGTGAGTCGATGGTCCCTCACTCCTAAAAGTTAGTTAAATAGACTAAGGCACACTAACACCCCTTTGAACGAACTTCGCGAACGTCATGGACGTTCTTGGACATTTTGGTTCTTAAACTCCCTAACTAACCTATATTCATTAAAGTGGACTTAATAACATTACTTAATCCTTATGACACCTATTTAGGCTTTACGACAAATGTTGGATTCTCAAGGTTGTTAAATATCCCCCCCAAGAACCAGTCCTCGCGAAATGATACCAAAACTATTTTGAAGGAATAAGATAGACTCAGACTCAGCCATCCAACCAATCAATAAACATCCAAATTCAACATAAACCATGTCATTCAACAAGGCAAATATCAACATTCATATTACGACCCATAAGGGCTCAAAACATCATATGAGGCATTCATTTCCTTCTCACAACACTTATGAGATGAAATTACATTACATTATTCAATTACCACAAGTTCAACTATAAACAACATGCCTACAAAACATTCAATAAGAAAGACTCACATACCAAATGCCACAACAAAATCAAACAAGCAAAATGTAAAGTTCAAGTTTTAAAGAAAATTACAATATTGACAGTAAAAGTTTTCAAAAAATTCATAATGTGCAAAACTTCACCAAAAAAATAAAGAAACTCAATTTGTAACCGTGATATTAATAGGAGGAAAAAGAACATGACTCGACTTAATTTCAAAAAAAAGATGAGGTAACGCGACTTCATGTCGGCTCGCGCCGCAATGTTGCACCCCTTCAACTTGATGATTTTTCTAAAACACCTTTACAGAATACCAGTTCTATGCCTTAACATCTGACTGCCTATCCAAAATTGGGGAATCGGAACTTCCCTCATAAGAGAGATTATCCGTGACACCAAGACCCTTAATTAATCGGAGATGGAACTCGGGATCACTAATACACTTTTTAACATTGTTGAAAAAAATGGAAAACTAGATGAACCGAAGCCATTTGCCTACGAAGTTTCAATTCATAGCAACCTTACAAACCCATTTGCAAGATTTAATAGGCGACCACAAATGAAGAATCAATTTACTATTCTGCCACAAATCTAACCACCCCTTTCATGGTAAAATTCTCTCTACCACACCAACCACTCTCTCTCAGCTCCTTTCCTGATAAAACCAGCAACAACCAATTACAACAGCTTACCCACTAACCAACCATACTCTCACCAAAGGTCTTGGTAGCCGTGTCAGACACCCCCCAGGCGGTCAGGATAATGACGGCAAGCGCACCTGCACTGCAGATCCACCCTCTTTCAAGAGCCAGAAAGTTTGTCCTAATCTCAACAACACCACGGCGGTGTCTCGCACCGTAGTCCCTATTTACTAGCGCAGACAACGTTCAGGGGGATAGGATGAGGTAAGCCATAACAAACATTCACGTACTGACCGACACTTTCCCAACAAATACACCAAAACTGTCCACCTACCCAGATCCCACCCTCTCTATGATCGATAAGAATTTTGCCTACTATAGGCCATTTGCAACCAGTTCTTATAATGAACCTTTTAAAATTCATTTAAATAAACTTGGGACAAAACTGAGATGGCCACCCACTTAAACCTTCAATAGGAGACACAACTTCTCACCATATAAGGCTTCATAGGGAGCCATGGAACTGAATTAAACACTATTATCATAGGCAAAAACTCCACCAAGGTAAAATTCTATCCACCAATTCCCTTTTGTAAAATCAAACAACGCACGCCCCTAAGCATATCTTAAGGGTTTGTATCATACGCCTCCGCTTTAACACTCATTTGGGGAGAAAAGGATTCTCAACTTATGTAGTTTTTAAAACCCACCCTGTGTGGAACGAACTCCAAAATTGATTTAGATGTGAATTGTGTGCCCCCATCCGATATGATGGACAATGTGAATGCCATAGCGGCACAATATTTTAATCTAGGAATATTCTTTCATAATCCTCTGACAGAACATGAAGACTTGACGAGAATAAAGGCGAGCAGAATAGTCAACGATCCACCACCCCCATCTGGAAATATGAATTTGAGTCGAGGGTGACCCCTAATACGAAGTCCATATTGATGTCTTCCTATTCCAAGTAGGATTTGGACTCTTGAGTAAGCCATCCGACATTTGGTGTTTGGCCTTTACGTGTTGGCAAATTTCGGACACTTAGCGACCAAAATCTCGTAACTGATATCTTTTAGACCTCCTACCAATATATTTCCCCTTAGGTCATGGTACAGTTTTCGTCGATCCCGTGTCCGAATTGCGTTAGTAGCGATCCGACCCATGTGCTTCTTCTAGGATCCGATCCTCAATTCCATCTACATCGGGGAACACACAATATCCCGGGTAGCTTAGCAAACCATCCCACCCTTAAGGAGAATGTTCATTAAATCTTGCCGATAAACTGATTTTTCAACTCATAATGCTAGGAATCAAGGTGTTGTTTGGACTTCACCTCAAACATTGAGGAATCAGAGTTATGATAAAACTATAGCACCCCCTCGGAGAACTCTCCAACCTCACCCCCAACCTAGCAAACCTATGTACATCCTGATAGATCCTTCTTGGCTTGTAAGATGGATACACTACCCATAGTCATACGACTAGGGGCGATCCGCACAACTACATTGAGCTTGCGGGTGACAATGGACGCTAATATCATAATCTTCTACAACTCTAGCCACTTCTTGGTCGGAGATTCACATCATTTTGAGTAAACACATAGCTGGGGACTCTTATGATCGGTTAAAAAACATCAAATGATGCCATAACAAGTAATGCCTCAAAATTTAATCAACACCACGACCGCTAACTCAAGGCTAACTGAGTGGGATGTTTTTCATGACCTTAAGTTCCCTAGAGGCGTAGCAGACTATCACTTGCACGACGTTGCATAAGCACACACAAAACCACTCGGGATGCGTCACAATAGACAACAAAACCTATTGTACCCTATGGTAAAGTCAACACTAGAGCGGAAGTGGCCTATCTTTCAACAATTGAAAATTTTTCTCACATGTCTCCGACCACTCAAACTTCATACTCTTTTGGGTTAAAGTAGTCAAAGGATATGCAATAGACGTAAAACCATCTACGAACCTCAGATAATAACCAGCTAGACCCAAGAAACTCCTAATGTCGGTTAGAGTCAATGGTCTAGGTCAATTTTTCACCTATTCCGTTGTCCTTGGGTCTACCTCAACTCACTCACTAGAGATGATGTTCCCAAGAAATGTCACCAACCTCAACCAAAACTCACACTTTTTATATTTGGAATACCATTGATGTTCTTTAATGGTTTGCAATACTACCCTCAAATTACCCATATGATCACCCACATTCTTCGAATATAGCAACATATCATCAATGAAGACAATTACAAATGAATCTAGGTAATTTTGAAAAATTATATTCATTAGGTTCATAAATGCAGCCGGAGCATTAGTGAGAGAAAAAGACATGAGCAAGAACTCATAGTGCCCATACCTAGTCCGAAAAGCCGTCTTTGGTATATCTTTACCTCTTACCCTAATTGGTGATACCCCGACCTCAAGTCTATCTTTAAAAAATAGATCACCCGTTGGAGTTGATCAAACAAGTCATCAATTCGAGGGAGAGGGTACTTATTCTTAATAGTGACCTTTTTGAGTTGGCGGTAATCAATCCACATTCTCAAGAATCCATCGTTCTTCTTCACAACTAAACTGGAGTAACCCACAGAGAAATACTAGGCTTTATAAAACCCTTGTCTAGTAAATCCTTGAGTTGAGCTTCCAACTCCTTCAACACAGTCGGAGCTATCCGATAAGGAGGAATTTATATGGGATTTGTATCCGGTAGGAAATCAATGCCAAAGTCAGTTTCCCATTTAGGAGGAATACCGGGAAGGTCATTTGGAAAGACCTCCGCAAACTCACTCCAATACGAGTACTGACTCAATGGGAGTAACTTTGGAGTATAGATCTTGGAATCTTACTATATAATATCAACAACCTTTTGAGATAATTTTGCATGCTTTTATACAAGTAATAATACGACCTCTAGGGATAGAATTTACCCCCTTCCACTCATCAACATGTTCATTTGGGAAGCTAAACCTCACCAATCTTGTCCACAATCAATGGAGGCAAAACATACATGCAACCAAGCCATACCCAATATAAAATAAAATTCAAGCATATTGATTTCTACTAGATCAACATATGAAACTCTATTGGGCAACATTATTGGACAATTTCTATACACCCTTTTTTCAACAACCGACTCTCCCACTGGAGCAGACACTACAAAAGGTTCATGTAAAATATCGGGTAAAATGTCAAAGTTTTTAGCTAGTAGAGGTGTAACAAATGATGAAGTAGCACCGGGATCAAGTAAGTCATATACATCAATAGAGAAAACTTTCAACATATTGGTCACCACATCGGGATAGGTCTCTTGCTCACCCCTAGAGCGGAGAGCATAGAAGCAGTTCTTCTTTGGAGAATCAGTAGAGCCAATTGCTTGAGTTTGAGCACTACCCTTGTCTTGAGTCTTCAAGTAGTGCTCTCTCCTCTTTTGACCACTCTTACCACAACTAAACAATTATTCGTCTCTTCAAGCCAATCACCATTGTTCTTTTTACCACACATTCCACATGTTAGCTTCCCATTTGGTGAATTATTGCTTTTTTCCTTCTTGAATTTAGGGTTAGACACCCTCTCACCATTAGCTTTTGGGAATTTAGAATGGACTTGATTAGAAATCCGCTTATTAAATCTAGGGTTGTCTTGTATTTCAAGCCTATTCTTTGAAGAACATCCATCGTATGACCTTGCTCTCTTAGTTCACTACTCTTTCTCTTGTCCCTTTCCTCCTCAACCAGTCTTGCATGCATGCACATAAGAATGGGAAATTTTTTGTTGTCATTGCATGGTGGAATGGACTCTTCTTGTAAGTTCTCTGACACCCCCCATCACAAAATACTCATTTGTTCCCTAGGCATCGAGACCAAAGATTGAAGATATTAGACCCTTAATAAATTGCAAAGAGTATCATGAACACTCTTCATTTATCTCGCGCATCCTTTCTTGTCGAAGATTGATGAACTGCATCCCAACTTTTTCCTTCTCCCCTCCATCTCCCTATGGAAGAACCTCGTCTATAAAAGACGCCTTAAAATCTCCCAAGTTCTCAAGGACTATACCCCTCAATGGAGTATTATCCCTCCCATTTCACATATCATGCTTGTCCATCCTTTCATTGAGTCTTGATAGATTGCCTACTCGCTGGCCTTCTCACTTGTGGCACACCCCAATGCCAAAAGAATTTCATAACGTCATCCATACATTTTTTGGGGTCTTTTATTAAACTTAAATAAACCCATATAAATGTAGAGTGGGGGGGTTTATTCCGGTGGCAAGTCCTTAGAATGGGATCATTGTAGTGACTTGTTGATGAGGATGGGGCACAACCTCCCGGTTTGCTTGAGTAGTCATAGCTTGGGCTTGAGTCGTGGATGCTTGTGTTTGAGTGGTGATAGCATGGGCCATTCAAAGAAGAGAGATCCTTATATACTCATCCATCAAAGGATGAGGATTGGCCAGTGCTTGCTCCACATTAGCATCTTCTTCAAGTAGAGGAACTTGCTCACCACGGGGAGGAACTCCCGCATCGGAAATTTCCTCTTCAATCTTTCGATCCGCATTCCTTCGAGTGTTCATTCTTCCTATATGCAAAACAATAAAATTAGATGCAAAAACACACCATAAGTATACTCTAATTGCACGATATAGAATTTCAAAGAAAGAGAGCGATTTTTAAGCATCATATAGGTTCCTACTCATAAGTGTGGGGCGCTTCACAATTATGAATACAAACCTACATATATGTGGTAGAAAGAGAGAGCGAGAGAGAGATAACTCAACGATATTCAACCTCATGCTCTGATATAAAGTTTTTCACATCCGGGTTTACCCCTTAGTATACGTACTGGAGTGTCATTCCCTTTTAAGGACTACAACTTCTCTTATCTCAATGTCCATTACATTCATCACAAAAACCAAAATCAGTAAATGAAAATTTGTGAACAAAATTTAAATTTTCATTATCACTACATTGAGATTTACACTTGACCTCTGCATACATATAATGTTATTCATATAGAGATACATAGCCCCTTCGTATAGGAAGGTTACATAGCCTTCCTACTTTTTATTGCACACACATATTCATAAAATTAGAATCGTCTCACTGATTTTCTCATCATATCAATGGAATGATTATCCAGATATGGATATCCCTTACAACAATTTCAACAATACCACATATAGATCATACAAAAGTATAGTACTCAGTTGAAAAGGAAAGAAACGAAAGTATCATTAAGCTCATAATAAGTCCGTAAGCTAGATGATGACGTTTCCCTCGGAAGTTGAGGACCTATCCCACTTGGATGAAAGGAAGAATCCAAGACTTCAATAATGTCACCTTTCTAATTCTTCAATTTAGACCAAACCATCAACAATTACCATAAAAAATTCAAATTACATATTAATCTATTAAATATAACCTAAATAAATCATCAACAACTCAATTCATAAAACTATAACAATTTACAAATAACATGTCTAAATTAATCCATTTGAAGGAACCCTTATTGAGGAAACTATCCAAAGTGATTAGATCTCATACTCATACCTTAACGTTTGACATCAATTTTATGGTGAATTCATCCTTTTTGATCCCCCAAACCCTTATCATTGCATGTATTCAATGGTGATTTTAAGTAGAGAGAGAAAGAAGAGAGAAGGAAGAGAATATATTTGTGATTTGTATTTAGATTAATAAGGGTTGTGGGTATTTATATTGGGACTTATTCAAATTAATTAGACTCTCTTAAACCCCTAATTAATCACCTAACCAAAAACTCACTAATTAAATTAACTGCAAACTACTTAAGTTTGTGCCCAGAATTAAACCAACCATCCACAAAACAGACCCGCCCAAATGATAACGGCCATACCGGTGACTTAACGAACATTGGTCCCGTCCACCCTAACTCCGTTCTGCACCCATTTGAGTTTTCAGAGAACTGTTCCTGTTAAGGCTTCTCAAAATTTCACTTGTCTGTGATAATGTGTGGCATCACACCTGTAAAGCCCATAGACGGACCGTAGGTGTTCACGTCGATGCCTACTGTCCAGGACCTATGTTTTCAAAAACAAGGGTCCTATTTAAGGCCCCTTAGTTGGTTCTTGGGGACTCGTACCAAACGTTTCAACCATGAAACAACTCAAACACCTATTATCTACCCTTACACCAATTTTTGTTTATTTTCGACTCCTAAAAATTAGTCCATAGGGCTAAGGACATGGGTAAAGACAACCCCTTTTAACCACTTCGTTCAACGCATGACGATCTTGGACGTTTTGGTTCTTAAACTTCGTAAATGACCTATATTCATTAATGTCGACTTAAGAATAGTACTTAATCCTTATGACACCTATGTTAGACTTTACAACACGTGTGTGATTCTCAAGGTGTTACAATGTTTCCAAGCATTTTAATCACCTCGTGGGAAGAATACTGCTTTAAATGTGCATTTCTTCCCTTCTTCGAAGATGATGACCATCCAGTACTGCATCCAAAGCATCACGTGCTTGAATGGATATCCTCTGGGTGAAACATTACTCTGGTTTAAAAAACCGGTTCTACAATTTCCAAAGCATGGTCTTTTTGATAACTTTCTCCTTCAACATTAACATGAGTTTAGACTCAGTCAACAAAAGGGTTGCTGACCAACTCTCACTTAGAGGTCCCATGCGGCAGCCGTACGTTTTGGGAACCCAACTTTAATATATAATGAGAGCCATTAATATAGCATGGTACACTCACCAGGACTATTTTTTCCCTATCCCCTTTAAACTATCTAAGTAGAAAATAGAAAATCACAGTAAGAGGGACCAATATGTGGATAATATTATGACACAACTTGATATTCTTTCTAAGAATGTTGGGGAACAGTGATCCGTGATGTCAATGTCGTGGTAATTTTGAAAAGAAAATCCTGATTAGATCATTTTTGAGAACTTTATAGTGAGTTGGTCAACTTTCTAGCAAACCAAGACGATGGTTATCACTCAAACTACCCGAGGTAGGGTGGTAACCAAGGTTGTGCTAGAGAAGAAGGACAGAAATATCAAGATCATGAATAGAGGGATCGAATTGTAATTTTAAGGACAGGGAGAAAGGCATATATGTATCTCCCCATGAACAACAAAATCCCAAACATTCTGAAGGTGGTAGGTCTAAAGATATGCTTTCACTTATGCTAAACAAAGTTGAAGGGTCAAACAAGATGTTGAAAGGAATGAAATAAGATATATCCACCCTTAGCCATACCATCATCTCTCATTCATTTTAGATCAAGGAGTTAGACACCCAAATGGGTCATATCTTGTCTAATCTCAACACGAGACATAAAGGGGTTTGCACCCTAACAGTGATGTCTGCAGGTCAACTTATGTTGTGACACGATGTTAACTAACACATAGTTTGGGAGACAATTCAAAACGATTTACTTGGTTTGTATTACCTTGATAAAATAAGTATGTGTTGTTTTTGCATGTTTAGGAAAGAGAGTGCACTAAAAGATGCAAAGTGACGGGCAACAAGTCCTTTCGGTGGAACGCTGACAGGTTAGCTGTACTCGACTGCTCACGCTTTCTGACTGAATGCACCCAAAAGGTTGAGTCTATAAAATTCTATCTAGTGAAAGTGTTGTTGGCAAACTGCCAACCAAATTAGCGGTATCTACAATGACCACTTATGCGACCTCCATAAGAGATGGAAATTTTGTTACATTTGGTGATGAATAATATTCTTAGGTCATTGTGAGTTATTGAGCGAAATGACTAACATCGCCAAACGGACAGAAACTGGATGATCATAGGCAACATGTTTAATAGTCTGTGTCATGTCCTTTTTTTTACTTTGTCCCTTTTGCACAAACTCATAGTTGCTCTCTAGTAGTTATATTTCTTGTATTCCTAAAGTATTTTAACTGCTGGATTGTGCTTGGATTAGGATTGTATTGCCTCCTTGATCGCCAATCTAATTCAACTTAAAGGTTGGCTATTAAACTCCCCTGTTATCATATCGAATTTTGTTCTATTTGGAATAATAATCCGTAGTGTAAAATCTCTGTTGAGTCTCTGAGTTGCCGGTTTTCAAGGGATAATCGATGTTGGTGCAACAAACTTTGCATTATTTGCTCCACTCTAGTTTGTTTATTTTTCATAAATTTTAATTTGGTGGAAATTGTAACATTCTGGTGGATCTTTATTGAATTATGTGTTAAAAGTTTGTCATCTGGGATGTGGGGCGGAAGTCATAAGAAAGAGGTAGAACAATGGTACGTCGAGCAATTCAACGAATTGCACTAAAACTAGCAAAGCTGCTTAGCAGTTTACCTAAAATCCCCATTTTTCCGAATACTTAATATGGTCTGCATAGATTTAAAACTTTTAAAACTCCCCTTTTCTCTATGAAGTTTTCTTTTACTCAAGCATGCACTAAGTGTTTTTCCGACCGTCCGAAAACGATTGCCTACTTATTGGCCTTTTTTCTTGCTCTATGCCCCTGATACTAATAATTTGTACAAAATTCTAAGCAGGCATGCATAACATGGGTAAACACCTCACAAACTTGTTTGGTGACACAATCCTACAGTAGAACACTCCCCATCTTGTATTTTAATTTCTGTCAAATTGGGTATGAAAAATCCCTTGTAGAAACGACTAGACCAAAAGTTGCGGGAAAAAAATTATCCACCATGGACGTGAGTACCTATGAGTTTAAACGAGAAGAACAAAAAGCAGAGCTGGCTAGAAAAAGGAAATATACATACGAAGTGAGATCAAAAAGAAGGATTCCTGTTGATCTAGCCATCCCTCTGATTCCTCGCAGATTATACAATACAATAAACATTTTTTGCAGCACGTGAGATTGAAAGAATTGTAGCAACTAACATCGCGGATGAAGCCGAGGAAAGTAAACATAATGAACCTCAGGATGGGAGTATTTCACGAGCCATTGTTTTCTTCAAAGATTATGATTCGTGCCTTTTACGTAGGTTGCGTATTGATACCATGTTCGCATAAAGAAGCCGCATAGAGATTGATCCTCTGGTCTCCGTTACCCTTGTACTTCTGCTTTCCTTCAAATTATGAATTATGTTTATTTGCATTTGAGGACATATGCTTTTGTTTAAGGTTTGGTGATGCCTACCATTTCCTTTTTTTAGTTGTGATGAGTATATATATTTTGTGTATATTAGGGTTATCTGTATTTTATTTATTTTATACTCCTTTCGTGATCGTTTGAGCTTATGGAATTCTTTTGGGTCCTAATTTCAAAAAAATTTTGAACCTTTTGAAAATTTTGTTTTTTAAAAAATTCACCACCTTTATTGTTGAAAGCGATTGTTCTTGTACAAAATTTGAGTCTTGGTTTCGATCAATATAAATTACTTGAATATTGCTCTCAATCGAACAAACATGAATGTGCAGCTACGACGAAGACATATGTAGTTGCATACACAATACTACGTGAACTCTTTTTTTCACTTTGATTATCCATTTATCGAATAAATTCTTGTGTAATGATCATTGCACACTAGCTCAAGTGTATAGTCTTTTTTTAATTAAGTGTCAATGTAGAATTTTCCCGGACAGTCTGATTTATTTGGAAAGGTGTCCGCCTAATATGATCTTAGGCAATTTTTAAGAGTGTTAGCCAACTTTGACATATACCTCTTTTGTGCCCTACTCGTGACCGTGTGAAACTCTTTTAAACACCCTTGAGCATTAAATTTTCATTGGAAGACCCTTGATGAAACGTAGACATTCACGATCAGAAGTTACCACCAAGAGTAACATGGCGTAGTTGACTCCTAAGCGGTCGCATGCAAGCCCTTAGCATAATCATACACATAATGTAACACTCCGTATCCAAAAACAGATTATACTTCATTTTTTCCAAAAATGCAGGTGCAATCTACACTGATTATCTACGGACTATAGAATGATTTACGAACCTTACTATGGGTTTGTGGTTCACCATTGTTTCCCCTCCCAAACACATCTCAGAAAAATAAGTTAAGTTTTGACCCACGGAGAGACCTACAGTATGTGGTCTATGTTCGTGTATAAAGATTCATGTTACACAACCTCTGACATTTACTACGGACGACCAACACAGACCGTCGTTCCATCTACGGTCTGTAGGTCTGACCGTAGGTAAAGGATAACTGTGAGTAGGGGGGAATTGTTAGTTCGGTCAACATAAAATGGTAAGACCTTTTACCAAAAAATGAATTAGGTGTCCTATGACCTATAATTTGATAGATAATTGAATACTCTTATTTCGACCACCTAGTTTTGTAAAATCCGACCACTGAGTAAAAATTTATGCCTATTTTAGTGAAGGCCTGTCAAGTAGACTCAAACAACGGACCGTCAATTGAACGACGACACGTCAATCCCAGTCTTCGATTACACCAACGACAATTATTACAAGGGTCTTCTGGTTTATTCTAGTTCGTTTAATTCCTAAGTTACATTGTTTAAACCCTAAATCATGAGATTTTACTCAGTTTAAGCCTAGAAACATAACTAAAAAATTTACCTATGTCAAATCATTCATCAAAACTTAGAAAACTAGAAAACAGAGAAAGGAAAAATGGTCAAGAACCCTAGTTCAAGAATGCAAGAAGGTTCCATCAGTTCAAGACCCAAACCTAAAGATTTCTCCGTGGATTCCTACACCAGGTATGTGGGATTTTACTAGTGGGTCCCTTTCACCCATTAGGTCCCTAATTAAGTTAATTTGTTGATTACCATATCATTACTAGAGTTAGGGTTTCTTAAATGTTAGAATTATTGGGTTCTTAGGTATTAGAGTAATCCAAATTAGTCTATTACGTTAATATTCAGTTTATGCATGAATTTCAAAAATTATCTTTGTATTTATTTAGTTAATTTATTACACATGATAGGTCCAATATTTTTGTTATTCCATTATACATGCCTCAATTATTAATGCATCATTATCAAATTAATTGTTGCATTCTCAGTTTGCATGTTCAGTTTGAGCTATTCATTATTTACAAAACTCAGTTATAATTAGTTAACTACTTAAATTATTTTAAGTAACATAATACAGAGTTGTACTAAGGTTTAGCGTACCCAAATAGTCCCTGAACTACTAGCCAAGTATGTTGTAAGTCCTATCGGTGACATCACTTTAGTGATCACGCCAGCATAAATTTATACCTCTAGTAGGGAGTGTACATTGGACTCCAAATTTAACTTATGTTGTTTTATTATTGGTTATTAGTAGCTCCCACAGTTTATTCAGGTTCCATTGAGTTGACCATTTATCTCTATATCTAGTATTCGATTCCAATATGTTATAAATTTGTCAGTGCATCCAGCTTCTCAGCATTCAATATATCATGTCTAAAATATTATACTAGCTTTTGTGCTTATTTACTTTTCTATTATTTCAACTTTAATCTATCCTACATACTCACTACCTTTGAAGTAATTATGCATATGTGCTCTACATCTTCTCGTGATTTAGGTTCAGGTTCTCAACATCCAGATCATACTTAGATCGATTTTCGATTTAGTTCAGTAGAATTAGTGGTGAGTCCTAATTATTCGAAGACAAGCGTCATAGTTTCTTTCAAGTGTTTTTAGTGCTTTAGTTTAATTTTGCTAGACTTAGTTATGGCTTGTCCCATCATTTATAGTTAGTTAGAGGCTATTTTAAGAAAAATTAAGTTTTATCTTAATATTGAGTTAATGTGTTCTTTGCATTAAATTCATCAGTTTTCGTATATCTCAAATATAGCATATGCGTATTTCCCCATCTTTTCATTTTAATTATGATTTAGCTTACATAAAAGTATATTATCTCTAGTTTTCTCATGACCATGCTAGAAGGGTTAATTTGGGATCACTTGTGGTCCTAGCTCCTAGGTCCTAGGTGCCGTGCCCGCGTCTGGGGTAGCTTAGGGCGTGAAAAACATGGTATGCGAGAACTAGGTTTATGTGTCCTAGGATGTCTGAAAAGCCGTACAAAGCAGAGTCCTTTTCATTGGTGTGAGTGCACCACATCTAATGAGAAGGCGGCTATAAAGTGTTTTAAGAAAAACATTATTTTCTTGTTACTGTCATTGTGCATAAGGTATGACCTAATTAAATTCTAAGTCGACATTGTACGTGTCAGATCATGCCTCCTCGTAGAGATAATCACGGGAATGCGAATGCCAGAAATGCAAAGGCATTTTCTTCGGTCCAATATCATGAAGTCTATAATGCTGAGTATAGGAACACCATTAAGATGTTTAGTTGTCCAACCAGAATAATTGGGTTAAAACTTCTTTGAATACAAATAGTGTATTATTAGAAGCAACTGTCCGTGAATTTATCATGATGAATCCGCTTGAGTTCTTAGGATTGCAAACTGGTGATGATCCTTAAAATTTCTTGGATGAGATCCAAAAGATCTTTGATGTAGTGCAAGTCACCGAGAATGATTGGGTTGAGCTAGCATACTACAAGTTTAAAGATATGGATCATATCTGGAACACTCAGTGGAAGAAGAATAGGGGTACTTATTGAGTTCTATTACTTGGGATTTCTTTAGTGAGACCTTTCTAGATAGGTCTTTCCCAATAGTGTTGAAAGAAGAAAAAGCTCATAATTTATTTACTTAGGGCAAGGAAACATGAAGGTCAAGAGTGTGTGCTCAAGTTTAACCAACTCTCCACGTATACTCCTCAGATTGTTGTTCAATAAAGGATTAACATAAATAAGTTCATATAAGTAGTGTTAGATTTGGTGAAAATGGAGTTCAAAAATTCTATGTTACTAGGAGATATGAACATCAAAAATGGAGTTAAAAAATTCTATGTTACTAGGAGATATGAACATCGAAAATGGAGTTCAAAAATTCTATGTTACTAGGAGATATAAACATCTCTAGAATTATTACTCATGCTCAGCAGGTTAAGGGTGATAAGATTAGGTAACAAGCAAAGGATAATAAGAAGTCTAGGACTAGGAACTATGACTACTAACAACAGTAGTCGAGCAATGGAAATTGCTCGCAATTTTAGTAAAAGTATTCGACCCCAGCCTCTTAATCAGCTAGTGTTCCATCCTCCATGAATAAGTATGATCAGAAGGTTAGGGTACTAGGCTCTATGTCGCAGGGAAGTGTTTCAGGAACCAAGACATAACTTGCTTAC
Source organism: Solanum habrochaites (assembly GCA_027704765.1). Taxonomy (NCBI): domain Eukaryota; kingdom Viridiplantae; phylum Streptophyta; class Magnoliopsida; order Solanales; family Solanaceae; genus Solanum; species Solanum habrochaites. The sequence continues at coordinate 14,366,556 of JAKWJA010002489.1, forward strand.
CCTAATTATGGTAAGAACCACCCAGGAAAGTGCCTCGCAGGAAAATAATGATGTTTCGGATACGGTCAGTCTTGTCACAGGTTGAGGGATTGTCATTCTAGACAGGGTCAATGAGGTAGTAATGGTAGAGCTTCGTCTACAACTTCACCAGCACTACCAAGTTGCCTGACTTAGCAGAGTAACTCATCTGGTACAGGTGTCAGTCAGCGCCATAATAGGTTATATGCTCTTCAGGCTTTCCAGGATCAGGATGCTTATCCTAATGTAGTCACTAGTACATTATGAGTCTTTGACCTTGATATTTATGCATTATTAGATCCAGGGTCTACTATTTCCTTTGTAACTTCTTACACAACAATCAAGTTCTGTGTTAGTCCTGAAGCTCTATCAGAACCTTTCCCAGTCTCTACTCCAGTTGGTGACCAGGTTATAGCTAGACGGGCATACAAAAATTTCCCTGTTAGAATCTCTCAGAAAGTCACCTCAACAAATCTTGTATACTTTGAAATGGTAGACTTCAATGACATTCTAAGCATGGATTGGTTACACTTCAATTATGTCTCAGTCGATTGTAGAACTAGGGTCATTAATGTTTCAATTTCCAAATGAACCAATTTAGAGTGGAAGGGTAGTAGCTTAAAGCGTAAGTGTCTATTAATTTCTTACCTTAAGGCTAAAAAGATGATATCTAAGCGTTACCTCAATAATCTTGTTTGTGCTAAGGATTCTAGCTCTGAAACCCTAACTCTTGAGTAACTTATAGTACTTAGTGAGTTTGTAGAGGTGTTTACAAAATATCTTCTTGTAGTTCCTCCAGAAAGGGAAATAGACTTTGGAATTAATATCCTTCCAGATAACAAAACTATTTCTATTCCTCCTTATAGAATGGCTCCAGTGGATCTTATGAAATTGAAAGAGTAGTTGAAAGTCCTTCTACATAAGGGCTTCATCAGGCCTAGTATTTTTCCATAGGGTGCACCAGTGTTGTTCGTCAAAAAGAAAGATGATTCTTTCAGAATGTGAATAGTCATGTGCATTGACTATAGACAGCTGAACAAGGTCAAAATCAAGAATAAGTATGCCATCTCTACGATTTATTACTTGTTTTACCAATAGTCATTTCTCAAAGTTAGACCTTAGATCGGGTTATCATCAACTCAGAGTCAAAGATGGTGGCATTCATAAACATCGTTAATAACTCGCTATAGTCATTATGAATTTGTAGTTATGTCGTTTGGACTAACCAGTGATCTTGTAGATTTCATGGATTTGATGAATTGAGTGTTCAAATAGTACTTGGACTTATTCGTTATCGTATTTATTGATGATATCGTCATTTACTCTAGGAATGAGGAATAAAATGCGTGTCATTTAAGAGTTGTTGTGCATGCTCTCAATAATTTCCAGTTATTTGTTAAGTTCAGAAAATATGAGTTCTGCTTTCAATCCATTGCTTTCATTGGTCGCATTGTATCTAGCGAGGGGATCCGAGTGGATATGCAGAAGATTGAAGTAGTGAAACAATGGCCCATACCTATCTGCTATCGATATCAGAAGTTTCTTAGGTCTAGCCGGTTATTACAGAAGGTTCGTGGAATGATTTTCGTCCATAGCCTCACCATCGACTACTTTGACTGAAAAGATGGTCAAGTTCCAATGGTCAAATGATTGTGAGAAAAGCTTTGCATAATTGAAAACTAGATTGATTACAACTTATGTGTTGACTCTAAGAGAGGGTTCATATCGTTATGTTATCTATTGTGATGCTTCAAAAATTTTGTCAAGATTGTGATTTGATGCATCGTGATAAGGTTATAGCTTATTCCTCTAGACAACTTAAGGTTCATGACAAGAACTATCCAACTTATGACCTCGATCTTGCAGCAGTGGGTTTTGCACTAAGGATCTGAAGACACTACTGTATGGTATTCATGTAGACGTGTTCACTAACCATAAGAGCCTTCAGTATGTGTTCAAACAACAAAATGAATAAGTCACAGATTAGATGTCTTGAAGTTTCCTTAGGTGGTATGATCGGAGTGGTCATGTACCTCTTGTAAGGGCGAATGATTGCAGATATCTTCGAATATTAACTATGGGTAGTGTATCCCATGTTGAGTAAGAAAAGAAGGAAGTAGTGAAGGATCTTCACAGGATTTCTCGCTTGGTAGTTCTCCTTATGAGCATATCAGACAGTGGTGGTGATAGTTCAAAACGGGGAAGAATCTTCTTTTGTAGTGGAGGTTAAGGAAAAACACGACGATGTTCCAATCTTGCTTGATCTTAAGGGTGTAGTACATAATTAGATAGTAGAGGTTTTCTCCCAAGGGGGAGATAGTGTACTTCGTTACTATGGTAGATTTGGTGTTCCTGATGTTGGTGAGTTGAGACAATATATTCTTGCAGAAGCACATAACTCTAGATATTTATTTCATCCAAGTGCCACTAATAGTAACAGCAATCTACGACAAGTCTTTTGGTTGAATGGCACGAAGACGGATATAACAGATTTTGTGAGTAAGTGCCTCAATTGCCAGCAAGTCAAGGTAGAATATAAAAAACAAGGGGGTATGACTCAAGAGATTGACATTTGAACATGGAAGTGGGAAGTTATCAATATGGATTCCATCATAGGATTACCTCGAACTCCCAGACATCTTGACTCCATTTGTGTGATAATTGACAAGATGACTAAGTCTTCTAACTTTTTGGCGGTCAAGTCTACAAATTTACTGGAGGACTGTGCCAAGCCTTACATTAATGAAATTATGAGTTCATGGGTTCCTTTATCTATCATATATTATAGAGGTCCTCATCTTACGTCTTATTTCTTGAAGTCATTTAAGAAGGGCCGTGGTACACAAGTTTACCTTAGCACAACATTTCATCCGCAGAGGGATTGACAGGTAGAGCGTACCATTCAGACCCTAAAGTATATGTTGAGATCTTGTGTGATAAATTTCAAGGGTAGTGGGGATGATCACCATCCTCTTATTGAGTTTGCTGATAACAATACACCAACTCCCTTCAGGGCCCTTTAATAGAACTTAAAGGGGCATTAATGTAGATTCTCCTGTTGGTTGGTTTGAAGTAGGTGAAGGAGATTTGATAGGGCCGAATTCAATCCTTTATGCGATCTAGAAAGTGCAACTAATTAGAGATAGACTTAAGACAACCCAGAGTTGTCAAAAATCTTATGCAGATGTAAGGACATGGGAACTAGAGTTCTAAGTTGATGACTAGGTCTTCTTCAAATTGTCACCTATGAAGGGGATGATAATATTTGGCATGAAAGGGAAGATCAGACCTAGATATGTAGTACTTTACAAGTTATTTAAATTGGTTAGAAAGGTGGAATATGAGTAAGAGTTCCTACCAGAATTAACATCTGTGCATTCTATTTTTCACATCTCACTGTTGAAGAAGTGTGTGGGTGATCCAACATCTGTAGTTCCATTAGAGAGGGTGGCTATGAAAGATATCTTTCTTAAGATGTACCAGTTGAGATTCTTTATCTTCAAGTTAAAAGGCCGAGGAATAAAGAAGTAGCTTCAGTCAAGGTTTTATGGAAGAGTCGGTCTTTAGAGGGAGCTACTTGGGCAGTAGATGAAGACATGAAAGCCAAGTATCCTTACCTCTTTCCTTGGAATTCCACTCTAGATTGAGGTAATATTTCCTCTTCAGATATTCACTCACTCATTTTCAGGGTAATTTTGATGTTCATGGAACTTAATTAGGTCAAAAACTCAGCTATCGGTATTTAGTGTTACAAATTACACAACAGCTCTCTCGCCCTTATTTCCAATCTAGTTTATCATCTTCAAGGACGATGTTTACCAAGGGGAGATAATGACACCCCCTAGTCCCCAACCAATAACCAGACTTCAATTATTCAAAAATTGCAGGTGCAATCTACGGTCACCATATAGAGACCATAGCCAGATCTATGGCCTGTACCGTTGGTCTGTGGTTAACCACTGTAGCCCCTCCCAAACACAACTCAGAAAAATTGGGTAAGTCTTGACCCACAGACATACCTACGGTCGATATTCCAAACAACGGTCCATGTATTAAGACTCCTGTTACCCAAACTTTGACATGAACTACGGATGACCATCACGGACCATTGTTCATCTAACTCTCCGTAGGTCTGACTGCAGGTGAAGGTTAGCTGTAAGTAGGGGGAAATATCTGGTTGGGTCAACTTCACATGGTCATAAATGTTACCAAAAAATGAATTAGGTGTCCTCTTACCTATGCTATGATATATAATTGCCACCAAGTTTGCTAAAATTCGACCTCCAATTAAAAAGCTATGCCCATTTAAGTGTAGGTTTGTCGAGCAGAGTCAAACGATGGCCTGTTGGTTGAACGATGACCCTTCATTCTATGTTGCCGATTGCTCCGAAAACAATTATTTCAGGGGTCTTTTGGTATTTTTATAGTTCCTTTAACCTTTAAGATACGTCCCTAAATCATGTGATTGTAGTCAATTTAAGCCTAGAAACATTACTAAAACTTACGTAAGTGAAATCATTAATAGAAACTTAGAAAACTAGAAGCAACTGAGGAGAAAAAGGTTAAGTACCCTAGTTCAAGAACGGAGAAAGGTTCCATCAGTTCTAGCCCAAAAATCTAAAGATTTCTACGTGGATTTCATCACCAGGTATGTGGAATTTAACTAATGGGTTCCTTTCACTCATTAGATCCCTACTATTAAGTCAGTTTCTTGATTCTCATGTCATAACTAGACTTTGGGTTTCTTAAATGTTAGAATTATTGGTTTCTTAGATATTAGAATGATACAAATCAGATTATTAAGTAAATATTCAGTTTATTGCTTGAATTTCAGAACACTAGATATTTATCTCTTTAGTTCTTGAATTACAAATGCTAGGGCAGATATTCAGTTATACATATATTAGTTATTAATGCATCATTACCTAATAAATTGTTGCATTATGTGTTTTCATGTTCAGTTTGACCAATCAAGTATTTACAGAAACTCAGCCATAATCAGTTAACTACTTAATTCTTTGGGAGTAGCATAATACCATTTGGAATAGGGTTCATCATAGTCAAATAGTTGCAGAACTAGTAACCAAGTAGGTTATAAGTCCTGTCTGTGGGCATCAATTTAACGATCATGCTAGCATGCCTTTATACCTCTGGCAGGGTATATTAGGCCCTTATGATGTGGCGTATACATAAGACTCCCTATATAGTTCATGTGGTTTTATTATTGATTATTAGTAGCTCTCATAGTTCTGTAAGATTCCATTGCATTGACCATTTATCTGTATATCTAGCATTGAGTTTCAAAATGTTATAATTTGGTTACTGCATTCATCTATCTCCACATTAAGTATATAATGTCCTGAATAGTGTATCTTTTGTGCTTCTTTAATTATGTATTATTTCAACTTTACTCTATCATACATGCTTAGTACCTTGCACGTACTGACGAATATGTGTGCTACATCTTCTCATGATGTAGATTCAGATTCTCAGCATCGAGATCACGCTTAGATTGATTCACGATCTCTAGTTTAACTGAATCAATGGCGAGTCATCCTTTTCCGAGGACAATAGTTATGCGTTTCTTTACACTATTTTTAGTCCTTTAGATTCAATTTTTGTAGACTTAGCTAGGGCCTATCCAAACATTTATAGTCACTTAGAGACTATTTTTAGACATAGTTAGTTTCAGCTTAAGATTGAGTTAATATCTTCTTTGTATTAAACTATCAATTTTCATATATCTCACATATAACATATGGATATTTCCCTATCTTTTCATTTTAATTATGATTTAGCTTCTGCACCACTTTATTATCTCTAGTATGGTCGTGATCATGCCATCAAAGTTAGCTTGGGATCACTTGTGATCCTAGGTCTCGTGTCCGCATCTCGGGGATTGCTTGGGTCGTGACACATAATGTTATAAGAAATACTGCGGAAAATTAGAACTTTTAATACAAAAGTCATACTTCAAATATCATCAATAATGAGTTGTGAATTACTAGACTTGTCTCATTAAAACCATCTAAACATAAAAGTACGAAATTATGGACTCAACCCTTTTACATATATTAAAGTCATAAGAAAATAAAGTAGTCCTCGAAGTGGAGGAGTAGACAAAACAAAGGGAATAGTCGACCCTAGCTTTACTTTGAAGAAGGAAGTAATGATTCAGCATCCTGAACCTCACTCATAGTATTTAAAAAAGAAGGGTTAGAAAAAATATGTACATGGAAACATGCAATAAAACATTTAAACATGCTAAATAGAATAATTTTAGTTGAAGTATGCAGTATCTATTTTGGGAAACCAGTAAGAACTTGCAAAAATAGAAGACAACCTATAGTAAAAATACACAAATTCCATAATAATATCTATACATTAAAAACCTCTACGAACACTTGTCCAGTGTATAGTTAGCTTCCCATATTATCAACCTTACTAATCATTCCTTGAAACCACATATTTATTACCATAATCGTCAAGATTGCCTCACTCCATTATCATTATTGAGGAATTGAAAAACTACATAAAATAACATCACGAAAATCATCTATTCATACCTCAACGTACCATAAGGAAACAAATCTAGAACATCTAAATAAGTCCTTGTGAAATGACAAAGTGAAGTCCCATACCCTCACTCCTAACAAGTAAAACCATTAAGAGGTAAGAATGTAATTTCTACCATTTCCATTATCTTATTATTATTAGGGAATGTTAGCCATAACTGACATACACCATGTGAGCTTACATGTAATCTTATGTGATATAATCCCATACCAAAAGAAGGTGTTCTTACTTTCCGAAGGTAGAACTAATTATATTTAGATTCTAATTGGATACAGTAGCTAAGTCCTTTGTTTGTCACATAGTTATGGGATAGGTATATTTCCACTAGAAACCCAACCTATTGCATTAACGGAGACGCTTCGCTCTCATGAGTTTACTATAAATGACCCAACCTATTGCATTAGCGGAGGGGCCTTTTCCCTATTGTCCATATCCACTCGGTACTAATCATTTCTTACCAATTATACATACTGAGTATGGAATTTTATCTACATGTGTGGTTGAATACTTACCCGTCATTCAATAGTTTCATGTAAGTGAGACCTACCTTTCACCTTAGAATAATCCTTTTAGGGTGATTATCTTTCACCTCATTATTCTTAGTGTTTTAATGGGAACTAGATGTTCAATCAACACAACAACATCAACATCATCCCAGATAATTCATACATAAATATGAGTAAGGATAGGAGAAATTAGTCTTTCAAGAACACAACAATTCACATAATAGTCATAGGATATCTCACTTTTTAAATGAGTTCACATGTTCATCAATAACTATCAACAACCATAAAGAATCCCTCACACTTTACCACTTTCAAGGTCATGAATCAAGTCTCACAATAAAATTTGAGATATACTATCATCAACATGAATAAACAAGATTTTATAACAAATTTGACATAACCACATTGCACAATAGTAATCATATTGCGTCAATAACTTCCTTGAAATAAATATAATTGGAGTTATGGTGTCGTTCATGGGTTCATGTGGAGTTTTAATATAAAATCAAAATTAAAACGTCAAGCCATTCATACTATACATGAAATAACAATGTGAATACGTTTTTAAAAAAGAACCAATGGCTAGAATGAAAATCCAAATTTTGAATCTTAAACCCGTCTTCGAAAATTAGAGTAGAAGGGATTCATGGAGGAAAATATTCAATGAATCAAGGTTTCCATACCTTTAGTTGAAGATTTTCTACGAATCGTAGTGAAAAATTCAAGCTTGAACTTCCTAATCTTTAATTTCATGGTGTTCTTCAATGGAGGAACTATAAAGTGAGAAATATTGGAGAAGAGAGTATTTGATTTTTAGAAGAGGGTGTTTGTGAAAGCCATTTATTTGGGTGTATTTAAATATTAAATACTTTATATAATTATTTAGAAATAATATAAAATATAGTCACTTGTCAAATTAACTTAAAAATAGTATTTACGAAAACCTCTCTAGAATTGATATGTCTTCCTTGAACCCTCCCTTAAACTTATAGTAAAACATATTTTTGGACCTTTTTATATATCCAATTCATTCATGTTTAAGGTTCTTACATTAAACGCGAGTTTCATCTATAAATTTTCCTTGTTTTACATTATCTTCCCCTTGGAAACATACGTCCTTGAATGACAGTATACACACCTTACAAAATTTAAAGACTCAAGACTAGAAGCCCAACAAGCAAAAAATATCAAAATAATATACCACATAAAGAGGAAACTTTAACTATATCTGAATACAGCTAATGCAAAAAAAAGGGGTCACGAACTACATCTATCAACCCCATATGCAGAAAATTCAACATTTCTCATGTTCATAAGAGGGACTACCTTCCTTATTGAAAGCATACTCAAATTAACAATATGGAGTCAATATTCAATCTCACAAAATATATTAAATTATGTTTACCGATTATTCTGATGAAGTTTAATTTGCAATATCATACTAAAATGCTTAACAACATCAAAAACATATAAATCATGAAAATCTCAATTTATACTAAACATGATTCGTCATAAGAATATGAAAATATCATAATGAAAATTATGGAGACACTCGTACAACACACATGACTCCTGAAACACTAAAACTCAAGAGGAACTACTTAGCTCAAGCTTCAATAGGAGTAGAAGGAAAAAAATGAGGATAACGGGGTCTGATATTGGCCTCCGCCTCCAAAGTACCACCCTCAAGTATGTGATTCCTCTATAAGAGTTTAGCAGAAACTACCTGTTTGTTCCATAATGTCTTAAATTGCCGATCTAAAATCTCAATTGGAACTTCTTCATAAGAGAGATTTTCAGCAACTACTAAACCCTCTAAGGGAAGGATGGATACCGGGTCACCAATACACTTGTTGACCATTGAAATATGAAACACTAGACGAGCAAGAGCCAACTCATTGGGTAAGTCTAGTTCTTACGCAACCTTACCATACGTGTCAAGATTAGGTATGACCCCACATATAAAGGACTAAGTTTCCTCTTCTTTCCTTTCCAAACCCCTCATAACCCCTTCTAGGTGGTTTTTTTTTGGGAAGTAGAATACCCCAATCACACCAACCTACCTCGAATTTTAAGATCTGTTTCGTCCTATTGGTCGTCCCGAATTTTGTCTTCTTTGAGCCATTTTCAACCTCTGTCTAGTGAGTCGAACATTCTCTATGGCATCATAGTCTAGATCAGGGACAATAAGAAAAAACTCACCCATTTCAAACCAACCCACCAGAGATCTACACCTCATACCATAAAATGTTCAAATGGAGCCATGGCAATGCTTGAGTGATAACTATTGTTTTAGGCAATTCAATCAATATAAGATAATTGTCCCAATTCCCCTTGAAATCAATCACACACGCCCTCAATATGTATTCTAAGGTATAAATGGTCATTTCTGCTTAACCAATCCGTCTGAGGGTGGAAAGAGGTACTACGTATAACATTGGTACCAAGCCCTCTTTGAAATGCTTTCAAAAAATATGAAATAAATTGAGTACCCTAATCTGATATAATTGACAAAGGAACCCATGTAAATTCACTCTTTCCTCGGTGTATAATCTAGCATCTCTGTCGAGAATGTAATCTTGACGGGAAGGAAATAGGATGATTTTGTCATCCTCTCAACAATGAACGAAATAGAATCATTTCGTGTCGAGTATGAGGAAACCCCCCTATGATGTCCAAATTCACCTCATCCCACTTCCAAGTGGGAAGATCTATATATTGTAACAAACCTCTTAATGTTCGGTGTTAAGTTTTGACTTGCTTACAATTTGGATCACGGTACATCTTAGTGGATCTCGAATGAAACGAATATCGCAAACCATGATCCTCCTCTACAATCTTCCCTCTAAATCCATCAACATCTGGAACCCACAACCTACCTTGGCACCTAAGTACCCCATCTCCCCCTTGGGAGTAAGCCTATACAGACTTGGTGAGAACCGATTCTTTCAACTCTATCAAAATAAGATAAGATTTTTTTTGACTTCACATCAACTACCACGAATGATTCTGAACTTTGGTAAATCCACATGTTTAGAAATTTACCAATTGGATACCTAAACGGGACGAACTATGCACATCGCGAACTAGATCCTTCTTTTTATCTTCTACATGAGTCATACTATCCATAGTCATTAAACTTAAGGCATAAACAAATATATTAGCTTTATCGAGGTTGTAGAGGGACTTATATCATAATCTTTTAAAAGTTCTAGACACCTTATTTGTCAGAGATTCAAATCAGTCTGGCTAAACACATATTTGAGATTTTAGTTGTCAGTGAACACATCAACATGGACTCCATATAAGTAGTGCCTAGAAAATTTCAAGGCAAAATCTACCGCTACCAACTACAGGTCGTGGGTCGGATAGTTCTTTTCATGAACCTTTAGTTTTCTCGAAGAATAAACAATTAATTTGCCAGGTTTCATAAAGATACATCCAAACTCACTTGAGAAGCGTCACAATAAACTACAAACCCATCATTAGCCTCATGTATGGTCAACATTGGAGTAGTGTTGAGTCTATTTTTCAACACATGGAAACTCTGCTCACAAATATTTTATAATAACCGGACAAGAGGTTTAGGCCTGATTCTTTACCGCATCGGTCTTCTTAGGATCAACCTCTATGCCTACGCTTTACACTATATGACCAACGAAAGCAACTGCCCTTCACAATTGCTAAACTAAGCATACATTTTCTGATCTTAAGATCTTGCAACACTATCTTCAAATGCTCCATATGAACACTTTCACTCTTTAAATAGATCAAAATATCGTCACTAAATACTACCACAAACGAATAAATGTATTTCCTTAACAACCCATTCATAAGATCCATAAAAGCCGCTGGAGCATTCATTAGACCAAAAGAAATAACTAAGATTTCAATTTGACCATACCTAGTTCGAAAAGTTTTTTTAGGAATACCAACATCCCTCACCCTAAGTTAGTGATAGCCCATGTCAATCTTTGAGAAATAACTCTCCCTTTGAATTTGATCAAATAAATCATCAATTTTAGGAAGCGGGTATTTATTCTTTATAGTGACCTTGTTCAACTATCCGTGATGAATGCATATCCTAAGAGACCGACCCTTCTTTTTCACAAATAGTACCAGTGCATCTCGTGGAAATATACTAGTTTTAATAAAACCCTTGTCTAAAAAAATCATTGAGTTAAGATTTTAAGCTCTTTCAATTTGGTCGGGACATATGATAAGGAGGAATAAATATGGGTTTTATATATTGTATAAAATCAATGCGAAGTCTATTTCCCATTCTGGAGGAACGCCGGGCAAGTCATCAGGATAAACCTCCAGAAACTCCCTCACTATCGAGACTGACTCTAAAGGAGGAGTATCAGACCGAACGTCCTTAAATCCAATAATATTGTAAATAAAACCCTTATAAATAATTTTATAGGAATTTAGACACAAATCAGTGCCCTCTAGGAAAGATTTGCCCTTTGCATTCAAAACGGTTCATCGGGACTGATCTTTAACTTACCCTATACTATAATTTGGGAAAACACAGCATACCACCCCAATATATCACCAAAAGTACATCAAAATAAAACATACCTAACTCTATCAAATAATCTCGAGTAAAATTTTGAAGTAATGAAACAAGGCAATTCATATAAGCTGTTTTTTACAACAACTAAGTCGTCCATTAGGGTGGACACTTGTAAGACCTCAAAATTGACATAGGATAACTAGATTCCAACATGTTGGTATTGATGTTATAATTTATTAAATATGTCTAATATATGGTATATAGGGAGTACCTAAAGTATTAGAGGTGTTGGAAGTCAAACATTAATGAACGACCAAGACGTTTGACGACTAAGTCACCTCAATGTCTAAAATGTGGTTCTATGTTTTTATGTATGTTTCATCATTTTTAAGGTTCTTAATTGAGTTAATTTATAATGTATAGTAAGTGCTTAAACTTTCGTGAAGTTTGGAGGTCAAACGACCAAGAACGTCCAAGGCGTTCGAAAGATATGCCTTAAGTCAACCTTGTACATCTAAGCGAGTTTCGTCGAGTTTTACACGTTCATTTTGGATGAAATTCATATAAGAGATATTAAAATTATAGTGGATAGTTTTAAGGTTTAAAGGTCCGGGAAATTATCCCCAAGGACCATCTAAGGGTCCTTGAGGAAGGACCCAAAATCAGTGTACAGGTTGTCCCAGGCAGACCCTGCTGACGGAGCAGTTACCATCAAGTCGTGGTTGTGATGCCCCGTAAAAGGGTCCCGTCGTGAGTTAATTAGACAAAGTTTAATAGAGGAAGCTTTGCCAGCTACTGTTTCCACCGACGAAGGCCTGTGACGGCCTGTCAAGGTGGTAACCCGGTCAAGGGCAGGCGTCGAACTTAGAAAATATTCCAAAACCTCCATTGAAGTCCAAGTTGAAGAGGCAGTTTTGTGAGGGCTTTTGTGTTGAAATTCTACATTAAGGTGAATAATTATCATCCTTGAGGTATTACTTTTTATCATTAAAACTCGTGTAATCAACCCAATTCTCAACATGTTTTTCAAAGTTTTATAAATGTGAATTGTCCAATTTCATGATTCTACCATGGGTTATTGCATAATTGATTTCTAAACATTGAATTATGATACAAATGATATTTTATTGAATATTTCAATCTAAATTAACTAGGAACCCATGTAAATTGATAAACACTAGTTTTTTACTATAATGTGTTTTACCTGATGTTAATCTAATATTGATAAATTGTTATGTAGTTTCTTATGGATTTTCTAAAACATATGAATTATATTCAATTGTTATCTAATTTATCCAAGATTGTTAAACCTAGATTGAATTGACAGAGATTTCATTGGATTTTATGATTATTGCTTGAATTGTTGGTTATGGCCTTGGGTAAGGGTCTTATGATGTTGAATTGGATGAGTTAGCGTTTAATTGAAGTGTTAATAAGGGAATGAAGGCATGCTTACTGGATTTATTTAATTTGATATTAATTATACTTCGATTCTATTGTGATATGTATGGTTCACTTATAGTGGCTATGTTATGTATTTTACTTGCAAGTGATGTGTCCTTGTCGGCGTTTTATCATGCAATATGATGAGCATGGACTTATTGAAAAATATGTGGCTATTTGTGTAGTTTGTTTATGTGAAGCATGAAATTATCTATCTACGTGTAAATTAATATATACATATATGTATTTTTCTAGTTATGTTACCTTAAGTGATCATGTTAGACTATGACTTTGACATTATGATTATAGTGTTAGGTTAAGTCTTTGTTATTCCTTTTGACTTTATGAATATTCGTGGAGAATATTAATGATGCTAATATGATATATGATGACTTTAATATGATAGGTTGTTTTAGTAGTGTTTGTAGAATGACTTGTATTATGTGTTAAAAGTGAAGTATGTGATGTCTTGTATTGATTGACTTGTATCTCTTGCTTGATGTATATATGGTTATGAATATGTGATGTCTTCATTTAGGGTGCTAGACCTCTTAGTCTTGATTATATGAATGACATGTTACTTTAAATGATGATATGAGAGTCTATTATGTGAAAACCTTAACTTAATGGTAAGGTTAAGAATGGTTGAAGTTTAAGCCGTAATGGTATCATTCAATCTAAAGGAATGATGGACTTAAGGTTAGTTGTCTAGAACGGCATCATATTAAACCTTAGAAAAGTCATTATGAGCTTCTTATCACCATTGTGAGGTAGCCCTAGTGGACCTTTTATTGGTAGGGTAAATGTGATTGGGTTGTGAACTTGATATGGAACCCTTTTCTGTGAACGTAATATATGAATTATTCTATGAGAACGAAGGCTAGCAGCGAGTTGACTAAGGTAAGGGAAAATAGTTCTAGTTAAGTATGTTATTAGAAAACAAATAAGCCCTTCCTATTCCTTAACCATGTGCCTACATGGATGTGTCTAAGGTCTACCATTGACAAGTAGAACAACCTCATCGGAGTAGGATATAACTTCGGATTCCGTGTCTTCCTACCATGGTCTATGTTGGTTATTGCCTATTCTCTTCATATGTAATACCGATTAGTATTTGAGGAGTTTATGGAGTTTAGGTGGTGGTATGGGATGCTATCTAGACATTGCACAATAGACTTTGAAGGTGTTACGTGGAGATCCTAGGTCTTGTCCAAGACCATTATTTGAATGTCCTTTATGTGATGTTCATGAACTAATGAACTAATGACTTATGTTAAGTAGTATGTAAATAAATGTGTACATAATCTAAAGTGACTTAAGGATTTCTTAGCTAAAGTGTGAAGAGGGAGGGCATAAGTGATTATCTCTTCATGTCTTATCTTTTGAAGTCTTGATATGACTCCAGTTGGAATTTGTTGATTTTTGTGGACATGATCTAGCCTAGGTAGTCTTAGGACTATTTTAGGTAATCTAATAAGGTCACTAATGGACGTTGGTCTTCTTTATTTACTTAGTAGATCTTTTGATATTTTTTGGGATGAGACTGTCATATCATCTATGTGTTTTGGATTTAGTGAGCATGATATTTTTTCTAAGGAAGTCTATTGTATCTCTTAATTGTGTGATAAGGATTTTATGGGCGGTCTCTTCACAACTCCCTCAAGTGAGACTTAAGTTCGCTTTGGTAGAAGCATCTTACCCTGATGTTTATTCTTGCTTGTGTAAGTATGTATGTGAACATTTAGGTGAATCTTAAGGGTCATTTAGGAATCACTAGAGAATGGTGTATGGGCGGTCCCTCTCTTTGTTGTGACTTTTTTTTAAGAGAATCTTAGGATGTAAGTCAGAGAAGGGGAAGGTGAGGGTAAGGGGTGATGTGTGAGGTGGGGAAAAAGAGGGTGTTTTGTACTGTGATGATTTGTGTTGGTGGAGGTTATGTGGGATTGAGTGCAGATGCAGTGATTTTTGGGTGGGGGGGGGGAGGGGGGGGCGCGGGGGGGTTTTGGAGTTGGGGTATGGTGAGTGGGGGGGGGGGGGGGGAAAATTTCATTCTAGAAGTTCTCTTATGTCTTTCTAAATGATTTATGGGTAATTATATTTGATATGATTTTTTAAATGAAAAGATACATATTTCCAATAAATTCTGTTTTCATGATTTTTATGCATATAGCCATACTTTGGAAATTCCGTTTTCCTGATTTTTATGCATATAGCCATACTTAGTACATGTGGTTGTATGAACTCCATTCTTTTATGTATCTATATAGTTCTTGGTATTTGAAGAGCTTTGAGAAGTGAAGACTTGGACTTAGAATATCGTTCATGACAGGTTTAAGTATGTCCTCACTTAACTCGAGGGCATATATATGTTTTTATGTTTCCATTCAGAGTATTGTAGTAGATTAAGTATATCTATATTCGCAATCTGAAGTATGGGCCGTGTCCCAAGTATTCTTGTGTCTTAAGATGATGAGATTTGGACTTAGTATTTCTTATTACTTTTATATGAAAGAGATTTCGAAGACTACATTATGTTTTGTGAAAAATTTTAATTCTGCACTATTTTTTAATATGTATATGCAATGAATGATATGAAATAGGCTTGTCCAAGTACTCCGAGAGTTTGACGACGCAATGCCACAATTCTAGATTGTGCCCTAACTTCTAGGCTGTGGTTTTATGATTCGTGACAAAGCTTGAGTATCATCATAGCAATAGGCAATTACTCAATCTAACTAAGTAAAAAAACATATTACAAACAGGATTCAAGCATTTTTAATCAAGTCACGTCTAGTAGATTCTTGACCATTGATGTGAGTCGCGACACATCTATGGGCGAGAGGCTATAGGACGATAAAGTTTCACTTCTTTTCTACTCCTATGCCGTGCGGTAGAGTAAATCTTATGATTATCATTCTTATGAGTTTCCTTGTGTTTTTTAGTAGATTAATACTAGAAGGATGACTCTAGAAGTATGGGAGAGGAGAGGGTGAATGAGGAGGTTCCCCCTCAAGTTGAGCAAGTTCCTCAAGGTGGGGAAGGGGTTCAAGATGCTCAAGATGCCCAAGTGCCTCGCCAAGGTGATCTATTCCTAATGTGGAAGGAGGTACTGAGGTTGAGAAGATGTCTAATATGGAGATTAGAGAGGCTTTGATTTCTATAGCCTGAGTCTTGACTATGCAACCTAATTTGAATATGATGCCTAGGGTTGTGGAGAGCACTATGAAGTCTAGGTTGAGAGATTTTGTGAGGATGAATCTACCTTTTTTGGCTCTAAAGTAAATGAGGAGTCCCAAGTGTTTCTTGATAGAGTGGACAAAGTTTTGAGTGCTATGGGTGATTTACATCTAGGGAGAAGACGAAGTTGGCTTCATACCAATTGAGGGATGTTTCTCAATTTTGGTACACTCAATGGAAGGATAATTGGCCGGAAGGATCGGGTCCTATTGAATGGAATGAATTTAAAGAATCTTTCCTTGGTATGTACTTTCCCCTAGAGAGGGGAGAGAAATTAAGGTAGAGATTTAGCATCTCAATCAAAGGCCAAATGAGTTGTTGCTGAGTATCTCTTTTAAGAATTCTCAACCTTGTTTAGGTATGGCCCCTCTCTTGTGCCTAATCCAAGAGATGAAAAGTCATTTTGTGAGGGGATTAGCCGACTTAGTGGTGTAAATGTCGTAACCGCGCTATGTCATCATGATCATATGAACCATCTAGACTCCATTGTGTATGCACAATAATCATTGAAGAGTGCTAAACATAGGAGGATGGGCAGAAGTTTTGAAGAGTGGTGCTAGTGATCAAGAGCAAAATGGTTTTAAGAAGAAAGTTTGAATCCCAAGGAGAATCTAAAAGAAGTGTAAGTTCAAGTTTGAATAAAGGAGGTGGTTCCAAGGATGGCAAGCCTACGTGTGCAACATTGTGGCAAGAAACATATGTGAGTGTGTATTGTGGTACCCGGGAGTTGATTTAGTTGCGTTAAAGATGGCACAAAAGAGCGATTTTCCATATGATTGCTTCTAGAGGTAGAAAGGGTAAGCACGTTGCTCCTAGTGTTCCAAAGAAGAATGCTTCACCAAAGAGGCTTTTCGATAACTACGTTCTAGAGTGGAGAAGCCGGCAGAGAAGGACAGTGATTATTATGTTTTGTAAGTTCTCTTTATTTTATTAGAATCTGAGTTCCTTCTAATGGGAGTATGGTTTATGACAGGATAGAATCCTTGAAATTGTTGCTTGTGCATGAGTTTTAGG
The DNA here is from genome assembly GCA_027704765.1 of Solanum habrochaites. Taxonomy (NCBI): domain Eukaryota; kingdom Viridiplantae; phylum Streptophyta; class Magnoliopsida; order Solanales; family Solanaceae; genus Solanum; species Solanum habrochaites. The sequence continues at coordinate 14,383,869 of JAKWJA010002489.1, forward strand.
AGTTTTTCGGAATTGAATTTCATTAACTTCTTGCATTATGTGTTTTATGAAGTCATGATTATGTTGTAAGATGTATTGATATGATGTTACTTTGAATATTAGCATGTTTATATTATGAATTGCTTAGAATGTGGATTTTTGAAAAAAACATTGCTTAAAAGTCAATGTTTCTCTAGAAATTGCATGCTGCCATTTTTTTTTGAGAAAATGACTAATAGATTCGTTTGCCTAAAAATATTGTAATGTGGTTAAAACTTATGTATATGAGTAGGGTATTGATTATAAAATGAGTTTATACTATCTCGAATGAAGAATGTTAGTTTTGTAGCATAATGAGTTATAGAATTATTTTCTAGTTTCTTGTTCTGTTGTAAATCTTTTGACTATGTGAAATTGATGTTTTTTTTGTGATTAAGTGTTGTATGTAATGGTTATTAGCTGCTATTTGAGTCTCTAATCTTGGAAGTGTTCGGAGAGTAGCAAGTGTCATTCGAGGACGAATGTTGTCCAAGTGGGGGAGATTGTAAGATCTCGAAAATGACTTAGACTAATTATATCCTAACGTGTTGGTATTGATTTTCTAAAGTAATAAATATGGATAATATATGGATATATGCATAGCTTAAAGTAATTATATGTGTTTTGGGACATTCAAGACGTCAAGGAAACGACAGACGTGCAAACGACTAAGTTACCTAAATGTCTAAAATGTGGTTCTATGTGTTTGTAGGTGTTTAATGGTGTTTTAAGGTTCTTAATTGAGTTAATATAGCATGTATAGGCATTGGTTAAAGTTTTGTGATTTTGGATGTCAAACGACAAAGAACGTCCAAGGCATTCGAAAGATATGCCTTTAATCAACCTTGTACGTCTAGTGAGTTTCGTCAAGTTTTACGTGTTCTCTTTTGATGAAATTCATGTGAGAGGTTTTAAACGTATATACGATCATATTTGGGTTTGAAACATCCGCTATATTATCCCCAAGGACCATCTAAAGGTCCTTGAGGAAGGACCCAAAATCATTGTGCAGGCTATCCCAGGCAGACCCTGGCGACGGAGCAGTCAACGGCCAGTCGTGGCTGTGACGCCCCGTCAATGGGTCCCGTCTTGACGTAAATATCCTAGAGTGAAGAGAGGATGCTTTGACAGCTACTGTTGCCTCTAACGGAGGCCTGTGACGGCCCGTCGAGGTGGTGACGCCCCGTCAAGGGCAAGCGTCGCACGACCTGCCTTCTTGCGCACGTGATGCTGTCCACTTAGGGGTGAATTGGTAAATTCACCCCGATTCTAAATTAATTCATTGAAGGTTTATTAAGGGTTATTTGGGTATTTTAATTAAGTATATAAAGACTAATGACATGGAAGACTTTATTCTTCAAAATCATAAACCCAAAACACTTGGAAAATATTCCAAAACCTCCATCGAAGTCCAACATGACGAGGCAGATTGGTGAGGGATTATGTGTCGAAATTCTTCATTCAAAGTGAAGAATTATTATCGTTGAGGTATTGCTTTTGATCCTTGAAAAACTTGTTTCATCAAAGACCCAATTTCTCACAAGTTTTTCAAAGTTTTCTAAAGTTAATTGTCCAATTTCATGATCTCTACCAGGGGTTCTTGCATAAATTATTTCTAAACATTGAATTCATAAAATAATTGGGATTTGTGATTGAATGAGTTTCAATCGAAATTACCTATCAATCCATGTAATTGAATAAACCCTAGTTCATTGACTATAATGTGGGTTACTTGAAATATTAGTAATATTGATAACTTGTTTTTTGTAGTTTTCTTATGGCTTTCTAATATTAAGAATTAATAGTCAATTGTTATAAAAGTGATCCTAGATTGTTAAACCTAGATTAAATTGATAGAGATTTCATTGGATTTTATTATTATTGCTTGAACTCTTGGTTATGGCCTTGGGTAAGGGTCTTGTGATGTTGAATTGGACGATTTAGCATTTATTGAAGTGTCAATAACGGATTGAAAGTATGCTGCCCGGATTTTGTTTATTTTTATATTAATTATAATTTGATTATATTGTGATGGTATGGTCCACTTATGATGGCGGTGTTATGTGTTTTACTTGCAATTAATGTGGCCTTGTCGGCATTAGTTTTATGTACTTGATGAGCATGGCCTTATTGCAACTACTTTAAGTTAAAAATCAAAAACAGTGGCTATTTGTGTAGTTTGATTATGTAACGTCATAATTTACCTATCTACATGTTAAGGTTATTAGTCAATTGTATTTTTTCTAGTATGTCTGCCTTAAGTGATCATATTAGACTATGCCTTTGACATTATGATTATAGTGTAAGGTTAAGTCTTGGTTATTCATATTTGACTTTATGAGTATATGTAGAGTATATTAATGATGTTAAGATGATATATATGATTAATTGAAGATGTTAGGTTGTTTTAGAAGTTTTTTGAGAATGACTTGTATTATGTGTTAAAAGTGTTGTATCTGATGTCTTGTCTTAATTGACTTGTATCTCTTGCTTGATGTATATATGGTTATGAATACATGATGTCTTGATTTAGGGTGTTAGAACTTTAAGTCTTGAATAAAAAAGAATAGGATGACTGCGATTTTAATGATGATATGAGATCCTATTATGTGAAAACCTGGACTTAAAGGGTAAGGGTTAAAGAATGAATGACGTTAAGTCGTAATGAAGCCGTCAAAGTAAGGATGATGGACTGAGTAGTTTGCGGAACCATCATATTAATCCTTAGGAAATTCATAAGGAGCTTCTTATCAGCATTGTGAGGTAGCCTTTGTGGACTTAATAGTACGGTACATGTGATTGGTTGTGAACTTGATATGGAACCTTTTATAATGTGAACCTAATTCTACATTTATCTCATGGAGAAGCAGGCTGGCCGTGAGTGAGTATGGGTAAGGGAAAATAGTTCTAGTTACGTATGTGATTATAAAACATAATCCCTTCCTATTCCCTAACAATGTTGCCTACATGAGATGTTCTAGTTTCTACATTGACAAGTAGAACACCTCATCGGAGTAGAATAGAACTCCGGATTCCGTGTCTTGCTCCAGGTCTAGTCAGTATTTCTGTTTCTCATCTATGGAATACCTATAGTATTTGAAGAGTTATGGAGTTAGGTGGTGGTATGGGACGCTATCTAGACATTGCACAATAAGACATTGACGGTGTATGTGGAGATCCTAGCTTGTCCAAGACCATTATTTGAATTTCATGTAGTGAGTTCATCGAACTAATGTACTAATACTTATGTTATGATAATGTAATAAATGAGTCCTAATCTAAAGTTAACTTAAGGATTTTTCAGCTAAAGTATGAAGAGGGCATAAGGGATGTTCTCTTCATGTCTTATCTTTTGAAGTCTTGAGTATAACTCTAGTTAGGGAAGTTGGTTGATTTTGTGGACATGATCTAAGCCATAGGTAGTCTTAAGGACTATTTAGGTAATCTTGAAGATGTCACTATGGATATTGTCTTCTTGATTTACTTAAGTAGGTTTTTTGATATCCTTTGGCAAGACAATGTCATTTCATCTATGGATTGGTGATTTATTGGCAAGACAATTCTATCTTAGGGAGTCTATTGGATCTCTTAAGTGTGCGTGTAAGGGATTGTATGGGCGGTCGCTTCACTCACACAAGTGAGACTTAAAGTTCACCTTTGGTTGAATAATTCTTAACTTATGTTTATGATTCTTGTAATATGCTGTAAATCCTATAGGTGATCTAAGGGTCTTTTTACGGGGCCCCAACAAATCCCCCCCTCGAGAGGGTGTATATGCGGTCTCTCTTTGTGTGCTAGTGAATTTTATTATGAACTTTAAGTAGAAAATTACATGCGAGAAGTATCTTTGTGTTTATAAATTATTTATGATGTTATATGATTATAATATTATTTTTGAATGAAAAGATGCATTTTTTCCAATGAAGTCCATTTTCATGATTTTTTATTGCATATAGCCATACTTGGTACATGTGTTGGTACTAACTCCATTCTTTTTATTATCTATGTAGTTCATTGGTATGTGAGGAGCTTTGAGAAGTGAAGACCTTGGACTTAGAAGATGGTCCAGAGAAGTTAGTAGTCCTCCTTGACCTTGAGGCATATATATATCATTATGTTTACATTCAAAGAATTGTAATAGATTAAGTATTTCTATATTCGTATTTTGAAGTATGGACCGTCGCCCAAGTATTCTTGTGTCTTAAGTTTATGAGATTGAGACTTAGAATTTCCTATTACTTTCATATGAAAGAGATTTCAAAGACTATATTATGTTTTTGAAAAGTTTTAATTCTGCACTACTTTTCATTATGTATATGCAATTAATGATATGAAAAAGGATTGTCTAAGAACTACGATAGTTCGACGATGTTGTGCCACAATCCGATATTGTGCCCTAACTTTAAGGGTGTGGTTTCGGGTTGTGACAACTCTGAAAAAGGTTCTTTTAGATTATTGGGGAATACATCAAATTTCATAAATACCAAAGGTGTAAAGAAAGATAAAGTAGCACCAGTGTCTAACAATGCATAAATACCCATGGAAAATAATTGTAACATACCAGTAACAAATCCTAGGATCCCTGTTGATCACTTTGAGATTAGAGAGTATAGAAGTAACTCTTCTTCGGAGCATCCGAATTAGAACAACTTGGGGAGGCTTGATTACCCTCGCTTCCTTTGACCGAATGAGTTGGGAAATCTTTCAGTTGATGACCACCCTTTTCTCATCCATAGCACACACCCATACCGATATCGACAAGACATTTAACTTCATGCTTCTTACAATATTTTGAACATGTAGGCCTCCCGACATAAGAACCACCTCCACTAACACTCTTTGGCTTAAGAGTAGGTACCCTTTTTTTGTTGGTATTAGAATTTTTCTTAAACTTGGGTATGCCTTGAACATCAAATCTGATTTTAGACAAATTGTTATCCTCTAGTCTTTTCCTCGTATGTTCTCAACCAGCCTGCCTGAGGTTTTCTTCCTCAATTTGTTCGGCATGAACCATATGTCTTGATATGTTCATTCTTTGAATGACCATTGCCGAATGACACTCGTTTACCACAAAGGAAGATACCCCCATGACATGCATATTCATCCTAGCCCGTGACTCTACCACTAAGGTTGTCATGCTTAGACAATTGCGTAAACTTAAGCCCATACTCTTTCACACTCTTTCCTCCTTAGGGAAGGTTGATGGATTTTTTCATATTCCTCTCTTTCAACTCTAGTGGAATAAACATGTCAAGGAAAGCCTTCTTTAATGATTCCCAATCATCTAGCCTTGTCCTAAAATTCCTTCCTCTTTCCACTGTTCATCCCAAACCTCCTACGTCCTTCAACTTGTAGGATGTCTTCTTATAATGACTCACTCTCATAGCATCAACCACCTTCAACACTTCATCTATAAATCCTTTTGGATCCTCATCCACTTTGGAGCCATAGAAGGTAGGGGGAATTCATTCTGATGAAATCCCTAATCCTTGAAGCGGTTGTGTTAGAATTTTTATTAGGTTGAAATCCTGCATCTCCACTGACTTGGCTTGACAAAGCCATATTCAGGTCCTGAAAAGTCGTCGTAATTTCCATATTATTCATATCTCTTGCTCTAAGGAACTTGAGGATTCCGAGGAGCTTGGGGAAGATTCACCTCATTGACATTCTTTTCTTGATCTTTCATTGCATTACCTCTCCTCGTATTCATATCCTATAATTATAATAAAGAGGTTAGAAAGTAGATCATAGGGTCAAGTTTCCAAGCATGAAGAGACAATGATGAAAGAATGGAAAAACTACTAAACATTTTATAGCCTCTTACTCATAACAATGCGGAAAATTAAAACATTCCAAATAAAAGTTATACATAAAATATCATTCATTCAAGAGTTGTGAATTAGTAGACTTGTATAAATAAAATCATCTAAACTTAAGATTATAGAATTACGGACTCAACCTTTTTACATCGATGAAAGTCATAACAAAATAAAGTACATCTAAAACTAGAGCTGAAATAACAATTGCGTCCACAAATGGAGGACTCACCAAAACATGAAAAATATTAGACCCAAGGTTTACTTTGAAAAAGGAAGTAATGATTCATTATGGAATTACACTCATACTATGTAGAAAAGAAGGGGTTAGCACAAATATGTGCTAAGTACGGAAACATGCAATAAAACATTTAAACATGCTAACTATGACATCTTTAGTTGAAGTATGCATTTATCATGTTTGGGAAACCAATAAGCATTTGCACACATAAAAGACAAGATATAGTCACAATACACCATAACATAATAATATCAATACATTAACAACCTCTAAGAACACATATTAATGTATGGTTGGCATCCTATAATAATACCTTATCAAGCATTCCTTGATGCCACATCTTTATTGACATAATCTTCAAGCTTACCTCACTTCATAATAATGATTGAGGAATCGTAAAATTACATGAAATAAACACACAAAAGTCATCTATACATATCTTATAATATCATATGGAAACATTTCTACAACATCCTAATAAGTCCTACTCGTGCAATGTAAAAGTGACGTCTCATACCCTCACTCCTACCAAGTAAACCCATTAAGAAGTCATATTATAATTTCTATCATATTCATTATCTTATTATTGTTATTAGGGAATGTTAACAATAACCGACGTAGAGCATGTGAGCTTACATGGAATCTGGTGTCATATAACCCCACACTGCAAGAAGGCGTTCTTACTTGCCGAAGGTAGAACTAATCATATTTATATTCTAAGTGGATCTACTAGCTAAGTCTTATGTTTGACCCATAGTTATGGAATATGGATATTGCTACTAGAAACCCAACCTATTGAATTAACGGGGGAGCTTCCATCTCATGAGTTTACTATACATGACCCATCCTAGTGCATTAGTGGAGGGGCCTTTTTCTCATTTTCCATATCCACTCGTTACTAATAATTTCTTGCAAAGTATACATAATTAATATAGAATTGTATCCACATGTGTGAATTAATACTTTACCCTTCATTCAATCAAACCCACTAAATAGCTCATAGATTCATTTAAGTGAGAACTACCTTTCACCTTCGAATCATCATTTTAGGGTGAGTGTCTTTCACCTCATTATTCATAGTGTTTTCTTGGTAACTAGACATTTAATCAACACAACAACATCAACATCATCCTAGACAATTCATACATAAACATGAGTAAGTATAGGAGAAATTAGTCTTTTAACTACACCTCAATTCACATAATAGTCATTGGATTTCTCATTTTTAAATAAGTTCACATGTTCATTAATAAATATCAACAACCCTAAACAGTCCTTCACACTTTACCACTCACAAGTCCATGAATCAAGTCACAAAATCAAATTTTAGATATATTATCAACAACATGAATAGACAAGGTTTAAAACAAATTACCACAATACACAATAGTAATCACATTGCATCAATAACTACCTTGAAATTCATGAAATTGGGGTCATGCGTAAGTTCATGGGTTCATGGGAGTTTTCGTATAAAATCAGCATTAAAACGTCAAACCATTCATATTATACATCAATTAACAAAGTGAAAACGTTTTTAGAAATAACCCATGGCTAGAATGAAAATAAAAATTTATAATATTAAAAATGTTCTCAAAAATTAGAGTAAAAGGGTCTTATGGAGGAAAATATTGAATGAATCAAGGTTCTCATACCTTTAGTAGAAGCTTTCCCATTAAATTGGAGTGAAAACTTCAAGCTTGAACCCTAATCTTCAAGAAGGGAAAGGACAAGTTAACAAGTGCAAGAAAAGTCTTGTAAGCATGTGGTATTGTAAAAAAATAGAAACCCTCTGTGTAAAAAAAGAAAGGAAAGAAAAGAACAAAAAAGAGAAGTTGTGGAATAAAAGTACAAAAAGAAACCGGGTTTCCAAGCAATCCATGAAGATGAACAAAAAGATGGTTTCGAAGCACTTGACTAAGGATTAAAGAATGAAGGGGATGGATTGAGGAAATCACATCCCAGTGAGAAAAAATTCACTAAGCCAAAATTCACTAAGCCTAAATACCATACTTTTGTACTCAGCCCCATTAAAAGACAGTCAAATATCCATTAGAAATAAGTCAAAAGTAATGGGTGAAAATATTCCTTTTGTTCATATTTGTGAGTGTCATCCTTGCATCTGATTACTAATCTTAAATTGATAAATATTTGTGTGTGAATTGGAATCATTCTATGTGTGAGGGCTTTTAGATACTTTTGTCTGAGCTTGAAGTTCCATAAGTAGCAACTATTGTGAGCACGAGAATCTTGGTGATTGTCTGTCACAACTTCAATCATTGAGTATACCATTGAGCTATGCATGAGTAATTTGAGTCTTGTTGTGTATAATAATGATTGAGCCTTGTGTAGTACTATTTTAGACATCCTATTTGAATTGTTGAACGTGAGTTTCACTTGAGAACAAACAATAGTTCAAGTAGGTGGTGTTCATGAGTCCTCAAGTTGGACTCGTTTAGGGCTTTATTTTATTGAAAATATTTTCATCAATTGCTCATTCATTCTAAATATCTGATGAAAACTCTTGAGGTTCAGGTATTTGATGTTTTATTGTAAGCATGGATACCGAGGTGTAAAACAAGAATATAAAGGATGAGAAGAGTTGAAGTTGAAGACCGAGCAACGTAAAGCATACTTGGCGATCCACCGAAGTCCTGCACTATGTTGTTCCGACATGCGAAGCCCCGAAGGAAGTGCATTTAAAAGAGGATTAATAAGAGTAGTTGGTGCTTCACCAAATAGTTCTGCGAAATAGAGGTATTCCGCCATTTCAGAGTACACATAGACAACGAAGGCAAAGCACTAGCGGCAATTAATTAGAAGAAAGAGAATCGCCGAACCACTCGGTGATTCAAGACTAAATTCACCGAATGGATTTACCAACACTAAATTTGAAATCTATAAATAATATCGTTAGTTATTATTTTTAATAATCTAAACATTATTATTAATTTTCACTTTTTAGAATTTTAGTTTTTGTATTTTTTTTCTCAAGCTTCGAGAATGGTTTTGTGTGAGATATGTAGAAAGAAGTTCTTCTTTCTTAAATCAGTTGTGGGTATTCTCCATTCTTCTTTACTTGTTCATATTAAGGTTTAATTTAATATTCTTATTTGATTCCCTTATCATTTTAGGTGTATTTTATTATTGATTGATTTGTTGCTAAAAAACCCCATTCTTGGGGTGCGATTTAGAAAATATGTATTCATATTATATTTGGGCTTACTTGCTGATAGTATTAGATGAATTTTAGTTGAGATTTAACCTAGTAGTTGTGATTTATGTTAATGTATTAGTAGTTTCAAATACAAAACCACCCATGTGATTTCGGCTTGCTAGAGAGAGAGGTCACAAAACAAAGACGACTAACTGATTTCCTAAGGAGTGAGGTGGCATGAGGCTCAGCCCAAGACTAGTTCCATATCCAAGCACTCATAATCTAAAGATCCAACATGGATAAGACATAGGTTGGCCTTCTTTATAGGAGTGGGTGTTCGAGAGGAACCTATTTTATATGTGATAAGTTATCCGAGAGGAAATTGACTTTCACCTAAAACATAGCCTAATTACTGTTATTTTGCAAATATTCCTATCGAAAGTATATACCCATAGATTTGCGTCAACATATATTGCTGTCAAACTCAAAGACCCCCCCCCCCCCATAGTTTATTTTCGCTATATTTTAATGCTTTTTACTATTTATGACAAAACCCTCTTTTTTATATTTGACACTTCGGTGTCCGAAATTTAATTGACTTTGTTTTATTCTAAAATATCTCAAACATGTACTAACTAGAACAATATTCTAGTTTAACTACAACATTCAATATACTTCCCCTGGACACGCCCCCTACCCTTTATTGAGTTACAATACTCTTTTATTCATAGACATCAGACTCTAGGATTGTGTCGTTGATCATGAACTCAAAGAAGCATCGATGAACCCAATGTTTCCTATTTTGGGGTGGAGAAACCCATTATATCCTATTTGAGTGTTGACCTACCCGATATGTCCTTATTTATTATTGACTTAACCAATATATATAATTCAGGATAGATTAACCCAATATATCCAATTTAAGGGTGGAATAATTTGTTGTCTTGCTGATGTAGAATTATAAAATTGATGCTATGCGATCGACTTGGTGCGATTTCATTGAAGTAGCGAAAGTAGATAATCTAATAAGGGGAGTCTGTTGTAGTGCCTTAGTAGTATTTTTTAAAATCCTTTGCAATATTTATATCAAGGTGCGGTGCATTTTTTTAGTAGAAAACATTCATTGTGCAGTATTTGTATTAGTTCATATGGTGTCAAAATTTAGGAGTTACAACTTCGATAAACATTTGCTGCATATAAAATCTTGCGCGCAATGAAAGATTATTTATTTAAAATTTCATTCTTCTTCTTGTTGTACAATATGAACCTTCAAAATTCTTAGCTTGATGCTGAGCTTTGTGGTGTTATTGATCAAGGAAAAAAAGAGTTATCCTCTACATTACTCATAGAAAAATATTTTAGTATGAAACAAAATTGTTACATTGCATTGAACCATGAAACATTAGCATTGAATCTGCATTTTTATTGGTATATAATTATAGAAGTATGAAGTCATCTGCAAAGATGTACTGGTCTTTGTTGTGGGGAAAGGTGATTTTTTTATTATATGATGTCAGGATCTCATTTCTTGAATCATGATGACACATACTATTACCCATCAATAAGTATATCAACAAGTAATAATTATAATGGTAGAACATTGCAGAGCAGTAAATGAACATCAAAACAAAGAGCAATAGGCGGAAGCAAACTAAAAATATATACAATAAATCCATCCTAGAACATGGAAGTCATAAATACGAAGCCATATAAACAAAATAGTACAAGTCCAAAAAGTTGAGATACAAAGATTGTATAAAAATGCCAAAGGCTAGCTACATAAAATACAGAATGAGGCAGGTAAGTCTCAAAAGACATGTGCTCATCATAACTTCCGATCAATAGTTGTAACAAGCTTTAATGATTACCACTAAAATCACAGAATGGATGCATATTGTAACATGAGTACAGAAACAACAAGTACTCAATAAGCATCATAGAATTATGGAGCAAGAAAGGTTAAAACAAAATAATAAGATATAATCTAGAATAAACAGAGTGTCAGAGAAGGATAAAATGAAAGTACCCAAGGGGACAAGAATATAAATAACTTTACGCTAAACTAAACCTAACTCGACCCCATAAAAAGGGTACACATATGCGCAAGTTTTAGGTAGATTTGAATGGACCACATAAGCCCAATAGATAGACAAAACGCTAAAGCAAGGCCTCTAACAATAAGTAGCCACTAAGGTTTGCAAAATGAAATAGTATAATCCCAGGGGAATGTCAACTCATAAGTGGATAAGACTAGGCATTTAATTTACAAAAATAGGGTTGAGTGAAATAGTATATGTCACGGACCTTTAACCAAGGATAGAACTCCTAAAAGCGGGTAGACTTAGAAAAGAATAAGATTAGATCTCTAATCAAACAGAAAGAGTAAAGTTTTGAGGGTGTCAGACAATCAAAGGATCTCAGATCAAAAATCATCCTGACAACAATTTGATGATGTCGATTTTGAAGTGATCAATCACCAAATTCCGGCTCTTACCTATTCTTTTTAGTATCCCATAACCTTCATGTTTTACACTGGAGGCCGTAAAGTGAGGGACAATGTATAAAAGGTAGTAAAATCATGGTAACGCCTAAACTAAGGCTTATTCTATCACACTCAAGTACGCTACACAAGTGTAAATCGAGTTAAGCAAAAACTAGTCCTGAAGGATTCAAATATTGCGAGTCTATTTCAAGCACTAGTTTAAGCCTGGACTAAGGCAATATATGCTCAATCATGCAACAACAAAAAGAAAAAATTCTAACCATAAGATGAGGATGACCACATAAATCAACTAGCTTGTTATTAACCTCTGAATTAACTCTATCAAGCCTAAAACATGGTTTCTTAGTATTGTTGAATGATCAACAATGTAGACACCCCAATTCACTCAAATAAATATAAACTGACACACTCAAGTTCAATCTAGAGGAATGAAAGTCGTAGTATACATTAAGGATGACCGAAAGGACTTCAAATTACCTTTTGAGCTTTTACATTCCGAAACACCTCAAAATATAGAAACTATCACACCCCGAGCTACCCCCGAGACGCGGACATGGAACCTAGGACCACAAGTGATCCAAAGCTAACCCTGCTGGCATGATCATAACCATACAAAAGATAATAAATTGTCGCAGAAGCTAAATCATACTTAAAATTTAAAGATGGGGAATAACCAAATGCTAAAACTGAGATGTATGAATAGCCAATAAGTTCAATACAAAAAATATTAACTCACTACTAAGCTGAAACTAACTATTTTTGAAACTAAAACTAAATCTAGCAAAAAACTGAAACTAAATCTAGCAAAACCTGAAAATAAATGAATAAAGATTGAAATATAACACATGAGTGTTGTCCTCGGAAAACGAGGACTCACCAATGAATCTGCTGAACTGGGGATCAGAAATCAATCTATGCGGGATCTGGATGCGGAAAACTTGATCCTATATCACGAGAAGATATAGCGCACATATGTGTAAGTACTTGAAAGATACTGAGCATGTAGAAAAGATAACGCTGAAATAAAACATAACTAAACAAGAAAAATAGCAACTATCATAATCTGACATGACAAACTGAATTCTGAGCTAACTGGATGCAATGAAAAATTTATAACTTGATGAAACTGAATATTGAATATACTGATAAATGGTCAATGCAGAGAGTCTAACTGAACTGTGGGAGCTACTAAAAACCAATAATAAAACCACATGAGCTAAATGTAGAGTCTGATGTATACACCCCATCGAGAGGATCCAATATACCCTGCGAAAGATATAAAGGAATGCTGGCGTGATCACTAAAGTGATTACCCACAAGAGGGACTTACAACATACTTGGCTAGTAGTTTTGGGACTATTCGAGTACGCTAAACACTAGTCCAACTCAATATTATACTACTCCCATGGATTTTGCAAATTAACTAATTATATCTGAAGTTTTGTAAATACTAGATAACTCGAGTCCGAACATGAAAACTGAGAATGCAATAATTAATCACATAATTATGTATTTATAACTGAGACATGTATATCTAAAGTGTCTGAAATATCTGACCTAGCTTGTTTGATTAAAGAACTAAAGAAACACAAAACTAGGGTTCTGAAATTCATGCAATAATCTGAGTATAAGTTGATTATCTTATTTGGAACGTAAAAAAATATAAATTCATAAAGTTCTTTTGAAGTTCTAGAAACCCTTGATTTAATCATGATTTTGAAATCAAGAATCTGACTGAAAAAACTAGGGACACATTGGGTGAAAGGAAACAACTACTTGAATCAGACATACCTGGTGTTGAAATTCATGGAGAATCACCTATATTTCTTGGCTAGAACTACTGGAAACTTGGTTTGTTCTTGAACTAAGGTTCTTGAACTTTTTCTCTTTTCTTGCTTCTAGTTTTCAATGTTTTGATCTAATGATTTGACTTAGATATGTTTTGGTTATGTTTCTTGGCTTAAATTGACTAAATTATGATGATTTAATTTCAGAAAGATGTAACTTTGGGTTTAAATAAAGTGGGAAAGGTTACAAAGACCCCTGGGAAAGTTGTTGTCGGGCCAAACAACGGCCAGGACTGATGGTCCGTCGTCTTCGCGACGACCCGTCGTTGGGTCCGTCGTCAGGGGCTGTTCGATAGACCTTTACTATAATGGGCATAACTTTTTACTTCGAGGTCCGATTTTATCAAGGTTGGTGGATATGGAAAGATAATTCAATTATATATCTGTAGGTAGGTCATGGGAGACCTAATTCATTTTTTACTAAGAGTTATGAACATTTGAACTTGACACAACTACATTTCCCCTTAACTGTCTGCAAATTTTCCACCTACATACCATGCTAGTCATCTATAGCTCTTGTCAGAGAGTGGGTGGACGGGATTCTCGATCGACGGTCACAGACTATGGACCGTCGTCTAACCTACGGACCCTCGGTCCGTCCGTCGATCAAGACTTAGCCAATTTTTTTCCATCTAAGTTTTTGGGAGTTTTTTATCCATCGACGGTTGTGCAGGATGGACCGTCGTCTTTCCTACGGTCCGTCGATGCCACCATTGGTAGCACTTGTAGCATTTTCTTTTAAAAAATGACTTTTGGTCTATTTTTGCTACGGGGTGTTACATTATCTCCCCCTTGGGAACATTTGTCCTCGAATTAGGACTAAACTAGATGAAATAGAGTGACAGAGTTACATACCCAACTAGTAAACATAGGGAACTTAGTTTCTGACTGAATTGAGTTCCGAGTAAATGCAAATACGCTAAAAATGCAAGTACACACTGAGGGAACATGATTCTAAGACTTAATTTATTCATGAATGACTGGAAAGTTCAAGAGGAACTATTACCTCAAGATTGAGTGGAATTGGGAAGAAAGAGGTGAGGATACTTTGATTTTTCATGGTTGCTTCTGCTTTCCAAGTAGATCCCTCTACGTACTGACTCCTCCGCAAAACCTTGACTGAAGCGACTTCGTTGTTTGTCAACCTTTTGACATGACGGTCAAGAATTTAAACTGGTACATTCTTATAAGAAAGATTATCTTTCATCGCCATACTCTCCAATGGAACTATAGAGGCTCGAGCACCCACACACTTCTTCAAGAGGGAGATGTGGAAGACCGAATGCACTACTGCTAATTTTGCTGGCAACTCTAACTTATATGCACCTTGCGAACCCTATTCATTATCTTGTAAGGGCCTACCTATCTAGGAGTGAGCTTAACTTTCTTTCTGAATCTCATTACTCCTTTCATAGGTGAGACTTTCAGAAAACCTCAATCATCAACTTGGAACTCTCATTATCTTCTCCTTACATTTGCATAAGATTTCTGACGACTTTGGACTGTCTTAAGTCTATCTCTAATGAGTTGCACTTTCTCCATATAATAAAGGACTGATCTGGCCCTATCAAAGTTACTTCACCTACTTCAAACAAACCAAGAGGAGATCTACATCAAAGCCCATATAAAGCCTTAGAAGGGACAATTTGAATGCGGGAGTGGTAGCTATTATTGTAGGCAAACTCAATAAGATAAAGGTTATCATCCCAACTACCTTTTACATCGATCGCACAAGCTCTCAACATGTCCTCTAAGGTATGAATGGTACGCTCTGCCTGCCCATCCGTCTGTGGATGAAATATTGTACTAAGGTTAACTTGAGTACCAAGACCTTTCTAAAATAACTTCCTGAAATGAGAGGTAAACTGAGGACCTCTATCTGAGATGATAGACAAAGGAACCCCATGCAACCTCAAAAATTCATTAATGTAAAGCTTGGCATATTCCTCCGCCGAATGTATAGTCTTGACTGCTTAAAAGCGAGAAGACTTAGTGATCCTATCATCTCTCACACAAATGGAGTAATGTTGTCTGCGAGTAAGAGGTAACCCTGTGATGAAATCGATATTGATCACATCCATTTCCAAGTAGGAGTATCAATCTCTTGACTCATACCTCCCGGTTTCTGATTATCTACATTGACTTGCTGTTAATTGGGGCACTTACTCATAAAATCTGCTATATCCCTCTTCATGCCATTCCACCAATAGACTTCTCGCAGATCATGATACATCTTAGTGGCACTAGGATGAATAGAATACCTAAAGTTATGGGCTTCTTCAAGAATATGTTGTCTTAACTCACCAACATTAGGAACACACAATCTTCCGTGGTAGTGAAGTAGACAATCTCCCCCTTGGGAGATTACCTCCACTCTCTAATTAGTGACTATACCTTTAAGTTCAAGCAATATTGGGTCACTCTCTTGGTTTTCCTTAACCACCACCTCCAGAGATGATTCTGCCCCATTCTGCACTGTTACAACATCGTCTGACATGCTCATAAGGCGAACTCTAAAACGAGCAAGAATGTGAACATCCTTTACTAGATCCTTGTTTTCTTCCTCAACATGGGCTACACTACCCATAGATAATCTCCTAAGAGTATCTTCTACTACATGCGCCTTATCAGGATGGTAATGCACACTCATATCATAATCTTTAAGGAACTCTAATCATCTCCTCTGGCAAAGATTCAACTCTTTCTGGGTGAACACATACTGAAGGATCTTATGGTCAGTGAACACATCTATGTGAACACCACACAAGTAGTGTCTCTAGATGTTGAGTGCAAATACCACTGCTGCAAGATCAAGATCATGAGTTGGATAGTTCTTCTCATGAACCTTAATTTCTATAAAGACATAAGCAATCACATTACCTCTCCGCCTCAACACACAACCAAGGCCAACTCTTGATACATCACAGTAGATCACATAACCATTTGAACTCTCTAGTAGAGTCAAGACAGTTGTACTCAATCTAGTTTTCAATTCTTTAAAGCTTTTCTCACAATTATCTGACCATTGGAATTTTACCATATTTTGAGTCAACCTAGTCAATGATGTGTATATGGATGAAAATGCTCCCACAAACAATCTGTAATAACCCAATAGACCAAAGAAACTTCTGATATCTGTAGCAGAGTAGGTCCTGGACCAAACTGTTTTCACTCAACACTGCTTATATTTTCTATTTCTGCGAAATCCACTCGTATTCCCTTCGCTGATACAATTTTACCATAAAACCAACGATTGCACTAGACTTCACAGTTCTAAACTTAGCGATAACAGCGATCCTTGAGACTTTTACAGAAAACTCTCAAATGACGTGCAATGTCTTCTTTATCCAAGAAAAAGGATATCCATAAATAAAGACTATAACGAACAAGTCCAAATACTGTTTGAAAACTCTGTTCATCAAATCCATGAAAGATGAACGAGCATTAGTTAGTTCAAATGATATAATTACAAATTCATAATGACTATACCGAGTTCTAAAGGCTATTTTTTGAAGGTAACTATCTCTGACTCTAAGATAATGATAACCCGTTCTGAGGTCTATCTTTGAGAAATGGCTAGCACCCTAAAAGTTGTCAAACAATTCATAAATCATGGGGATGGGATACTTATTCATGATTGTGACCTTCTTTAACTGTCTATAGTCAATGCACATTTTGAGTGAACTATCTTTCTTCCTTACGAAAAACACTTGTGCACCCCATGATGAAATACTAGGTCTGATGAAGCCCTTATCTAGAAGGTCTTTCAACTTCTCTTTAAATGCTTTAAGCTTTGCTGGAGCCATTGTATAAGGAGGAATAGAAATAGGTTGGGTATCTAGAAGGAGATCAATTCAAAAGTCGGTTTCCCTTTCGGGAGGGGCTTCAGAAAGATCTTCTAGAAACACCTCTGAAAATTCAAAAACTATTGGAACTGAATCAAGAGTTGGGATTTCAAGGCTAGAATACTTAACCCAAACTAGGTGATAGAGATAACCCTTAGATATCATATTTCTGGCATTAAGATAAGAAATAAATCGACCCATAGGCGCTAAGTTACTACCCTTCCATTCTAAGATTTATAACTCTATTAGATCTGCTGAGTGACTTTCTGAGATACTGTGACAGGTAATTCTGTATACTCGTCTATCTTTAACTGGGTCACCGACTGGAATAGAGAGTAAGAAAGGTTCTGAGAGATTTTTTGTACTAACACTAAATTGGACTTCTATACTGAGTTACAAAAGACAAAGTCATGTCAGTTGTCTTTCCATTGAGTGAACCATATGTCAGTCACATCCTTCAGTTTTTAAGATACCAATCTAACCTATCACTATCACTTAGTGACATCACACCAAAAATTTTCTTGACCTCATCAATGAACTTCTGTGGGTCCTTACCAACATGTGACCCTTCAAACTTAGATGGATTCATCCTAACAGAATCACAAACTCTGGCTGCCACTGATCGGTCATTTCTATTAGTATGAACTAGCACCTGCTGATTGTTCTGGTTGGTCATACTCTGAGACAAAAGATGAATTGGCTTTTTGAAATTCTGCATTTGAACTTCCTTATCTTGTTGTAGACGAATTGTGTAAGCATTGCGTGCATTAGCATTCAATGCCTAAGCTCTAGAAGAAGGCATTATCTTAAGCGCACAACGTCAAGTTAGAATGGAATTTGATAATACCTTACGCACTATTAGAGTAATAAGAAAGTAATATTTTTCCCGAAATAGGTCATAGCCTCCCTCTCATTAGATGTGATGCACTTCACACTTATAAAAAAACTCTACTAAGTGAAGCTTTTTTAGACATCCTAGGACTCTTGAACCTAGTGATCCAATACCAAGTTTTCTCACACCCGGTGCTACCCCCGAGATGCGGACACAGAACCTAGGACCACAAGCGATCCCAAGCTAACCCTTTGGCATGATCATGAGCATACGAAAGATAATAAACTGTTGCAAAATTTTAATCATATTTAAAATGAAAACATGGGGAATACCAATATGCGAAAACTGAGATATATAAAAAATAGATGAGTTTAATACCAAAAAAATATTAACTCACTACTAAGATGAAACTAACTATTCAGAAAATAGGCTTTAAACTGGACTAGATCACCGGTACAACCCCCGCTAAATCTGCAAAAACTGAAAACTAAATGACTAATACTTCAATGGAAACTCATTATTGGTTGTCCTCAAAGAATGAGACTCACCACTGATCTCTTAACTGGGGGATCAAAAATCGATATATGTGTGATCTGAATGCTAAGAACCCGAACCTATAACACGAGAAGATGTAGCACACGTATGCGATAGTACTTCAAAGGTACTGAGAATGTAGGATAGAGTAAAACTTAAATTAAACATAACTGAACAAGAAAAATAGCAAGTATAATAATCTTACATGATAAAATCAATTCTGAGCTAACTGGATACAATGACCAATTTATAACATGCTGAAACTCAATATTGAATATATTGATAAATGGACCATGCAGAGAGCCTGACTGAACTATGGGAGATACTAATAACTCATAATGAAATCACATGAGGTAAATGGGGAGTCCGATGTATAAGCCACATCAAGAGGAACCAATATACCCTACCAAAGGTATAAAGGCATGATGGCGTGATCACTAAGCTGATTGCCCATAGAGGGTACTTACAACCTACATGGCTAGTAGTTTTGGGACTATTTTGGTAAGCTAAACCCTAGTTCAACTCAGTATTATGCTACTCCAAAGGATTCTCTAAATTAACTAATAATATCTGAAGTTCTGTTAAATACTGGATAGCTCAAGACTGAACATGCAAACTGAGAATGCAAAAATTTATTAGGTAATTATGTATTTTTCATAACTGAGCCATGTATATCTGAAGTGTCAGAAATATGTAACCTAGGATGTCTAATTCAAGAACTAAAGAAATAAAAAGCTAGGGTTCTGAAATTCATGCAATAATCTGGGTAATAACATGATAATCTTAGTACGAACATAAAACTAAGTAATTCATGAAGTTCTGTTGAAGTTTAAGAAATCCTATATCTAATCATGATTTTGAAATCATGAATTTGACTTAAAAACTAGGGACCGAATTGGTGAAATGAAACCACTAGTTAAATCCCACATACCTGGTGATGAAATTAACGGAGAAACACTTAGATTTCTTGGTTGGAACTGGTGGAAACTTGCTTGGTTTTTCTGTTTTCTTTCTTCTAGTTTTCTAAGTTTTGATTTAATGATTATCTTAAATAATGGTTTAGTTATGTTTCGAGTCTTAAACTAACTAAAATATGATGATTTAGGGTCAAAACGACGTAACTTACAGTTTAAACAGAGTGGGAAATGTTAAAAAGACCCTTGGAAAGTTGTTGTCAGGCAAACGATGGCCAGGACTGACGGTCCATCGTCTTCCAGATGCCTTGTCATTAGGGCTAGTTTGACAGCCCTTTACTAAAATGGGAATAACTCTTTACTCGAAGGTATAATTTTAGCAAGTTGACCCAACTGCATTTCCCCTCAACTGTCTGCAAATTTTCCACCTACGGTCAGACGTCGACCTACAGACCGTGCTGGTCATCCGTAGCTCTTGTCAGAGAGTGGGTGAATGGGGGTCTCTATTTACGGTCACATACTACAGAACGTCATCTGACCTATGGTCCGTCGGTCCGTCCGTCGATCAAGACTTAGCCAAATTTTTTTCCAGCTGAGTTTTAGGTAGTTTCTGATCCCATCGACGGTTGTGGGACGGACCGTCGATGCTACCATTTGTTGCACCTGTAGAATTTTCTGAAAAAAAATTTAATTTTTGGTCTATTTTGGCTACGGGGTATTACAGAAAAACTATAAAAACATAATCACAATGTTAATATGGTTGTTACAGCAAAATAGTTAAAATAAAAATAGACAAATTTTTTTAGTCAAAACGGGAATTGTAGGATCAGCACTTCAATTTTCGGAATTATCTCGATGATACGGTCAATTGTAGTACGCCCCCCCTCCTCCTCAAACTCTTGTACAAAAACAAAACACAATCCTGAGAATCAGAACAATGAAAATTCGATCATTTGATAAAATTTACCATCAAGGACAAGCAGTTAAGCTAAAGCAGTCCAAACACAAGATAATTTACCTCAAACGATGATTCCCTCACACTCCCTCGACCACTGAATAACGTAGCCTCAAGATTCACGAACACAATAGACTTTTAATCATTGAATTTAGAGCTCTATCATATGAGATATCGTAAGTTCAACCGCTGAACCTCTTTTTGATCTGTTTCCTTTTATATAAAGACTACACAAATTTAATCCTTCGAAACATAGGCATAGGGGCCTGAAAATTAAACGACTCTACAAGATTTCCTTTCGTGAATTTATAAAAAACCCTTTATGATATGACATGTGCCTCACGAACATCATGAAAAGATCCTTTAGTCTCAACTAACGTGACCTAGAATTCGCGAACGCGAAGGCCAATTTTTGCCTACCATAGATGAGGCATATATGTTAGTTTTCGAAAAATAAAAATGTTGTTGGGGTGTTTAAAATTAAATATGACCCATGCATGAAAATGAGATACGTAACCTAATAAATTAGATATTCCGGACTCAATAGATATGTTTACACTTTTATCTAATGCCCTTTCTACAAAAGTAGGTCCCACACCAAAACTTTATTCTATCCAAAATCCATAAGGGGGATTTGAATTATTCTAGAAGCCTGGAGGTCTGCACGAAGGTTTGTTATAGACATAAAACAAAATTTAGAGCTAATTACACTTATAGAATTCACAGTAGGGACATTTACCAACAATGAAGATTAAGTTGAAATTTTGGCAAACACATAAAAGCTAAAAGTGTAACCACACAAACTTGCAATAAAATCTTTGGGAGCCCTGCTGACCATGTTATAATACTAAAATCACCCTTTAATAGTTGATGGAATCTCTAAAGTTAGATTCTGAGGTTCTCTTCCTAAACCATTGATCAAAATTAATCGGTTAAGGTTAAAAAGCTAAAAAAATATAAATAACATCGCATAAAAAAAAAGAAATGACGAGATGGATTGTTAGTCTAAGTGGTATAAGAATTCTCTACACAATTAATAGATGGTATTAACATGGAAGTGACATGGAGGTTCATTATAACATATACAACTAAAAGTACTTTTATCCACAAAAGTAAGAGTCACAATGTACCTGAAGGCTCAAACAAGTCAAGAAACTGCTCTTGAATCTCCTATTGTCTCCAAGGTAGCCTCTTCAATAGGAATATACAAAGAAAAAAGTTCCTTTCAAATGGAGCTAACTGTAAAAGTTGTTCATGGAAGGCTTGATGGGACGTCATACCTATGAAGGACTATCAGTTGGCCGATCACACATGCAGAAATATCTGGCGTTTGCGGTGTTAATATGATGACATGTAATGAGAAGTCAACCTTTTTACATGTAGCCAGTAGTAGTGTCACGCCAAAAGAAGCTGGGCAAATGATTTAGATCTTGATAACGACTTAATTGTGGTGGACCATCACACTTGCGACATTGTTATGACCTCTGTTAAACACACCTAGGGGTCTGGAAAATGGTGTTTTAGACATTTCGAATCACTTCTAAGCCTAATTAATGATCCTTTTACACTTATTTAACGATCTTAGCATTGTTTAACATCATTTTAGGTTCTTTAACAATTCAAATCATTAGAGCAACGTTACCGGATGAGGAAAAAAGAAGCTAGGGTTGTAAGAATTCAAGTTTCCATCATTTTTGCCAAGATTTTTATTCTTCCCCAGTATGTAAGACTATCATATTGTTGTAATTGTTCGTTCTCATAACCTATATCTATTTCCAAATCAGAATAAGAGTAATATATGGTTTTACACTTTACCTCGAGTATTCTTGATTGAGTAATATCCATGAATTCGGAAATCCTATTTGTAATTATTGAGTTGTTGTACATCATGTGTTAGATTCAAGATTTGATTGTTCGGGTCTATTTTCCACGATAAACCTTATTATAGAGTTATTTCAGAAATCCTTTAAACCAATCATTGTATTGAATTGATTTCTGTGAAAACTAAACAACACTTTTGAGTAGATTTTGAAGAGGTGTTCCGAGATAAAGTAAAAGGAAACTAAGTATTTCCCAATGATATAATTTTTAAAGCGTTGAGAAACTTTGATTTCCAAATGAATTTATGAGATTTACACCTCGGAAATTTAATGACGTAAGCTAGAGCTATAAATGAAGTTAAAAATCTAAAAAGGGGTTTAAATTATGTTTGAAGACCTAATCTAATATCAGTAACATAGTTTGGATGTTTTAGTTCATAAGCTTAAAAAACGTCCATGACGTCAGGAAATTAGTAAAAGTGATCTAGTGTGTTATGAGGTCTTATATGGGGTTTGAAGAGTCGCGTGAGTAAAAATCCTGTAAAAATTATTCAAATATGTTAGATAATACGTTTAGGGTCCAAACCTCCAGGTTGAACTCCTCAAGAACCACCATAAGGGTCATTGAGGAGGACCAAATCCTTGGGTCTCAAAGCTGTAAAAAACATCATGTTCAACGAGACTCCAACCACGAACTATTAATTTACTCATGCGCCATCAATGGGAGTTGGAGTCAAGACTTAGCCTTACTCAGCAACTCCCCAAAAATGCACCCACGGTCACAACCTGGAACGTACAGTACGATTCGTCAACCGACTCAAACTCCATGGAAGGATCTCGTGCGTTGAGACTTAGTCTCCTCACGAAGAACTTTTGCTACACCCCTCAGTCCCAAACGATGAGTTACCATCACGGTCCGCGGATGGGGATTTGTTGATGGCACATGAGTGCTCCTTCTACACGGCTTAGGTAGAGGTAGTTGAGTCATTGGTTAATTAATTAGTTAAAACTTAAAAATGGTTATAATTAGAAATTTTAGGTATATTAAGGTGTTATAAGTCATAAAACAAGTCTTCCACCTTATGATGCAATGACCCAAAACCTCTTACTTCTTTGTAGATTCTCTTACTACCCAAGGAATCCATTGACGAAGAAGATTAAAGCTTTCCAAGTCGGCAAAGAAAGAATTTCCTCAATATATCCTTGAAGGATACATGTATAAGGAATCTTTTACGTCTTGGGACTTTCCTTCCAAGAGTTCCACCATCAAAATTGTTTCAATTTTCTTCCAATTTCTAGGCCTGTTGACTCCTACTTTGTGGGTCGCTTTAAAACTTTACTTATTTTTATAGAATTGATTAATTATAATTGAATATGAATTTTTATGAAGGAAGTTTATAATTTTTTAGGTTTTTGACCTAAATTTTTAAATACCCATGAATATTCATCTTTCTCTTAACCCCATGCTTGAATAGTGTAGAATGATCATTAGAGTTTATTTAATTGAGTATGTTCTAGTAAAATTCACTATTGCATTGTGATGTTAACTTATTTAATGGATGAATATAATTAATTTGGGATGAAATCTTGAAAGGGTATCTTGAAGGCCACGAGTAATGAACTTCAAGTTTATCAACATGCTTTTATGAAATTGTTGGGTTATCTTTGGTAAGATGAGTCTGAGTCTGTACTGCATGGGACGTGTGCCTGTGTTTAATTACATGAACTGTGACGGTTGTGAGAAATGGTGATTTGTTACTATGTGGAATGCAAGGTAACTCCCTATGGCACAGTGTATGCACTAGTTTATGAAGTATTATTCTCACATGATGCTGAGTTTGTGATGAAAGGTCTCTCTCATACTAAAACATATGAGCTATGTCAATGTTATAAAAGGTATTAAGACCCTAAGACCTATGTTATAAATTAATGTTTAAGAAAGATTTAAGATACTTCAAAAAAGAAATATTAGCTTAGAACTAAGTGAACTTGACAATGGGAGGTGTTTCTTCACAAAAAGAAGGTAGGTTCACACAATTATGTCTCATGAGATTGAAACTACAATACTTTTCGCATAAAAATGGTTTCTAGAAAAAATCTCCCTGTTCCTTAACTAAGTAACCCTAGATGTTATCATAAATGTTATGCCCTACCTTGGCAAGTAGGACACCCTCATTTTGGTGTGAGGGGAAGATAACGGATTCCATGTAGCTCGCATGGTTTATCTCGGTAAGTGAAAAGTTTTGCGAATGCTAAAATTGAATGAGTGAAAGTGAGAAGATGAACTCTAGCAAAACTACAACTTCACGAATGCTACTTAGTTTAGGTACTGGTATGGGACTTTACATATACATTGCACAAGTGAGTCTTATGAAGAGTTCTAGGGTGGGTTCTTCATGTATACTTTTTATTAATGATGTTGGTATCACTTATTATGATGATGTCCAAAATAAGTAACAACGCTTGTGATCTACTGGATGATTTTCTTAGTGTGTGTAGGGTTATGGGGCTTCACATATACATTGCACTAGTAGATTTGAATTGGGGGTTAGGATTTCTTATGAATTATTGATGAGATGAACTGATAAATGAAATATTGAACTATGGCCTTATTATGATGCTACTCGTAATTATGGATATGTCTTCTTTTATCGTATGGATTTGATTATGTGCTATTGGAATGTGCATAAAGCCTTTCAAAATTACTATAAAATGTTTATAACCAAATGTCCTTCTGTGCATGTTTTAAATGTTTTACCTGCATAGTTTCAATACTTAGTACATGTGGTTTGAACTAACCCATATTTTTTCCATTTTTCTACATAAGTGTAGGTGCGGGACGATGAGTTGTTCTAATCCATTCTTCATGAAACTTGATTACTATTCCCTAGTTTGTGAGTCCTCTAATCCTACAACGGAATTGTTTGATTCTAAATCTACTTTCACTTTCCTTATTGAAAGACTATGTTGTATTTCATATAATGATACTTGTTATTGATGTAAGGTCTAGGTCCCAATTCTCATACTTTTATGTATAGATGGTATTGTGAGACAAGTTAGTTTCTATATTTATATATGAAATGATGTTGAACTCCAATTTAAATTTTTAAATTTTTTATGCTTTTCGTCTATTATATACAATGATGAATTCCAAGGGCTTTTCTAAGACCTTTTCGAGGTCGAAGACACCATTTATGACTAGGGATGCTCTTGGGTCGTGACGATAAGTTCAGAGATACTTTAGAAAATTACCTCTTTTAAGAGGGTATTTGAGAATTTACCTCAAAACAAAGAAATAGTATGTTTTGTATATTTGAGCATAAGAATAGATTTATTGGGATAACTATGGAGAACCAATATTGGGATGTGTTCATACAACGGAAAATTCCCATAAACAATGTTTGAAAACATAGGTAAAAAATTATACTTTTTTGATAAATCTGTATTTCTTAGTGGATCCTCATAATTGAGAGGTTCTATAACCCAACACCGCATATGAGGTTCTGGAAGCGTAGCGAGTTGTTGTATCAACATAACAAATATTGATGGTTTTCGATTAGAAAATCACCCAATAGAGTAAAGGTGTATTTTAATATATCACTCATTATGTTGAGTTCAGAGATGTATAACCATTTAGAAAAGCTTTAAATGATTTAACTCCTTTATTTCTTTACCTCTATCTTGAGTATTTTTACATATTTCCTTCCTTTCATTTGATTATTTTGCTTTAGCTATATAACATAATCATTCATTAAATGTACTCGTGTCATTTGTCATGCATATGTTTATGATACAGACTCATAGTCATAAACATCCTCCTCATTGAGATCACTCTACACTCCAACTATCTTTTAAGAAGCCTCCTTACATTTCGGAGGACTTCATATTTACTTTCTAGTTGCTAATTTGTAGATGTTTTCAGCCTTCTCCCGACATCCTTCTTTAATAACAGAGGCTTCATAGATAGATAGAGTGGATGTGTATTTCAATATTTACACTTTCCTAATTTAATGATATTCTCAATTTAGTTTAACTGATTTAATTATGTTGAGCCTATCATAGCTTGTCTAAATCTTTGACTAAGTAGTCAGCTGGGCAGAGGGTTCTATTTGGGACAAACTATGGTTTGCAAGTGTAAACCACATCTATAGTGTAGGCTCGGGGCTTAAAAAAATTGTATCAAAGTATTACGCTTAAGAGTCCAAAGGTGTCTATGAAGAGTTGTCTAGTAGAGTCCTTCTTTTTAGTGTGAATCCCACCACATCTATCATGAGAAAGCTACGACATCAACAAATTTATCACTTTCTTTTCCTGTAACACAGACTTATTTGTGTCTTTCAGATCATGCATCCATGAAATGTTATTTGAGGATGTACTTTTAGGAGGAATGTCAATTCTAAAGGTCAAGAAAATCCAAATGGACCAGAAGTGCAACCGTCTCAGCAAGATCTTACATATGTTGAGTTTAGGAATGATATTCATATACTAGTTCAGGTTGTGAAAAATTGCGTTGTTTGATAAGGACTTACTCATCAAGATATAGTTGATACGTCCAACATTGATGATTTATTATAATTGAATGCTAGAGTGCTTTGGGTCGAAGATCGTTAGGGATCGGAAGGAATTTGTGGCGAAGAATAAGTAGTTTAGGTCTTGTTGTTGTTGAGCAGAATGGTGGGTTAGCACCATTTATAAGCTCAAAGTTATATCTATGATATGGTATTGAACACTTAAAGCAAACAGGGTAAATGAGAGCACCATTTTTGAGCTGGGATTTATTTTCTTCATGTTTTTCTTTCCTTGGGAGCTAAGGGAGCTGTAAGTCGAACAATCTTGATATAAGAAGCATCTTTGAGTCCTTGAGTTAAGTAGTTCATTCTCATAATTCCGCATGAACCCTCCAAGTTGAAAATCATGAAATCATCCATAAATATGAGATAATGAACCTTGAATCCATACATCAATTCAAGGAAAGTTAAGAGTTAAGTCTAGAAGTTACGATCAAGTCAAAGTAAAGTTTATAAAGATTTATAAACTCTTTAACAAATGTTTTAACTTTGTTTTAAAGACTTAAATTTCAAGTCAAGACAGAGTAAATAGTTGAGTTGAATTCTCAAAAGCTATAAGGGAACTAATTATTCCCTAAGAGTTAAGTTTCAAGTTAAGTAAAGAATAAGGTTGAGTTTATTTCTCAAAACTTATAAGGTAACTAAGTATTCCCTAAGAGTTTATAAATCTTTTCACATTTAAGTTGTCAAAAGATTTTTGAACAAGAAAAGGGGAACATTGGTTCCAAAATGAGATTTTAAAGCTCTAAGGATTCAGTAAATTATCTCAACCCAAAGGAAGGAAGTTTTATCAAAAGCATGATCTAAAGTATATTTTGGGAGTAGTATTGAGCATTGATGTGGGAATGAGATTTCATATTAACTAAAGTCTCCATGTAAACCATGTAGCTTTCATGGGTATTAACGGCTAATACTTTTCAGATTATCACGTGACTTTATCCAGTTGATACACTAGGTTGGAGATGTTCTATGCGACGACAAAGTATATGACAGTTTTGGCAGCGTGGATGAGATGTTGTATCACCACTTAGGCACATAGTGGTGGTTGTCGGTTAGAGAAACTCCCACAGTATTAATTACATGAATCCTCAAGGGGTTCTACTTTGTATGAATGGAGGTTTGGACTTCATTCATGCATTGCACAAGTAGACTTTGAGAAGGAACATGATATATTTTTATGATATTACTATCTTGAGTTAACATAATGTTTTTAAACACCTTTTCTTTATATTGAACTTGATTTAAATTGATTTATATTGAAATCAGTTCAGTTAAGTATCATGAGCTGAGTATTCTAAGTCGAGTATCCTTAGTCGAGTATCATATCTTTGAGTTCAATCTTTAATCTTTGAGTTCAGTGTCTTATTATTGAGTATTCATTGAGTTTCAACTTTTAGAAGAGGTTAATATGTTTCCATCTTTTCATGTAAGGATCGAGCTTATGTTATGCTTTAGAATTCCCCTTACATGCTCCTACATTCCATGTAATGAGTGAATTGGTCTGCATCTTCTCATGATGCAGACATATGTATATTGGATCATACACGTGAGTTCCGTTGATATCATATGGTGTTTGAGTTAGCAATGGTGAGCCTCATTACTGCTAGAGGATTTCATTTACTTTCAGCAGTTAGGAGGTCGTGGGTCTTATCACGACTTCCATCATTGTCATTTTGAGACTTCTTCGATAGTCAGTTTACTTAAGAAGTACGTACTATTCATTTATCTTATTAAATGTTTTAAAGACTATAGTTGCCTATTTTATGGAGAGATGAATACTTAATTTCTATCCAAAGTTTTCATTTGACTTAAAGCTTTTTATTTTAGTTCATGAATCTTTATTCAATTTTTTAGCTTTGTATGGTTAAGTAAGTCTTCCACTTGTAGTCAGCCAAGATGAGGATTCACATGGGGACCATTGAATGTCGACCACGTCCAGGGTGTAGATTGGGTCGTAACAATATTTTACCCCCCATTCTTCATTTTCTTTCATATGATAATCTTAATGAAAACATTGATAGCATCTACATCCTTGTTCATTGCCAAAAATAGAGGACAATATGATTGTCAGTTAATGTGGATCAAAAGTCTTTTAGCTTCTATATTTATGTTTTCTATGCGAACTTGCAGAAAAACTATTGTAAAATTTGCGTGATATAGATCTAGAAGAAACCATTGCATGCTATCAGTCTTAATATGTTTATGTGCATTAGTAAGTTCTTTGTTTTTTTTCTCTGTCTCTCATTTTAGCATAAAAGGTTGGACTCTCCGTTAGAAAATCAGAAAGACATGTCTCTCATTTGGTTCCTATTTTTCTGCACTTAGTTGTTGTAACTCACTTGAATAAAGAGAGCTTGCAGCAATACAATAAAGTAGCACTTGCTCGATTCTTTTTTGGTTATTCTCTATCTTTGTACTGAATATTATTGTAACATTTTATATCCGAGTCAACAAGAGAGTTTTTGATATCCAGTGTAAGTGTTGGTCCTACGTATTGAGATTTTTTTTTTGTAGTACATTTCAGTAGAAAAAAAATATGGGCCTCTAAAATTTTGGTTAGAGCCTATTATTCCACAAATTCGATGGTTATTACAACAACCCCCCCCCCTTGGAGGGGCCTGCTTATGGAGAAGTCCTTCAAGCCGAGGAATCTAGCCAGTGTAGTACTAGTGGCAATGATCCAATGGCTGGTACCACCTTGTCGGACGTACAAAAGGTTAAGTGGGGACTGTTTAAGGTTGAAAAAACTAGGCCAAAGAATATCTTTCCAAAGATATTACTCGCTCAATATCTGGAGACTATTCTTTGCAAGACTTCTAAACAATAGGGATTTCAGAAGAAGAATATTAGGGAACTGCGAAGGCAAAAAGGGCATTAAACACTTCTAGCTAATTTGAAGACATTATGAATGAAGATGAGAGAATCAATTTCAGATTACTTTTCAAGGACTATTTAAATAAAAAATAAGATGCGGATTCATTGTGAAAAAATGGCAGATGTCGCCATTATTGAAAAGATTTTTCGCTCCATGACATCAAATTTCAAGTTGTTTGTTAAATTTATGAATCAAGAGATACCACTAAACTTTAAATTGATGAATTGCAGAGTTCACTTTTGATTCATGAGTAGAAAATTAATTGACAAAGAAGTGAGGCATAAGATCTTCAAGTCTCATCCAACTATAACTCTTCAAAAGGTGGTGATCACGGAAAAAGAGGAGTGAGAGGAAACAATTGTGGTGGTGGGAGGCACTCTGACAACAACAATAATACAGGTAATTATAAGCAAAATTCAGTCAAAAGGAGTGGTCAAATGGTATAATCTACAGTTTGTGACGAGGAGGCTATTTAAATCAAAATGCATAATAAACTCAACAGATGCTGGGGATGGAAATCTAATTTGCAGTTGTAGAAAGGTGGAAGTGATTAGTAGATCCTCTGGAATGGCCTATCAAGAGAAAGAAAAAGCGAAGGATTCAGCAGAATATCTTGTACTTAGACACAGGTTGCAGCCACCATATGTGCAGAAACAAGTCACCTTTCTCCATATTAAATGAGTCATATCGAGATTCTCTGAAGTTCGAAAACGATTCAAAAGTTGAACTCACGGGAAAAGTGTTGTGTTTTATTTGCCCTAAATTTCTTACTATAAATAGGTTTTCCTTTTAGGAAAAAGTTTTGGATTGGCTAACCCTATTTCTAGTAGGAAAAGGTATAGGATTCTATAAATAGAGACATGTTCCTTCTAACTTAATAAGCATTCACTATGTTGTCTTAAATACTTTGTGAGTTTTTGTTAGGGGGAGAATTTATGGGTTACAAGCTTGATATAGTAATAACTTGTGTAAACTCCCATGATCTGATGTGAATTAGTAGAGGTGTTTCTCTATGTATTTTGTACTCTAATATTATAGGTGATGCTCTTCTCCTTGTGGCGTCGGCGATTGACTGAACCCGTTAAATTTTGTATTTGAGTATATTTCTCGTTGTCTTCTTATCGTGGTCTTTGGAGGTTTTCTTTGTTAGCTTCCGCCATTTACACCTGCTTTAATTACAGTCCTAACTAGTGGAAATTAGAGACAGATTCACTGATGGAGTTAGGTTTAGGGGTTTGATAATCGATAATGGAACCAGGTAGAAAGAAGTGTCATTGGTTGGGGGTGGTGTAGTGATAGCCGCAACCTTTTTGACCCAATGAATGCGGGATTTTGTTGAAGAAATTGTTGTAGAGAGGTTATCTGATGTTGAGACATAAATTTGCAAAGGAGATTATGGAGAGGAGAAAGAAGTTGTTGAAGATAAGTGAAGAAGTGGACAAATTATTTGTCAGAAAATTCAGGAAGAAGGGGAGATTTTGTTGGGTTTTATTTCCCTAATATTTACCATAAATAGGTTTTCTTTAGGAAAAGGTTTTAGGATGGGTAATCATTTTTTTCAGTAGGGAAAAGGGATGTATAGGGGACTCTATAATAGAAACATGTTCCTTCTAACTAATCAAAATGCACAATGTAAGGTTCTTAAAGGCTTTGAGAGTTTGGTTTAGGGAAAAATTTATGAGCACAACCTTGATAGTTATTCATTGTGTTAAACCTCCCCATTGATTCCGAGTGAATTGGTGAGGTTGTTTCTCTCTTACTTTGGTACTCATAATTATAGTCGATTGCTCATTTTCTTTTCTTTGGGGAGGGTCGATGACCGAAAGTTAAATCTTTGTGTTTTTGATATATTCTCGTGTGCTTCGTACTCGTGGTCTTTCGAGGCTTTCTTTGGTTAGATGTCACATTTACACCTGGCTATTTTGGTCCTAAAACAATTGGTATAGAGCCGGATTCAAGATGGATTCAGGTTAGTGTTAGATAATCGATGATTGAACCAGGTTTGAAAGAATGTGCTCTTGGCGGGTGTAGTTCTAGCCGCAACCTTTTTGACAGTAGATAA
Organism: Solanum habrochaites; assembly: GCA_027704765.1. NCBI lineage: Eukaryota > Viridiplantae > Streptophyta > Magnoliopsida > Solanales > Solanaceae > Solanum > Solanum habrochaites. The sequence goes on from JAKWJA010002489.1 coordinate 14,415,856, forward strand.
ATATTTTGTTAGAGAAATTGTTTCAGAGAGGTTCTTGTGCTGAGACATAAATTTTGCAAGCGGAGATTATGGAGAGAAGAAGCAAGTTGTTGAATATAAGTGAAAAGGTGGACAAATTTATTTGTTCAGAAATCAGGAGAAGGGGGGAGGAGATTGTTGCGGTTTTATTCCAAAATATGCTTACAATCAAAGGTTTCCTTTAAGAAAAATTTTTTGGATTGACTAATTTGTTTCTAGTAGAACAAAAGGTATAGGACTCTATTAAATTAGAGACAGTCATTCTAAACTTAATCAGGCATTCACCCCAATTTAGTCTTAAAGGCTTTGGAGAGTTTTTGTTAGGGGGAGAAATTTTCTATGGGTCAAAGATTGATTACATTATCATTGTGTGAACCTCCCAGGTATTCCGAGTGAATTATTGAGGTTGTTTGTCTCTGTATTTTGTACTCTAAATTTATTGTCGATTTCTCATCCTTCTTTGTGGCCGTAGGTCGATTGACCGAACCACTTAAATCTTTGTGTGTCTTTTGATATTTTCGGTTGTCTTCTTACTCGTGGGCTTCGAGGGTTTGCTTGTAGCGTCAGCATTTCACCTGCTTATTTCCGCGTGCTAACAAGTGGTGATAGAACCAGACAATGATGGAGCAGGTTAATGGGTCGATAATCGATGATGAACCAGGTTAGAAAGAAGTGTTAATCTTGGCGGGTGGTAGCTCTAGCCGCAAACATTTTTGACAGTTAATGAAGATTTTGTTGGAGATAATGTTTTCAGAGAGGTTCTCTGGTGTGAGACATAAATTTGTACATGAGATTTTGGAGAGGAGAAGTAAGTTGTTAGAAGATTAAGTGAAGAAGTGGAACAAAAATTTATTTTGTGAGGAAATTCAGGCCTAAGGGGGAGATTTTGTTGGGTGTTATTTGCCCTACATTTCTTACCATAAATAGGTTTTCCTTTAGAAAAAGGGTGTCTTATCTAATATTGTTTAGTAGAAAAAGGTATAGGACCTCTAATAAAAAGAGACCGGTTCATTCTATTAATTCCGCATTCTCACAATGTTGTTGAGGAAATTGACTGTAGTTTGAAGTGTTAAAGGAGAATACTATGGGAGAATATAATAGCGATCTAGGGAAGAGTACTAATACTAATAGGACTAGGAGAAAGGCGTACTCATCTATAGGACTAGGATTAGACACAGAAACTTACTAATATTCTTTGATATATTTATTTCAATACAGCTGTTATTATCCCCCCTAAGCTAAGATGAGCGGGGAAGCGAACGGAGCTGTCGAACTGAGGTGGTAATCGTGCTGTCGGCTCGGGAGAGGCTTGGTTAGAATATCAGCGGTGTTCTCAGTGGGTACATACTGAAAGTCCTGGTGCAGCCGGAATTTCAGGCGAACAAGAGATAATCGTATCAACTGCTTCCATCTGGGTTTGGTAGGACGGAATTCTTGGCAACACAGTGGTGATTTGTTTCACAATAGAGAGAAGGACGTGTGAGTGGCGCGGGAGTTCCGCGAAGGAATATATGGACCACATGGTTCAGCAAAGCAAGATAGAACGAGAGACCTTGGGTTGTTTTTTGTCACCAGAAGATCAGGTTCGGCCCCAAAAAAAATGAGAAAACCCGTATTGTAGATTTTCTGTCATTTTATCATACCCAATCTGAATTCTGAGAAACCCCGAGCTCCAAGGCCCCAGGTCGAATGAGTAAAACCACGCCAAGAGTGCAAAAAAGTACCTAAGAATGCGTTTTAGACACATGTAATCATGTTCACTGGTTGATGCATTGCGCTGAGAAACTAGGTTGACAGCAAACTGGAGTCAGGACGGGTAAATGGCCAGATACTGGTAAGAGCCCCAAGAGGCTGCCGATAGGAGTTAGTGAGGCTGTGTGTGTGTGCCGTGCTGCTGACCGCGTACGGCGGACGGAGATTGCCCTGCCGACCGCAGCAAACCCGCGACCTACGCTTTTCTATAGTGAGCGCCGCGGCTCCCCTCAAACCGCACCACTGGCCACCGCGAGTTAAGGATTTAGGTGAGTCGGCGGGGGCTGGCTCCATATAAAGTGGCTTCTCGGAGAGAAAGAAGTTTGCTCTCCAAATCCATGTGATTCTCACTTTTGTAGCCATAAGGAAGAGTAGCAGGTCAAGGGCGTTGGACTGATGCGAAACGCTGTTTATTTAGAGTAAGATGATTGGAGCACTCGAACGACGGCACATGACGAGATATTTTTCAGGATGATTTCGTTCGGTCTGTCGAGGGTGTGATGGATGGTGGAGACCTCGTTAAATACTCGCCAAGTTTCGTGTCATTGGCATTGTGTGGAGACGACCGCAATTGAAAAATATGAGAGTGGGAAAGTGATGCATAGGTGTGCGAGGTCGTCCATAGGGCGAAGCAGTTGTGTAGATAGACGTTTTCTAAAAACGTGGAGAGATGACTGCATCAACATTGATCGGATCTGGCCATCACGGTTTCCAGGCGCATGGGCCGGATTGGTTTTTTTTCTGATTTGTCCGGGTCGGTGATGACGACGGCGGCGGTTCTGTGCTTCCTCGATGTATTTGAAGAAGGAATTGGCCTCAAGGGGCTGCTAAGAACGGTGATTTGAGTAGGATTATTTATGTCTGATAATTTTTGTGGGAATCAGGGCAGAAGATGCTTAGAAGGAGTTAACGCCAGAAGGAAGTGAATCGAGAGGATCACACTCGGTTGTCATGGCTGCCGCGCCCAAGAGAAGAGTGGGAACCGATCAGTTCCCAAAGAGAGAAAAAAAAACTAGAGAAAAGAGGAAAATCTAGTTTTCGGCTCTTGATACCATGTACGGAATATGATGTTATTGAAGTGTTAAGGAAATAAAGGGGAGATATGATAGGAGAATAGGAAGGCGTATTAATCCTAATAGGGGGGAAAAAAAATAGGATTAAGGGTACAATCCTAATAGGGAATAGGGATAGAATTAGTACACAGAAATACTAATATTATTTTATACTTACTTATTTAAATACTATCTGGTATGTAGGTGTCTTAAAGCTTGAGAGTTTTGGTTAGGGGGAGAATTTATGGGTCACACAGCTTGAGACGTTATCACTTGTGTGAACCCCCATGTATTCCAAGGGAATTTGTTGAGGTTGGTTCTCTCTGTTATTTTGTACTCTCATATTCTAGGGGATGCTTCATCTTCCTTTGTGGACACAGGTCGATTGACCGACACCACGTCAATTCTTGTGTTTTTTGATATATTTCTCATTGTCTTCTTACTCATGGCCTTTCGAGGTTTGCTTTTCTAGCTTTTGCTTTTACACCTGCTTATTTTTTATCCTAATAAAAAGGAAAAGTAACCATACAAAGTAAAAGAAATAATCCTCAAATATTCTCTGATGTCCTTTATGTTCTAGAGTTAACATCAAATCTTTTGAGTCTTCGTCAGTTGCAAGAAAAAGGACATGAGTCTCTCATTAAAAATGGATTTTTCGGATTCACGATGAAAATTTAAGCTTAATTGCTCAGTTTAAATGACTTCAAAAAGAATATATTCTCTCTATCTCAATAATATAGAACAATCATGCTTCTTAACAAAACAAGGAGATGACGCTTTGTTGTGGTATTTTCTTTTTGGCCATCTTAATTTCGCTGGATAAAAGACCTTACAATAGAAGAATATGGTGATTGATCTTCCTTAAATTTTAGCTCCATCTTAAACTTGTGAGGAGTGTCTTGTTAGCAAATAGTGCAACTCTTTTCAAAAAAGGGTTCATGAAGAAGTAAGAATGAACTGGAACTTGTCCATTCTGATATTTGCGGAACGATAAGACCATCTTCTAATGGACGTAAAATCTATAAAATCGCCTTCATTGATGATTTTACTCAGAAAAGTTTGGTATAATTTTTGAAGGTGAAATATGAACCTTTTAAAAGATTCAATGTGCTTGTTGAAAAAGAGATTGGTAGCCCAATAAAAGTATTGCGTTCAGATCGTGGGGGAGAATATAACTCACATGAATGTCAAAGTTTTATTGAGCTTCATGGAATCAGAAGGAAATGTACAACATCCTACTCGCCCTAAAATATTGGAGTATGTGTGAGAAAAAACCGCACTATCATGTACATGGTGCGGAGTATTTTTACAAGCATGCTGTTTCAAGAACCTTTGGGCCTGAAGTAGTCAATTGGGTTACTCATATCCTGAATAGATGCCCCACATTTGCAGTTTAATACATGACCCGGAGAAAATATGAAGCGGGCAACGACCAACGGTACATAACTTTAGAATAGTTGGGTGCAGTGCATATTCGCATATTCCTGATCAAAAATGAAAGAAACTAGACGATAAGGGAGAAAAATGTATTTTTCTCGGTGTTAGTGATCAGTCAAAATCTTACAAGATTTATAATCATAACACTAAGAAAATAGTTAGCCGAGATATCGTATTTGATGAAAAACAGTTTTTGTCGTGGAACAAAAACTTCCATGGAAGATCAAATTCCAATATGCCTTGATGAAGAAAATAGTGAAGAAGCAACTCAGCCTCAACAACAAGTTCCAACAGTAGTGATCCCAGAAAATGCACAAGATACCAATCTAGAAAGCTGTGGAACTTCACATGTTATGAATGAGAAGAGAGAAGAGAGAAACTATAGCTGATTCATGTGCCCCTCGTGCTCGAAGAAGGCCAGCATGGATGACAGATTACAATGTAAAAGGAATTGATCAATCCAAAGATCCTCTTAGTCATTTTTCTCTTTTTTCATATTGTGATCCACAAATTTTTAAAGTGCTCTCAAAGATGAAACATGGCGACAGGCAATGGATGATTAAATTGTAGCCATTGAGAAAAATGATAAATGGGAGCTTCCTGATCTACCAGTTGGACACAAAATGATCGGGGTGAAATTGCTCTATAAAACTAAACTAAAGGAGAATGGAGAGATCAACAAGTACAAGGCACGTTTAGTGGATAAAGTCTACAAATAAGAATTTGTGGTGAATTACGGAGAAATTTTTGCTCATGTTGTCAAACTTGATACAATCAGACTGGTGATTGCATTGGCTGCGCAAAATTCATGGTGTATTTGTCAATTGGATGTGAAGTCGGCTTTTCTACAGTGAGACTTGCAAGAACATGTATTTATTTTCAAAGTTTGCTTATTGAACAAGGCTCTATACGGAATAATACAAGCACCTAGAGCTTTGTATAGTCGTATCAATGCTTATTTTCAAAATGAAGGTTTTCAAAAATGTCCACATGATCATACTCTATATACACAGTGTGAAGATGGAGCGAAAATATTGATGGTATGTTTATATGTAGATGATCTATTTTATGTGGGAAATGATAGATTCATGTTTGAAAAGATCAGAAGTTCAATGATGCTTGAGTTTGATATCTCTGATTTTTGAATTATGCATTACTTTCTTGGCATAGAAATAGTGCAATCAGTTGAAGTGATGTTTATTTCTCAAAAGACATATGTGCGATAAATTTAAAACGGGTTTCAAATGAGCAATTGCAATCTTGTCACAAAGGATCTTGGAGGACAGAGGATCAATGTCACTTTTTTCAAACAAATTGTGGGAATTCTGATATATTTGACAGCAACAAGGTCGGACATTAGTCAATCTGCATGTCTCATTAGTAGATTCATGGAGAATGTAAAAGAATTGCATGTTTTGTATGCAAAAAGGATCCTTCGATACTTAAAAGGTACTGTCAACTTTGGGTTGTTGTACAAGAAGGATGAAGATACCGAACTGATCGTCTTTTCTGACAGTGATTATGCTGGAGATTTCGATGATCAAAAGAGTACTTCATGTTATATGTTTATGCTGAGTTCAGTGTCATGGTCATCAAATAAACAATAAATTTTCACTTTTTCAACAACTGAAGTTGAGTTTGTTGCTGCTACTGCATGTCCGTCGCAGGCCATTTGGCTATGAAATATTCTTGCGAGCTTGCATTGCAATATCAACCAAGAAAGAAACACACATTATTGTGACAAACAGTTCTGCTATAAAGTTGTCACAATTAGTATTTCATGAGAAGGCAAGAGATTGATGTAAGATTTCATTAGTTTAAGAAATCTTATTAAAGAAGAGTAATTATCTATCTATACAGAAATGTGAAGGTTTAGGTGATGAATTTAAAAAAAAAAACCTAAGAATGCATCAGTTGTTGAAGATTTAGGAATACTTGAGTAGTCCTATGTTTAATGGCTTCTGATAATATGTAATGAATGTTCGAGAACTTCAGTTAATTTTAACGAGGGAAACGTTAAAATACGTGACTTTGTTGCTACTCCTCGGTTGGAGTTTGTGGGTAGTAGGTATCGATTAATAGGTGTAGTTCTGATTGTATAGTTTTTGATTTAAGTAAGGTAAACAGCTAGGATATCTTTCACTTTGAATGTTTAATAATTGATTAAGCTTCCAGTTTACGTGTTGGTCTTTTTCTCGCAATTAGGATGTAAACTCACTTGTAATAAAAGATGATGCTTTGCAGCCGTACAATAAAGTAATACTTGCTCGATTCCATTTTGGATATCCTATGTCTTTCTACTGAATATATTATTGTAACAAAATGTGATATTTGAAAGAAGGTAATTTCTTCATCCTGTTGTCTTGAAAGTAAGTACTCTTAGAAATCCAACTTACATGCCTCTTAAAAGATTTGTTAGAGTACTATTCCACCAATGAAATATATGAAATTTCCAGGTGGGATTGAATTAAATAGGAAGAAAGGTACAAACCGGGAAAACAAGAGTGTACCTTCAGTAGAAAGACATAGAATATCCAAAAAGGAATCGAGTGTACCTTCTCGGATTATGGGGCCAAGTCAGGGTTAGTTTAGTTGAAGAATTATTTATATACTTGTTCTTTCGGGTGCTTTTATTGTATTCCTCTCTGACCTCTGTTTATTTCTATATCTTCTAATATTGTTTTTACCTTTCTTGATCCATTATCCTATGATGCCTACTACGTATGTGTTGTTCTGATATCATGCTACACCATGCATTTGTTTCGTGATGCGGGTCCGAGCACTAGTTAGGATTTATAAGTGAAATTAGGGTTCATGAATTGTTGGGTAGGAATTTGAATTTCATGCTTTGAAATTGGTCGAAGATAACCATTAAAGCTCGAAAGTTATGATTTTTTGAATTGGATTTACTTGACAGTCATCGCGTGACATAGCAATAACACGAAAATTGAGTGACCACTTTTGTCCATAGCTAACGAACATTGGAGTTCTGTTTAAAATGGAAGGGAAAGAGTGAGAGAGGGAGGCTTCAGGCGCTGGGAATTTCTGTGGAACGTGTGGGGGGGGGGAGGCTAACACAATATAAACTAAAAGGGTATTTTAGGTAAATAATAAAGATAAAATGGATTAGGGATTGTCAAGAGGGCTGATGGGTTGATGGTTGGATTGCTCCATCTGGGCCATTCCTTTTTAGGGTTGATTTGTAGATCTGATTTGTTATTCAGTAACCATATTATTGAAGTATTTCTTGGGTCTTTTCGTTCTTTAAATCAATTGATTTGAGATTATAATTGAATAACTACTATTATATACAATTAGTATGTAGAAGTACCAATGCATAAAATCTTTTCTAATGATTTATATTTATTTATTAGGTATGAAATTTGAAATAAATTGTCGACAATCAATTAAAATTAAATACAAAGTGATAGAAGTGACTTTTTGATTAAAAATGTATTTTATTAGTAATTCCAAAAAAATTTACAACGATTTTATAATAATTATGTTAATGAAGATCGTATGAATAACGTAATATTTTGTTAACAGCTCAGAAGCTCAACCTAAAGTAATTTAAAGAAAGGAGGGTGAAATATGGTGTTCAACACTTGTCCCTTTTTTAGCATAGACGATAGAAAAAGAAGTTGACAATGTGACTAATTTTGTCCCGACCAATAGCAATGAAATGTAGTGAATGATTAATGTGAAAAGTCCTACATATCCCAAACAGCAGGACGTAAGTTTAGTAGAATTCAAGAGTAGATCATTAACCATTGGGACTGAGTTTGACTCTCAAACAAAATGTCCCGATTAACTACTTTGAGAAAGTTCTACGTTGCATTATGTCTCTTGCTTTTGCATGTAGATTATTCTTCCTGTAAAGTCTAACATACCAATTAGAAATGTTTTGTAAAACATAAACATTTAAATAACTCAATATTAAGAAATTTAAAAATTAACATCAACTTCTCCTATATATTTAAAAATAAATAAATGATAAGTCTATCTGCGACGATGGGTTGTTTCTCATAATGACAAAAATGTTGCTTTTTCAAGCCGATGTTTAACATATCATGCAACTGATATTTAGATATTAAAATAAAGAAATAATTAAGAAATTGTGAGATGTCTCATTAATGACAGATGGAAAATGTCTTATTAGGGTGACTAAACCAATATGTCCTATTTGTGGGCGGACGAAGCTAATATGTTCTCTTTTAGGTTTAATAAACCTATTACATTCTACTTTAGGATGGATACACCCAATGCATTCTATTTTAGGGTAGACAGACTTAATGTATCCTATTAAATAAGACAGGATGAACCCAATATGTCATATATTAGGGTTGACAAACGCATTATGTCCTATTTCAGGATGGACGAACCCATTCTCTCCTATATTATGATAGACAAACCTAATATGTCCTACTTTAGGTGGATGAATACAACATATCCTATTTTAGGGTTGATTAATCCAATGTATCCTATTTTAGGGTTGACGAACACAATATATCTTATTTGAACGTTGAGTTACTCGAGATTTCCACATTTATTGTGGACTTACCCGATATATCTTTTTTTACGGTGGATTAAACCAATATATCCTTTTTTAGGGTGGAAGATCTTGTTATCTCGCTGACTTAGTAATATCAATTGATGCTAAGCAGAGGACTTGGTGCGATTTCTTTGCAGTAGCCAACATGGATAATTTAATATGGACAGTCTGTTGTAGTGCCTTTACAGGATTTATATAAATCCTTTGCAATTTTTATATCCAATGTGTGGTGAATTTTGTAGTAGAAAACATTAAATGTGTAGTATTTTGTATTAGTTTGTTTGGTGTCCATAATTTAAGAGCTTCAGCGTCGATAAACATTTGCGGCATATAGAAACTTGTTCTCAAAGAAAAATTATGTATTTTAAATTTTATTCTTGTTGCTATTCCACAATCTGGACCTTGAAAATTATTAGCCTTATGTTGAGCTTTGTGGTGTTATTGTTCAAGGATAAAAAAATTTAGCCTCTATATTACTCATAGCAAAAAATGTTAGTATCAAAAAATATTAGTACTTTGCATTGAACCATGATGCTTTTGCATTGAATCTGCATTTTTTGTTGCTATAGCTTTAAAAATTTTGATGATGAAAATATTCATTGCAATCTTAACTTCTATTATCATATAAAATAGAACTTTAGGCTCGCCTACGTAACGCCACCAAAAACTAGATTCTCTTTAAACTTATATTGTTTCAAAAATTAGTCTTTTTCTTTCATTAAAAGATGTGATTTTTATGAAAAATTGTGACTCTAATAAAGAGTTGCAACTTTTATCAAAAGTTATGACTTTATATCAAAACTTTTGAATGAAGAGTTGCGACTTTTATGAAAAATTGTGACTTGAATGAAGAGTTGCGACTTTATGAAAAGTTGTAACTTCTATCAAAGGATGTGAACTTTCCGAAGGGTTGCAACTTTTTCAATTAGTTGTATCCCTTATGATAAGGGACAATAAATAGTTGTCCACAATATCCTTTGTGTCTTTAAATAGTGGGATTTCCTCTCATTAAAAAAAATAATGATCTTCTTCTTCTTCTTCTGCAAAATAAATAATTGTATACTTTACTCCTATTGTGTGACTTACTACACACCATTGTTTTTGTATCAATAAGTTGGTGAATAAAATTGTTCCATTCTTAGAGGATGTAATTCTTTAGATCTCTGGTATTGGAGAAGAATAGTTTTCTAAAGATAACAATGTGCATTCATTGGACTCAATTTTTTCCTTTCTATTTCATTCTATTTTTACATATTTTTGAATGTTTTTTTACACTCATTAATTTATGTGTATGATATGAATTGTTATTTTTGAGTAGATATTTTAAACTCTGCTTCTATGTTTCTTTAAAGTTATTGTCTCCCATTATAATGAACTTATATGCATATATTACATATATAAATTGTGCGGAAAATAATTATTATACTCAATTCAAATAATCTAAATTTTGATATTATATATTAAATTTTATAATTTAAAAGTACTATATATAAGCTTATATTGTCCATTTTAACATAGATATATGATTATGCAAGTTATCAATTGAAATGTTAACAAGTTTTTGAAGAAATTCTTTATGCAAGTTAAAAAGTTTTAATTGTTTTTATATTCAAGCGTCTCTTTTTAATATGTTAACAAGTTTTTGAATTTTCTCCTAAGACATAAATCACAATAGTATAATCAATACAATTTAAATGTTTCTTTATAATATGAAATGCATTTTTATACATATTCTTATTTTTCTTCTTTATTTTCCTTTTAATGATGATTAAAGAACCAATGATTTATTATTTCTTGAGTAATTCATTTCTTGGAGGTTCTTGCGTTATATGATAATGAAAAGAAATCATATTCATGTTGGAATATTACAAATGATTTTCTAAGAAACTATTTTTCCATTATTTTAAAGAACATATATCAATAAAAAAATTAATTGCAAATTCAAATATATATATATATATATATATATAGAACCTTAGGTCCGCCTATATGGCACCACCACAAACCAGAATTCAATTTTAAATTTATTTATTGCCAAAACTAGTCTTCCCTTTCATGAATAGTTGTGACTTTTATGAAGAGTTGCGACTTTAATGAAGACATGTGACTTTTATGAAAAGTTCTGACTCTTATGAATAGTTGCGACTATTATGAATAATTGTGACATTTATTTAAAAATGTGTCTTTTATGAAAAGTTGTGACTTTAATAAAGTGATGCAACTTTTATGAAAGGTTGTGACCTTTTCGAAGAAAGAATTTCCTATTAATTTATTTATTTAAAAAACTATTCTTCCCTTTTCATGAAAAGTTGTGGCTTTTATGATAAGTTGTGACTTTTATGAAAAGTTGTAACTATTATGAAGAGTTCCAACTTTTATATCAGTATTTGTAACTTTTCTTTAAAATTGTGACTTTTATAAAGAGTTGCGATTTTTATTAAAGCTTGTGACCTTTCCAATAAGGTTGAACTTTTTCAAAAAGTTGTGACCTTTCCGATAAGGCACAATAAATATTTATTCACACTACCCTTTGTTATCTATAAATAGAAGGATTTGCTGCTACTATTATTTGTAGGTTTTTTTTCGTTGGTAGTCGAATACAATTACGTTGATTAAGCTTCTCCTATTAAAAAAAAAAAGTTTGTTTCAATTCCTCAAAGTTTCATCCTCATATTTCATGGAGGCTTAATTTTTACATGAAAGAAGAACTGATTCATGTAATTATGCAATTTCTTTTTAACTATTATTGGTTGACTTTATCTTTAACTTTTGTCAAAAGTTTCACGGAAGATGGAATTGAAAATTGATTTCTCTTTTTAATATATATAATAATTAATTCCGTTTGTAAAGGTTCTCTTTTATAATAAAAAAAAAAATTGGGGGTTTATTGCAATAATCATGTTACTATACTACTCTGCTTCTTGCACCTTCAATTCCATGCCTCCAAAATTTGTTGAAATGGTTTAATTCATTACATTTGGTTCTTCGTAAAGAAAGCTTTTATTGTTTCACTATTATTTGTGTTTTTTTTTCCTAGGAATGAATGGAAATACATTAATTAAACCTCTTTGAATACGTTTCACTCCCTCTATTTTCACTGAAGCTTACTCCATCATAAACCGTAGCCAAACTGGATTCCTGTACGTTAACACTTTTTTATTTTTAGTTGCTATTTGGATGACTTTTTGTTAACTAACTTACTACCCGTTAAATTTTTTAGTGAGGGTGATTAAAAAATTATCTTTTCTTTTGTCCCTTTCTACAGATCTTTTCGGGAAAATTGCTTGTGCATCTGTTATATTTGATAGAACATAACAACAAATATGTTATAACTAATGTGAAACAAATGCTGAAGTTTGTTAAAAGAATCAAGTAGATTCCTCTATTTCTTGCCACGGTTAGTATATTATGTTGATTATTTTTTTAGATGGAAATAATGTGTATGTCATTACACACTTGCTAGAATATAAGTATAATACACAATTATCCATTGTTTTAAAAGATCGCAAGTTAGTAATTCCATTATTCTTCGCCCTCTCATTTTTGGGCAATAATAAGAGATCGATTTTTTTTTTTTTTAAAACTAACGCAATGATCAAAAATAGACGTGTAAGCCAAAATAATTTTGTTTATTATGGACAATAAAAATGGCAACATTAAACACCAAGAGTGGCTAGATCTTTTAATCGACATGAATGATGATATTAGATTCACGTTGTATAAAACTGTAGGGACTTTACAAAGTATCAATTGCCTCTGAAAATAAATAATTAGCGAGAATTATACATATTATTGTCGTTAAAGATTACAAATTTATTCTATCGTGGATAGCTCTTTATTTAATTTGATAAGGTTATTTGTTAAGTTTTTTGTGGAAAAATGCACAAGTACCAAACGCACCTGAAAACACACTAATGCCTGAATCCCATCCCAAATCCACACTATACATATACTATGTCCGATTTAACCCTCCTAAACTTTATTTTATAAGTAATACCTTCTAACCCTCCTAACAACCCTAAACTACCAACCTTCTACCCCTTTTCTGGCCTGAGACTGTTTCACTACCGTTGTAAAAAAAAACAAAACCTTCAAACACATCATTTTGCCCACATCTAGAGACACGGGTCTAAGAGGTTATAAAATTAAATAGATTAAATAAAGCGTTTTAATTAGTTTTTCCTATTACAAGTTCTAATAATAATAGAGGTTTGAAATTGGCGTCTCTATCGTTTCTATCATGAAGTAATTTTATCCTAATAGGGAATGGGATGGTATGATGCAGATCCGAGTTGGTGACCAGATGGAAGAGAAGAAGGGAAAACAAGAAAGATTGGACGTGTTTGGCTCTTAGATTTATATATTAAGGGGATAATAATATTTCGGCGCCCTCGTCCACGTGCCGTCCTGTTTCAGTCCCTTGCTTCTGCCGTACAATTTTTCTTATTTTCATTCTTTCCCGCTCAAGCCTTTTCCGTTTCCCCGTCTTCTGCCCCTTCAATTATTCATATTCTGTCTTTTTGAAAAATTATGTTTTATAAACCTGTCTTTTTTTCACTTTCAGGTTTTCTCTTCTGATTGTTACGAAATAAGGTTGTCTTTATTATTATGTATTATTTGGAATTAAAGTTTATTATACCATTCTCCACAAAACGAGTAGGCTGTGAAATTGTAATATGTTAAGTGTCAAATTTTTTTGTTTAAATATCCAACTATGACCATTTCAATCACAATCATTATTCGATTCCCTCCTTTGATAGATCTTGCATTAATGAAAACACAGTAATATAACCATAAAAATGGACTATGTTGTCCCTTTTCAAATAAAGTTTACTTTCCTCCTCAATCTCCCATTCTCACATTTTTACTTATCGCACCTTCAAACAGAATCCTCCCCCCCAGGTGCCGGTTCGGGTGTTTTATCCTACCTATGTTATGGAGTGTCTTTTTAAAAAGTATCCATGAATTATACGTCATACTATACAAATAGCGAAACAAAAATTATGACAAAATCTCTGTATATGGAGTTTCAACAGAAGGAGTTTGAGGTCTTCCATTTTGCGATTAGTTCATATCTTCTTGTATGAACGTGATGTTCAACTTACTGGGAAGAAGTGTTGTGTCAAATGGAGAAGAAGTCTTGTCCTATTGTGATAGGGTCGTCGTAGGGGGGGGGGGGGGGGTTCTTTCAACTTTCGATCATGTTATTTTTTAAGGCCTTGTTCTTTATCGCTTTATTTCTGGCCTTTCGCCATTTCATTACTTCGGAACGCACTATTTCTGTGGAGAATTCTTCTACGAATATCCACCCTTCTGCCCTCTCTCCGACAATCTTTCCTGTCCACCACGTCGCCTGTCTTGTCATTCCCCTGTGTCCCCCCTTCCACCCCCTCCTCCTCTGCCCGGCTTTCCCTCCCCTCGTCCCCGCCCGTAGCCTTCTCGGGAAATATCCTATTATAATAATATATAAAAAAAAACCTTAGACCAACCTAGTTGGAGGCCAATCCAAACCTACGTTCGCTTTTATTTTTTATTTCCAAAATATAAAACGAGCATTCTCTGTTCCAATGAATATATGGCTTTTATTAAGCAGTTGCGACTTTATAATTAAGAATTGTGACTTCATGAAGTGTTGTGAATTTTACAAAAAGTTGTGATGTTTATGAAGAGTTACGACTTTACTAAAGAGCTGTGACTTTCATGAAAAAATGCGACTTTTATGAAAAGTTGCGACTATAATGAAGAGTTGCAAATTTTATGAAAAGTTGTGACTTTTATGAAAAATTATAACCTTTCCGAAGGGTTTCGACTTTTCCAAATGGTTGTAAGATTTCTGATAATGCACGATATGTTGACAAGATCGTTGGGTTAATATTTTTTTAGTCATGTTGACTTGATAACCTTATTTTAATAAGATAACATGATAAGATGTATAAACTTTGATTTTTTCCTTTAACGTTATTAAAGTGTTACTATGCAATCTTGTAGTGAAGATATATAAGTGTTTATTTTTAATAATGATATATTTTAAAAAATATTTTTCTAAATTCTCCAATTAAAATTCCGTGTGAATTCGCGGATATTTACTCTCGTTTATAAATAATTAACGGTCAATGCAAATTGACTAGTCTTTGTTTTTGGTTGAAAATTGTTTTTTGTTATATTATGAACCAAATTTCTCTCGAATCAATGTGAACCTACAATAACATAGGTAATGCAAAACCCGGAACAAGAACAGACAAGTAATCCTTATAACCGTAAAACATTTGGCAGAAGCAGTATGACCTCAAAACAACAATAGTCTGAAGGCAACTAAAATATTATGATAGTCCATCCCTCAGAACTGTGAAGTTTACAAGTACGAGCTATCTAACTAAAATCGTAGAAGTCCAAATGTGAAAGAAAAAGCTTGTCTAAAAATGCGAAAGACTAGCTACAAAGCTACCAAATGCATAAGGAGAAAAGGTAAAGTGTCCCATACCAGCCTGTTCCCACCGTAGTGTCCGATCAAATAGCTGCAAGAAGATCAAATGATTACCACCCCGATAACACTAAGAGCTCGGACCTGCATCCACGAAATGGATCATGGTGTACATTAATTATAAAACACACTTTATTCGTATGCTCATATTGGAGATGAAGGATAAAGAAAGGGTAAAACAAGGTGAAAAGGGTTTGATATACCCTCACAACTTGTCATTTGGAGCTTATATAGACCCCTTGTTATAAAAGTGGCATATATATGCCCTTACCGTTATACAAACGGCTTCATATATACCCCTGTCGTTACACATTACTCACATTCCCTTGCACAATTTACGGAAGTTAAAAAATAGTTTTAAATTATATTTATACTTCTAATTTCTTTTTAAAAAATTATTTCGGGTAAATAGGATTCTCTATCAAAGTTTCCAAGGTATATTTTAATTTTCATACATAATATTTTTTTTGACTTCTTTTATTATAATTTTGTGATGTTTCTTATTCTTATTTTTAATTTTGTTTCTTTTCATTATTCCTAGTTTAGATAGAGAAAAAATTAAACTATTTTTTTTTGTGTGTATTGTAATTTAATTTTTCGTATTCGAAAAAAAATTTTGTCACCTAACATAAAATTTTTACAAGAATATTCGTGATATAATAATTTTGATTAATCAAATATAATTCAAAATTAGTCATTGAAAACAAAAAAAGTCCAAAAAAATATGTTTGAACGAGGATTAAACTTACTCATATGGGATTATCTTTTTTTATGAAAAAAATAATAACAATTTATATTAAAAGTTTATTTTAGTATCTCTTTCGTTAAGGAAAAGGGTATAATGGAAGCCATTTTTTACAAAGTAGGGCATATATGAGCTTACTATTTCATAACAAGGGTAATCAACACTAAATTGACAAATTTGTAGGGGTAATTGCCCTTTTTCCCTTAAAACAATAATATAAGATACATAAATAAAAAGAGGTCGGAGAGGAATAAAATAAAAGCACCCGAAGGAACAAGAATAAAACAACTGTACAACTAAACTAGACCTAACTCGACCCCATAAGAAAAGAATGTAAGTCATTCCTTTTGGATTTCTATTTGTTTTCTATCTAATATACTCATTTGTACCAAAATTGATATTGGAATGAAAGTAATTTATTCATCCTGTTCTCTAGAATATGAGTACTCTTAGGGATCCAACATTCATGCATCTTCAAAGATTTGTTAGAGCACTATGCCATCAAAAAATTGTATGAAATTCCCAGGTGGGCATTGGATTAGCTAGGAAGAAAGGTACAGACCGGGGAAAACAAGAGACCTACATGTTGAAGAAGCATTTGTTATATCATTAGGTGAACAAAATATGGTTTGGGTGTCCACCTAAAACAGGGATTGTCTTTCAAGAGTTTGTGTCCACAACTTCATGTTGACGGTGACTCAAGGAAAACCAAGCAAGCCTAGAACGCAAATTTTAAATAATTTTCCTAAGAAGAGTACAATATAATATTATTTAGAATAAGTAGTATACACGAAACCTCGCAATGAAGGCTCCCATAAGTAGTATAATTTTCTTACCAAGATTATTGCGTCTATGCTAAATAATGTTATAATTTGCTCTTGTCGGTAAAATAATTTAAAATTTGAGCTCTAGACTGGCTAAAATTCCACAGAGTCACGATTGTCATGGATTTGATTGACACCACACTTTAGGGGACAATATGTATTAGTGGATATCCATCTTTCTAAATGTGCAATGATAGATCAAGGACTTCTTCGACAGGTAGATATTTCATTTTCCTAGTGTGTACATCCTTTTCCTAATTAAGACGATTCCTACCTGGAAACTTACCATGTTTCTTTGGTTGCACAATACACTGACTAATATTTGCAGAGGAATGTAACTTAGATCTATCATATGCTGCTCCATTTTCTTTTTCCAGGTGATTGAAGAAATTACCCTCTTTGCACCTTCACATTTTTTCATTCACTACAGAAACACTACATACAAGCAATACACATGTGCTTCTCACACAGCCACAAACAATATAAAAGACATAATTTCAAGAAGATTTTTTTAAAACATAAAGCGGTACATCCTATTCACAAGAGAAACATGTATAATAAAGATAATTACAAATGTAATAAACAATGGCTAATGAAAGATCAATGTATCGTTTATTGGAGGAAGCGCACACGATAAGGATCAGTAGTGAAGAACCCTACTAGAAAGATTAACAACTCGAAGAGATCTTTATGTCCATACGATGAAATCTCACGTTCCCATTTATCTTAGGTTGATTCACTAATATATTCCCATCCTAGTTATGATTTCCAAAAAGGGAAGTTAAAATGATAATCTACCTATGAAGTTTGCTTCAAGAGGAGAAACTATCTTGTGTGAAATCAAAGGCAAATAAAAAATTGAGGGGGTTTGGGACTGGGACAACGTTTCACGGTTAAAAAAACATGTAGATATAACACAATGCTATGAAGCAAGTATAGATCAACTAATCATGGCTTTCAGCTTGCCTGACTGCCCTTTGATGCTAATATTTGCTTCTTAGAAATCTATTTCATCGCTAAATTTTACAATTTTTGTTCTGCAAACTCATAAGAATAGAAATTCAAAAGTTAACCAACTGTTGATCAAGCTTAAGTGAAGCTCATACTATATTCTGGTTTTGCAATGATCAATGATCTAAATGATATCAAAGTGCTTCACTTATCTTGTTTTCTCACATATAATCAAGATTTAGATATGATAATAATGGGGAATGAGGAAACACAAAGTTAAAAGTTACATAAGGTAAATCATAATCAACAAAATCATGTTTTCATTATCATGTTGCTCACATGAAAATATCAGTAATAAATCACCTTTTTTGTAGGAAACACATATCCCGTACATTCCAAGTATTATCATAGAAAATTATTTTCCTAGAATATTATTTGGTTATATATTGTCCAAACAGAAACACCTTCAGTACTCCTCCTTAAGAAGCACTTTATGGAGGTAAATGACATCCAAATCTAATTATATAATACTAGTTTTTTTCCTGCCATTGTAAATAAAATATATTTTGCTAATATGGTTGTGGGACAGTGATGTACATCATAGATCACAATAGCTGATATATTGTTTGACTATCAAATCTGGAACATAGAACCTCACTTTTTATGAAGGACGAGAAAATTATTTGAGTAATTTAGGGAATGATTCTCTTAATTTAGCACTTTACTGATATATCCCTTGTACTAAATTCATGCTTCTTATATAAGGAAATCATACTAGGGTTTGTTGATGACCGCACATATAATTGGAAGGACACACAATCATTGAAGAAGTTACTTGTTGATTATACTCTAAATCTTAGAACGAGATTAAAGCAAATAAGTTGCAATTTCTATTGAATAACATATGATTGGAATGAGTAAGTGATGAGCAATGATTGCAAGGATCCATTGATGACACCACTCCTTTGGTAAGGAATGAGACTCAAGAATTAAATTGGAAGTGTACTTAGGGGAATGTTATTAGGCAGGAGTCAATTTTAGAATGGCTTGTTATAAGACCTAATTCAGGCCCACGTAGTGTATCTTGACTTCCAACATCTTTTATGGGTCCATTTGGCCGTGAGAACTATTGCACCAAGAGATGGAGCTACATGGGTCCTACCTCACCCTTACAATAGAGGCTAGGTGTATACACTTTTATTGATTATTCTGATGGTTCTATCACACATTCTACATTTATATGCTTAGACTTATCACACCCATAGAGGTGTTTATTATTTGCCCCTCTCATTTTAAGGGATCTTGGTTGGGTTATGTTTATTGTTTGTACCTTTCTTGCTTATGAATTTTGATTAGATTATTGTTTTACTATATTTTGTATTCTTGTGATATCGATCTGCTAGTTAATAGGTTGTGGTGTAGATTAGTTGATATTAACTAACTCTCCTGCCCTAGGGTAGGTTTTACTTTTTTGGTTATCATCGTTTTTTCTTTTTGAGTAAATTGTTGGCTTGCATTTGGAAGTACATTCTTGACTCGATTCCTTATCCTTCATATCTTGATTCTTCTCCTAATTTCTTTTCTATCATACTATACCTCCTGTTTAGTTTCTTTGATTTCTACTTACCTTATTATCTATTGAATATACTTAATTTATCTTTGGAGCTCTGTCGGACGATGTCTGTTGAGAAACACTTGTTGGTACGAGTTCTTGTTGTTGCTTTGGATCTTGTGCGGAGCAGGTTTTGGACTTCAAAGACTAGGTGAGCTCCTAGCGTTAAGTGTTCCCGGTTTCCATCTTCTTTGTCTAGTCTAGTATTTTTTTTTTTCAAAGACCATTCAATTATATGCTCTATTTTTGACTGATGACAGACCTTGGAAGTTGTTATGTGTATTATATTCATGTTGAATTCTCTTTCTCTTTTCTCTTAACTTCTTGCTTCAATTATTTATCTTACGCGTGTTGCCCAATAGTTATGGTTAAGGAAGAAGTGTTAGAATTATCTACTTGTGGAATGTAGTAGATCTTATCATGATCTAAGAATTAGGTCGTGACATTTAAAATCATAAGTTGTTTTAATTTTCCAAACAATGGTAACAAATGGGTTTTGTGTAAGAAGTGGATTTTTCTCTAAGGAGGGCCTATTGTTTATATAATGAAGACCTCAGAGATGAATGGTTTCAAATGATTTTCCTTAACTTTGGATTGTGTTTCTTTCTTTTAGTTAGTACACTTCAATGGTTTCGGATTCTATTAGGTCTCTAGATGGATTTAGGGTACCATCTGCACGTACCCAGATTATAACTAGAACAAGCTTCATTCTTTGGTGATTCCTCGGAGGTAATTTTTCATTTTTCTTTTCAATGATAACAATTGATTTTTTCCAGATGTACTGTTATGGATGGAAATAAAGCAACGGATGAACAGATAGCTTCGGTACATAAGCAAAGCATATAGATTTAATTAGACCTATTAATTCAATGTAACAGAAGTTAAGAATATATTGTTGGAAAATATGATTCTGCATATTCCAAGGAAGGCTCTTTACAAAATATTATATTTCTGTTGGTTCTGTGATTGAGGTAATTAATCATGTTTACTACTCCCTCCATTTATTTTACTTACCCCTTGTACCAAATATATATGTTTCATTTGACTTGTCAATAGAGTAAATCAGAAGAAGTTTTTTTCTCATACTACCCTGAATATTAAAAAAAAAGAGTCAATGTTATAGCGTGTGCTTAAGTTTGACTGAACCTTTTAATTTTGACCTATAACGTGGCCCTGACATTTTAATTTTTTAATATTATGGGTGGTATGATAAAAAAAGTAATTAAATTTTCAAGATTTACTAAATGAACAAGCTAAATGAAACATATTTTTTTGTATAGAGGGCAAGTAAAAATAACATGGAGTGAGTGGCAAACATGATTAATCACCCCAATTACAAACTCAAATGAAATATTAGTTTCTTCCAAAGAACCTTCATTGAAATATATATAATTATACTTCCCAACAATCACTATTCTCAACTAATTTTTCTTTGAACTAATCTTTATAATTAAATCTATATGATTTTGTTTTTATATCTACCTATGCTATATGATCATCCTTGCTTTGTTTCCATCCATAACAGTACATCTGGAAAATAATCGATTGTGGTGAATGATTTTATGGAAGGATAATAAAATAAAATATGTACCTCTAGACAATTCTCAAAGAATGAAGTCTCTTTTTAATGTTATAAATATTATTTGGTGACTTTTGTTGATAACCAACGTCCATCCAGTTACCCTAAATGAATCGGAATCAATTGACGAGTATGACTATAAGAGATAAAAAAATAAGTCCAAAGTGATTGACAAATGAGACGAAACCATTCATCTTTGATTGGAGAACTTAAACAATAGGGCCTCCTTAGAGAAAATCCCCCATTTGTCTACAAATTCCATCCAACCGTATTTATTTTTCAGTTTTTCAAATTAAATGTTTGCCACAACAGCCCGATTCTTTCTGCTCATGAGCTAGCCACCTACCCACCACAGGGTCCTGCCCTGACGCACGACCCCTTATAGTAGGTAAGAAGTCAACCCCATACACCCGAACCAAAAGCAATAGTCTATCATGAAGAAGAAAAACATAAGGGAGGCAGGGAATAAAAAGCAAAAAAAAAAAAGGGATGATAACTGCCTAGTAACTAAAGGAAATAGATAGACAACAATAAAAATATACAAAACATCCCTTCAGATGTGGCATTATTTGGTTAGTGGCTTCTATAAAATAGAGTGAACATAAAAATGCATATTATAGAACCCGTCTTGAAATGTAACATAACGACCTAATCGCTAGGAAAATAGAGGGAGATTGGAAACTGTGAACTTTAACAGATCACCCTAGTCTACAAATCCAAAAGCTGCTCCACACAAGGACGGCCTCAATGGAGAGAACCCATACTATGATGGGTGGGATGTAGAAGCATAAGATGAGTTAAAACAAGTGGTACACATGGAGTAGGGCATGTCCAGACTTGAGCTCCAAAGAGAATCAACCTAATTTTACAGTAAGAAAGTAGTGAAGAAGAGTTAAAACTAATTCAATCAAAAAGTTAAAAGATACAATGGTAAGTAAGTGATAAAAATAAGCAATATACCTATACAAAGTGACTTATGTGGAAGTGGATAGACCGTAGATAGTCCGACTAGCTCAGAATGAATCAACAACCATAAATTACAAGTAAAGAAAGTAGCTAAAGAGAAGTTATAACATAATTCAAGTAAAAAGAGACAAGGGAGTAGGATAAAATAAGTAAGAGACTGAAACAAAGGAACTTATGTGGAAGTTTTAGACCAACAACCTAACCTCTACAAGGGTCCACTACAGAAGCCAATAAATTTGTGATACAACATCGGTAACCACTGCTACACCTCACAACAACCAAAAGGCTAATCCGTCTTGCCATGACCAAAAGCACCATCATAGAGACAAGTTCCACAAATTTTGGAGATAACTATCAAATCGACATAAGATATACAATTATATACTCAAACAATAACCTAACTGAACCCCCATAATCTTGAAAGGTAAAAAAATACAAAATTAATCTACCAACTTTCCATACAAAAGAGGAAGTGAGTAAAAGGAAGAAAATCCCGCCTTTTTTCTCTCCTAACATATAACGTTTTCGACCACTTAGATTGTGTGAAATGCAATAGAAATCAACGGCGCCATACAACCAAGTATACACATATATTTAAGCTCACATTAAATTCTTAGCATACTTATCCAAAATATTCATCAATGGAGAATCACTTCTTTAAACTCTCTAGACTCATCATTCTAGAAGTCAGGGTATACATGAATGCATGCATATCTTCTATATAAATAAGCTGTAACAATATTCACTTTTTCCTGATTATAATTTATCTCTAAATGAAATTATTCAATAAATTATATCCACTTTCATTCTTTTAATAAAAAAATTTTTGTAATTCAAATATGCTTCATAGTCTCATGATTGGTCCTTATAACAATTTCCTTGTACAATAAATAATGTTGTCGATTTGCTAAAACTCTTAATGGGTAGAAAGTTCCTTATTATAGGTAGAATATTGCAATTGATCTCCGCTTAACTCTTCATTCAAGTAAATTAGGTCGTTACTTTCTTTCAGCATGAACTCACAAATTCCCACTCCACTAACATCAAACTCAATTCAACATCTTCCGCAATTGGGAGTTGAGTAAGATATGAGTGGTTTTCCATTAAGATCCTAAAGGCTTCCTCTTGTTTTATATCAAAAATAAAAGGTTATCACTATTGATGACCTAAAGTAGGGGATCGTCTAGAGAACTAAACCCCACCATGAACTTTCTCATAGAACATGCCAAAACATTAAAGCTACCAACATCACTAATGGACTTAGGGGTTACACTAGAATTCGTGCTTTTCCCCTTTGATATGTAAGAAAAAGAAAATTACTTTCAGACTTACTTATTTTTATCCAATGATGAAGAAAAAGAAGATTTCACTACTAATTACTTTTCCCTTTTAAATCCCTCAACCTTGAGTGTCATTTCATAAGATTTTATAAAATAGAAAGATAATGCAAATCTATTTGTTGAATTATATTTCTATTTAAGCCCGAGAAAGATTTTCGACAAGACTCACCTCTCCATCCTTAACATTATCTCAAAGCTTATCAAGCCCTAGCTCCTCATATTACTCTTCCACGGGCTTCGTTTCTTGTTGAATATTGTAATACTTGTTGAGTGTATTTTGTTCATAGTATTTACCCATAAATATTTTCTCTTTTGATGTCATTTAAACTTGTTGTAAAATTTCTATTCTCTAAAGCATCTCTTTCAATTTTCTTCCACTATGTAGATGCAAAAACCTTAATATGACTTAAAGTGTAATTCAATATTCTTGTATGCTATTAATTCTTTTCCTATTGCCATTGCTTACTTGAATATTTTGTGTGCTGAGATCGGGTGGGATACTTATCGAGGTAGCTGAGAGAGTTTTGAGCAGTTTTTGCCAATTTAAGATTTTTGAAAGTGAGAATAGACTTTAGTCAACATCCAAAGAATACAGCTCCATCAACACTGAATGGTCCATATTGGTCTAGTAGAATGGTAGGTTATAGTTTTGAGGTACTTGATTTGAGTTTATTATGCGGTTAGCATTGCCATAGTGGTGACTTCAGTCAACATTCTGGTAAACAAAGTCAAATTAACTTTCCTCAATACGGTTAACTTTTAAATTTTGAAATTTTGATTGCAGAACGATCTTTGGTTACGATCCGAGGTGTTTGGTATGAATGTTGTTTGTTAAACAAACCCCTTGTTATAACTCACTCAATAGTGTACAACATATTGATTTTCCTAAATTATTTAAACTTAGGAGCACCACCTAAATATTTTTAAGTAAATTGGAAACACCCATATATTTAACTTAGTAATGTTAAAACTAACTCCAATTAATAGTCTACTTAACTTATGTGATTATAAATATGGGTTCAAGTTATCCTAAGGTGAAGAGATTATGCATCGTGTTTTAATTTATTAAATGGCCATTCATGCTAGTTCAAACTTTTATCTTGATTTCATAAAAAGGTTCCAACAAATCATGCTTTATTATAATAAATTTAAAGAAGTGAAACTTTCTAATTAATATAAATTTTTATTGAGAGAGTAATCTAAACTAAAACCTAAAAAAATTCAAGTTAGATACAGGTATGGTTAACATCCTTCCTTATTACATACAACCAAAGAAATACACGATTTTATATACATTACTTATTAGATCTTGATAAAGTATAACTTCTGATAAAGAATGAAATTATGATGCAATAATTTTAAATGAATAAGTAATCAGCTTCCATTACATGGGTATATTTCATAAACAACACAAATACTCTAAGAAGACTACACATTGACAGAAAGAACAAAATGTTGACACTGACCTTTTATCACAAGCATTGAACATGGCGAGTTTAAGATCTTAAACATCGCAACTTACGCACAAACAAACACATAGCATCCAAAAGAAAAGCCCTTCCAATGTTTTTAAGATTTGGAAAGGAGATGCGATTCAAAAGTTCTGTGTGAACAAATGATGAGGGGCAGACAAATGTTTTAGGATAAAGGAGTGGTTCAAAAATCTCAGAAAACAAACATTAAAATATATATTTATAGGTGAAATTAGGGTTCATGAATTGTTGAGTAGGAATTTGAATTTCATGCTTTTAAATTGGTCAAATAAACCATAAAGCTCGAACTTTCGGATTTTTGGATCGGATACTTGAAAATCTTCACGTGACATAGAAATAGCACGAAAATTTAGTGACAACCTTCATCGATATCTAACGAACGTTGGAGTTTTTTGTTGAAAATTGAAGGGAAGGAGTGAGAGAGGGAGGCTACTGCGGCTTGTGATTTATGCGGGATTTTTTTTTGGGGGGGGGGGGGAGGAAACCCTAGACAATATTAAACTGAAAGGGTATTTAAGGTAGTTAAATAAGGAAAAATGGTAGTAGTGATTGTGAAAAGGCCTGATGGCACTACCAAAAAAAAAAACGCTTGAATAGCGGGAGTTTAAAAATGGAGATAAGTTCCATCCCCCCCGCAATTATATTAATATGGTGTTTTTCTAAACTGGGGTAAAATCATAAATATTTAGGCAGCGGTTCAAAACATTCATAGTCCCAAAAAATGCGTAGAGCCATTCCCCTGCTTTTATTTTGTTTCCCTAAATTTTCTTAAGCAAATACCTTTTCACATCTCCAAGCCTATCTCACTTTGCAAGTTCACAAAAGTAGTTGAATGATTTCTTTATTTGTCCCCTTGTCCGTTCACAAGCAAATAGTTCTTATTTCATGCTACTCCACACAATCCTGTACACAATTTTATTTTTATTTTTCAACAAATAATTGCTATTTTTTGATTTTTATCCAATTTTATATGAAATCTCGAATTTGCCATATGGGGTATCTCAATTTGACATGGGTATCTCATATTTTAATATGGGTATCTCAAATTTTGGTATTGTATGTTCATTTTTAGCAAACGGAGGAGGGAAATGAAAAGAGCGAAAGACTAGAATATACACAGAGGCGAAATTGAGAGTGAAGAAAAACGATAAAGAAAAAAAAAAAGAACAGGAAAAACAACAGAAGAAGAATGGGGGAATCTAGGATGGCGATGGCGGAAAAAGCGAAAAGGTCACTCGTCTCTTCTCTTATCTTTCTTCGTGTAGATTTTCCTTTTATGCTTTTTTTTTCTCTTCGTTTTAAAATTGTGAATGAGGCAGTATAAAAGGATTCTCATATGTGGAATATGTTTGTTTCACTTACATTCACAAATGGGTTTTCGATCTACTAATTAGATTTTCATTTTTATTTTTTCATGTGATTTTTGCATTACATTAATATATTGATTGTTTTAGAACTTATGTTGTTTTGAATTATACTAACTTATATTTTTTATGAGTTGTAACTTTTATCTGATCTCCTTATGTTTTGATTATGGCTGATTGAAAAAATATATATGTTTATATCAATCAATTGAGATAATAAGAGTTATCTAGATGAAAGTGATATGATCTATTGAAAATGAGTTTTCATTATTTTTGATGTACTTTCATGTATAGGGTTGAAAGTTTGTCACAGTTATTTTGTATGGTTTGATATTAGATGGAATGATAACATTGTAAAATTTAATATTAACTATATGTAGTCATTTTTGTGTTGATTGTTTGTAGAGTACAATACCTAGAGGTACTTTTTGTTTCAAAATCTATTTTGAAGGCTCTACCATATGATATGTAGATAATTTATTGGAGGAACATTTTCGTGTTGATTCTACTTTAAATTTTGAATCAACTCAGTGGTTGTTGTATTTTTTTTGCTGTAAAAAAAGGAATTATGATAAATTTTGTGAGTACATAGCCACCGCACAATGAGATATGGATGTGTTTTTCTTTCCAACTAGGTAGTTAAAGTTATGAG
Organism: Solanum habrochaites; assembly: GCA_027704765.1. Classification (NCBI taxonomy): domain Eukaryota; kingdom Viridiplantae; phylum Streptophyta; class Magnoliopsida; order Solanales; family Solanaceae; genus Solanum; species Solanum habrochaites. The sequence continues at coordinate 14,442,674 of JAKWJA010002489.1, forward strand.
ATCATAATATTGTACTGTCAACTATTGCTAAGCTATAAGTTCCTCAGTCTTTTTATTATTTTTAAGAATTTGTTTGAATGACTTTTCTCATATTACAAGTTTATTTTTGATAGATTTTATACATTTTATAGTACATTATAAGAGACACATGTCTCCTCATAACGGGGAGGATTTGGCATCAAGTGTGAGTTTTTTATGATTTCTTTGATTGTGTGTTCTCTGTGAATAATTTTTTATTCTCATCTAGTGATGCTAACGAAGACTCATTTTCTTAATCAAGAAATATCGTAGGTGATATTCTTGCATGTTAATCTATTTTTTAAATATATAAGTATTTGATTCAAATGCCAAGAAACACATCGGAGTATTTGCTAGGCCTAAATCAATTTCTAGATTTTGCATTCAACAATGGATCTATTTGAGATAAAATTAAATTGTCCTATATGTGATTTTGAAAGTGGCAAAGTAGAAATATAGTGTTTGACCATTTGATCAACAAGTTGTTCCCACATAATTATGTCATTTGGGTTATGCAGGGAGAAATGAATATGTTTTCTAATTCGAGAAACATAGAGACCACTCAGGCTATAACACACATTGAAAATCCAATAGAATTATTTATTAATGAAGCATTCGGGGGCTTACGGCACGAGGGTTGTAACACCCCGTAGCCAAAATAGACCAGAAAATTAAGGTTTTTAGAAACATCTGCAGGTGTTACCAACGGTATCATCGACGGACCGTAGCCTGAACCACGGTCAATCTTGCACAACCGCCAATGGGATCAGAAACTCCCAAATATTTCAGTCAAGAAAAATTGGTTAAGTCTTGGATGACGGACGGACTTACAGTCCGTAGGTCAGATGACGGTCCATAGTCGGTGACCATCAATCAAGACTCACTTCAACAACTCTCTGACATGAGCAATGGATGACCAGCATGGTGGAAAATTTTCATAATTAAGGGGAAATGTAGTTGGGTAAACTTCAAATGATCATAAATCTTAGCACAACATGTATTAGGTGTCCCATGACCTACCCACAGATAAATAATTGAACTATCTTCCCTTAGCAACCGACCTTGCTAAATTCAAACCTTCAAGTAAAATATTATGACCATTTTAGTAAAGGCTTGTCGAACAGACCCTCATGACGGGCCCAACGATGGGGCATCGGCCAGACAGACGACGGACCGTCAGTCTTTGCCATCATTTGACCTAACAGCAACTTTCCCAGGAGTATTTTTGATTTTTTCTACTCCGTTTGAACCCTAAGTTACGTGTCGTTTTTGACCCTAAATCATCAAATTTAGTAAGTTTAAGCCAAAAACATAATTAAAACATATTTAAGTAAAATCATTAAATCAAAAGTTAGAAAACTAGAAGCAAGTAAAAAGAAAAAGCTCAAGAACCCTAGTTCAAGAATGAAACAACTGTCCAGCAGTTCCAGACACAAAGCTTGAGTATTTTTCCAATGATTTCATCACATTTATGTGGAATTTCAACATTGGGTTCCTTTTTACCCATTGGGTCCCTAGTTTTAAGTCAGATTATTGATTTACATATCATGATTACAACTAGGGTTTATAGTACTTTGTTAGAACTTTATGAATTTATAAATATATGTTCCAAATCATATTATCATGTTATTATTCATATTATTGCATGAATTTCAGAATCCTAGCTTTGTACTTTTTAATTCTTGAATTACACATGTTAGGTCGATATTTCAGACACTTCAAATATACAATACCTCATTTATATCCTAATTACAAGGTTTATTGTTGGCATTCTCCTTTGCATTTCCAGTTTAAAGCTATCACAATTATTTATATAAACTCATCTTATCGGTAAATTTACAGAATCCATGGGAGTAGCATATATCGAGTGTATAAGTGTTTTATGGGTATCCTAAAATATTCCAAACTACCAGCCAAGTCGGGTTGTAATCCCATCCGTGGGCAATCAATCTTAGTAGATCATGCCAGCAGCCTAATAAGTAGCCTTGCAGGATATTGGTTCCGTCAAATGGGCGTCTACCTCGGACATCCACATTTAGCTCATGTGGTATTATTAGTAGCTATTACTCAGCGCCTAAAGATAGTCATACTCTTTTGCATTGAACATTTTTATATATATCACTATTCAGTTTAAGCATGCTAACCTTGGTCATTGCAGCATCCAGGTAGCTCAGAATTTAGGTTTATCATTCCAGATATTATACTTTTATTACGCTTGTTTCTGTTATGTTTTATTTTCAGTTTAATCTCATCCTACATGCTCAATACCTTTCAGTACTTATGACGCATACGTGCGCTACCATCGTCTCTCTCGTGATGTAGGTTCAGTTCTCAGCATCCAGATCACGATATATCATTTTCGATCTCCTGATCAGCAGATTCAGTGGTGAGTCCTCATTCTCCACGGACAACATTCATGAGTGTCACATTTCATTCTGCAGTCATTTGAATTTATCAGTTTTGTTAGATTAGCTGGGTGCCTTTCCAGTCTTATCAGTTCATTTTAGAGTCTGATAGCAGACAGAGTTAGATTCAGCTTAGTATTGAGTTAAAATCTACTTTGTATGAAACTATATGATGTTCAAATATCTCAATTATATAATTGGTATTCCTGCTCCAGTCTATAAATATTTACAATGATTACGTCGCATCATTTTATTATCTTTAGTAGCTATATCTTTCAGACGGTAATCTTGGATCACTTATGGTTCTAGTTTTCTGTCCACAATCTCGGTAGCTCGGTGGTGAAAACTTTGTAGCGAGAGCGCATAACTTCAGAGTCCTAGGCGGTCTGAAAAAGCCGCACTAAGTAGAGTCCTTTCATTTGTGTGAATTGCACCACATCTACTTAGCGGGAGATATGAAGTGTTAGAAAACTTCAACTTTGTATTAACCTTATCGTCGTACGGGTATGATCATCCCATTCTAACTTGGAGTTATGCGCTTAAGTTCATAGCTTCTCGTAGATCTTAGTCATGGAATGTTAATGCACGCAATCTACGCTTCCCTCCTCTTACTAGATAAGACATGATCCAAATGCAGACTTTCCGAACGTCAATTCCTCTTTTTTTCGCTCATAGGAGTTGACCAAACAGAAAATCACATACATATATACTAGTTCCCCACTAATTAGAAATGACCGCTTACTGAAGCCAGAGTTTTTTGATTTGTCTTAGGTTAATCGCCTAAGATTGTGGGGTCTCAAGTTGGTAAGGACCCTAGAAGTTCATTGATAGGTCAAGAAAATATTTGGGGTTAGTTAGTAATTGTAGTGATAGTAGTTTGACATCCTATATATCAACGTGTGACTACATTGGTTACTCAATTGAAAGAAACACATGATCTTTGTCTTTTGTGAACTCAGTATAGCAATCCAATTCTTGTTAGTTTCCAGAACTCTCGCAAACCCTTCTCAAGTCTCTACTCCAGTCCGGTGACCTGTAATAGCTATGATGGTTATACAAAAATTGCGCCTGTCACATTTCTTTGAAAGTCACCTTAGCAGATCTAGTAGAGTTATAAATTGTAGACTTCGATGTTATTCTAGGCATTGATTAATTGGACCCATGTTATGCCTCAATCGATTGAAGAACTAGGATTGTTCTTTTTCAGTTTCAAGACAAACCAATCTTAGAATAGAAAGGAAGTACATTGGCGCCTATGGGACGATTTATGTATCGATTAGTTGCACGCATGTCATGCCTTAGTCGATTGTATAACTAGGATTGTTCGTTTTCAGTTTCCAGACGAATCAATTTTAGAATGGAAGGTTAGTAGCTTAGCGCCTACGGGCCAATTTATTCCTTAACTTAAGGACATAAAGATTATATCGAAGGGTTATCACAATCATCTAGTTCGGGTTAAGAATTCTAGCCTTGAAACCCCGACTCTTATTCAGTTCCAGTAGTCTGTGATTTTCCAGAACTATTTCTACAAGATCTTCCAAGAGTCCCTCCAGAAAGGGAAATCAACTTTGGAATTGATATCCCTCTAGATACCCAACCTATTTTTATTCTTCCTCACAAAGTGGCTCCAGCAGATTTTACGAAATTGAAAGAGCAGTTGAAATACATTGTAGATAAGGGCTTCATCAGACCTAGTATCTCACCATGGGGTTCACCAATGTTGTTCGTAAGGAAGAAAGATGGTTATCTCATACTGTGCATTGAGCTGTAAACAGTTGAACAAGGTCACAGCAAAAATAAGTATGCCATGCCCAGGATTGATTACTGATGTTTCATCAAACTCAGGTGCTAGTCCTATCCTTCTCAAACATCTCATATCGGGTTTCACTAAGCCCTAGGGTAAAAGATTGTGACATTCCAAAAACACCCTTCATAACTCGGTATGGTCATTATGAATTTGTAGATATGTCGCTTGGACTAACTGATGATCCTGTAACTTTCATAAATTTGATGAACACCATTTTCAAATAGTACTTGGACTTATTCGTTATCGTCTTTATTAATGATATCCTCATTTACTATAGGAGTGAGGAAGAACATACAAGTCATTTGAGAGTTTTTCAGTAAACTCTCAAGGATCGCCAGTTATTTTCTAAGTTTAGTAAATGTGAGTTCTGGTTGCAATCTGTTGCTTTTCTTGGTCACATTGTATCGAGCAAAGGGATCCGAGTGGATTCACAAAAAATAGAAGTAGTGAAACAGTGGCCTAGACCTACGTCTCATACAAATAGAAGAAGTTTCTTAGGCCTAGCAGGTTATTACAGAAGGTTTGTGGAAGGATTTTCATCCATGACATCACCACTGACTAGGTTGACTCAGAATATGGTGAAGTTCCAATGGTTAGATGATTATGAGAAAAGCTTCCCAGAATTTAAAATAAGATTGACTAGAGATCTTGTCTTCACTCTACCAAAAAGGTTCAGAGGGTTATGTGATCTATTGTAATGCAACCAGAGTTTGCCAAGGTTGTGTGTTGATGCAGCGATGTAAGATGACAGCTTAAGGTGCAGGAGAAGAACTATCCAACTTATGACCCCGAGCTTGCAGCAGTGGTGTTTGCACTCAAGATCTAGAGACACTACTTGTATGGTTTTCACGTAGATATGTTCATTGACCATAAGATCTTTCATTATGTGTTCACCTAGAACTAGATGAATCTTCGCCAGAGGAGATGGCTTCAATTCCTTAAGGATTATGATATGAATGTGCATTACCATCCTGGTAAGGCGAATGTAGTAGTATATGCACTTAGTAGATTATCTATGGGTAGTGTAGCCCATGTTGAGGAAGAAAAGAAGGAGCTAGTGAAGGATGTTCACATGCTTGCTCGCTTGGTAGTTCCCCTTATGAGCATATCAGACAACGGTGTAATAGTTTAGAATGGGGCAAAATCGTCTATGGAAGTGGACGTTAAGGAAAAGCGAGACAGTGACCCAATATTGCTTGAACTTAAGGGTGTTGTATATAATTACACAGAGGAGGTTACCTCCCAAGGGGGAGATGGTGTACTTCTCTACCAGGGTAGATTGTGTGTTTCAAATGTTGGCTAGTTGAGGAAAAATATTCTTGCAGAAGACCATATATCTATGTATTCTATTCATCCAGGTGCCACTAAGATGTACCGTGATCTATGACAAGTCTATTGGTTGAATGACATGAAGAGGGATATAGATAATTTTGTGAGTAAGTACCCCAATTGCAAGCTAGTCAAGGGAGGTATGACTCAAGATATCGATATTCCTCCATGGAAGTGGGATGTAATCAATATAGATTTCATCACAGGGTTACCTCGTACTCACAGATAGCATGACTTCAATGATATTGTGAGTTTGCATAGGGTTTCTTTGTCTATCATTTCAGATAGAGGCCCTCAGTTTACCTCTCAATTCTGGAAGTCATTTCAGAAAAGTCTTGGTACTCATGTTAACCTAAGTACAACATTTCATCCACAGACGGATGGGACGGCAGAGCGTATCAATCAGACCTTAGAGGACATGTTGGGCGCTTTTTTGATCGATTTCAAAGATAGTTGGGAATATCACCTTCCTCTTATTGAGTTTGCCTAGAATAATAACTATCACTCCAGCATTCAAATGGCCCCTTATAAGGCTATATATAGGCGTAGAGATGTAGATCTCTTGTTGTTTGGTTTGAAGTAGGTGAAGCAGTTTTAATAGGGCCAGATTCAGTCCTTTATGATATGGAGAAAGTGCAATTGAGGAGAGATAGACTTAAGACAGCCAAAGTCGTCAAAATCTTATGCAGATGTAAGGAGGAGGGAACTAGAGTTCCAAGTTGACGATTGGATTTTTTTGAAAGTTAAAGCTTAGTACTAGATATGTAGCCTTACAAGATCTTAAAAAGGATTGACAAGGTGACAATGAGTTAGAGTTTCCAGCAGAATTCGCAGCAGCTCATCGTCTTCCCCATATAACTCTGAAGAAGTGTGTGGGGGATCCGCCTTTATAGTGCCATTGCCATTAGACAGTTTTGGCCCGGTGTGAAAGTATTTGAATGAAAGATAGTCTTTAGTATGAGGACTGTACCAGTTGATATTTTTGAGCGTCAGCGTTTAGAAGGTTGAGGAACAAACGAAGTGCCGCTGAGTCACCGTTTTTTTGGCGGGAAGTCAGCCCGTAGAGGGCGCTCTTAGAAAAGAAAAAAACCGCCATGTGAAGAAAGACAAGTATCCTTCCTTTTTTCCTTCCGATTCATCACAACTTGAGGTAATAGTTCCTCTTCAGCTTTACAGTCATTTATGCATAAATTCAGTTTTAGAACCATTTTCCCTCAGTTTTACTTGCGTTTTCACCGTAATTTCATGTACTCGGAACTCAATTTTGTCAGAAACTCAGTTCTCAGTGTTTAGTAGTTGGGTTTGCAACTTTCTTCCTCTATTTTAGTTAGTTTAGTCTCATTTGAGGACGAAAGTATACAAGGGGGAGATAATATAACAACCCGTATCCAAAACAGACAAAAAATTAGTTTTTTAAGAAAACTAATCAGGTGCTACCAGTGGTGGCATCGACGGACCGTTGCCTGAACCATGGTCTGTCCTACATAACCGTCGATGGGATCAAAAACTCCCAAAAATTTTAGCCCAGAAAAATTGGTTAAAGTGGGATTGACGACGGGAATACGGTCGGTAGGTTAAGATCCCCCCCCGGGGTAGGTGGAAAAATTTGCAGATCGTTAAGGGAAATAAAGGACCTCACGATGTGGACCAACGCCGGGGCGCTGGGCAAGAGACATACCTTCAGTCGTGGCCGTCGTTTGGCCCGAAACAAAAACAGGGGAAAATATCTTATTCGACTTTCGTTTTTTTCCTTACTTCACTGCCCATCTTCATCGCGCTTGCACAATGTTTTCACTCGGGGGTCTTTTGCCTTTCCCACTCTCTTAAAACATAAGTTACGGTTTTTTGACTCTAAATCATCAAAAAATTTTTAGTCAGTTTAAGGCCTAGAAAACATAATGAATGACATAATAATTTCAATTCATTAAATCAAAAGATAGAAAACTAGATGCAAGAAAGGAGAAAAAGCTCAAGAACACTAGTTCAAGAACGAAACAAGTGTCCAGCAGTTCCAGCAACAAAACTTAAGTATTTTTTCCGTTGATTTCATCAAAGGTATGTGAGATTTCATAATTGGGTTCCTTTCACCAGTTGGGTTCCTAGTTTTCAGTCAGATTCCTTATTCACATATCATGATTAAATCTAGGGTTTCTAGAATTTTGTTAGAACTTCATGAATTTATTAAATATATTTCCCAAATAATATTATCATGTTATTTTTCAGATTATCGCTTGAATTTCAGACCCCTAGCTTTGTAATTCTTTAGTTCTATAATTACACATGCTATGTTAGATATTTCAGACACTTCAGATATACATGCCTCAATCATAATTGCATAATTACCAGATTATTTGTTGCATTATCAATATGCATGTTCAGTTTTGAGCTATCCAGTATTTACAAAAACTCAGACTTAATCGGTAAATTTATAGAATCGATGGGAGTAGCATAATACCGAGTTGGACTAGGGTTTAATGTATCCAAATAGTCCCATAACTACCAGCCAAGTAGGTTGTAAGTCTACTCTGTGGAAGGAAATAAGCTTAGGCCACGCGAGTATGCTTATCCTTGGCAGGGTTATATGGGTCCTGTTGAGTGGGTGCGTTATACATTAGTACTCCACATTTAGCACTGTTGAGAAATTATTATCGGTTATTAGTATCTCCTACAGATTAGTCATACTCTCTGCATTAAACATTTTTTAATATATTCAATATTAAGTTTAAGCATGTTATAAATTTGTCATTGCATCCAGTTAAATCAGAATTTAGTCTACCATGTCAGATTATTATAATTTTTATTACGCTTGTTCGCTTATGTTTTATTTTAGCTTTACTCTATACTTCATGGTCAATACCTTTCAAATACATACGCATACGTGTGCTACATATTCTCGTGATGTAGGTTTAGGTTCTCAACATCCAGATCACGCATATATCAATTTTCGTTCTCCAGTTCAGCAGATTCAGTGGTGAGTCCTCATTCTCCGAATACAACAATTATGAGTGTCATTTAAGTATTTTGTCATTTAGTTTCAGTTTTTTCTAGATTTAGCTGGGGCCTGTCCCAGTATTTTTACTAAAGTTTAGAGGCTTATATCAGACATAGTTAGATTCATCTTAGTATTGAGTTAATATCTACTTTGTATTAAACTCATTAATTTCAAATATCTCAGTTATAGAATATGGGTATTCCCCATCTTTTAAGATCGAATTGTGATTTAGCTTCCGAATCACTTTATTATCTTTAATATGCTCATGATCATGCCAGAAGGGTTAGCTTGGGATCACTTATGGTCCTAGGTTCAATGTCCGCGTCTCGGGATAGCTCAGGGTGTGACAAAACATGGTGTCAGAGCACTAGGTTCAAGAGTCCTAGGATGTTTGAAGAAGCAACACTAAGTAGAGCCCTTTTCATTGGTGTGAAGTGTAGCACATCTATTGAGAGGGAGGATATGAAGTGTCTTAAAACAAATTCACTTTGTTATTACTCTTATCGTGCATAAGGTATGATCAAATTAAATTCTAACTTGACGTTATGCACTTAAGATCATGCCTTCTCGTAGAGCGTAGGCAAGGAATGCTAATGCACGCAATGCTAACACAGTTCCTCTAGTACTAGATAAACAATTTCAAATGCAAAGTTTCAGAACGTCAATTCAGCTTTTGGCTCAGAGTATGACCAGCCAGAAAAAGTAGCATGTTCTAGTTCCTACTAATAGAAATGACTGATTAGTGGCAGCCAGAGTTTTTAATATTTTTAGGATGAATCCGTCCTAAGTTTTTAGGGTCGCAAGTTGGTAAGGACCCACAGAAGTTCGTTGATGAGTTCAAGAAAATATTTGGTGTGATGTCAACAACTGGTAGTGATAAGTGAGATTGACATCCTACAAACTAAAGGATGTGACTCACATATGGTTCACTCCGTTGAAAGACAACAGACACGACTTTGTCTTTGTAACTCAATATAGCACTTCCAATTTCAGCTGTTAGTCAGAAAACTCTCTAAGAACCCTTATAGCCTCTACTCAGGTCGGTGCCTAGTTTATGGCTAGCGGGGATACGGAAATGGCCCTGTCCACGGTCTCTCAGAAAGTCACCTTAGCATAGCTAGTAGAGTTAGAAAGGGTAGAATTCAATGTCATTCTAGGCATGGACTGATTGCACTCATGTTATGACTCAGTCGATTGTAGAACTAGGTGTGATGTCAGTATATTCAGTAATCAGATTTAGCATGTTATAAATTGGTCATTGCATCAAGTTAGCTCAGAATTTAGTTTATCATGTCATATTATTATTTTCTTTTATGCTTGTTCAGTTATGTTTAATTTCAGCTTTACTGTATCTTACATGCTAAATACCTTTCAAGTACTGATGCATACGTGTGCTACATCTTCTACTAATGTACGTTCAGGTTTTCAGCATCCAGATCACGCATAAATAAATTTTCGATCTCCAGTTCAACAGATTCAGTGGAGAGTCCTCATTCTCCGAAGACAAAAGTCATGAGTGTCATTTCAATCTTTAGTCATTTTGTTTCTTTTTTTGCTAGATTTAGCTGGGCGCTTACCCAGTATTTATAGTCTATTTTTAGGCTTATTTCAGACATAGTTAGATTCAACTTAGAATTGAGTTAATATCTCTTTTGTATTAAACTCATTGTTTACAAATATCTCAGTTATAGAATAGGGGTATTCCCCATCTTTTCAGATTTATTTATGATTTATCTTCTGCATCAGTTTATTATTTTCTGTATGCTCATAATCATGTCAGCAGGATTAGCTTGGGATCAATTTTTATCCTTGGTTCCATATCCGTGTCTCGGGTGTAGCTCGGGGCGTGAAAAGAGTGTTGATTTAGGTCAATACGGCATGTGGAAGAAAAAAATAGATTTTATATGATACACCCCTTCTTTAAATAAGAAGAAGAAACATTTTATTCTGAGTTGCTAAAGAGGGAAGTGCAATAATTGTATGAGTCTCCACGTACTCAAAGTTGAATTTTTGTTTAAAGCTTCATCAAAATGTAGGTTTGTCTGGATTAAGTCATAAGGGAATGACTATGATGATTATCTAATTAGGGAATGCTTAAATTTGCATGATTCCATGATTATGTTTATGAGGAAAAGAAAATGATAATAAGTTGAGTCTTGATTATATCAAATAGAGGTTTGTCAAATGATTGAATGTATATTGAAAAGATGATGTAACGCCGAGAAAATTTAATTATAGTCATATTTTGATGAAAGCCAGAGAAGAAAAAAAGGAGTTATAGAGATCATACACGATATAAAAAGTAAGAAAGAGGAAAAAACAAGTAGCAAAGAAGAATCGTTGCAAAAATTTTTGTGATACTTTCCTTCTTAAAACAAAAGATTGCAAAGTTGTTCACGGATTCTAAGGGTGAAGAATAGAAGTTTTTTCACCGGACAAATTTTCCCAAATTTTCATCTTATCCTGAAATGTACGATTAGGGCCTAGCAGTTGAGGTTCAATCCTTTTGGGACAAGGAATACTAGTCAAGAATTTGGCCTGGTATTTTTGCCAATACAACTTGCTCCATGGTTATGTCTGATGAAACAACCAAATTCCCATCCTTATCAATGATTATGCAGGTCCATGCGCACCAGGAAATAACATAGATGTATACCTCCAATCCCTTATTAAGCAGTTGAAAGAGTTATGGAGTGATGGTTTTGACACTTTTGACTCATCAAAGAATGAAATGTTTACAATGCGAGCGGCTCTTATGTGGAAAACTTGTGACTTTCATGGACTTGATAACTTATCTTGTTGGAATACACATAGTGGTCTTGCATGTTCCTCTTGTAAATTTGACTCAGAACCATGTCAATTAGTCATAGTGGAAAGTAGTGTTTTATTGGCCATCGCCAATTTTTATCTAGAAATAACAAATATAGAATGATGAGGCATCATTTTGATGGAACTGTAGAAGAAAGGACTCATCCAAAGAAGTTATCAGGATTAGATATTTTTCTAAAGGTGAAAGATATCAATTTCATATTTCGAAGACCAGTAAATTTAAATTGTAAAAGAAAAGGAAAACAGAAAACAAATGATAATGGTGGTGGAACTCAACAATGGAGAAAAAAAGCATCTTCTTTGATCTTCCATATTGGGAGTCTAATTTTTACGCCACAATTTATATATTATGTATATTGAAAAGAATGTGTTTGACAACATCATATATACCTTGTTAAATGATAAAGAAAAAAATGAAGGATCTTATTAAAAGGACTCGAAAGATCTACAAGGACATCGGTATATGACGGATCTATAGACGGATGAGAATGGTAAAAAAGTCGTCTTGGTCATATAATTCCATATAAGAAGAAGTTGGCGGGCCTTCCTTGGGACTCCTATGACAAGAATAATCTTAAGGTCAAAGATGAGTATGCAAGTAATATTATCTTAGTTTGCATTGATTTGGATAAAAAGGAATCTTTGGATTAAAGATTCATGATTGTCATATCCTAATCCAACAGTTGTTACCGATAGCAATTCGAAATGTTCATCCAAATTAGGTCATTGCAACTTTGGTAGAGTTTTCCTCTTTTTTTAGGTAGCTTTGTATTAAGAGCTTAACCATCTCTTACCTAGAAAAGCTACAAAATCGAATTGTGGAAACCTTGAGTAATCTAGAGATATTGTTTCCCCTTTCATTTTTTACTTTAATAATTCATCTAACTTTCCATCTAGTTGATGAAGTAAAACAAGCTGGACATGTACATTATCGCTGGATGTATTTTGTTGAAAGGTAAAAAATTTCGTTTTGAAAATTATTGAATTGATCTGGAATAGAATTTATATATTCTCTAACGCTTCATTATTTTGATCATAGATTGTTAGGTCTTGTTAAGTCTCTCATACGGAAAAAACCTTAATCAGAAGGCTCAATAGTTGAGGGGCGTAAGGGTGAAGAAGTTCTAACTCTTTACTCTTGTTATTTTAATGAAATTTAGTCAAGGTTGAATCGACCTAAACGTGTAAACAATGAACCAAATAATAATGAAGCTTCTGGAAAGTCATCTACGTTTCCACAACAAGGTAAACTTGTTGGAGGCCCCACAACAAAACCACTGACTACTTTAGAGAAAACTCAAGCTCATCGATATGTGTTACTTAATTGCGCAGCAGTGAAGCCATTCATTGAGTATGAAATTTAAAGTGATTTTTATTTTTAAGAAGTGTGTAGAATAATCAGGTAAAAATTTAATATACATATATTACAATTTTGTAGCGAATTCAGACAATACATCAAAAGAAGTACAAGAGGTCAAAGAGTTAGTAAAGATTTTCCTGATTGGTTTCCTAAGCGAGTGAGTAAATAATTGTAGAATGTTTGTTTTGAACATATTTATTGTCAATGTAGTATCTATGACAGATAGATTATGTTTGTGTAGATAGGAACCCGGATACGCAAGACACTATCTGTAATGATTGAAGTTTTAGCACACATGTCCTTACACAAGATGCACAAGAAAAGAGAACGGAAGTAGTGCCTTACAACATAATGGATTATAAATTTCAAACTTTATATACAAACAAGATCAGAAACTCAAAATAGTGGAGTTTTTCTCATCTCTGACAATTCGTGTATTGCGTCTAGTTGTAGATATAAGAGGGGCAAGACAAGCAGACCACCATAAGTAAGGGAAAGTTAGAAGAATAATATGGAGAGGGTGTAATGCATTATTTAATGGCAGGTGTCAAAGTTAGTCTTTCGAAGTGTCTGTGGGCCGATATACTCACGAAATAGAGGATGCAAAGCAGATGCTTGAAAGTTTAATTGTGATAATTTTTTTGAATTGATTCACACTGGTGATCTTGAGGATCATGATCCATATATTGAAGCATCACAAGAAAATATGGCCTACTATGTTGATGATGAGACCGATAAAGAATGGAATGTCGCTCTACATCTAAAACAAAGATATTTGTTTGAAATGGGAGAGGTTGATGAAGAGGATCTGTATAAGAATGTGTCATACCAACAACTACAATTTGTAAATTTTTTTGATGATGACTATGAGAATATCCAAATTGCAATAGAGGAGAAAATGAATGAATGAATGAAATAACAAAGATTTGAACAATATTTTGCACTTTGTGCTGTTTTTTTAGAAGTTTTAAGTTGTTGACTCTTCTCTTGTAGTTCTTGTTATTGTGTTTGAAGCGCAAGTTCTTGTAAATATTTTTTGGTTAGCATGTTTTTTTTATATGTAGATGATGTTGTTGTCTGTCTGGAACTGTACCGTTGACTGTTTTTGGTTACTATTTTTTTGCTTTTAGGTGCGAAATTTTTTGGTGTTAGTTATTCTACTGTGATTTATCTACTATTTTTTCAATTTTTTTATAGTTGCGATTTGTGGAGTATTAAGCTGCTGTTATGCAGATTTTGTGCTCTTTTTAGGTTTCAGGTGCTTATTGTTATTCTTAGTTGCTGGTTCGCATATACTTGCTGTTTTTAGGTGTTTTAAGTGTGATTTTTGCAGTTTTGGCCACGATTTTTCTGCTTGTAGTTGCTGCTGAATTTTTTGTTAAGTAGTTGTTCTACTTTATTTTCTCTATGTTTTTTAATTTTAATGATGATTGTTTTTTTTTTTCGGGGGTGGGGTTGGGGTGGGGGGATTTTGTGTCGTTTTGAAGCAGCGTTTCTACAGATTGTTGTGTTTGTTTTCTTAGTTGAGGTGCTTACTATTTATTTTGGTTAAGATGTAGTATCTACTAGTTATCGGTTGTTATTTTTTACAATCAATTAATATTAAATACAATTTGATAGAAGACTTTTTTGATTAAAACTGTATTTTATTAGTAACTCTAAAAAGTTTGACAACGATTGTATAATAATTATGTTAATGAAGATTGTATGAATAATGTAATATTTTGTTAATAACTTAGAATCTCAACCTAATGTAATTTAAAGAAAGGAGGGTAAAAATTGTGGTTCAAGACTTGTCCCTCATTGACCGCAGACGATGAAAGAGTTTTTTGGCAAAGAAGTTGACACTGTGGCTAATTCTGTTACGACCATAAGCATTCAAATGAAGTGAAAGATTAATGTGAAAACTCCTACATATCCCAAATACAAGGAGTAAGTATAGTAGAATTCAAGAGTAGATCATTGACCATAGGTAGTGAGTTTGAGTCTCAAACAAAATGTCCCAATTAACTGCTTTGAAAAAATTGTACGTTGCATTATGTCTCTTGCGTTTGCGTGTAACATTACTCGTATCGAGTTCAGTAGATGTGCTTACGGACCATAAGATCCTTTAGTATGTGTTCACCGAGAACAATTAGATATTATCCAAGGGAGATGGCTTGAGTTCCTCATGGACAATGATATGAATGTTTCTTACCATCCTAGTATTGCCAATGTAGTAGCAGATGCTCTTTGTAGACTATCTATGGATAATGTAGCAAATGTTGAGAAAGAAAGAAAAAAACTAGCAAAGGATGTTCATAGGCATGCTTGCTTTTGAGATCGCCTTATAAGTAAGTCAGATGGTGGTGTAATAGTTTATAATGGACCATCATATTAATTAGTAGTGAAGGTTAAGGAAAATCGAGACCGTGATTCTATATTTCTTCAACTGAAGGGTCCAAATTCAGTAGATAGTTAACATTTTATCCTACGAGGGACATGTTCCTTTTAGCTATTAGGGTCGTTTATGTGTTCACAAGGTGGGTGAGTTGAGATAGAAGATTCTTGTAAAAGATCAAAACTAGGAGTATTCAATTTATCCAGGCGGCACTAAGATTTATCGTGATTTGAGAGATGTTTTTTGGTGAAATGGTATGAATAGGGATATAAAAGATTTTGTGTCTTAGTGCCCTAATTGTCAGCATATGAAGGTATAACATCATAAACCCCCAGTACGACTAAAGAGATTGACATTACTACATGGAAATGGGAAGGGATCAACATGGACTTTGTACTCTAAAGAGATTGACATTACTACATGGAAATGGGAAGGGATCAACATGGACTTTGTTACAGGTTTACCTCGTACTTGTCACACCCAAGATACGACATGCTTCGTCGTCCTCTCAGAGGACTCAGAGAAGCCTTTTAGCATTAATCATAACATGTCATCAGTTAAAATTTGCAGAATAGTAATAACTTTTATAGAATTATGTGAAGAGTACCTAGATTTCATACTTAAGATTCATCATAAAAGACGTCCCCACCACCCAACCCTCCGACTCTCAACACCCCCCTCTCCCCTCACATCACCCCCCATACTCCAACCTAACACATACACACCCCCCCACCTCATTCTGACTTACACCCAACTTATTATACCCTTCACCATTTCCCCCCCATTCCCACCGACCCTTAAAGCTCATTCTTTTATCCACACTTGCTCCTCGCACTCCCCTACCCCGACCCAACACCTACAACCCCAAATCCCCTAATCATTCCACTATCCACACCACACCACCAATTCTATTAGTTTCTCTACACAAACTTCCTTCTTTTCCACTTCATTCACGATACACTGACCCCTTCTCCACCTTAACTCTCACAACTCCCCCCACCGCACCTTTGATACATCCTTCCCATTCATCAATTTCTTAAATCATTGTTGTCACAGTATAAAAACCATTCTAAAGAGGGCATTATTAGACTTAGCCAATAAGTTTTCATTATTCCATATAGGCCTTAATACAAAAGAGTCCAAAGAAACATAATCGGAAGTAGAATAGTCATAAAACTACTAAAATTCTGTGTAAGCTAGAATGTTGAAAAGATAGTATCCCCGAACATTGGGGACCGATCAAGACTTGGAGAATGAATTCCAAGCTTCTTCAAATTGACCTCATTAAACTTCAATGGACGGAAGCTACAACAGTAGTAATATAAAGTAATGGGGTTAGTACACCACATGTACTATGTATGGGTATATCCACATAACACTTAAACTATTGCATGAATTGAAAAGGATTATTTATCATATTTTTCAGAAAACATTCTAAGTCATTTGAAGTCTTCAAGGCACATACCATATAAAACATAGACAAGAAAAAAGGAGGCCAGAAGCGTTGAAGGAGGAGGCAGAAGCAGAGAAGGTAGGCAGAGAGCAGGGGGAACCGAGCGCAGGGGGAAAGAGGCAGCAGGAAAAGAATCACCAAACACTACCAAAATGTTCCCAGTTCCCTAACTACAAGTGCAATGGTCATGTGAATCCCAATAACTACACAAAAACTAAGTAAGATAACATAGGACACCTAAGTAAAGATTTTGCTTCATATAACTTGTAGCATAAGTAGTAGTCATCACTTCATTAAAGCAAATATAACACAAATAAACAATATTCATCATAATGACCAACATCATATAAGAGTAATATCATGTCCATAAACAGGTACTTTCTGTTTCATCCACTCACAAGATATAACGACTACCAAGCCAGATGCGCTACAAAAACCAACCATATACATCCCTGACCCAAACCGCAACCAATCCCCCCCTCCATTATCTTAAACCACTCTAAACCCCGACCCCCCTACCTTCTCTAACCCACACTCAGTGCTAACACCCCACCCACCATAGCTAGCTACAGCACAATTCACACCCCCCACAATCAAATTACACGCAGGAGTACATTGCCGAGAACGCTTGCAGGACCTAAATGTACTCCCCATGAACCCCCACCACAACACACCCCCCGCCCTCCTAGGGGCCACGGCGCGCCGACGACCCCCACTCCCCCGTCACCCTATACCCAATCCTGACCTTAAACCCCCTCCTAACCCCACCCCCCTACACCTATAGCAACCCCCCCCCGCAAAAACGAAACCCTTACACTCCCGGCTACTTATCTTACCCAGACTTCAACCCATTACCGCAACGAAGACCCAGAAACATGCCCTGATTCACATCATACCCCCCCCACATCCCAGTTCCGTGACCCCCACACACACACTCATCCTTCCGACTATCCCTAAACGCATGAATTCTACCCAGATCCACGACCACGAACCCACAGACCCAGCACCAACACCGACTGCCCAGCAACCTTATCAACACCCCAACCCCAAAACGTCGAACAGCTTCACCTGAACCCCACTCCGCCTGTTCTCCTCCCCCCTCTGCCCAACCACCCCGACCAGCACCTATTCATTCCCTTATCCCGCCCTCCCCCCCCACTCTTTTTCCTACCCCACCCCACAACCTAACCACACAATCCCCACTTACCTCCATAACCCTTACGCCACACCTACCGCTTAAACACGAACCACCCACCCCACCCCACCGTACGTGGCCCATACCCATTCACGCATTTGCCGACCTCTCCTCCCTATTTACCAACCTAAAAACCCCCCGAGACACTCCCCAACCCCAGGATTTCACCTCCCCTGCTCAACACATCCCCCGCAAAAAATCAACAAACCCCCGAACCCTAGAACTCGGACAGTACACATACCCCAAGCTACCACCAACCCAAAAGCCCCCGATTAATTAGTACACTCGACACCTACCCATTAAATGTCCCCCCGCTACCTCAAAGCCCCTCCTTACAGGCACGCTCACACCTACCCTAACCACAACCCCCGCCCCATCGTACCCCTAAAGACCACCACCCCCCACCCCTCAAAAGACGTCCAGTCACTCAAAATCTCAACCCGCTAGACCCACGCAGATCTACGGGGCAGGAATAGGCCCCCACATACTCCCCCCCCTCCACCCTAACCCGCCCAAAAAAAGCTGCAACTCCGCATACGTCTTACCCAACCACTTACCCCCACCCCCCGCAGCCAAACTACCCCACCCACCTTCTATCGCGTCCCAACACCTCACCACCCAAGACAAAACACCGCCCCCTACGCGCTCTCACACACACACGACCACAATCCATATCTCATTTAAAAGAAAACTCGCTCCCCCACAACTTCCCTCCCGCCCTCTCCACCCACACAGCCGACCAACCCCTCCTGCGGCATTTCCCCCCCCCCCAACGCCTACATAACTCCTTCCGCATCCAAAACCCCCCAACAAAAGAGCTGACCCAACTCATCCACCCGCCTCCCCCCTCCCCAAATAGTTACCCCCGACTCATAAAACCCAAGCTCGACTACGTCCCCACCACAACCTCCCTCCCTAAACCTCTGACCCAGCAGCATCTCCTACCCTCCCATAAATAGAACCGGACACTTCTCACCAGAAACACCGCACGCCGCACCAATCACGAGGTGCCCACACACCCCCCTTCCTCACCACACCCCCCGCACGATTACACTCCAAAACCCCCGCAGCCCCACACAACATACCCTCTCCGGCACCATATGCAAC
This sequence comes from Solanum habrochaites, assembly GCA_027704765.1. Classification (NCBI taxonomy): domain Eukaryota; kingdom Viridiplantae; phylum Streptophyta; class Magnoliopsida; order Solanales; family Solanaceae; genus Solanum; species Solanum habrochaites. The sequence continues at coordinate 14,461,549 of JAKWJA010002489.1, forward strand.
ACAAATATCCCCGGCCCTGATCGCTCAGAAGCACCGCGCTACTAAGGCCCGGACAGACCCAAAATAAAGCACCTGAAAGTTCCCCTTGATTCCCTCCCCCGAGCGTGAAGTTGCAAGGATGCGAACTGCCCTAACGTCCTAGTTCGTAACAACAATCTCCCTATCGGCGTCCGGCAGTAACACTTGGATTTTCTGCCACGCAATTTCGTCCCATTACATAAGAACATCTCTAGGACTTCCTTTAGAGTTAACTTGTGCAATGGTTCTAGGTAATGCCATATACAATACCTCTACTAAGGAGGACTCCCTCAAGTCACCTAGTCAACGTTCATTTATTTGTATTTCATTGTACCATGAGGGACCCATAGCCTTAACGGACTATCCATGTGACCGTTAAACATGGAAATAAGGTGGAAATAAAAACAAATACTGAAAGAAGGTGGGTCTACCTTTCCATAAGAGTAGAACCAAAAATGAAAGTCTCTTTATAGGTGGATCATATCTAGTATTCTATGGTGACCCATAGTTCTACAACATGGAAGACCCTGACTTATGAAGATTTTATTGGGATATCTACCTTCCAATCTAGGGAAGGGACACCTCTCATATCTGTTCAATCGTGCGTAGCATAAGTCCCTTTCTGATTAACCTTATAGTTGTCTTTGATCATAATCTTATCGTAGGTCATAGGAGATTAACTCCTTGTATAAACAGGACTGAGTATTTATGATTATGATGAGAATTTCCTTATCATAGCCTTCGTATGTGAGATTAACATAGAACACAATTATTTGTGGTAAGCATACAAGAAATGTTTGTGTAACTTCATTTATAGTATCTTTTCATGATCTCACAATAACATGTTCATATCCCAACATATCCAAGAGAAACAATCGTACATATCTTCCAACAAACATAAAAATCAGTTTATAGGTAACATTAAACATTGTAGAGGTAACGGAACTTTAGAAGACTTACCTCTGCTCCCAAGAAAAAAACCGTTATTCAAGAACTCTGGTTCAAGTACAATATCCATATCCATTACATTGTGAAAGGCAAGAGGATAATTAGAAAAACTCTTCAACAATCATACAACAAGATCAATGCATAAGTAGCGTAAAGGAAAGGGTAATTAAGAGTCATTTCGTCTTAGTTCCAATCACTACGTTGATATATAAGTGGTAGAAGAAAACATCATACGAACCATCATCTAGATAAGAATATGCTTCACATGAAATTCAAAACATGCATAACAAAATATTCAAAATATCATGTGAATAGACCATAAAAAACACTTAATTTTCATCGAAAAACAATAAAAATATGTTAGGAAGAAAATCCATTTTGTAAAGTAAAACTTATCTTTGAAAGGACCTCTTGGGGAATGGTATATCAAGATTGAAAAACCCATACCTTATAGATGAAGAATCCTTGAAAATTGCATGAACAACTTGAAGTCTTCGTCTTCTTCCTTAAGAGAGATGAGAGAATTTTGGTATGAAACTTACTTGTACATGTAAAAGTGATCTAAATATGACCTAATATCCATAGATAGTAGTCCTATGAATTACCCAAAAGTCACTACTTAAATGGGTCTTTTTATGATGTTAAATTACTAAAAATCACGGACTTTCATCGCATTTTGGGAAGTAGATGCGCGTCATGCCGGCCAGATCCCCACATTTGTATTAAATTTGGGTTAGGTGAGTGAGGGTGTCTTGTCCCTCGCGTCGAGGGGCTGCCTCTGAATATATTGAGGCAGTCCCCTGCGTGTCGGATAGCGTGCACGCTTTCGCCTAAACTTGCTCTTTTATGCCTGTGCTCGCAGGCTTCAACGGCTTCCTCGCCTACCCAATTTTGCTCTCCTATACGTCAAGACCCTTCGCGTTTGCTCCTTTGGCGTGTCCCGTTCTGGAATTTTTACCCTTCTGCTACTAAAAACTAACGTCTTATCCAGGTCTTCCTTACAGAGTTTTGGACTTCATCAATTTGACACTTCAGAAACCTTAACAAACATAGGTACGGTCAGACACTCTAGTCCAAGATTATATAGTTTTCGAACGTCAAGATTTCTTTGTCGTTGGTCACATGAACTTATTAAACATGAACTATAAGTTTTTGGAAACATCATATTACATTATTTAAATATTAGAGTCTAGTCTTAGTCATGAAATTTACGGCAGTGTTACTCATTTCCCCCTCCTTATGAACAACGTCTTGTGCATGAATAACACTAAAACTTTTGTAGGGTAATAATGACTCATACTAAAAACCCAACAAAACACAATTAAAAAACCTTGCATAGTGATTCAAGCAATCATAGGGAGTAACTTCACCCACTCCTTTGAATACATAACCATAACCATTACACATAGCACTCAATTCATGGTTACACACCAAAATATAGAAGCTCCCTATTCATAACAACATTGAGTTGAGGCATATCATTCTAACCTTATCATATGAAGATCAATCAATTGCATCATACACAATTCTACCATGCTATTTGCTCTCTATCAAGACATCACATAACAATGACAACAAATCTCAGTAAGAAATGCATGTATATTTTACATAAGTCGCAAGAATAGAATATGAAGCACTTCTTAAAACTCTAGTATGGGCGAACGTTTATCTTTTATCCCAAAACCGACCTGTACCTATCTAGCAAAAGGTTCAATGTATGATTCTGCATTTACTTTCTATATAATATTAATGCTGTTGTAACCTTAAAGGAGTAGTAAAAAGCATGAGGGTAGTGGGGACTTCATTGTCGGCTTCAGCCCCCATGTTTCACCCCTGACTAGATGGTTACTTCCATAGAACTTATCAGAGCAACCTCCTTGTTCTCAACTTCTTGACTTGGCGAATCAAGGATCTTCAACCGAAACCTATTCATAAAGAGAGGTTTCTATCCATTCCCTTAAACAATCTATAGCGTAGACTAGACACCGGTTGCACCTAGTTTCTTGGCATAGACACAGATGAAAAACACCAACTATGCACCGAAGCTAGTTCCTAGGGGTACTTTCAACTCATGGCAAACCTTACCAATTAATGGTTAAAACCTCATAAGGCCAACATATTCATAGGGACGGAACTTCCCCTTCTAACCAAACCTCATCAACAACATTTAATAGGTGAAATCTTAAAGTAGATAGAATTGATCAGCAATTTCAAAATCAAGGTCTTTTTTCTATGTCGGGCATAAGGACTTTTGTTGACATAGTGTCTTCAATCCATCTCTTATTTATTGGCCTGAACTTTATCTTTAGACTCAATAGATATTCTATGGGACGCAAGGGATTGAGGGCTCACCAACCTCAAAACAATCCACTTGGACATTCGCAATTCTACCATATAAAGAGCTCAAAAGATGCCATGACGATGCTCGAATGATTAGTCTTGTTGTAAGAGAAACTCCAATCAGAGGTAATGATCATCCAATTTCCTTTTTGAATCACTACCACCAGATCTTAACATGCTTCAAGGGTATGAATGGTACATTCCGCCAGCGAAAAAAGGAGGGAGGGAGGAGGTGAAACAAGACCTGCCCCTCCTCACCCTTTAGCGCTCCAGCCCCGGGGCCCCTTGGCTTGGTACTTATTTACTGGTACTACACCCTTTGCTGAAAAAAAGCCTTCCCCAAAAATGAGAAGAGGTGAATTAGGGGAACTCCTATCCCTCGAAATAATGGACAAATGGAATCCCCTTGAAGACTCACAATCTCTTCTGTAGAGCTTTACAGATTGTAAAGTAAGGCGGTTGGTTTGTGGTCGTTTGCTGTGTCTGTGTTGTTTCTTTGTAAGTGCTCTTTAACATGAAATAAAGTGGGTATTTTTATTTGGTCCAAACCAGAACTCCCACCCACAACCAAATAACAAAAGTTAACTGAATAATTTTTAATAACAAATTAGAGCCATAAAGACCAATACAAAAAATGCCCATAGTGGGAGATGTCCCATTTTCATAGTAGGAACACCATGTGTGGGCTACCCCTAAACACTAGGACTTAGATGCGCAGCTGTAACTCTGGTTGGCCAGTTTTGGCAACTTAGAACCCCCCCCCCCCCAAAAAAATAACGACAAACTCTGCTATTGTACCTTTTGAACAATCCCCCCAAATCTATTTATATAAGATTATATACATTTTGGGTCGGCACCCAGAGTATAGAATAGAGAAACCATGGAGTTCTTCTAGAATTCGAAGTCTCCAAATCCTTCAAACCTCAGTTGTATAATCTCCTTGGTTACCTAAGAAAACAATCCCCCTTGGGAGAATGAAATCATGAGCTTACCAAGTATGGATTCCTTCAAATTCATCAAAAGAGGATCAAATGATGCTTAGATTTAACCTCGGACCACTATATGACGTGAATCGGGGTTTATGATGGACCATAAAATCATTATTTGGAGATCTTTAACCGCAAACCTAAGTGAGGGAGCCAACCTAGGAACACTGTTAACAAAAGGTCGTTTTCTCGTCGATTCACAGGAACACATTACCCCATAGTCCATATGGGACTCAAAGGAATCCTCACCACATGGCTCTTCCCTAGTCGGGGTGTGAAAGAGCACGCAGGGCGATAGGGCGGCATACAAGGAGAAGAAGCGGCGGGTCAGAGATTCAAATACTTTTTTGGTCGAGAAAAACATATGTGAAGACTTTCTATGGTAAGTAAATACATCAAACATTCCACACCCAAGCAATTAAAGTAATGTATCCATATTCGAAGCAAAAAAGTATAGGATCTAACTCAAGATCTTGAGTTGGGTTAATTCTTCTCTTGAACTTTTGAGTGACTCTAGAAGCCATAAGCTCTCACGCTTACCATGATGAACATACATAATACTAAGAGTCAACGGGATCTCGGGAAACTTATTAAATTAGGTCATAAATGTCCGTCGTATCAGCGTTAACCCAACAGATATGACTAGGAATCCATTAGTGACCATATCTAGGCGGTGAAAGTGTGTTAGCGAACATCTCACCTCTCACGTAAGTGGTGATATCTCAACCTTAAGTTCATCTAATGAAAAAAAACGACTAGCACCTTGGAGATGATCAAATAGATCATCAAAAATTCTTGGGAGACGAACTGTTCTTTGTGACCTATTAGTTGGAAGTAATCAATGCACATTCTATATGACCCATCCTTGTCTTCCTTAAAACACAAGACTGAAACACCCCATGGAAAACTACTAGTTGAATAAACCCTTGGGTATTTTAGTTATCATCCTTTGAGTCTGAAGCCGTCAAACTCGTTAATTCCTCGGAGCCACCTCTATGGAGGACTTAAAATGGGTTTTATTGATTCGGTTATAAATTTACTCCAAATAGTCATTTCACATTCAGGAAGGAACTTGGGAAGGCATTAGGGAAAACAGCTGGGACAAATCCTACTCACTGACACCACGGGACTAACTCATAGAATTGGTATTTCACATTATAAGTTCATTACCTCTAACACAGGGTGCCCTGGGTATAAAACAACCCTTGGCTATTTTGCATATATATCCTCTCAAAAAAGGAGAGAGATGATTTGACCCTAGGCATAAAAATTTCCACCTCCACTCCGAAACTGGGTGTCATTGGGAAATGAAACTTCATACCTTGTTCTAAAATCTGATGGCTTGTAAAAACAATCATTGATGAAGCCCAATCCATACCCAAGATGATATCCAAAATCAAAAACATGTCCAATTTCTACGGACGTCCCAACAAGCAGTAACTCTATTGGGGGAGAATCATAGGAAATTTCCTATAGAGTCTTTTTTGCTGCCACTACAAATCCCCTTTGACGGACAAACTGAAAAAGGTCGAATCAAAAACACCGGAGAAGTACATTCAAACTTCCTACCTGCTACCAAAAGGTGTTTGGGTGTTGTTGTAACAAAAGAAAGAAAGGGTTAGCACGGGTCAATGTTTAAAGCATAAAAATTATTAGAAAAATGTAACCTTCCCGTCACAATAATCGGGAGAGACATTCTCGTTTACCCCCTATCCTTTGAGTGAATAGAAATCGGTTCCTTTTTTTTAAATTCCTCGAACTAGTACACTTATTGATCTTGGGTGTCTTCCTAGTAATTTGGCTTCTCAATTAGGACAATCGTTCACCATAGGCCAACCTAGATAACAACCATAAAACTAAAATTAGTTCCAACAAGGGATTCACCCACGTGTTTTCTTACAACAATTACTATCAGGTTGGTCTCGCTTTTGGTGGATGGGATAACACATGTTATATCCCTTCGAGGTTTAGTACTTTGAAACCTCTATCAATGCTGATTATTGGAGGAAATTGAAAGAGAAGAATAAAGAACCATGACTTTTGAAATAAACCTCTTCTGAAAATTAGGCGGTCTTGAACATCAGCCTACGCTTAGAAGAACAACTTGTCGAATGACTTGCCTTTTAGATTCTCCCAGTCCTCTTCCTTAACGAACGCGAGCAACCGAAAAAAGAGGGAGGGGAGATAGTGAGAAGAAAACAGAAAAAATACATACGGGGCAAGAAAAGCATGGTCATGAAAGACATTCTTCTTCAAGCTCTTTCGAAAACAACGCCCGTTACAAAACTACTTATCTCATCCATAGCATTAGAAAACCAAATAGAAGATTACTTTTGACAGCTTAATGAACTTTGAGGAGTATTTCTTAAAACTCATACTTCCTTGACAACGATTGATGTACTTCTTTACCTTAGCTTCTCTTGTTCCATTGGGAAGAATCTGCCAAGAAAGGCCTTTTTGAAGATCTCCCAAGTCATGGGACCACCTTCTAAAGCCCTACTATCCTTCCACTTAATGTACCATGTCTTATCCATGTCCTAGAGTTGATAGGAAATAAACTCAACCTTCTCAGTAGTACTCACCTCCATAGACAAAATCTTGTAGACCTTATCAAGGAAATCTTGGGGGTCTTCATCAACTTTTGTTCCAAAGTAAATTGGAGGATTCATCATCGTAAAATCCCTCAAAAGTACAACCATAGAACTAGCTTGTTGATTCTCTTGAGGATAAACCTCTGTGTTAGCTTGTAACGTAATAGCATGCGATTAGGTGGTGATGTCTAGGTCTATTTATAACAAGGCTTCCCTCATCTAACCATTCTCCATAGCCGGAGGATTAGCTGGAACTTGATCATTTCTGGCAGCTTGCAATGAGGAGGGAACTTTGATGCCTTGGAGACATTGGAGAGTTTTAGCTCCCGCATGCCAGATATCTTATACTACATCTTCTCACGACTGTTCGTCTTGTTTCAGTCACCCCTAAACAACAAGGAAGAAAGGGATTAGATTCTAAACGACACATAGTGTCACAACTCTGAAGGCACGACATAAGAGTATAAAGAAAAAGAGAAGTTTCCTAGTTATCACATAGATTCTAAATGACACATAGTGTCAATAGTTGTGATGCGCTTCACAAGCATGAACAAGAAACTAGGTAATGTGGTTTAGTGAGACATTAATCCTAAGGAATTCTAACCTGATGCTCTGATACCAAGATTGTCACACCCAGTGAGTACACCCCAGATGCGACCGTCATCATCGTCCTCTTAGAGGACTCAGACAATCCTCTTAGCGTTCGTCATAACATTTCACCAGTTAAAATTTGCGGAAAATTAAAAAATTTTACAAACTTATGTGAAGTGTAATTAGACTTCATATTAAAGATTCATAAAAGCATACAATATTCTAAAACATTGTCTCACATGTAAAAAACAACCTAAGGAGTGCAAATCTAGACTTGGCCAATAAATAGTCAATATGCCATATAGACCTTAATACAAAAGAATCCAAAGAAACATAATCGGAAGTAGAATAGTCTTAAATTACTAAAATTCTGCGTAGGCTAGAATGTTGAAAAGATACAATCCCCGAACATTGAGGACCTACCAAGACTTGGAGAAAGAGTTCCAAGCTTTTACAAATCGACCTCCTTAAACTTCAATGGTAGGAATCTACAATTATAGTCATATAAAGTAATGGGGTTAGTACGCCACATGTACTAAGTATGGGTATACGCATATAACACTTAAGGACATTCATGAAAAGAATCATTAATCATATCGTTAGAAACATTCTAAGTCATATGAAAGTCTTCAAGGCACATACCATATAACATATAAAAGTTAAGGATTCCATCAACTTAAAGTATGATCATAATCAGAGACATATTATCATCGATCATGTTAGCATCTCATGTTAAAAATATCGGATAAAAATAACATACAAAACACTTACCAATGATCCCATCCGCAACCTACAAGTGCAATGGTCATGTGAAGCCCCATAACCCCACACAAACAAGTAGATAAGATAGGAGACCATAATTAAAACTTTGCTTCATATAACTTGTAACATAAGTAGTCAACACTTCATTTAACAATATAACCCAATAACATATTCATCATAATGACCAACGTCATATAAGAGTAACATCATGTATTATAAACATATATCTTTCATGTTATCATATTACATAAGAACAATCTCCTAGTACTTCCTTTAGAGTTAACTTGTGCAATGTCTAGATAGAGTCCCATACCCCTACCTCTACTAAGTAGACTACGCAAGTCACCTTAGTCAACGTTCATTTACTTGTATTTAATTTTAAATGAGGGAACATACTCCTTAACCGACATATACTATCGATCTAAACATGAAATCGGTGTCATAAAACCTCACACCGAAAGAAGGTGGTCTACCAGTAAAAGTAGAACCAAACATGACATAGCTTTATAAGTAGATCCACTAGCTAGTATCCTATGGTGGCAACATAGGTCAAGAAGTAGGAAATTTATTAGAGACCCATATTTCAACATTACATTGTAGCCTTTGTTTCATGAGAGTAATTATGAACTTACCTAACAAGTAGGGAAGGAATACCTCTCATATCTAGTTCATCGGTGTTTAGCTTTAGTCCTTTTTCTTGATTAACCTTCAAGTTTTCTTTTTTCATAAACTTATGATAGGTCAGGGGATATTAACTCTTTGTATTTACATGATAATGAGCTTCTTATGATTAGATGAAAATTTTCATTCATCATAACCCTTCGTATGTGAGATTAACATAACATAGACATCTTGTGTAAAGCATAAAAGAGAATATCGCAACTTGCATTTATCGTATTCTTTTCATGATCTCACAAATAAAATGTTAATAACCCAACATAGCAACATCATGCATACTTCCACCCATGAGACGCATGATTTAGAGGATCATAAAAATGTTAAGTAATTACAAACACTTTGAAGACTTACCACCTCATTGCTCCAAGAACCTTATTCAGAACGTAGTTCAACTACAAATTCTACATAACTAGTAAAATACTCAATAGCATAACCCAAACAAATCTTCCCAAATCATACCAAATCAATCCGTAATGTAGGTAAAGAAAAGGGTATTTAAGAGTTCATTCTAGTCTTAGTTTACCAATCCCTACTTTTTCATATTATCAGTAGCGAAAAATCATACGAAACCATCGTCTAGATAAGAACGTGCTTCAGACGAATCAAACATACCATCCATAATACTCATAACTTCGTGTGCCATAACCATAGACAAAATTACTTGTCACATTGAACAATCATAAATCTATAGTTAGGGAATAAATATATTTTTGTAGAGAAAAGCCCTAGAACTTAGTTGTTGAAAGCGTATTTGAAAGAACCTCTTGGGGAAAGTAATCAAAAGACTGAAAAAGACTCACACCTAATAGATGATGAATCCACGAAAATTGGATAACAACTTGAAGTCTTCGTCTTCGTTCCTTAAAGATTTCTCTTGTTCTTTCCAGTGGAGTTTGGAAAAGAAAGCGTTCTTGAGATATCTTCGAAACTTTATTTGACTCTGATTTGGACCGTGTAAAGTGGGTCCTAAAATGGACCTAATATCCATATATATATTAATCATATGACTTACCCAAAGTACCCTCATTTTAATTGGGTCTTTCTATGAAGTTAAATTACTAAAAAAATGACTTTAATGATTCTGCAAAGCAGCTGCACGTCGCGGGGCACACTTTGCCTCCACTTCTGCCAGCTCGCAGGCTGCCAGGCAGGCTGCCCGCCCATGTTTAGGTCCTTTTAAAGGACCCTTCGGTTTGTCCTAGGGGTGTCGTTACAAGACGTTTGAACCCTTTGTACTACATACTACCTATCAAAGATCTCTTTACAAGTCTTGAACTTTATTCGACACTTCTAAACCTTGACCAAACATAGGGACATCAACTAGTTCAAATTAGCTAGTTTTCGGACGTCAAGATCTTTCTTTATCGTTTTGGATCTAGCCTTTTACAAATGGAATTATTACATTATATAAGTTTTACCAACTCATTCTAATCTTAAGATCTATTCTAAGTCCATGACCATTTTCATAGAGAATGGCTAGGAAGAGTGTACCAATCAAACCTTAAATATATGTAAACTTGTGTGATCGATTCAAGGGCCTAGTCGGGATGTGAACCATCCTCAATATAGTTAATCCTGACAACACTATGTACCATTCTAAAATCTAATGGCCTGTTTATAAGGAAATATATGGGCGTATATGAATATCGACAACTTATTGGTTTGAAGTTAGTGAAGCGGCCTTGATAGGGACAAATTAGGTTCATGATGCCATGAAAAAAGTTCATCTCATTAGAGATAGACTTAATCTACAGTCACAAAAAGTCATATGTAGATGTAAGGAGAAGAGACTTGGAGTTCCAAATTGATATTTGGGTTTACCGTGTCAGCTGTAAAGGAGGTGATGAGGTTTTGCAACAAAGGGAAGATTAGTCTTGGATATGTAGGCCCTTACAATATCTTGAAAAGAGTTGGTAAAGTTGCTTAATAGTTAGAATTGTCAGAAGAAATAGTGCATCCGATATTTTACATTTCGTTGTTTATAAGATGTATAGGTGATCCAACATCTATAGCACCATTGGATAGTGCGGTTGTGAAAGACAATCTTACTTAATAGGATGTGACAATTAGGATTCTTGATATTTAGTTGCGAAGGTTGAGAAACAAACAAGTAGCTTTGAGGTTTTTTGGAGGAGTCGGTCAATAAAGAGAGCTACTTGTGAAGCAGAAGCAGCCATGAAGGCCAAGTATCCTCATGTCTCTCCTTCCAACTCCATTCCAGCCTGAGGTAATAGTTCCTCTCTATTTTTTTAGTCATTCATTCACACATTTAGTCTTAGTATCATGTTCCTTCAGGAGTACATGCATTTTTAGCGTGTTCGCATCTTAATAGAACTAAGTTCAGTCATATTTCAGTTTCTAGTATTTTGTGGTAGGGTTGCAGCTCTTTCCCTCCAAATTCAACTATTTTAGTCTTTATTCGAGGACGAATGTTCCCAAAGGGAGATAATATAACACCCCGTATCCAAGATAGAACATATTGTAGAAATAAGAAATTCCAGGGTGCCACTGACGGGCACCACCTTTGTATGTAGGGTGACCCACAAACTGTAGGTGAGGTCCTGGGTGGTCACGGGCAGCAACCCAAAACAATCCAAAAAAGTATCTACGGGTCAACCAACGGTCGTACACACATATCTTAGGTAAGGCCACGGGCCATGGTCCTTGTCCATGGATCTGACCCCTCAACATCCCCCCTCCGAATTCAAACGGCGATTGACAGGACTGTCAATCCGTCAGTTAGCCCCAACCTTTTTAAGTCAAGGGTGGTTTGGTCTTTTCTTATGTGGTAGACCCCTAAACTATGTCATTTAACCCCGAAACTACATTGTTTTATCCAGTTTTAGCCTAGTAACTTAATTAGAACTTACCCTAGTCAACTCATCCTCCAAAAATTCATCAAGTTGAACAAAAATAAGGACAAAGAGTTGACCAACCCTCTCCAAAAATGTGTAAACCCCAAAAAAAAAATTGAGCTTAGACTTGAACCGTCCTTCATAGTGAGTGAGATTTTTTCACGAATTTAAATTTTTTAGTGTTAAGGTCACTAGATGTAACAATTTTAGTTCTAACAGAACTAAATTGGCAATTTTAAAAAAAATCAGAAATTAGAACGTTAATAAGTTGAATTTTTGTAATGACTCATATCCTACCTAAAAGAGTTTGATTTCTAAAATATATCTTAGGAAATATATTTGAAATCTCTTTCTTTCTAACCCCATTTATTTTGTAACTTAGAGTTCCAGATGAGTGAGATCTTACCTTCCTGAAGTTACGTATTCCATTTAGGAAGTTTAGAAAAATAATGTGAGGGTTACTTTTGTCTTTGCTCCTTACCCATAGATTATAATATTTTTAGTAATATTTTTAGGGGATACATCCTATTACCTTCATTTATATAAGTATAAATCTATTCCTAGGCTTTTCTTTGCGCGCACCATAAAGCAGTATAACCAAGAAGAAAACTACGATAAAGGAGGAAATGATCAAAGCGTTCGTTCTTGAAACTTAGAATTTCGCCAAAAACCTAGTTTTTGAGGCACTGTAAGCTTTCATAGTGTTTTGGGTTTGTTCACCCACAACCAATCAGCTTATTTTCATGCCATTTCATTCTTAAGTGAGATTCGAGTTCTTGATCAGTGTTCTTGAAGTAAATTCAGCTTGGGTCAACTTTAAACAACCATATCTCTTAGATATATAGAGTTAAGTAAGTAATAATACCTCTTCAGAAATTAAAGGTATTGATTCCAATGCCACCAATTTTCTCGTGACTCCAATAGCTAAGTAAAAGTTATTACAGTTTAGTAACCTGTACAGTGCTATTACGAATACCGAGGAAAAAATATGAAAATAAGTTGTTTTTTGTTTTGTCTTTTACCACCAAGACAAAACCATAACAAAATTTCATGAAAACTAAAGACAAAAAACAATCAGATTTTCATGTTCACTAATGAAAATCCTAATCTTAGGTCCCATAGAGATTGCAATACCTAAATTCAAGAATTCTAGAACGGTTTTCTTAAATTTTTACCTTCAGATAGGTTTTAAAGGCTTTCTAATCAATTCTTCTTAATATTTCTTCAACATTATTAAATATTCTTTAAAATCTGTTCTTATAGGTATGTAAGTCTTAGTCATATTGTTGGACTAGTTAGTCCTCATTCCTACCCTACTTTTTTATGAGGTCCAAAATACTCTACAAGGATTCCACCCTCAAATTTGAGAATTGTCAAGGATTAAGTTATTGTGTGTCTTGCGTTCATGTATTCTTTTAACATTTCTATTCCTAGTTTAGCGACTTTCTATATTGTTATTGAGATCACTCATATCATGAAACCATAATCTTAAACTTCATAATTCACATTCACGAGAGAGATAAGATTATAATCAAAAAAATTTATAGTTCATGGTGAATCCTTGAGACAATTATCCGTTTGAACTAAGTAAGTTTAAGGATAAGTAGGGAATGAGAAATTTGCTAGTGCATGAGTCCCGTAGTATGTAACCTTCGCTTCAAGTTGTTCATAGCCTATAATTCTGGCATGGGCTCTACAAATTGAGAATCGTTGAATTTTATATTTTCTCATCATGAGACTATAACAAAACCCATTGAGTCCTTGATTGAATTGTTCATGCCCATATTCCTCTGAACCCTATAAGTCAAAATCTTGAGATGAGAGAATCTTTGTGTCCATTAGTTTAGTACGCCATGCTCATAATTCTTCAGACTTCTCCACGTTGAAAATCATGAAATATCCATAAACATGATCACTTTACCTTGAACCCACACTTCAATTCAAGTAAACGTTAAGAGTCAAATTTAGAACTTTACAGACGCAAGTCAAAAAATGTTATAAGTTCTCAATTTTGTTTAAGAACGTCTTAACTTATGTGTTTTGTACAAAAAATTAAAAGACTAAAAGTTTCAAGTTATGTTAAGAGTGAGAGTTGAGTTCAGTTATCAAAAGTTACAGTAATATTCCCAGAATTTACAAATGTTTTCACATTTTAAGATAAGAGAGATTAAGATTTCCAAAAGAGTTTTTAAGGCAAGAAAAAGGAAACATCGATCCCAAGAGTGCTTTTAAGTTAATTGGTTGAGAAATTATCTCAACCTAAAGAAAAGAAGTATTTTAGAGAAACACCTGATCTAAGTATATTTTTTTTGGAATAGTTTGATCACGAATATGGGGATGCAAGTTTATCATAACTCAAATCTCATAAACCTGTAGCCATCATGGCATTAATGGAGTCTACTTTAATGAGCACTCAGGCAAAGCTAGAGGAATATACTAAGTTAAGTTAGCTTTTTTTTTCCTATACTGATGGCCCTGTTCGTCGGTCCTTGTTGTAATCGTGAGGGTTAAGTCTTGTGATCATAACTAAGACCTCTTAGTGATGGTTGTTAGTAGAGAAACCCCTACAATAGTATTTGCATGCTTTCTCAAGGGGTTATGCTTAATATGAATGGGGTTATGAGACTTCTTTCATGTATTGAACAATTAGACTTTAAGAGAGATTTCAATGTTGTCTTTTATGATTTTAAAATTATGAGTTGATATCATGTTTTTAAATAATTATTCTTTATATTGCACTTGTTTTAAACTGCTTTTAGATAAAAATGAGTTTAGTTAAGTATCAAGAGTTGAGTATTTCGATTTAAATATCTTGAGATGATCTGTGCTTTATTGAGTCGAGTATCATATCGTTGAAGTTGAGTATCTAATCTTTGACTTGAATATCTAATCTTTGTGTTGAGTATCTTATTCATGATTTGAGTTGAGTTAAAAAGAGGCAAGTGTTTCATTTTTATCAAGTTCAAGCCTATGCTTTATTATTTAGAACTCCCGTTACACGCTCCTACATTCCACGTACGGAGTCATTTGGATTGCATCTTTTTATGATGTAGACACATGCATTCAAGATCATCAACAAGAGCTTCAGTTGATATATCTGAGAGTTCAGGTTAGTTATGGTGAGCATGCTTGCTTCTAGATGATTTAATTTACTTTTAAGTTTAGTAACAAGGTCATGGGTCTTGTCCCGACTTCCATCATTATCGGTTATAGGCTTCATAGATAGTCAGTATAGTTGAGAAGTTTTTTTTATTCATTTATTTTGTTAAATGTTTTAAAGACTAAAGTTTCCTATTTATAGCAAGTTAAATATTTTGATTATTTCATATCTTTCTTTTGCTTAAAGTTTGTATTTAAGTTTTGTGAACTTTTATTTAAGTTTTTAAGCTTTTGCATGCTTAAGTTAGTCTTCTGCTGTAGTCAGCCAGGATTAGGGTTCGCTAACGACCAACAATTGTTCTTGAGTTCTGTCCACGTCCAGGGTGTAGACTCGGATCGTGACAGAATGCAACAAGGTTTTCCTCAGTTACAACCCTAATATCAAAAAAAAAACTTTGCGAATTTCGTCACCAAGTATGTGGGATTTAACTACTGAGTTCCTTTCACCCATTGGATCATTAGAATTCTGTCAGATTCGCTATTCCCTCCTAACTATTTAGACCGAAGTCTTCTAGAATTTTAGCATATTACTATGATTTAGTTATTGGAACGTTCTCAATAATATTACCATGTCTTAGTATTGCTTTTGTGTAGATTCTACAATAAATTCAGAACCCTAGTCATTTAGTTATTTTAGTTCATGAATCACACTAGCTAGGATAGATAAACAGAGATATATGCCTCGGTTTTCAAATGTTTCTTTATCAGAAATAAATATTGCATTTTAAAATTTGCATGTCAAATTACTGAGTTATTCATTTTACTTCAATTATGCTATAATTTACACATATTCAGTTGGGAATAGGCTTTATACCATATTAAACTAGGGTCAGTGACCATAAAATCCCTAAACAACGTTCCTCCGCTGGTTTATATTTCCCTTTTCTGGGCATAAGTTTGATTATCACGCCAATCAAGCCTATATAACTCTGTTGATATATTGGGTCCTCTCAATGGGGAGCATATATCAGACTCCACGTTTAGCTTGCGTGGATTAATGTTTGTTATAAGTAGCTCCCACAATCAGTCTATAGTGCATTGTCCATGTTACTAGTTACAACTTAACATTCCATTTTAGTATGTTATAAACTTGGCCATTGCATTCAATTTAGTTCATATTCAATATTTTCAGTATAGTTATCATTCTTATCTTATACAATTTCTAAGTATTCTATTTTCAATTATGTATATTTTTTTTCATTATTCTATCTTGCATGGTCACTACCTTTAAAGTATGGGTGCATACTCTTTCTACATCTTCTTGTGATGTAGGTTCAGGTCCTCAATATTCATATCACATATAGATCAATTCCTGATCTTCAACTCAACAGTATCAGTGGTGAGTCCTCCTGCTCCAGTGACGAGAGACATATTTCTTTTACATTCGGTGTTTGAGTTTCAGTTTTTTTAGAATTATCCGCGGCATATCCCATCGTCTCTAGTCAGTTACAAGCTTTATTTCAGAGATAGTACGATTTAGTTTTATCTTGGAGTTTGATCTTCTACTTGTCATTTAACGCATAGTATACTTTTATGGATAGTAATGGGTATTCCCCATAATTTTATACGATATTTTAAAGTTTCCATAGTAAATTTTTCTTACTTCAATTAGTAGTTTTTACCTTAATGTATGTCAATTTCCAGGGGTATCTTTGGGTCATTCGTTTTCCTAGGTCCAGTGCAAACGTCCGGGTAGCAAAGGAGACATGTTGGTGGAATAGTTGAAGTGCTCACCCTTGTCTCTAATATCCAAAAGTTTCAAAAGACACCATGAAGGATCACAATTGATAGCTTGTACTAGGACATGCATCACTAAAAGGTGAAGAGTGTAGCATAAGTATTCAAAAAGGTACTCATTTTTAAAACACTTGTTCCGCCAAGACTGCATTTATCAATCTATTTAATCAATCAAAAATGATTGATACAAAAAAATACAAATCAATTGATACTAACCAACTTATACAAATACAGAAGGAAATGAATCAACTATACAAATATATGTGAATTGAATAAATGAGGTATGAATTATAAGAACAAGGTCGCTCATTGCATCTTAACTATAGCTACAACCCGTAAATATGCAAACTATACGGAGGAGCCTAATTATGTTTATTATAAGGCTAATCTGCCTATTTTTTTTAACTTCATCTTTTATAATGACCCCACAAAGTATTATGGACTGGTTTTGGTCTATTCAATTAAGGAACCTATTCCCCAGTCCTGAGTTATTCAAAATCATATAATTCTTACCATAATAAGAACTTGTATTTAAAAGGGTAAATTTACGGTAAGATTTTCAAATCATCTTTAAATGTTGGTAGTTATTAACTCTTTTTCTTGTAGTGTTTTATATCATAAAAAAGTATAGCAAAAATAACTTTATTTTTAGCTATGACTTCTTTCATAGAAAATGGTTGATTTTCATCTACAAGTCGTCATTATTTTAATATTGCATATTTTGTGACAAAACAATAGTCTTCACGTAATCCCATGTTGATTAGGAACAATAATATAATCTTCAATAATTGCTTATTTATCAATACAAAAACTAACGTCACAATAAGTACAAAATCTTTTGCCAAAAGCTTACAACCTGTAACTACGAACTTTTACTTTTCGCTGCTGTAACATGTTTTATTTTTTTATGAGACAATTGTTTTGTTCGTATAACAATTATCATCTGAAGACACCAAGTATATCACAAATTGAATGCATTATTAGTGCAATATACTATGTCACTAATAACAAAAAGTTTGTCACTGATGACACTTAATAAATGCCACCAAATTATTTATGGTGGAAAATTTGAGTGGACAAAAAATTGTTACGATATAAAACGTTTCATTACTAACAATATATTGCTCGTGGACTTAATAAGAAAAAAATTTCTGTCACCAAAGATGAATAATTAGTAACGAATTTTTTGTCGCACCGAATAA
Organism: Solanum habrochaites; assembly: GCA_027704765.1. Taxonomy (NCBI): domain Eukaryota; kingdom Viridiplantae; phylum Streptophyta; class Magnoliopsida; order Solanales; family Solanaceae; genus Solanum; species Solanum habrochaites. The sequence goes on from JAKWJA010002489.1 coordinate 14,479,416, forward strand.
TTTTGAAAATACATATCAAATTGTTGTAGTTCCCCCACGAGGCCAGCCGCTCAGGAACGCGATAGAAAGCACATGAACGTGCATACCTAAGATGCGAATCATTCGCGCTTAAGAGATTTTTGTCTTAAAAATTGTTTGTGGCAACGTACACATCATCTCCACTACATTATAATTGGTGGAAAACATGTCCGTACTATTTTTAAATATGCATAAGATCGATTAGAAATTTCAAAAAGGAAAAAACTCATAGAATATTCACTCTAACTACCCATATGGAAACTCATACAATTTTTCATCATACATACCCTAACTGTTAAAGCCCATAGATATTTAACCTTAAAACCCCAACTTCTGAAGAATCCATTGTAATGGTCGATGGGGAAAAACTGAGGCCAAAAATTTTTTCAAGAGTATTAGGATTTATCCAAGCTTTACAACAGATTTTGAAGGAATTAGAGTCATCCAGGGTGGTAAGAAATCCGTAGACATTGGGTGGTGTAAATGCGGAGTTGATTACACATAATTGGTTAGATAACTCGTTAGAAAATCCCTATGACTTTATGAATTGAATTTGGAAAGGAGATCTCGAATCGACAACAATCTTAGCATTAAGGCACTTTCTGATTGTAGTGGGTTAAGAGGATGTTTTTTAAACGGAGAAGTGAAATTCACTTAAGAAACTCATTGCCTCACTTCGTGCCATTTCAGTGGGATTCTTGCGCTGCAGCAACGCCACTAAAACGACAAGGGTGTGGTTGTAGCAGGCGAGGCAGAGGTATTTTTTTCCTCCCCGAACTCATTTTCTGATCCGTAGAACGTTTTTGAATGAGTTAATATTGATGGGCAAATATCCTATGGTGGAATTAACCCTCATTGACTAGTTATGTGCATGGGTTTTGAACTAGGGTTCATAAATTGTGAGTTTCAAGCTTGTTTCTAGGTAGGTGATGGTTGTTTTTCTATAATTGTGTGATACACACTTGATTTTCTTCATTCTGATAACTTTATATGTATGCATGTTGCAATATTGATCATAGATGTTGAAATGGGATATATGAATATTGATGCAATGAAATCATGACTTGAATGTATGATCTTGATGTGTGATTGGGATCGCCTGCCATGTTCTAGCACTCTAACTTGGATAAGATTGCCACATTCAGACATGCTACCTGGATTGATTGTCAAATTCCGGCATGTGAACAGTTTGACTTTGGGTTCTGTAAGAGGACCAACTATGTGATGAATTATGTGAATTGTGATATTGATTTTTATGATAATATTGAATATGTTTATATTTATGCATGTGTTATAATGTTGTAGTTCTTTGTTTGTATTACACTAGTGGATTAGCCGCGTGATCCTACCAGTACATTGTGGTTGAGTACTGTTATGCACTTGCTTTTATTTTTGTTGAGTACATAGAATCTTCATGTGACTATGGACGGACCTTGTGTAGGAAATTGGTGATCACTTTGAGTTTAAGGGTGATCCACATTATTCGAGCAGCCATTGAATTCTCTTTAGTCTATGTCCACTATTTTCATACATAGACCTTGCTTTAGTTGTTATAGATTGTTAGTAATCTATTGTTAGATATGGATATCGTTATAGTTTTGGTACAATAACTTTCATATTCTAGGTTTATCTTCCGCATTTTTAGTTAGATACTAGATATTTATTATGTAATGGAACTTTCTCTTTAGTTACTTAACTTGCTTCCATAACTTAAATGCCTTACTTTTAGAGTTCTTTCTTTAGTTGGTTGTTAGTAGTGGTTCTCCCACTGAGTTTTACTGTGGGTTCCAATAATGATGATCTGGATCGTCACAAGTTGGTATCAGAGCCTAGGTTCTTTAATCTCGATATAACATAATGAGTCTAATAAAGACTCGTGAAACAGTAGGGGGACACCTTTACATTTTTTCGAGAGGTTATAGGAATTTAGGTCCATTTATTTCTTGTCTCCTTTGTTCTATGACTTGATTCCAATTGGTATCGGGCAATTCAAATTCGTATCTAACTTATTTAACTCTTCTACAGCAGATGGTTAATACTAGGTATAATCGCGTAAGGACCGTAGGTCCTGCTAATGCTCCAACTAAGGAACCCGTAGTGAGAGGTTGTGGTCGAGGCAGAGGTAGAGTAAAATCTATGGGTAGAGGTCGTGGGAGAGTGACGCCTATCGCGGATGATGTACCAAACGATTATGTTTTTGTTAATGAGAACCCTTGGGCAAATGAGAAAGTGATAGGAGAAGATAAGGACGCTGAGAATGTTGAAGAGGTTGACAAAGTGAAAGGAGGGAAGGATGAAGCCATAGGAATCCCTCCAACTGATTCGGTGTTAGCTTAACAGATCATGTCTTTTTTTGAAAGAGCTGGCTGGTCCAGGGATGATTTCACCTACTCAAACCCCTGTGAATCCACCTGTTGCTAACAATATGCCTAAGCCGATTGGGTAGGGAGGTAACGATGCCTTCTTCTATCCTTTGTTGGGTGTTGTGACGATTTATAATTAGCATGATATGTTGACCAAGTTCTTGAAGCTCAAACCCCCGATATTTCTTGGTTTGGAGACAGAGGATAATTATGAGTTCATAGTGGATTGTTATGAAAGGTTGCATAGGTTGGGTATCATTCACCGACATGGAGTTTAGTTCGTTTCCTTTGAACTTCAAGATGAGGCCAAGCAATGGTGGAGTGTTTACATGGAATGCAGAGTCTCTTCATTACCTGCACTTACTTGGACCCAAGTTCATGCCTTATTCTTAAAGAAGTATGTGCCTAGCACTTTGAGAGATCAAAAGAAGGATGAGTTCATGGAACTAACCATGGGTGGTATTATTTATGTGGAAGCTTCTGAAGCCAAGTTCCACCTTGTATCAATCTAGCCTAAACCTAACAGTTGGTATACCATGGAATAGGAAGAAGATCTGGATTGTTTCATGCGAGTTTTGGATTTAAGATACAAATGTTATCTATTCACATACTTCTGTAGAAGGAGTTTTAAATGAAGTTGACTATTATGTCATTAACGTGGACGTCTGAAGCACGAGACTGTGCATCTAAGGGTTTATCTAAGACGACAAGAATACTGGAACTTTTTAGGGCTCCTATGCTAGAGGATCGGTTGACCTACACTCGGGGACAAGCCAATTCAGTCTACTGGTTGACCTACTGGAACTCCTTCTAATAATTTTTCAGCTGATTAGAGTGTTGGGCACGTGGTGAGCAGCATACCATCTCAAGGTCGCACATGCTTTAGTTATGGGGAACTTGGACACATGATGAGGAACTACCCACAGCCGTGTCCGCTTGAGTCTGGAAAGAAACCTTCTCGAGCAATTGTACCTGGGGAAAATGGTAAAAATAGTACGGGACGTCCACAAGTAGGACGATGAGGAAACCAGAGAGGTCATAGAGATAGAGAAAATGCTAACGAAGGTAGAGGTAACGCGCAACCAGGCAGGGAGGTAGCTCAAGTAGACAATAGAGCTCAATGTTATGCCTTGGCGAGCAAGAATGAGGAAAAGGCGTCTGATGCATTGATTATAGGAACTATTCTTGTGTGCGACCAAATGGCTAATGTATTATTTGATCCGGGTTCAACCCATACTTATGTGTCTGTGAGATTCACCTCTTATTTTGAGATGTTGTGTGATATTCTTGATGTTTCTATACATGTTTCTACCCCGGTTGGTGAGTCCGTCATAGTCACCCTTGTTTATCGTGCTTGCTCTATTTTGTTTATGGGATTTCAGACATAGGTCAATTCGGTGATATTGGAACATAATCTTAGGCATGACTTTGTTGTCTCCACATTATGTTATTCTTTATTGTAATACTAAGTTTGTGACTCTAGAAATTTAGGGAAGGGAAAAATTAGAGTAAGAAGGGGTGTACAAGCCTAAGCAAGTTAAGATTAAATCCTTCATCCGGGCAGTAAAAATAGTAGAGCAAGGTTTTTTAGCTTATTTGGCTCATATTAGGGATGTGGCGATGGAAGCTCCATCCATTGGGTCTCTTTCGGTGGTGTCCAAATTTAGTGAAGTGTTTCCAAATGATTTTCCTTGCATGCCTCTGATAAAGACATAGATATTTGTATTGACTTAGAGCCTGGTATGCGCCCCATATCTACCCCCCATCGCATGGCACCGGAGGAGTTGAGAGAGCTTAAGGCTCAAATCCAAGAGCTTCTTGATAAATGTTTTATTCGACCTAGTGCTTCCCATGGGGTTCTCCGGTTTTATTTGTTAAGAAGATGGATGGTAGAATGAGGATGTTCATATATTAGCCGCAATTGAATAAGGTCACAATTTTAAATAGGTACATCATGCCTAGGATAGATGATTTTTTGACCAATTATAAGGAGCACTAGTCTTCTTTAATATTTATTTAAGATCCAGGTACAAATCAATTAAACATTAGGGCGGGCCAAATATTACCCATGACTTCGTTTATATACTCGTTATGGGCACTATGAATTTTGGTTATGTCCGTTGATGGACTATGCACCGCCCCTTTCCTAGCTTGATGAATGGCGTATTGCAATACCTTTTCTTGACTCTCTGTGTGATATTTTGTATTAATGAAATTTTTGGTGTATATGAAAAGTAAGTGAAGAGCATGCTAACGATCTTCGTACTGTTTTGGGTATCCTTGGAAAGCAAAAGTTATATGAAAATTTTTCCAAGTGTAAATTTTAGTTGAAGTGAGTTGCATTTTTGGGGCACGTGGTGTCAAAAGAAGGGGTAAAGGTAGATTCCCAAAAGCTCTAAATGGTTAAGAATTAGGTACGACCTAGTTCGGTGATGGAAGTTAGGAATTTGTGGGATTTAGTAGCTAGTATCATCATTTCGTTAGGAATTTTTCTTCAATTGTCACTCATTTGACCAATATGACAAAAAGTAAGGTACCACTTGAATTGACACGAAAATGTGAAGGGAGCTTCCAAAAGCTTAAGACTCTTTTTTTACCACTGTGCCCATTTTATCATTACCTATTGAGGGTAAGGACATTATTGTTTATTGTGATGCTTCATATTCTCGATTGGATTGGGTGTTGTGTTAATATCGAGGATAAGAATGTCATAGCTTATCTCTCGCGTCAATTAGAGGTGCATAATAGGAATTCATACACTCATGATTTAGAGTTGGATGTGTTGGTATTTTCTCTTAATATCTGCTGACGTTATTTTTATGGAGTTAAGTATGAGGTATTTAGTGATGATCGTAGTTTGCATCATGTATTCATCAAAAATGATTTGAATTTGAGGCAGCGAAGATGGATGGAATTACTCAAGGATTATGAAGTAACTATCCAATACCATCCGGGTAAGTCAAATGTTGTGGTTGACGGTTTGAGTCAAAAAGTGATAAGTATGGGTAGTTTAGCTCACTTGAGTGGAACCAAGCGACTGTTGGTGAAGGAGACTCAGACCTTTGAGTCTATGTTCGTGCAGTTGGGAAATTCTGAAAGATGTGGGTTGTTAGCTAGCATTGAAGCTAAGTCCATGTTCATCGCGGAAATCAAGGCAAAGCAATTAGAAGCGGTGATTTAGATGAGCTTAGAACAAAAAATGCAATAGGTAAGTCTCAAGGAACCACTCTATATATTAATGGCGTGCTTTACTATAAGGGTAGAATGTGTGTCCCAAGAGTTGATGATTTTATTCTAAGGTTACTGGAGGAGTATCCTAACTCGCTCTATTCTATTCATTCAGGTGTGACCTAGATGTATAGAGATCTGAAACGAGTGTATTCGTAGTCGGGTATGAGACAAGACATTGAGAAGTTTGTGGCGAAGTGAGGTTTCATGGTATGCCCCTTTCCATCATCTCAGATAGTTGAACCCTTTTCACTTCAAAGTTTTGGAGGAATTTGCATTTTTGAATTGGGAACACAACTCACTTCTAGTACAGCCTTCCATCCCTAGATGGATGGACAATAGCAGAGGACTATACAAGTGTTGGAGGACATTTTAAGAGCTTGTGTAATTGACTTTAAAGGGCATTGGGATAAGTTTCTTCCCCTATGTGAGTTCTCATATAATAATATTTATCACTCAAGCATTGATATGGCACCATTTGAGGAGTTATCTGGGAGGGGATGTAGATTTTCCATAGGTTGGTTTGAATCCAGAGATGTAAAATCGTTGGGGGTTGACTTAGTGAAGGATGGTCAAGATAAGGTGAGGATCATTCAATCTTAACTTCTAACCATGCAGAGTAGACAAAAGAAGTATGCGGATCACAATGGGAGAGATATAGAATACCAGACAGATGAGAATATTCTCCTCAAGGTATCACCCATCAAGGGGTGATGAGATTCGACAAGAGGGGTAAGTTGAGTCCTTGTTATATTGGTCCCTTTTAGATCCTTGAACGTGTAGGGCTGGTGGTGTAATGATTAGCGTTACCGCCAAATTTGTCCGGTCTACATCCTATATTTCATATGTCTATGTTGAAGAGATATCGCAAGAATGGTTTCGATATCACTAAGTGGGACTCAATAATGATAGACAAGGACCTCCAATATGAGGAGGAACCGATTCTTTTGTTGATCATGTTGTTCGGAAGTTTAGGACCGAAGATATTAAGTCCGTGAAATTTAATGGAAGCATCGTCAAGTTGTGGAAGCTATTTGAGATACTAAGAAGGATATGCGAGACATCATGTACTATCTTGTTCCTTTTGAAGCCTACCTTTCCTTAGTTGATCACTCGGGGAGGAGTGATGGTAAATTGGTATCTGTTGTAATGATCGGATTTCATCGTTATAGAAATATCAAGGGGGGAAAATTGAGGCTGAAAAACTTTTTCATAGAACTAGGAATTATATTCAGTAATGGAACCTTGCCTTTAGTTATTTAACTTGCTTCCATAACTTAAATATATTAGTTTTAGATTTCTTATTTTAGTTAGTTGTTAGTAGTGATTCTCCCCCGAGTTGTAGTGTGGGTACCACTCACGACGGTCTGGGTTGTGACATCCAGAATAGGAGAGGAAAAATTGAGATCTTCACCTACTGTTTTGTTATCAATCAAATATTTCATAAGTAGGGATTACCTAGATGGAGAAAAACCTACACTCCATCTTTTTCAAGTACTTGGCTTATTGTGCAGATCCACAGGATGAAGTGCTGTTTATATAAATTATTGGGTCGCTTTCTCTTTTTAAATAAATTCCATTTGACAGTTAATTTAAAACTAGTGTAAATATGTTAGGGAAGTGTAATCAATTCCTTTTTTCCATTTAATCTAGTGGCCATTGAAGACTCCTTCATTGGTTGCAATGGAGATTATGTTCAACAATAAACTTATAGACATGTTCAAATGATGGAGTCTATCCATCACCTTATATGGAAAGCAGCATCGATTTATAGAGCTATCAAGAGTTCAGTTAATAAATTCAAATCAACACTTGATTTTTTCGGTTGGAAGAAAAGTGGTGTTGTGAGACTAACATTTTTTGTGTTTCCATGGGCTGAAGCTACTGTTACTCTTGAAGATATGATAATTATGGGAGGCTTCTATGTTTTGGGTGACCCTGTTTTGTACCACCTATAATCACCATAGTTGGTAGAGATTGACGAAAATATTGAAAATGCGCAAAGGGGGTTTATTGGACCAACGACTAATAATCAAAGTATATTGTTGGTCATCAAGTTTCTGCTTCCAAGTAAAATAGGTTTTCTTGTTTTCTCAATAGCTATTAACCTAGCTAGAGGTATGCGACAAGTGCTAGTCACATACCTTTCGCCAAACTAAAGCTATTGAGAAAACAAAAAAAACTGATTTCACTTGAAATCACAAATCTTAATAACAAAACAAAAAGAAAAAAGCTTCATGCTCATTTCCCAACAACTGTTCATGAAAAAAATTCAACCATCTATTTTATTATTGGTCTTCAATCTGATATGCTTGATTTGCCCACTTTCAAGATTTTCTTTGATCTCTGTCAACTCAAGGGATTGACGGGGGGCACAAAAATGAGCTACTTAAAATATAGAATCCTCTAAAAATAAACATCTCTTCAAGAGTACGTAGCTTCACTCCACGAAAACTTAAAACTGTAAGTCTCACAACTTCACCTTTCTACTAACTCAAAAATCAAATCTTGATCCTTTTGGAGTATATAAATTGATGTATTGATAGCTCCATAAATACATGGAGCATTTCATATATGGTGATGGATAGACTCCATCGTATGAACCTATTCTTTCCATTTTATTTCTTGATCCTTCAATCCATTGCAACAATAAAAGGAAACTTTCAATGGTCACTCAGATTTGGATGTAAAATGAATTGAAGATTTTTACAAACATCACTCATTAACTATGCAAAAATAAAGCCAAGTACTTGAAAAAATTTGGGTTATATGTTTCCTCTCAAGATGATCTCTAGTTATCAAATCTTCGATTGATAATGGAGCAGAGGGTGTGGACTTCATATATAACTATAACTTATATATTTTTTGACTATCAAATCCAAAACTTGGCACCACACTATGTATGAAGGGAAATAACTCATGCTTTTTAGGAAAGGAAAACATACTATGGTTTGTTAACGACCACGTATATAACTGATAGGCCACACAAACATTTAAGAAGTTAGATGTTCATTCTAATTGAGCTTAAAGAAATAAGTTCCAATTCCTATTAAATTCCATATGTACGGAATGTTTAATGACGATAATGAATTGTGAGGCTCAATTGATGACACTAGCTAGTAGATAAGATTACAAGGTATTAGTTAGTAAGGAATGAAACACAATGGTGAAATTGGAAGTGTACTGAGGGGCATGTTGTTTGCACCACTCAAACCCCAACCTCCTTTTCACATGGCAGAAACTTTAATAATCATGCCAAGTATATCATTACATTAATGGAGCAAGTAATTCGATAATTTACACAATAATAATTTTTTTGATTTATAGTTATGTAGAGTCTTTCTTGTACTATGATCACATTTAATAATATCAGTATCTTCTATAAATTCAAAGAATCATATTTATAAAGAAAAAAGGTAATAGATATGAAGGTTGGTAATTTAAAACATATTAAAGTTTACACTCAAGAGTATTTATCACGACAACTACTAATCAATGCAAATGAAACTTTCAAACACTATACTCACAAAGATGTCCCATATTATCCTTTATTTTGTGTTGAACACTCCATATTTATATTTCTGATCAACATATTAATATCCTTAAGAAATAAAACAGTAGAGAAATACCAAAAATATAGTACAAGCACCACCAAAAATCCTCAAATTGCCAACATATTTTACTAACAACTTAAGTTGGTTAGTATTCTACAACCAAATGACCAACGTATTGGCTAACCAATAATATTTTAAAAACATAACAACGAAATTCCTAACAAAGATACACAGAAATCTACTAATAAGTCATTTATTTGGTACATACGGTGGGAAAAAATGGCTCACAAATTTATCAACCTCTATCAATGATTACCATACAGAAATATACTAAATCACCTTTAATTGGTAATATTCAAAGAAGTATATATCGTGGTAAATATGACAAAAAAAATTATATTATTTATTAACCAATATAACGCAATGAATTATAACCAAATTTTACACGACAGATTTGTTTGCTAATTTACCAACAAATATAACTGTTGTTGGTAAATTAGTAACGAATGGTATTTTTGTTGGTAAACTTTCAACCAATATCAATTAGTTGGAAATTTAGTCGACGAGTAAATATTCTATTATTAAATTACTAAAATCATAAAATATTTGTAATATACCACCCGATCACTAATCCATTGGTAAAATTTTTACCAACATATTAATTATTAATTAGTAATATTACATATGAATGTTATTGAATAGTAACTTTGATGTGTTTAATCTTATGTTATGAGTCTGTGACCTTGAATGTTTATGCATTTTTATAAGATTCAGGGATATCTTTCTTTGTTTACTCCTTACCATAGTCATTCCATGTTCGTGTAGTCCAAAAACCTCCTGAGAAAACCTTTCTCTGTCTCTACTCCAGTTAGTTACCCAGTTATAACTCGACGGGTATATAGAAATTGCGCTGTCATAGTCTCTCACAAAGTCACCTCACAGATCTTTAGTTATAAATGGTAGACTTCGATGTCATTCTCTGCATAGATTGGTGACATACCTATGATGCCTCAGTTGATTGTAGAACTAGGATTGTTCGTTTTCAGCTTCTAGATGAACCAATCTTAGAGTCGAAGGCTAGTAGCTTAGCACCTATAGGTTGATTCATTTCTTATCTCAAGGCTAGAAAATGATCTCAAGGGTTTCTCTATCATATAGTTTGGGTTAAGGATTCAAGAACGGAAACTCCAAATCTTCAGTCTTTTCCAATAGTCTGTGAGTTTCAAGATGTTTTCCCGGAATATCTTCCAGAGTCCCTCCCGAAAGAGAATTCAAATTAAAAATTGATATCATCAATGATATCAAGCCTATTTCTATTCCTCCATACAGAATGTCTTCATCAGAGCTTAAGGAATTCAAAGAGAAGTTGAAAGACCTTCTAGATAAAAGCTTCATTAGACTTAATATTTCACCATGGGGTGCACCAATGTTGTTCGTAAAGAATAAATATGGTTCTCTCAGAGGCATTGATTATAGATAAGTTGGAAAGGTCACCATTAAGAATAATTACCCATCCCCAGGATGACATAACTTGTTTGACCAACCTTCAAGGTGCTAGTCACTTCTCAAAGATAGACCTTATTCGGGTTTATCATCAGCTTAGAGTTTTGATATCGTGACTTCTGGATCAACCTTCAGAACTTGGTATGGTCATTATGAATTTGTTGTTATGTCGTTTGTACTAACCAATGCTCCTGCAACTTTTATGGATTTGCTGAACAAAGTGTTCCAGCAGTACTTGGACTTGTTAGTTATCATCTTTATTGATGATATGCTCATTTACTCTAGGAATGAGAATGAAGATGCCAGTCATTTGAGAGTTGTTATGCAGACTCTGAAATCTAGTTATTTTCTAAGTTAAGCAAATGGGAGTTCTAGTTGTAATCCGTTGCTTTCCTTGTTCACATCATATCTAGCGAAGGGATTCGAGTGGATTTCACAGAAGATAGAAGCAGTGAAACAATGGCCTAGAACTACCTCTGCTATAGATATAAGAAGTTTCTTAGGTTTAGCGGGTTATTACAGAAGGTCCGTGGAGGGATTCTCATGCATATCCTCACGATTGACTAGGTTAACTCAGAAGATGGTCAAGTTTCAATTGTCAGATGATTGTGAGAAAAGCGTTGCAGAATTGGAAACTAGATTGACTACAACTCCTGTCTTGACTCTATCAGAGGTTTCATATTGTTATGTAATCTATTGTGATGCATCCAGAGTTGGCCTAATTTGTGTGTTGATGTAGCGAGATAAGGTTATAACTTATGTTTCTAGAAAACTTAAGGTGCATGAGAAGAACTATCCAACTCATGACCTCGAACATAAGAGCCTTCAGTATATGTTCACCTAGAAAGAGTTAAATCTTCGCTAGAGGAGGTGACTTGAGTTCCTTAAGGTTTATGATATAAGTATGCATTACCATTCTGGTAAGGGAAAGTAATAGCAGATGCTCTTAGTAGATTATCTATGGGTAGTGTATCCCATGTTGAGGAAGATTGGAACGAGCTAGTGAAGGATGTTCACATGTTTTCTCTCTTGTGAGTTCGCTTTATAAGCATATCGAAAGTGGTGTAACAGTTCAAAATGATGCAAAATCTTCTTTGTTAGTGTAGGTTAAGGAAAAGTAAGACAGTGATCCAATCTTGCTTGAACTTAAGGGTGCTGTCCACAAACAGGGAGTGGAGGTTTTCTCCAAGGGGAAGATGGTGTACTTCTCTTCCTGGGTAGAATGTGTGTTCCTGATGTGGGTGAGTTTAGAATGTATATCCTTGCATAATCCCATAACTCCAGATATTCTATTCATCTAGGTGCCACTAAGATGTACTGCGATCTGCGGGAAGTCTATTGGTGGAATTGCATGAAGAGGGACATAGAATATTTTTGTGAGTAAGTGCCGTATTGCCCAGCAATCAGGTATAATATCAAACACCAGAGGTATGAACTCAAGATATCGATATTCCTAGTTGGAAATGGGATGTGATGAATTGGATTTCATAGCAGTTTTCCTTGTACTCTCGAGAACAACATGACTCCTGTGCCCTATAGTTTATACATGAACTAAGTCCTCTCACTTTGCTTAGGCGGTCAAATTTAACACAAGATTCGGCAAAGGACTGATTCCAGATTTACATTAATTAAATTGTGAGTTTCATATGGGGTTCCCTTTGGTCTATCATCTCAGGATAGCAATTCCTCAGTTTACCTCTTAATTTTTGGTAGAAGAAAGGTCTTGTACTCAGTTAATCTTTACAACAAACATTTCAGATTGACAGGACCGAGCGTGGAAGAGTTGACGGCGCATATTTTCTTGCAGATCTCATAACTCCATGTATTCTATTACATCCATGTGATACTATAAGCATGGTAATGAGATCTGCGGGCAAAGTCCACGTGGTGGAGGTGGCAACACGAGGGATATAGTCCCCTTTGTTAGTAAGTGCCCCAATTCGCCAGAAAGTCAATAGGACATAGAAACCCGAGTATGACTCAAGAGTCGTATATTGCTACTTGGAAGTGGGATGTGATCATATTGATTTCATCACAGGGTTACCTCGTACTCGCAATAGCATTGACTCAATTTTTGTTGATCAGTTGATTTTGTGAAATAAGTCTTCTCGCTTTTGGTGGTCAAGACTACATATTCGTCAAGGAATTATGCCATTCTTAACCTTACTCGCAATGTGAGGTTTCCTTGTGCTCCTTGTATCATCTTCTCAAATAGAGGTCTTGTTTACCTCTCTTTCTAGAAGTCATTTCAAAAAGTCTTGGTACTCAATTAACCTTAGTACCCACAGTTCAATCCACAGACGAATGGCGCATGTCAGAATGTACCATTCAGACCCTAGAGTATATGTTGAGTGATTTGTGTGATCAGATTTAAGGGTTTAAGATGTATCCTTTTTCTCCTGATCTGATTCTCCTACAACAATAGCTACATTCAGCTTCAACATGACCCCTTATGAGGCTTTGTATGGGTGAACATGTAGATCTTCTATTGATTGGTTTGAAGTAGGCGAAAAAACTTTGATTGGGTCATATTCAGTCCTTTATGCTATTAGAGAGTGTGGTGGTGAAAGATAATCTTTCTGTTGATTTGTTTGAAGTGTGTAATCCAGCATCTGTAGTGCCATTAGAGAGTATGGCGGTGAAAGATAATATTTCTTACAAGGATGTACTAGTTGAGATTATTGTCTGTCAGGTTAAAACGTTGAGAAATAAAGAAGTCTCTTCAGTTAATGTTTTGTGGAGGAGTTAGTCCGTTGAAGGAGCTACTTGGGAAACAGAAGAAACCATGAAAGCCAAGTATCCTTACCTATTTCCTTTCGATTACACCCCATCTTGAGGTAATAGTTCCTCTTCAGTTTTTCAGTCATTCATGAATCATTTTTCCTCAGTTTGTACTTGCATTTTAAGCGTATTTGCATGGTCTCAGAACTCAATTCAGTTAGAAACTCAATTCTCTGTGTTTAGCAGTAAGGGGTTGCAACTTTCTCCCTCTGTCTCAGTTAGTTTAGTCTTCATTCGAGGACGAATGTTCCCGAGGGGGAGATAATGTAACACCCCGTATCTAAAACAGACCAGAAATTAGCTTTTTAGAAATCCGCAGGTGCAACCGACGGTTACCATCAATGGACCGTAGTATGATCTACGGCCCGTACTGTGAATCAGTCCTTTGAATCTGAAGCCCCCAAAAAATCAGCTCGGAAAATTTAACTAAGAGATGAACGGTGGACGGACCTACAGTCCGTAGTCTATGACCGTCGATAAGACCTATTTACCCACTCTCTGACAAGAACTATGATTGACCTGTATGATCTGTATATGGACCTACAGATCGTAGGTATAACCGTAGGTGAAAATTAGTAGACAGTTAGGGGAAAAATGTAGTTGGGTCAAATTCAAATGATCCTAACTCTTAGGAAAAAATTACTTAGGTGTTCCATGACCTATAAAATGATTTATAATTGAATTAGCATTTCATAGCATCCGATCTTGCTAAAGTCTAACCTCTGAGTAAAAAGTTATGCTCGTTTTAGTAAAGACCTGCCGAACAGACCCAACCTATGGACCCAAACAACGGACCGTCGATTGATCAACGGCCCATCAGTCCAGGTCTTCGTTTCGTCCGACAACAATAAACTCAGGGTCTTATTGGTTTTTTTGCAATCCTTGTTTAAAAAACCTCATGGTACGTCGTTTAGACCCTAATCAACATATTTTCTAGTTGTTTTAAGCCTAAAACCTACCAAAAATTTACCCTAATCAACCATTAAATCACACCGTAGAAATTAGACAGAAAGAAAAAAAAAAGGTCAAGCACCCTAGTTTAAGAAGGCAGCAAGGTTCCACCAGCAGTTTTTCCATCAGCCCATATCTAAATATTCCTCTGTTTGGTATGTGAGATTTCAATAGTGGGTTCGTTTCCACCCATTGGTACTTGAATATGGTTGTGATTATTTGATATTCGTATAGTATCTCTGAATTGTGTTGTTATTGAATTAAAAAGAGTTTAGAAGAAATAATTGAACTCCAGATAAGTTAAAACCCTAAATAGAGAAGGAAAATCCATTAGATTTCTAGGTATGTGGGTGGGGTGGCGCTGCACCGTAGTGCCAGTATTCCCCACTGCAACACTAGTAGATTCTTTATTGAGGGTCGTATTTTTTAGATGATTCCTTATTGATATTAAGCATATCCTGTAGATTCACTTAGTTGAATTATTTTATACTCCGACAATGTATAGGATAGTTCTAGAAGAGTAGGTAAGATGTTGTATCATCATATAGCTCATAGTGAAACTTGTCGGTTAAAAAATCTCCCAAAGAAGATTAAGAAGTATCTTATTGTATTTTAATACATCATTGCCTTTATATCTCTTGTTTTATAATGTTCTAAATCTCTTGTTTGATAATGTTCTAAGCATTGGCAACTATCATTTTTCCTTTTATATTGGAGTTGAGTTTTGGTGAGAATATCTTCCAGTCTTATCAGTGGAGTTATCTATGTTTTCAATTTACCTCAACCTCATCTTTTATGTTATAGGTACAGGTGTTCAGGTCATCAAAATGTGCTTTGTTGATTCCACTTGCGTTCCATCTAGCTTTTTTGAGCCTCTTTTCTTTATAGAGGGCTTAACACTTATATTTCATCTTTTGCTGAGTTATCATGGATATTTTATCGATATCTATACTAGTATTTATAGGTTTCGTAGATAGGTAGAGGTTGAGGAGTCTTTCGTTACTTGCCTTGTTGATGTTCAAAAACGTTGAGTCAGTTAATTATGTTTTATAAAGTATTTCCAGATATTCATTGAGTAAGTTATAAATGAGACATTTTGAGTTTAATTTTGCACTTATAGTCTCATTTTCATTGAGTAATCTTCCCTATTAGTCAGATGTCAGGGTTCGTTTAGGACAAAATAATAATTTCTCATGTGCCAGACACATTCGAGGTGTAATCTCAACACATGACATTATTTTATACCAGCATAAATTTTATTTAAAAAGTGATAAATACAATGTTTTTTTTTTTTGCAAAAAATTATTCCTTTTTTTTTTGTTTTTACCCGCCAGTGTTGGACAGGTGTGTTGCCCATGTGTCCCTTGTTAAATAATTTAGATTCATTTTATTGATACATTATATTTTATGAAACAAATCCGCATAATGAGTAATAAAGAAATTAATCATAAAATATAAGCTCATTTAAAAAAAAGGTGTTAAGAGTTGCTCGAGAAATGATAAGAGGTTACAATGCCTCATATACCCATATCCTTGCTTTTCATCACAGCTTGCGATTTTGGATCATGAAAACCTAGTACTTATGCATTAACCATTGAAAAAAATTAAATAGCATTAAAATAGGATTTGAAGTAGTAAATATATTGCTTATACTTTCTTATTTGTGTGGATTTTCTAACAATTATTGTGTTTGGTCCATCGATAAGTTATAGAGCTCATTAGATTGTAATGATCATTAACCGTAATGCTTGATGAATAAATACACCATTATGGGTGTAGCAAAATATTAAAAAAGTCCACTATAAGATTGCTAGGGTTATCTTTAAAACATAAAAACAAACATATGTTTTGCCATCTTCTACTGAATAACCTCTGGATAAGGATATTTAAATCCATCTCCTATGGAGAATTTCCACAACCAACCATCACAAATCATATAGTTATAGATCTATTTGTTGCAAAAAATAATCTCGTAAGTCTCATATCTCGTAACGCTGATTTTACCAACATCTGAAATACTAAAAGATTAAGTTTTACGTTTATTTCTATTATTTAGACGGGTAATTCAAAAAATCAACTTCATCAGAAACAAATGGAACAAGAAAAAAAGAACAATCAGGGGCGGACCCGTAAACAACCCAGACGCGGGTGCTTCGAGCACACATTGATTTTTCCGAAATTTTTTTGTTTACTATAGAAAAATAATGATACATATGTTATTACATTTAAAATGAGCACCCATACATAAAAGCATTTGTGGGTTAGCTTGTTTAACCATCTGCAATAAGAGACGTGCGAAGCCCCTGGCAATTGGTTCAAATCCCGCAAGTAGCATTTCTTTTTTAAGAAATTTTTTTTCCTGGCGAATCTTAACACTGGAAATGAGCACCATAACCTTGAGATCCACCTGGATCCGCCACTTGAAAACACGTTAAATCAATATGCAAATGATGAGTATTTAACTTCAATTGAGTGGTTTGTGTTATACAATTAGGGAAAATATAATTTGTTTGCTAGTACTTGAATTGTTTATTGGAGTTTGTTAACCGATCATATAGAATCAAACAAACATAAAAGTAATTTCACATCTGAATAGATTTTGTTTAAGAAATGATAAAGGGTATTTTTTAAAAGAAAAGATAAACTTTTCATCTCTGACTTTTTTTTGCCTTTTTAACAACAAGAGTTTTCACGTGTATACCATTGTTTATCGTGTTTACTTCATTGTAATGATATTTTATATCTAAGAACACATCGTGTACTTGATAACAAAAATCTACTCGTTTAAAATCAGTAATTTTAAAAAAAAAATATAGGTGTTTTAAATTTAACTGGTAAATGAGAGGAGGTTTGAACACCTCAGATAGCATATTCTTTGTCTTTCATCACAACATTGTGATTTTTGGTCAGAAAATTTGATACTGATGAATTCTCCCTTAACCATACAATAGCTGAAAAAAAAATGATTTTTAATGAGGCCGAGGACTAGTCTACTCCTTAAATATCAGTTGTGCAAATTTTATAATAATGTTTGTGTGAGTTCCACCAAGAGGTAATATAACCCATTAAACTATCAAGGTCCTTAACTCTAACCCTTGATGTATAAGTACGCCATTATGGATGTAGAATAAAATAGATTTTATTTCCGGGTAGGGTTATCGATCTAAGGTAAGAAAATGTTTTAAATCTTTGGTTGATATTGGACTGTGGAGAAAATTAGATTTTATTTTTGGGTAGGGTTATCGAGTATGTACCAATTGAAATACTATAGGAATCGTTGCTTTACTAAGTTATTTTTACACAAATTTAAGAAGGTTCAACAAGAGAATTAACTTCACTACAAATAAAAATGGAAGTCGACTAGCCATTGTGTGAAAATCATGTTGTCAAATGATTGAATATCGAACTCAATTAACTGGGTTTGTATTAACAATTTACACATAAAATAAAATTAACGATGTTTACTAGTATTTCATTGTCGTTAAGTTTGTTACCACGCATAATAGAGAAAAAGACAAAAAGACGAAAAGTAATTTATACAAATCCACAGATGGATTTTGATTCAAAAGTGCTGATAAAGTAATTCTTTTTGTAAAAAAAGGGATAATGCACAAGTTCCCCTCCTCACCTATGCCCTATCTCAGAGACATATTTATACTATACAAGGTCCTCATTACACACCCCCTAAACTTACTTTATCTAATAATTTTCTTTCTACCCTTTCCGGCAATATGTGGCCACGTATCTTGTATGTCCATCCTTAGGTTACTTTTTCTTCAATATAGTTCACCTAGCTAAGGGGGTAAATTATTTCTAAACATTATCCATTGGTTGCATCTGGTTCGTGTGTAATCATTTTTACCACTTAGTCTAGTCAACGTTCTCTATAATTTCGGCATAGGTCTGTGTTGTACTTTGCTTTTCCCTAAAAAATACCTTTACCTCCTTTTTTTTATTAACTAGTCGCCTTTGTAAAAGCGTTGCAAATGTGGTATCCTATGTGGATTTTTCTGGACTCATTTTAATGATATTTTTATTTTTGTGCATCTCCAATGGAAAGAGTATATAAAATAAAAGTACAGATTTTAAGGAGTAAATGTCAGGCCCCTATCCCACACCTTGGATAGACCGACATTCTAGAATCATTGTTGGCTCCAATTGATCCTTGACATGAACTAAACTGCTTAGCGAAAGAATTATCTTCAAATAAGTTGACTTTATAAAAAATAGACTTTTCTTTAACTATCTAAAAAGATAAACTCCAAATGTTTTAGAAATAAATATTTTAACCTAGCAAAGCAGCCTAAAAATAAACAACTTAAATGATTAGACTCTGAACAAGTTAATTGATATCTTCTATAAACCTCTAATACTATGAGGGATTCCGGATAGATCCACTATCATCTCTATAAAACTTGATGAAACACATTTTTTTTAAAAAGAGGAATCCTCCCAGAGCAAATAGGCCCTCCCAAAAAACTCTTTGAACGTACTTGATGCAACGAAGTTCTTGATGCTGATCCTGGTCACATGTATCTGCATCATAAAATATACTGGCCAAATGACCTCAGAAAATAGAATGCATGAGAATATGAGGGAAATCTAAACAGAAGACATAAGCTTGAATTGAAACTGAAGAAACAACTTACCTCGTCGTAACTCAACTCAACTGATACAAGTCATTTGAACATAAAGCGTAGTAATTATCATTATAAAAAAATTTAAAATAGTACATAACTTCATGTTTTAAAATTACATATACCGACTCTTTTGGTATGCATAATAACAAATAAACTATGTATTTGAAATAGAAATACTTCTATGGAAGTATTCTCTAATCGTCAAACTTAGTGATACACTCTATCACACTCTACTAGAACTGTCCTATACTTGGTTAGGGGTATAGAACCTACTACTGTAGTGGATCAACTAGTATATGCTTAAAACAATAATAATCCTATGACAAGTATGACCCTTTTCTACCTATGTTGACTAACTTGGGTTAATGTGGACTTTCTGAGTTAACTCGACTCGTCCCCCATTCGATGCTCTCATACTACTGTCCCAAATATAACTACCCATATGTTTTAAAAACATAAAACCCTTTCTCTGTATTGAGATTATTACTAAAAATCACTCTTAAAAGATATGGTACTCAAAAATCCTCATAAACTCTTTAGGAAATCGGTGTTTTCTCTCATATTAAATGTGAAACATTTACTTGTGGAAATACATAATTCCCATATATCATTTTAAAGAAAATGAACTCATTTCTAATCTTTCTAAAACTCAAGTGCTCAAGACTTAAATTTTTTTAAAATGACTGTAAAAGACTTTTTAAAATGACTTGGAATAACTCTCAAGACTTGATACTTAGCTCTGCCTTGAATTTGAATTATAAATTCAATGTTATGATTCATGTTATCAATGCTTTGGGAGTAAAGGTACACTTAAAAGAAGACTTAGATGCAAGCAAACAACTGAAAAGAAGTCGGCGCAATGACCTCTGGCCCATGATGGCATGCTGCCGTCAAGCCTCCATTTATTATATGCGCTCTACTTCTGCGCACTACCACCCTCAACCTTCATTATCGGGGGTCTGCTTAGGCACTGTTGGTACGCCACACCAGCCTCCTTTACTGGAGGGTTAATTTGGGTGGCATCTTATGGCTTGTGTGGCGCCTAGCATCCATTTCTAATGTTTTGGTAATTGGCGCACTGCTACTCGCGCTGCCCCTCCCCCCTAAACGCCTGACGCATTTTCTCATCTTTTTTTTTAAATCCTAATCACTTTTTATGTATTTATTTCTCAAAAATTTCCTTAGATCCTTTAAGCAATACAAGTACAAAATAATCTACGCGAAACCAACATCTTAAAACTTCCATTCGATTACTTAAGAACTCATCAAACTCACCTATTTCAAGAACGGAAACAAGCTCAAAAACACTTATCAATAACTCAATCCTTAAAAACATTCAGAAATAAATTATTCTAAAATAACATGATCGGTTGTGTTTTTTGAACAACCCACACATGAAACTCCATACTCCCGTAGGGATCAATTTGGCGAGACACTTCGATTGCAAGAAACTTGGAATAAAGCCGTGAGTTTCTCCTTTTCTCTCTTCGTCTGAACCCTTCTAAAAAACATAAGTGTATTTTGATTTGTGCAAACTTAAATAAATAGAACTTGAACCCAAAAATAACATTAAGTTGCTTCATACGATTTGGTAAGGAAAAGATAAAAATTCGCCTCACAATTTCGGGTACTTTCCCTTTCCTTAACTGGCTTCATGAATATTTTCAAATCAGTCATATTTGCTTCATACGATCCAAAACTCTTAACTTAGGCATACATTAAAAAATTTTTCTTCGTTCCACCTAATGCATCCTTCTATAAAGCTTATGGTCGTTTCAGTTTTTGCATTTCAATTTAGCTTTTTCTAATATAGCTCTTTACACGGTGGGACTGTTACATATCTTTCCTGTTTGGACATCCTTCCTCGATGAGATTACTCCTAGTGAACTAAGGGTCTTAACATTGAACAATCACCCAACACTCTAACACATTTAGTAATAGATCAATTAAAGAGTACTAAAAAGAGAATTAGTATCTTGATGTGGAAGAATTCAAAGAGATGTGTGTATCTCTTCTTCATATCCTCCTCAGTCTCCCAAGTATTTTCTTCATCAAACTGATTCCTCCATAAGACGTTGACTGATTCTACCTTCTTTATCCTCAACTTGCCAACCTAACGATTAATATTGGATGGGCATCTCATCATAATATAGGTTGTCCTTAATACCAATATATACAGTAGGTATAACAAGTGAAGGATCACCCATACACTTTTAAAACATAGAAATGTGAAACACCATATGAACTTCTTTGTTTTCTGACTCTTTTTTTTTTTTTTTATTAAAAATCAACTATTTTTTAAAACTCACAAAATCCACTAACTTATTAATTACTACATCGTGTCCCGAATGATATAACCGTGTTCAATAAATGATCAACTTTGGGCCCACTAAAATCGATGTAATTCATTTATCACATCACCAACAAAATTAATTATTCATGTTAAACGAATAATCCACTTTCCATAAATGACCTTCCAGGTCATTACACTCCTCTTCGCTGAACATATCGCCTCACTACTTCTATTACTATTCACTTGGTTAAAACCCCAAAAAAAATTTACATAAAGACCAAAATTTTAATAAAGTACTAAAAGAGAACAAAAAAGGAGAAGTGATCAGAAAAAGGTGAGTATAAATTTTGTGATTCCGGTATACAAAATTTATTATACGGAAAATTTATTGGGAGAGAGAGAAGAGATGAGTAAACCGAGAATAATATGCACAAATTAAATTTTTATAGAAAGAAATCACATGAGAAAGAAAGCAAATTAAAGATATCTGGTCTTGGAGGTGGGTGGGGTGTATTACAAAGCATGTAAGTAAGGGGGAATTCTTTGTTTCAATTTAGTATATGAATGAATCCATTGTTACATATATTACATATCAAGAAATGGGGAAAAAGTCTGATATATCCTTCAATTATTGTGATTCAGAAATGATATACCTCTAATTAAATAAAGTGACTAACATAATATCTTTTTATAGCTTTGTTTAGTATTTAACACACTTGCAATAAAGTCACATGAATAATTTAAGCCAAATAACAATACAACCTTACGATAGTGATAAAAAATTCATACAAATTACATACACACACAAAAATTGTGAACAAAAAAAGGTAAAAGTTGAATTATCAAATTTATCCTCTATAGGTTAAACGGTCATTTAAATATTTAATTAAACATTAAACCTTTAATTAGTTGAATTAAAATGTAAATTTACCTATCTATTAATAATATTTAATTTAATGAACTGTTTTTATGTGCGTTTTAGATTTGACTAATGGTATCCTTATTAATATTCAATTGATTTAATGCGTCAACAATAATTTACATGAAACACGACGGCAAATATATGTTCCAAAACTACTAAACAAATAAAAGTGTCATAAGAAATAATAAACGCAATTTAGTCACTTATTAATGAGGCGGAAAATTATTTTAATGTGTGAGCAGATTCCATATATACCGTGGATTTTGCTAAAAGGATTCACATAAATTTTTATGAGGGTTTTTTAGTTTTAATAAAAATGAGTCAAGAATAGAATCAATCATTGCTTTTCACTTCTATTTTCCGAAAGGGTACATCTTGGTTATACCTTGCTAATAAAAAAAGTATTTGTTAGTCATTGACTGGAGATATATCTTTTCCGAATAAAAATAAAATTGAAGGACGCATCAGAATTTTTTGCAATTTCTAGATAAGTCAATATATGTAACATTGGATTCACAAAAAATTCCCCCTAACTTACATGTTTTGTGAAATATGCCCCCAACCCACCCCCAATACAAGATCTCTTAAATAAGCTTTCTACCTCAGGTGACTTTTCTCGATAAAAATACCTCATTTGTCGATCTTCCTCTCGATTTCTCATCTCTCTCTCTCTCTCTCGTAATGAATTCACCAAACAATCAATCCTATAAATAGGTATCACAAAATTTACACTCATATTTTCTTTGTTCTCTTATAGTATTTTATTAAAAATGTGATTTTTATATAACATATTATTTGGTTATGACGGAGTGAATAGTAAAGGAGAAGCCGGTGAGGGTGAATTTTCAGTGGGAGATAGTGTACAACGCTCGAAGTGGTGTTTGCAGAATATGCCGATTTGACGTCATATGGAGATTTTGGGTGTCCATGGCTATCTGATTCTAGAACTTTATATTTTCATTCTGGTGAACTCAAATTTGCTTATAATGGTTTACCTCCCTTTGGCTGCCCTGAATGTTTTTTATCATATATATATATATAATTGTCAATTTAATATATATAGTCCTTCTTTGTGCGATTGTACAACATAATGTGTTTGTGTTAAACACATGTTAATTTTATCATTGACTTATCATGAAATGTTGTCATGTTTTTTTTAAACTTCACAGATGGTATCCTTTATAATATTTAATATTTTAAAAGAATGAATAAAAATTCACATGACACACACGTGCAACACACGTGTCTAGAAACTAGTAAATAAATAAATGTGATGATAAAGAATAATAAATACAAACTAGTCATTAAGTTAATGAAGGCAGAAAAATTTCATACAAGAAGTATTAAATATACCCCTGGACTTTGCTGATAGGATCATGTATAATCTTTATGGGTTTTTGTTAAATAAAACAAGTAAAGAATAGATCAAAATCTTTCTTTCCACTTCTATTTGCCGAATAGGGTTTATTTGGGTCATCCGTGTAATAAAAAAGAATATGTTAGTAACTTTAATTAACTATAGATATGATCATTTTTTTAACGGCAACAACGGATAAGACCTTATCTAAAAATTTCCCCATTCTTTCTGATCGGTAAATATATATCAACAATGGATCCATTCGTACTAGAGTGAAACTAAAAATCCAATTTCCTTACTTTCACCTTGTGGAGTGTGCTGTGTCTCCCGCTCTACCCAACACCACAATATCTTAAATATCTCTACTCTATGTATCAGGTGATTTTTCTCTATACAAATATCTTAATTATCCTCGTCCCTCTCGGTTGATTCTTCATCTCTTTTTCTCTCGCAACAAATTTCCCCGTATGAACATTCTATATATGTCGCATCTTAAAATTAATATTCTCACCACAAAAACTTATTTTCCATCGCTTCTTCTATTTTTTTGTACTCTCTAGATTTATTAAAATTTTGTTATTTATGAACGTCAAAATATTTTTGTTTTGTGAATTCAGGACTTATCCTCAAACAAAAAAACAATCTCGGTGACGGCCGGACAGAAATTGTTCAGCCTAGAGGATTTACACGATATATGTGTCACCTTAGAGGAGTTGACACTACGTTCAAGTGTATTGTGCATGCACCAAAGTCGTATACATGGCGATGCCTGGTGCTAGAGTTAGAATTTTTTCTATTCTGTGAACTCAAATACTTAGTTGAATGCTTTACCTGGCGGCTTTCTATTAAGGTTGTTTTTTTACTCTATATAGGTGTGTGTTTCTGTGTGGTGTTTGTGATAAAAAAAAATGCATAAGGGGTAGAGTTTCTTGTGACTGCATCCTGTCTCTTCTCTAACCAATTCAATACTTCTAAAGTCTAAATAAATGAGCCAATTGTGTCTACTCCTTATGAAATATAAAATTAGCAAGAAAAAGGTAAATGATTTTTCTTGACTACAAAGGATATATCCTGTCACTCGACTTCCTAATGTATTAGTTAAAGTTTTATATTTTTATGCCCGAAATATTTTAGCAAATCTAAAATCTCCAAAGAAATTCAACGGTTATTATGTTGTGAATATGATAAGTCACTTCCACGTTTGATTGTGATGAACTACACACGAGTGAGATGTATTTATTTTATATTGTTTCATTTTAATGAGTGTTTTAATATATACGGTGATTTACATCTTAATATTATTTATTAACTGATTCGTTATTTTTAATTAAATATTTAAATGACCCTTAAATTTTTTAAATTAATTCAACTTTCATCAAAATTTTTTTCATTCAACAATTTCAGATGTGTGGTGCATATAATTTTGTATGAATTGGTTTTATCATATTCTATAAAGTATGTGTACATGTTTATTGATGGCTCACACTTATTCTTATGTGACTTTTAGACAAGTGTGGTTGGGGGGGGGTGGACATAACTCACAAAGTTTATAAATTCTTATTAAATAGCTTCAGCAAATTGTTTTAAACCGTTGGTAGTAGTATTAATTCAAGAATTAGAATTTAAACATTACCTAGGTTGCCCTTTTTTTTTCTTTGGTGTTTTCTTTGGGGACGGTGGCACATTAAAAAGATTACTCATTTGAATTACAATTTCATAAAATTTTAAATTGTGTTAACGCATCAATAAAAATTTCACGATTAACCCATGTGCAATGCACGTGTCCAGCATACTAGTAAACCAATTAATAAATTATCATAAAGTCTATAAATACAAATCATCCATAAATTAATGAAGGCTAGAAATATTAAAATATTGGTGATAATTATAATAATACTCTGTGTCTCTGGACTTTGCTAAATACGTCAATTTAATTTTTTTGAATTAGTTTAATAACAATTGGGTCGGAATAACTTGATTCACAAATAATTTTTTTCACAATATCATTATCACTTGACGCCCACACCCCCATTACTAGATATTGGTACCCTGATGCTTAGAAAATAGCAAAAGATATATGTTGAGTTATCTTCTCTATTATTTAAAAGAATACCTACATAGTCTGAGTCGCAATAGTAAGGATTATCAGACTTTTTTTTTCCCATTTCTAGATAGTAAAATATATGTAACAATAGATTCTGTCATGTACTACACTTGAACCACGACATGCCCCCCTTACAATACATGTCTTTCTGTGGTATACCCCTCCTAATCTCTAAATTCGCCCCCCACTCTCTCCCCCTACGCTAACTCCCCTCCCCCCCCCTTACCCCACTGGCCCAGGCCATCTCTTCCTTTACCATTATGTCTTTCTTTTCCTTTGCCCCTCGAGTGATTTTTCTATATAACGAATTTCCTTTGGTGTATCGTTTCGCTCGTTTCTCAGCTATTCCTCTTATAGTTCCCAATGATTTTCCGTATAGTCAATTTTTTTCGGCATCATTAAAATTAATACTCACCTTTTTCCGATCAATTCCTCCTTTCTTTGTTCTCTTATATGGATTTACTTTTGATCGTCAGATGTACAATGTAGCTTTTGCCTGATTTTCGGCGTGGTACCCCGCCTGACTTTTTGCCTCGCCGGGTCCTGAAGTCATACCGTCCGAGTGAATAATAATAGAAGTGGTGAGGCGATATCTTCAGTGAAGAGGAGTGTAATGACCCATAATGTTATTTTTTGTAATTGGATTATTATTTTAACGTGAATTAATTAATTGTTAGGTGGTTGTGGATAAATAACCTAATCAATAGTTAGTGGGCTAAATTGATCATTTATTTAACACATTATACCATTAGGGACATGTATTAAATATAAGTTAGTGGATTTTGTTAGTTTTAATAAATAATTGATTTTTAATAATATTAATGATAAAATAAAAAGGAGTCAAAAAACACAGAAGTTTATTCGGTGTTTCACATTTCTATGTTTTAAAAGTGATGGGCGATCCTTCACTTGTTATACCTACTAAAATATTTGTATAGCACGGAAAACCTCTGTATGAGGGAATTCCATACTATATAGATCATTAGGTTTATATAGTTGAGGACAAGAGGTGCATCAGTAACGTTCTTATGAGCAGAATTAAGTTTTGTTGAATGATTGTATACTCTTGGGACTGCTGAGGATGACTATTAATGAATAGTGATACCCACATATCTTTGAGTTCGTAGAAATTCCAGATCTAGGTCTCAATTATCTTCAAGTACTCTTACATCTTACAAAATTGTCTAAGGGTTTGAGCCTGACTGTTCAATGTTACAGACAACCCATAGTTTCTAACTAGGTGTAACCTCATTCGAGGAAGAAAATTTCCAACAGGAAGATATTGTAACATCCAACCATGGAAAGAGCTATATTTAAAAAGCAAAATTGGAAATAGCAAATCTGAAAATGGTTTAGTTATGGCCTAGTTAATAGTTTTTTGGTCCTTCAAACACCCATATAATTTAGTAAAGGATTGTGCATGCGTGGTGGCCGCCTGAATACATTTTTCAAGTTAGGTTACGTTTAAGAGTTTTTAGCTCGGTATGAAGGAATTTGATCATTTTGTATCTTCATGACCAGTTCAGGAAAGTTTCCCCAATTAGTGAGGGGAATATTTTTAGTCTTTTCCTTACCAAATTTGATCAAAATGAATTTAATATTATTTTTGAGCTCAAGTGTGATTTAGTGCAGTTTGCATAAATCAAAATACTCTTAGGGTTTTTATAAGGGTTCAATAAGAGGAGAAAAGGAGAAAACTCAAACCGTTCTTCAAGGTTCTTGCAAATCAAAGGTTGTTTTGCCAAATGTTTGATCCCTAAGAGGTATGTGAGTTATCATAATGTTGGGTTCGTTCACCCACATACCAATCATGTTATTTTAGAATAATTTAGCTCTCAAAAGTTTGAGGATTTGAGTTCATGATAAATGTTCTTGCAGTCGCGTTTCCGTTTTTGAATTAGGATGAGTTCTTGAGGTAACCGCGTTGTGTTTAAGAGTTGTTTACGAGTAGATTATTTTGTTCTTGTATTGGGTAATTGAATCTAAGGAAATTTTGAGGAAATAAATACATTAAAGGTGATTTAGGATCACAAAACGATATTAGAAAATTCATCAGCTCGTTTAGTGGGAAGGGCGGCACCGCCACAGCAGGGGGCGCTCAATCAAAACCCAAGGAAAATGGATGTTCCATTATCACGCCATCATGCGCCTATTAAACCAACATCAAGTTTGGGGTCGCCCCCATCCCTTCCCTTCTTCTTTTCTCTCTCCCATCTTGATTCCTCCTCAAGACCCCAGTAAAATGAAGTTTTCCAGGTTTTCGGCCCATCATTGTTCCCAATCACACCCTATACAATGGAGGCTGGGGGCAGCACACCAACCTTGTGCTTCTTTCGTCTGCCCTCCTTTTTTTTTTGGTAATTTGCTGCACCTGTCATTATTTTTTTAAGTGTCATCCTTTAATACCCACTGATTCTTTAATCAACTCTAACTCTTCTAATAACAGATCTAGTAAATCCTTCATAACAGAAGCATAACAATTGAATTTCCATAATTCAAATTCAAGGTAGAGCTAGTATCAGCTTTGAGAGTTCTTCCCAGGAATTTTAATAAGTCTTTTTACATCTTTTTTTTTTTTTTAAGTTATGAAACTTGAGTCCTTAAAAGATTTAGCATGTAGTTCATTTTATTTAAAATAATAACTTTGGAATTAATTATTTCCAACGTGTAAATGTTTTCCACAGTTTAAGATGATCGGAAACACCGATTTCCAAAAGAGATTTTTGAGACAGCTTTGTGTCACCAACCCCCCCCCCCCTCGAGCTAAACCCCCGGACCCGCAGACACAGAACCTAGACCACGAACACGTGATCCCAAAGTTAACCTACTGGCATGATCATGAGCATACTACAGAACTACATAAACTATTGCGGAAGCTAAATGCACACTTAAACTGAAAAGATGTGGAATACACCCATATTCTATAACTCCTGATATTTAAACAATGAGTTTAATCAACAAAAATATTAACTCAATACTAAGTTGAATCTAACTATGTCTGAAAATAGCCTCTAAACTAGACTAGAAATACTCGGACAAGCCCCAGCTAAATGTAGCAAAGACTGAAACTAATTGACTAAAGACAAATGAAACTCATGAGTGTTGTCCTCGGAAAATGAGGACTCACAACTGAATCTGTTGAACTGGAGATCGGGAAATCGATCTATGCGTGATCTGAATGCTGAGAACCTTAACCTACATCACAAGAATATGTAGCGCACGTATACATCAGTACTTGAGACGTACTGAGCATATAGGATAGCTTAAAGTTGAAATAAAATATAACTTAACAAGTACAAAAAAAGTATATCATACTTAACGTTATGTGTATTGGTTTCTTTCTTTCTGAGCTAACTGGATGAATGCCTGTTTAGAACATTCCTAAAACTGAATATTGAATATACAGAATAATGAATCAATCCGAGAGTCTGACTGAACTTTGGGATCTACTAATAACCGATAGTAAAACCATCATGAGATAAATGTGGAGTCTACATGTAATAACGCCCCATCGAGAGTCTCTATACCTTGCCAAAGTAAAGACATGTTGTGTATCACTAAATGGTTGCCCACAGAGGGACTTCCAACTACTTGGCTAGTAGTTACTGGACTATCGATTGCTAAAACCCTATCCAACTTGGTCTTAATGCTACTGCCCAAAAGAATTCTGTAAATCAACTAATTCTGTCTAGTTTTCTGTAAATACTGGAAGCATCTCGAAACTGCACCTTAAAAAACTGAGAATGCAAACTTTAATTTGTTTAATGATGCGTTTAAAACTAAGCATGTATACCTGAATAACTGAAATACCTTACCTAACATGTGTAATTCATGGATAAAAGAATAACAAGTAGGGTTTGAAACTCCTTAGCGACTAATCTGAGTAGTAACACAATAACTAATTTGGACTCATATTGAATAGGTGCATAAGTTTCTATCAATATTTTAGAAACCTTAGGTTTAATCATGACAAGAGAATCAAGAATCTGACTGAAAGCTAGGGACCCAATGGGTGAAAGTAACCCACTAGTGAAATTCCACATCTCTGGCGATGAAATCCACAGAAACATACTTATGTTTAAGGGCTGTAATTGTTGGAGCTTGTAGCATTCTTGAACTAGGGTTCTTGAGTTTTTTTATTCTCTCTTGCTTCTAATTTTTTATGTTTTGATTTAATTATTTGATTTGGATATGTTTTCATTACGTTTCAGGGTTAAAACTGACTAAAATCTTATAATTTAGGGTCAAAACTAAGTAACTTAGGGTTTAAACAGAGTGGGAAAGGTTAAAAAGACCCCTGGGAAGGTTTCTGTCGGGCCTCACGACGGCCAGGACTGACGGTCCGTCGTACGCCCGACGCCCCATTGTGAGGGCCTTTTCGACATGCCTTTACCAAAATACGCATAACGTTTAACTCGGAGGTCTGATTTTAGCAGGTTCTGCGGCTAAGGGAAAGATAATTCACTTTGTCTATCGTGGGTAGTCATAGTACCCTAAATTCATTTTGTTCTAAGAGTTATGAATCATTTTAACCTTGAAAAACTTCATTTCCCTTTAAACTGGCGCAAAGTTTCAATCTACAAGTCAGACCTACGGACCGCGTTTACCTACGGACCGTACTCCGTCCCGCCGTCCAAGACTTAACCAATTTTTCTTAAGTGCTGAAATTTGAGAGTTTCTGATCCCATCGACGGCTGTGCAGGACGGACTGTGGTTCAGGCTACGGTCCGTCGATGGCACCGTTGGTAGCACCTGCAGATTTTTCTGAAAAACTAATTTTTGGTCTGTTTTGGCTACGGGGTGTTACACTTTGAGTACCATATCTTTTAAGAGAAATATTTTTGTGTAATAATCTCAAAACTAAGAGAGAGTTATGTTTTCAAACATATGAGCTAGTTATATTTTGGTAGTAGTATTAAGCATCGATATGGGGACGAGTTCAGTTAACTCAAAATCCTCATAACCCAAGTAGTCAACATAGGTAGAAAGGGTCATACATTTTAGATAATTCCTTATTGCTTTTAAGCATATACTAGGTATCTACGTCGTAGTATGTTTTATTTATACACTGACCAAGTTCGGATAGTTTATTCAGGAAAAGCGAAATCGAAAGGTAAAAGTATTGGGATACCCATTTTGTTGGGGTGGGGGACAGTGAACAGTATTTTGAGTTGGGTGTATTTTGTATGATGGGGATTACTCCCCTGGTAGAGTGAGCTAGATGTTGTATTATCAGATGTTGACGGTTAGAGAATCTCCCATAGAGTTTATTTTCTATTTTCATATACATAGTTTATTTTGAATTATTACATACAAATCGATTTCATTGTAATTTTATTAAATACATGAAGTTGCTATGTACTATTTTAAAGCTTTTCTTTATAATGCATCTTTACTACTTCTTTTTTTTAAAATGAGTTTAGTATCCCTTAGTTGAGTTAGAACGAGGTAAGTTGATTTTTTTGTTTCATTTCAAGCTTAGGTCTTGTGTTTAGATTTACCCTCACATACTCGTACATTCTATGTACTTAGGGCATTTGGCCTGTATCTTTTATGATGCAGATATAGGTGACCAGGACCAGCATCAAGCACTTCGTTGATCCGGTTAAGTTCCAGCGTTGTTTGGTGGGCCTCATTGTTTCTGGAGTATCCTCTCTTTTTAATTTTTTTTTTCATTTAAGTTTATTAGGATGATTGGGGGTCTTGTCCCGACTCCTCATATTATTAGAGGTTTTATATATAGATAAAATTGTTTTCATGAGTCTTTTCCTTTTGAAGTTGTTTATGTGAATACTTGATTTGCCTCTTTGGCTAGTTTGAATGTTAGTATAAACATGTCTTGAATTTATCTTTTGACGATAGTTAAGTACAGTCTATCTTATAAATTCATCTTATACAATGACTATTCTCCCTCTTAGGTTAAGTCATTTTAAGGACTCCGCTTGTGCCAACAAGGATCTCGAGTGCCAGTTTGTCCAAGGTGTTGGCTAAGGGCGTGCATTTACTCCTTAAAATCCTACTTTAAATTTTATGCGACTCATTTCATGAATGTACATAAAATAAAAAATATCATTAACAAAGAGTCCTAGAAAATACACATATGAGACCACTATGCAACTAACGTTCCAACGACTAGTTGTAAAAAAAAAAAGAGATATTTTTTTAACAAAAAAAATAACCCTTATCACTTTTTTTGAATACAAAATCTAATTATCTGGTGTAAAATTACTTTGCTTTGTCTTTTTTCCTATATGCTTGTTACAAACTCCAATAAACAATTGAGTACGATAAAACAAACATCTGTTTTTTATTCTTAAAAAAATTAATACAAACCATTTTTGACGTAAAGTATCATCCTTTGCCATTGATTTTCAACTTGCTAATCGACTTTCATTTTTATTTTAATGATATTAATTTTATTGGAATGACCTTCTAAATTATAAAACAACTTAATAAAACAAACACTTCCTTAGTATTTCAATTGGTACATACTCGTATAGGAGACTTCACAGAATTCTTCTTTGCAGAATCATATCTTATAGCTATCATGATTGTGTTGTTGGTCCTTTGGAAATTTTCACAAAACGGATGAATTCCCTTTTCTCAAGTCAAATATCCACCAACGATTCAGAAGATTTTTCGTTACCTTCATCGATCACCCTAACCACGAAAAGAAATCAAATTTTTTTTCTACAGCTGTTGTGTACATCGAGGGTTTGAGTTAAGGATGTTACCAGTCTAATGGGCTATATTACCTACTGGTGGAACTCACACAAAAATTATTAGAAAATTTGCACAACTAAGAAAGAATACAACTTGTATCTACTCATTAAAATTGTACTTTTCGACTATTGTATTATTTAAAGGATGATTCAACAGTATCAAATTGTAATGACCCAAAATCATAAGTTGTGATGAAAAAGCAGAATATGACTATATGAGGTAGAGCAGCCTCCTCTCATTTCACCAGTAAATGTAAATCCCTATATTTGTTTTGAAAAATTAGCTTATTTTTAGCGATTACGTATTTTATTACTCATTACATGAATGTGTTTCTTAGATTATAAAATATCATCACAATTAGTCAACACAAATAACCATGGTACACACGTGTGAACTATTGTTGTTAAGCCTTATGTTTAGTACTTAACATGCTACTTTGATGCTATTGGATTATTTCAAGGGATAATGCATAAATAGTAGATTTTAATGATCAAAAATATAAAGCTATGATGAAAAACAAGGATATGGCTATATAAGGCATTGCGATCTCTTGTCATTTCTCTAGCAGCTCTAAACACCTTTTTTTTTTTTTGCAAAATGAACTTACCATATTTTATGATTAATTTTTTTATTCCTCTTTAGGCGATGTCTTTCATAAATATCTGTAATCAATAAAATGAATCTACACAAATTAATATGTACCTCACAATCTAACACACCTGACGCAACACTACTAAAGCTTGTTCAAAAAACAAACAAAAAAAGAGATATAGGTAATATTTTTTCACAAAAAAAAAAACATTTACGTCTTCTGTAACAAAATTTATTCTGATATAAAATAATGTCATGCCCCAAGCTTACACCCCAGATGTGGCTGGCACATGAGAACCTTGAATGATCCATAAGCGAACCCTTGACCATTTTGACTAATTAGCGGAAGACTTACTCAATGAAAATGAGACAATAAGTGCAAAATTAAACTCAAAATGTCTCACTTGTAAGTTACTCAATTAATACCTGGAAATACTTAATAAAACATAATTAACTGTCTCAACGTTTTGGAACATCAACAAGGAAAGTAACAAAAAAACTCCTCACCTCTATCATATATTAAGTATTATTCCTTAATATAAGGATATCGGGAAGTTCTCCTGACAACTCAGCAGAAAAGGAAATAATTGTTAAGCCCTCCAGAAAGAAATGAGGCTCACCACAAGCTAGCTGGAACACGGGTGATATTAATAGAGCCTGTTAATGACCTGAAACCTTTATCTGCAACAAAACCATGATGTTACGACCAGGTAAAAAAGGCAATTGTGAAAAAAACACTTGGTCGATAACTCAACTTACCATAAACTGGAAGATAATTTGTCCTCACCAACTCCATATAAAGGAACAAGGATATTCGGTGCAAGTGCTACAGACCATTATAAACAAGAGATACAAGACAAAATTTATGAAAATAAAAAGATACTCCTTAACTCTTATTTGGAGATTTTTTTAAAACGGACAAGCCTTCACTCATGAGATCATGTATTGAACTAACGTCTTACCCACTCTTCTAGAACTATTTCTATACAATTGTCGGGGTAAAAAAACACACTCAACTAGTGAATCCTCTAAGCTATGCTTATATCAATAATGGAATCGTCTAAAAAGTACGTCCACCTTTAACTCATGTGTGTGGCTAAGTGATTTAATGAGGAAGCGAGTTGTCTTAACTTCCACGTTTCCATATCAGTTTCGCATACTACTTC
Source organism: Solanum habrochaites (assembly GCA_027704765.1). Classification (NCBI taxonomy): domain Eukaryota; kingdom Viridiplantae; phylum Streptophyta; class Magnoliopsida; order Solanales; family Solanaceae; genus Solanum; species Solanum habrochaites. The sequence goes on from JAKWJA010002489.1 coordinate 14,513,610, forward strand.
CCAATAATATATAAGTCATGACAAATTTATAAAACATAACTCTTTTCTTAAATTGAGGTATTACCCAAACTCATCTTAAAAGGGTAGATAACTCTAAAACATCTTTTATGAACTCCTAAAAATCATTTAGATGAAATCATGTTTCCTCTCTTTAAATGTAAAAGTGTCACAGTCGGGACGAGCTTGCACGGTGGTGGAAGCGCCCCACCCAAATACCTGAATCTCGTATTTCTTTCTTCTCCATTTCGGGTTTTTAACTCATCATGATTCATTATTTCTGCTACCCCCTTTTTAATTCAATAACTCGACACAAATTCCTACATATCTCATAGAAATATCCTCAATATTTATAACTGCTAAAAATTGAATCTGATATACTGTAATATTAGCCGCTGATAAAAGAATCACCTTGACCTAAATATGGAGTCGTATTATATGCCCTCGTAGAAGGCACCCAAAATACCCTGTCAAGATATAAAAACGCATGCTGACATATCACTAAACAGATTGCCCAAACAGGGACTTACATCCTATTGGCTAGTAGTTCTGGGATATTTCTGTTGACCCTACCATAGGGGACCATACATCCCAATTAATTCTTTAAATTAACTGATTATGTCTGAGTTTCTATAAATACTGGATAGCTCAAAAACTGAACCTGCAAACTACAGATGCAACATTTAATTTGATCATTTTCTTTAAAATAAGGCCGTATAAACTAATAACTGAAATTATGACCTACCATTTGGATATCAAGGACTAAAGAAATAACAAAGCTAGGTTTCTGAAATTCATGCGATAAATCCTGAGTAATAAATACTAATACTAATCTGATTTGAACATGTAATTTAAATAGGTATCTGAAGTTCCATAAACATTTTAGAAACCTTAGTTTAATCATGACAATAGAATCAAGAATCTTAGTGAAACTAGGGACCAATGGGTTGAAAGAACCGATTGTGAAGGCTACAATAACTGTGATGAATTTTACGGAAAAATACTTAATTTCCGAGGAGGAACTCTCGAAGAGCTGTGGCGCTTCTTTACGAGGTTTTTGAGCATTTTCCCTCTCTTGCTTCTAATTTTCCAAGGTTTTGGAACATGATTTGACTTTGATTATGTTTTTAAAATTATTTATTCCTTACCTATTCCGCTTAAACTGACTAGAACTCTCGTATGGTTTACGACCTACTTATCTTTCTTGGCTTCAATCCTATTGGGTTTTTCCCAGAACGTCAATCTTATCGGTCAACAAAGTGCGGAAGGTTGAAAAGACCCATCGTAAAGTTATTGTTGGTCCCCCAAATCGACGGTGCCAATTCCTAACGTTCTCGTCGTCTGGAACCCCGTGCCCGCGTCCGGACCATAGCTTTCGCGTGGTGGGGATATTCTCTCGTCGTTAGGCGTGCTTTGTCGTAGGATGCCTTATACCTCTAAATGACCCGTGTGCCGCAATTGTCCACACCAGCTTCCCTATTACCAACGCGGAGGTCTTGACCTTTTTACAACCTGTCTCACGTGTTCGGTTGGCCTTATTGTTCATGTATACTTTGAAGATCCATATAATTGAATTGAGTCTTTGTGGATAGTTTAATAGTGATGTGTAAACCTAATTTCCTTTCTTTGTTGCTTATAAATTTTTTGTCGCCTTTTGTCTTCACCTCCTGCTAAGTTTTGACTCAATTATATTTACCCTTAACTAGTCCTTCAATTTTCTCTTCCCAGCCTGTCGACCGTGATGGTCATCCGTAGCTCTTGTCTAACAGTTGGTGAATGGGGGTCTCGATCAACGGTCACAGACTATGGACCATCGTCTGACCTATGGACCGTCGGTCCATGCGTTTATCAAGACTTGGACAATTTTTCCCGGCTAAATTTTTGGAAGTTTCTGATCCAATCGATGATTGTGCGGGACGGACCATCGATGCCACCGTTTGTTGCACTTGCAAATTTTTCTGAAAAAATTGATTTTTGGTCTAATTTGTCTATGGGGTGTTACAAAACCTATCTATTCATCGGGTAGTCTTGCGTAAGAAAGTAGCAAGGCTCCAGCCTGCGCCAAGTGTGGTTATAACTACTCCAACGTTTATCATAAGGGTAGCGCTGGTTGTTTCAAGCGTGGTCAGACCAGGCATTTTATGAGAGAGTGTCCAAATAATAAGCATGGAGATGGTACTAGGGAATAGAGCCCAATTTTCTTTAATTTCTCATCCAAAGGGCTGCACCCAAAGAAACTGCTCTGGCCCTCGCAGAGGACAAAACCACCTATGTTTCCCTCAATATTCGCCAAGAGAAAGAGAATTAAACATTCTTGGTCATTATGACATTCAGTATTTGTCTGAATTTGCTTGTTAGGCTTGCTAACCCTGGAGCAAGTTTTATCTTATTGATAACTCCATACGTTTGCTTACGAACTTTGATTTATCTCCTGAACAACTTAGTGAACAAACAAACCGATTCATGTTTCTACAACACCTGTTTGTGTGTCCATTCTAGTAGACAGAGTTTATTGATATTGTCCTGTTTCCGTCAATCACAAGAGTACCATGTCGAATTTAATTGATTTAGACATGGTAGATTTAGATGTAATTCTTGGTATGGACTGGATTCATTCATGTTATGCCTCATTTGATTGTAGAACTTGAGATGTCAAGTTTCCAGTTTTCAAATGATCCAATTTTTGATTGGAAAAGCAATTGAGTAGTGCCTAAAGGTCGTTTCATTATGTAGTATAAGATAAGGAAGTTTTTTTCCAAGGGGTATAATACACTTAGTTTGATTTAATTACTCAAGTGTGGAGATACCTCCTATTAAGATAGTTTCAGTAGTAAAAAGAGTTTCCATAACTCCTTCCAGATGATCTTCCCAGAGTCCTTCCAGATAAATTTTGGTATAAATACTCTTTCAAATACTCATCCTATTCTATTATACCATATAGAATGACACCAGCAGAGTTGAAAGAGTTGAAAGTATAGTTGAAATATATGTTAGATAAGGGGTTCATCCGACCAAGTGTCTCACCTTGGGGCGCTCCAATCCTTTTTGTAAGAAAGAAATATGGTTCCCTTAGAATGTGTATAAATTATCGCCAATTGAACAAGGTTAGCATTAAGAATAAGTATCCTATTCAAAGTATTGATGATCATTTCGATCAGCTTTAGGGTGTTTCCTGTTCTCTAAGATTGACCTCAGATCAGGATACCATCAGTTAAAAGTTAAGAAATGTAACATTACAAAGATAAATTTGGGAACAAGATATGGCATTATGATTTCTTGGTCATGTTCTTTTTGTTGAACAATACGCCTACAACATTCATTAATCTTTGTAATAAAGTATTCAAACCTTTTTTATATACGTTTGTTATCGTCTGAGTTGATGACATACTAATCAATTAAAGGAATGAAGAAGATCATGCTAGTTACCTCAAGATACTCCTTCAAACTTTTAGAGATAAGAAGTTTTATGATAAATTCTAAAAATGTGAGATGTGGATTAATTCTTTGGCATTCTTGGGCCATGAAATTTCCGCTGATGGGATTAGAGTTGATGCCTAAAAGATAGAATGAGTTCATAGTTTGACTAGACCCACGTCTCCAACTGATATTTGAAGTTTCTTGGGTTTGGTTGGATACTGAACAAGGTTTGTTGAGGGATTTTGGTCTATTTAATCTCCTTTTACCACTTTGACTCATAAGACGGTTAAGTTTCAATGGTCTGAAGCTTGGGAGAAAAGATTTTTGGACTTGAAAAAAATGTTGACTACTACCTCTGTTTTGACCTTACCGGAAGGTACTCAACCTTTTGTTGTATATTGTGATGCATATAGAGTTTGTTTGGGTTGTGTGCTAATGTAGAATGGAAAGGTTGTTGCATATGCTTCCAGATAGTTGAAAGTGCAGGAGAAGAATTACTCAACCCATGACTTAGAGTTGACAATGTAGTTTTTGCCTTCAAAATATGATGTCACTATTTCTATGGTGTTCAAGTTGATATATTCAGTGATCACAAAATCCTACAATATGTATTCAATAAGAAAGAGTCTTAATCTCAGAGAAAAGGAGATGGATAGAATTGCTTAAGGTTTATGACATGAGAATTCTTTACCACCCAGGTAAGGCTAATGTGGTTGTTGATGTCTTAAGCAGGTTGTCTATGGGTAGTACCTCTCATCTTGAAGAAGATAATAAAGAACTAGCAAAAGATGTGCATAGACTTGCACTCTCAGGAGTCCGACATATGGATTCCACGGAAGGATAAATAGTTATGATGAATGAGGATGAATCATCATTGGTCTCATAGGTGAAAGAGAAGCAAGACCAGGATCCCATTTTGCTTGACTTGAAGGCAAATGTTCATAATCAAAGGTTATTAATTTTTGAACATGGGGGATATGGTGTGTTAAAGTAACAAGGTAGCTTGTGTTGGCGTAGGTTTTATGGTCTCTAATAGAGGATACTGGAGGAGGCTCATATCTCCAGATATTCCATTTATCTGGGTTCCACAAAGATGTACGCTATTTGAGAGAGGTATATTGGCGGGTAGGCATAAGAATTATATTGTCAAGTTTGTTGCCAAGTGCCAAATTGCCAACAAGTTGAAGTAGATAACCAAAGGCCTAGAGGTTTGTCTCTAACTATAGAACTTCCAGAATGCAAGTGGGAGATGATTAATATGGACTTTATCAATGGACTTCCATGATTTCTCACGCAACATGATTCTATTTGGGTAATTGTGGATAGAATAAGAAAGTCAGCCTACTTTTTTCCGGTAAAGACAACCTATTCAGTTGAGGATTATGATATGTTGTACATTCAAGAAGTAATAAGATTTCATCCCTTGACAGATGGACAAGCATAGCATACTATCCAGACTTTAGAATACATATTGGGAGCCTGTGTGATTGATTTCAAAGGGAATTGGGATAATCATATACCACTCATTGAGTTCGTTTCAACAATAGTTAACATGAGCATCCAGGTCCATATGAGGCTCTTTGTGTGAGAAGATGCATATCTCATATTGAATGGTTTGACGTTGGTTAATAAGGGTTAATAGGACCAGATATAGGTCACCAAAAGTAAAAGTGATACAAGAGAGGTTGAAAACGGCACAAAGTCTCCAAATGTCCTACACAAATGTTAGGAGAAGACTGTTAGAGTTTCAGATGGACGATTTGGTATATCATAAGGTTTCACCTATAAAGGGGGTTATGAGGTTTGGTAAGAAGGGTAAAGTTAGTCCCTGGAATATTGGACCTTATAGAATATCCAATAGAGTGGGCGATGTAGCTTATAAGTTAAAGCTACCACTAGAATTAGCAGTAATAAATCCGGTATCCCACGTATCCATGTTGAAGAAGTACAAGGGTGATCCTTCATTAATAGTACCAACTGAGAATGTTGGACTAATGATCATTCATTGATCGTGCAGGCTGAGAATGTTGGGACTAAGGGTAGTTTATCATATGTAAAGATCCGGGTTCAAATTTTTTATCATCAAGTTCGCAAGATGAGTACTAAGGAAGTTCCATCAGTCAAGGTCATTTGGAGAAAACAATTTGTTGAAGAAGCAACTTGGGAAGATCAAGAGGATATGAAGAAGAGCTATCCACACCACATCTCTTTTTGGATGTGGAGGCGCAATGACAGTAAAGGTACTTAAATTATCTTCTTAGCTCTTTATAATAATATGTGTAAGCATGTTATTTCTTGCTTTTGTTGATTGAGTACTGAAATAATGTTACTGCTCTTAGCTTAGTGAAAGAGTTCTCATTCAAGGAAAAATATCCCATGGGGGAGATATTGTAACATCTCGTAGATCGAAATAGATAGGATTCAACAAAGAAATTAAAGAATAGTTAATTTTTTAAAAAAATAGGAAAAACCTGAAAATTTGCCAAAAATTAAAGTAAGTTTTGGGAAACTTTAAACGGACATAACATATAGATCAGGTGAGTTTGTTGAGTTAAACGTATAGTTCATGATATAGGTGAAAGTAGTCCTTGTGAAAAATTCTTTCCAACGCTGCCGAGTTACGTGATTTTGATTTGTAGAGGACTATGTCTTTCGGAAGTTGAGCATGTATAACAATAGTTCCATACCTATTTGGGAATGGCAAAGTTGTCTTTTCCTTACCGCGAATTATTTTTAATTTGTGGGTACTAAATGGGGGTTTCATAAACAGATTTTATTAAGTTCTAAGTTATGTACCTATAATTCCTTGTTTAATTCCAATAACTCTAAAGTACATCTAAACATCATGAAATCATCCAAAACATTTATCATCACCTTAAATCCATAATTTTTTTTTTTACAAATCAAGGAAAGTTAATAAATCAAAGTCGAAGAAGTTAACAGTAGTTAAGAACGCAAGTCAAGTAAAGTCTCAAAATTTTCAAGGAGGCTTAAAACAAAAAAACCATTCTTACTTTGTTTTAAAGCTCAATCCCACAAGTTGGCAAAGGTATGCGTTTAGTTTAAATCTCAAAAGTTATAACGGAAAAAACTAAAGTGTTCCCTAATGTTGATGTTGAAGTTCAAAAAGAGAAAAAAGTAGGTCATTTCTAAAAAGAGTAAGGGACAAACTAAGTAGTCTTCTAGAGTCACAAATCTTCTTCACATTAGAGCAAGAAAAGGAAGCTAGACTTCATAGAGGCCTTGGCTAGGTTAGAAGAAAATGAGAACTTTAATTACCAAGAGATATTTTAAAGCCAACTTTGACCAATTACCTCAAACCAGAGAAGAAGTTGTTTTAAAAACATATGAGCTAGGTATTTTGGGAGTAATATTAAGCACCGATATGGGGATGTTAGCTCATATCAACTCAAGCCTCCATAAACCATGTATTCAACATGGACAGATAAAGGATCATACATTATAGATTATTTCTTAGTGTGTTTTAGCATAGACTAGTGAATTCACTTAGTAGTCCTGATTCTATATCGATGGAAAGGTATAGAGTTGTCATCTTGCTACGTGATCTAAGACGTTTTACAATCGCTTAGACTAATAGTGATGGTTGTCGGTTAGCAGAAACTATATTACTTTCATATATCAATAAAATTGAGTTTATTATTGAATTACCTTAATGAACTTAGTGTTTACACTATTTTACAAGCATTATATATATATATATATATATGCATGTTTCTTTACTGCTTTATATTGAGTTAAGACTTCTTGAGTTAAGCCAAGCCAAGCTAAGTTCATTCTTAATCCTTTCAAGCTTAGTAGTTAGTGTTTAGCATTCCAAATCGCATACTCGTACATTCAATATATTAATGTCACTTTGTGTGCATCGTCTTTTGATGCAGAGGCAGGTCACCAAGATCAGCATCCAGCGCCTCGTTTATCCAGCATGAGAATTCAGAGTCAGTAGTGAACCTTTTTGAATTTCGAAGGACTCTTTTATTACTTTCCGAATTTCCTTTATAGAATGTTGTGGGGTTTTTCCAAATATTCATCTTAGTATTAGAGAGTCCTCATAGACAAATAGATAGCCAGACAGTTAGTTTTGGGTCTCTCTTTATTTACACACACACACACACACACACACACACACACACACACACACTATATATATATATATATATATATATATTTAGACGTATGTGTCATTTTGGCCAAAACTATTATTTAAAGTAGTTTCTCATGAGAATGTTTCCATATTATGAATGATTTAAATTATGTCTTCCCGCATGAGTTAGTAATTCGGTAAGGGTTCTTTCAAGGACAACAATGGTCATTGGGTGCCGACCACGTCTAGAGTGTAGGCTAGGGCGTGACAAGAAATCAATTAATGTATATCTTAAATTAAAATAATAATTATAATAATATCAAAGTTAATTTTCTCAAGTACTCGAGGTTATAGAATATACAAAATTGGGATAAAATGATTTACTTCATCAGAATAGTGTTAACTCTTATTCCTCTAAACTTTGAACTCACTCAACATCAATTAATCACACAAAATTTATTAAAATTCATGAATAATAATTGTTGTTAAAGATTAAAAAATGATAATGCACAAGTATTCCCTCAACCTATGTCCGAAAAAATCCAAAGACACACATATACTATACTGAGGTTTTATTATCCCCCTGAACTTATTTTATAAATAAATTTTTACCCCTTTTTCTCTTACGTGACACTATCTTGTGGGTCCACCGTGTGTTGACATTATTTTTTAAACTAGTGCCACGTAGTCCGAAAAGGGGTAAAAACGTATTTATAAAATAAATTCAGTGAGGTAATAGAACCTTAGTAAATTTTAAATGTGTCTCTCAAATTTCAGGCATAGATTGAGGAAGTATTTATTCATTTCCCCCCAAAAAATTGTGGTTAAAAAATAAGAGGAAGCTTTTCTATTTATAGTTAGCAAAGGGTAGTATGAACATGTGTTTTTTTGTGTCTTATCGGAAAAGTCGTGACCTTTTCTTGAAGTCAAAACCCTTTGGAAAAGTCAAAACTTATTTAAAAGGTTAGAACTCTTTGGAAAATTCACAACTCTTTAGAAAAGTCACAACTCATCGAAAAGTCATAACCCTTAGAGAAAAGTCACAACTTATCGGAAAAGTCACAACTCATTAGAAAAGTCAAAATTCTAAGTTAAAGATATTATAGTTATTTAACATTCAAGTTAGGAATTCATTCTTTTAATGATGTGTGTGTATATATATATATATATATATATATATATTAGGTAATTTATACGCGCTTTGCGCGGTCACAAATAATAATTGCATTTTAACTTGCAAATAATTTTTTAATAGTATCCATACTAATACAATAATGGAAAAAAGGTTTCTTATTAAATCATTAGCAATATCCCAACATGAATTTTATTGTTTTTCATTGTCACATAATCAAAATAAAAATTAACAAATATTGCTAAATAGTTGATCTTTATAAACCAATTAAAACAAAAACAAAAGAAAGAAAATAAAGAATATATATGCCAAGGAAATTTTATAACAAAAAGAAATATTAAGTGCATAGGATTATACAATGGTGATATCATGTCTTAGGAAATATTGAAAAATTATTAAAATTCAAAAAGAAATTGCCGCCTTAACATGAAGCAATTATAACTATGAACTGCATAATAAATTTCTTCAATTGATAAATGAGAAATGTTATTCTATGTAAAAAATAGATATAGTAAGATGATACATAGTACCTTTTAAGTTATAGAAATTATTATAGCATATCAAAATATGAATTGCCTGGAACTTAATACAATAATATTTATAGACGGATGGATCACTACTACATGTGTAAATGTTCAATATAATTGGAGACAATAAATTTGCAGAAACATAAGTGATAGATTTAAAAACATATACTAAAAAACAACAATTAATATCATAAGCGTAAATTATTGAGCGTAAAAAAATATACCAGGATATGTATAAATAGAATGAATAGAAAGGAAAAAACGATTACACTTAATGCATAATGTCCCCTTAAGAAATTCCCATAGAATACCAGAGGTTTAAAGAATTACATCCTCTCAGGAAGGAACAATTTTATTCATCAACTTATTTATATAAAAACAATAGTGTTAGTAACTCACTCAATAGGAGAAAAGTAAACGAATAATTAATTTTACAATAGTAAAAGAAGATCGGAATTCTTGTTCTTTTAAAATGAGAGAATATGACCTCATAATCGAAAAACCAAAAGTTAGTGTGAAAAAAAATGTTTATTGTGCCTTAGTATAAAGGTCACAACTATGAGCATAGTTGCAATCCTTCAGAAAGTTCGCAATCCTTTCAATTAAAAGTCACAATTTTGCATTGAAGTCCCACCCTCTCATTTAAAGTCACAAACTTCCGAAAACTCACTACTTTTGATAAAAGTCTTTCTTCATTTAAGTCACAAAAATTGAAAAGAGTCGCAACTCTTTATTAAAGTTGCAACTTTTCAAAAAAACTCATATCTTTCATTGAAAGAGGAAGATTAGTTTTAGAAATAAAAAAATTTAAAAGGAAATTCCTACTTGTGGTGACGCCACGTAAGCGGGACTAGGATTCTCTTTTGTGTCTATGTATTTATGATGTGTGTTTTGTAATATATATATATATAGTATAAATATATATATATATATATATATATATATAGATATATATATATTAAACAACTTCATTTTATTTAACATGCATGTTCTCTTAAAACTCCTTTTTAATTATGTCATGATTACTTTATCTTGGTTTATTAAACTTGTTTGTTATGCTTCTGTGACAACTCTAATCACGTACAAAACTATCAAGAATGTGTCATTCGTTATGAAGTAGATGTTTGATATTGAAAATAATTTATTTTATGTTAGTTTATTTGGTAGTCATTTGAATTTTTGTAAAAAGTATATTTCATTATCAACCACCTAGGTTATATTCAATTACATGCTCTTGATAATCTTGTATGTGATTAGCGCTAAAAATCAGCCAAAGAAAAAAATTTAATGATCAAGATAAATTTATTGTGGCCATAATTTATTTTTTAATAAAATAAAGGTGTGAGGTAACATACATATGAATTAACAAAGTCTTTTGAGTTGTTTAGGTTCAGTTAAATTAAAGAGAAAGAATATATATGAAATGATCTACCACAAAATATAGATCACCTTAAAAGTTGATCTTAATCTCCAAATGGCCAAATGAAAATTTATTTAAACAAATTAGTTTCTTGACGTATACATGCATAGAATTTCACTAATAATAAATATAAAGGGAACATATAAAATGAGAAAGAAAAAGATAGGCATCATACCTGAATTATTAATAAATATTATTCAAATTGATAGAGATTTTTTCCAAATAAGATGCTTAAAGAGATATCTATTGAATATGTTTTATTAAGGATGAACAAAGTCACCCAAACTCATTTATACATCAAAATTATGAATTAAATAAATCAATGTTTGAGGCTTCAATACTCTAACATAAATAAAGGAGTGTTCAAAATAGATGTTTTGCAGTGACAGATCTAGGAATTTAAGGTTATGGGTGCTCTAAACTGAAAATATAAAAAATATTTGTTAACAATGAAATTCGAACCTTGATACAACACTAAAAGGTTAAGTACCCATACAGGAGCAACTGGCCAAACTAAATCATTTATTCATTGGATGCTCCTATGTAATTATTACACAATACCTTCAATTTTACCTAGATATAATATTCAATAACAAGTTATTATGGGTGCTCGAGCACCCGGCGGACACGATCCACCTCTGTGTTTTGAATAGATTTCAACTTGCTAACACAACAAATGTAACAAGAAGAGTAATAACCTCTTCTATATCAATAAATGACTAACTTAAATCTTGATAATTTACTCAAAATATTGTCCCTTCCTTTCATCAATAGTGTTGTACTTAAGTTTTGGATTCGATCGTCAAACAATGTATTAACTATAAATATCACACAATTATTAGCTACATCAATTTTATCTCCATTAGACAATAATAATCAATGTGTTCTTGTTTATTGGGTGCCTGTTTGTTTTTTTCAAATTATTTGTTTTTTCTAATTACATTGAGTGTAGTTTAGTTTTCCCAAGTCCTAAAATATTTTTTTATTCTATGCTTGTCCCATATTCAATATTGTGTTGCTATTTCTCTACTGATGATATTTGCTTATACCTCATTCTACTAGTAATAATTCACTGTGTATTAGGCTATGAAAAATAAAATTATGAAGTTTCAATGAGAATTTATGGTCATGGATAACCACATTCATTTTCTAAAGAAAAGACAATTATTCTCAACATTTTGCTAACAAAGTGAAACCGTCACTATTTATAAAGAGAATTTTTTTCTTCTAATGATGAATATGAAGATAACAGCGAAATAATTTCACCAAATTTATCCCTCATTTGACGGATTGACCCAAATTGACCCGATTTTTTTTGAAAAAAACTTATTCCTTATTTAACCCAATAGCCCGACTCCATTTAAAATAACCCGAGTCAATGTTGCCATAATGTATTCCTATTCCCATGTACCCAATTTCTCGTTGTAAGTGATTCCCATGAAGTTAAAATGGGGGTGTGAGGTAGCACCTATAGCTAGCACGAGCGTCTTTCATGTTGATTTATAGCTACGTTCGGGAACACAGTATATATGACCCCTGACCTATGGAATTCAATTTTTGACACCTTTAATCGATTATAATGAACTATACAACGTTTTGCGGTTGTTTTTGGGACCTGTATCAGCTTCCAATTTCTTTGAACATTGAAGAGGCGACTCAAAGAAAATTCAATCCTCTATGTCTCACTCGAGAATGCACAGAGAAAAGTCCTCCATTTGGAACTCGGAAAGAGTGAGGTCATACAAACAAAAGATAAGAAAAATATGACATCAATGGCCAAAACCAAACTGCTGGAACCCAACAAACGTTAAAATCCGCAGAACCAAACTTACATATGCACCGAAAGGAGAAGAAAAGAGTAGACCTAACTTATGGCTTGTTGGAAAGATAAACCAAAAATCATATTATGAAAGAAAAGAAGATAATACTTAGATAATAGTATATATGAGCTAATGGTCAAGTTGTATTTGAGCCTTGAAAACTGAACAATCAGGAAATTGGCTTTTCACCAAGAGATACGAAAATCTCTAAAAAGGCTAGGTAAAATGGAGAACTCACCGGGCTTAGACAAGACAGAGGCAAAAAATACCCACATAAACATCCTAAAACAAAATAAACTTAGAGAAATGATCGCGTTTACAATCAAAGCACCAAAGATGACAAATAGCAAATATTTAGCATAATTAAATAAACAACCTAGGCGATTTGACTAGTTTAATCACAAAGTAGAAAACGAAGAAGTTAAAGAAGTCATGTGTTAATAGTGAAACAACGATATTTAGATTTTAAAAACAGGAAAATCATGTTCCAAGTCTCATTTTTAAGCAAAATGATTTCTAGATGTAAATGAATAGACATATATAAGAATAAGCTAACAATGAGCATACGGGTCAGGCCAAAATTAGATTATGACGAGTTATGAACATGATAATAACAACTGAAAAAATAAGAGGAGAACACAAACCAAACAGTTAGGGTGGAGAAGCATGAATGTAATTACTATGAAGATTGGCTGACAGATTGGCATTTAAAAACTACGGAGAGGAAGACTCAGAACACAAGAAAACAAAGAAGAAACTAAACTGCATAGTTAATAATCTTCGAATGGAAACTAAATAAACTTCAAATCCATTTTTAGACACAACAAAAGCATAGATTAACATACAGTATAGATACAAATTAATATGACAAGCCCAAGATATAATCAATTGCCAAAACACATAGATATGGATTCAAACTCACTTTTTTGCCCAAAACTCTCAACTGAAAACAAGAGATTATGGGACAAGCTAACCACAGAACCAAACATACTCTCATAGGACAATCCTTGTATAGAGTTTCGAAACACCAAAATTATGTTACATTGAAACAGAGTATAAAAGGGAAGCGAGGATAAGACTGGGAACCAACGTTCTAGCCCAGATGAGCATTAACCTTGAAGGAACTTTGTCACTAGCCGGAATCGATTCCAATGAGATCCGGCGAGCAAAATAGCTCCGAGTTAGAGGAGAAAAAACTGAAAATTCCTCTCTGTTTTGGATAGAGTATACCACCTAAAATGCTCTTGTTTTTGAGTACAAAAGGATCATACCTTCCAAAAATCCCCATCTGTTGTCCATCCTCTCCTTTTCCACAACGGAATTCTTTTTTGCCCCTGATTTCTCCTTTCAACACTAAAGAATATGGATTATACAGAGGAATTTGGGGTTGGTTTAGGGGGAAAACTGGTTTGATTTTTGAATTTATTCGTTCTTTTTGAAAGGGTTCTGTTAAACAGTAAAGAGGGATGGGGAATGAGTATCGTTTTTTTGTAACGAACTCAGCGACAAAAGGCGGAGGATAAGGGGGTGACGAGTGTATAGGCGTTGCAGCAGCAAAAGTTGCATGGCTTTCTTTCCGGGTTTTCCACGGATGATGGAGGAGTTTCGATGATTGACGATGGAGAAGAAGAACAGGGTCGGCCTGGTCGGGTCGGCTACTGTATGTTGTATGCATATGGGATCTTTTGGTATTGTTAATGCTATGAGAGAATGAATTGGGGTAGGAAAATGACAGATTGGTTGGATCCGCGGTTAACAGGTTTGTTATTTACATAAATTTCATAGTGAGTAAATTTTAAATTATCTGTTTGTTGATCTCATATTTAAGTTCTAATGACACAAAATCATAGTTTGTTTGGACATATGGTCAGACTACCTAATTGGTAAACTATCTGAATATCATTAATTAATGACACAAATTATGTACAATTTGTTACACTTATAATAGAAAAAATTGAAAAGTCAAATTAAGGTATCTACTATTTGCACTAATTAAGGGGAAAAATGGAAAGAAACTTCAAAATGAAAAGTTCACAAATCCACCATAACTGCTGACCCTATGTTCATTTCAAATTATGGTCAAGAATTTAATATTGTAACAAATCAAAACAATCACAAATTAAATTCTTATTATTATTCATTGTTCTCTCTATTCCATTCATTAGCTAAAAAAATCATACGATACATAATGAATATTTTAATTTTCTTAAGTCTTACTTTCAATCATACATAGATAAATATATGAGAATGCACACATGATATTGTTCGTAACAGATTGTATTGCTTGATAAAATCTGTCTTGTTTGATGCAGGAAACATTCTCAAGTTTCATGCTCCTAACCAGTTATTGAAGAATAGTTTTTCTGCATTTCCAATTCTGGTGGCAGAATTCTTCATCCATGTGCTTAACCTAAAAGCATGCACATGAGATAGTGTGTTTAGTTTAGATCCTCTGAAAGTACATTTCTTATATTTGCCAACGAAAGGTGACATGAAACCTGCTTGATATGTACAATATCAATTCTTAATCCCTAATTATCCAGCCAAAAAACCTTTCAGATTTGATTCAAAAAAAATTTGTTGTAATTTTGGATAAACAAGGTAAGTTGTGAAGGATAAAAAAGTGATGAAAGTGTTGTTGGACAAATGATTTCTTTTGTGGATCTTCAAGTTTATCGAACATCCTTTCGATTTGGATTCAAGACTGTTGAAAATTTTGAGATTCAAACTTTTTCTTCCAGTTTATTGAAGATCCTTTTAATTTGATTCAAACAATTTAAAAAAAATTTAGCTTCAAAATTCATCTCCTAATTTCTCGAAGACTTTATTTTTATCAATATTATCAAAATTTAGAAAAGATACATCAAGATGATTCTTGAATTTAAATGACAAGTGGTTTTAATATCTACTGATACATTGATTAATAAGAATGTTTTGCCCATAAGATTTTAGGTTGGAATCGACGTTATTGTTTGATATTTGATAATAGTTATAGTAATAGATACATTTAGTATGTACTCGATTTACTATCATGCCTAAAGATTTTAGGCATTGATAACATTATTTTATGTCAAAATATTTTGTTTCAAAAATCCTATATATATTCTTTAGAAAGAACATATACCTATAATTACTCGAAATAGTATGTTTTTTTGTATGTGATACATAATACAAAGTCTATGTATCAAGTACAATTTATATTGAACATGATAAACACTAATTAAAGATTCAACAATATTATATTTATGTATTAATACCTTAAAAATAAACATGGCACACGAAATAAAACAAAGGTTATTGTAGTAGTAATGTACCGAATAAGAGATAAAGACTAATTTATTAATCAAAAGAGGCGAGATACATTGAAAGTAAGTCCAAAAAATTGATGAAAGATCGACCAGGGAAAGAAAAGTGTAGTGTACAAGATCGTCATTTTATTAGAACTTCCTGAATGATGAAAACATTCCAAATACACTCCAAGAGAAACTCTGTTGTATAGACAATGTTTTTAACCTCTATTCATTAAAGAGAACTGGTAGATGATTAATTAAAATGATTCGTAAAATTTTTAAATGATTTTTTTAAAAAAAATAATTGAAAACTTAAGGATTGAAGTAAATCAACGTCTTGAATATCTTGAAATCATTAATTGGAAAGAAAAAACAATTTAAAGTTAAAAAATTAATTAATGAAAGTAACTATGAAGAGATTTGTGGAGAGAAAAAAGAAAGAAAAATCATGAGTATAAGATTTCAAATTAATATAATTAGAAAGTATCTTATTATTTAGTTGATACATAATGATAAAAAAAAAAGAGTAACTATGCTCAATATAAATTGATAATCTATAAAATCTTACAGATATTTATATCTGATACTAAATGCCCACTAGTTGAATATAATATAAAAATTGACCAACACTTAAAAATGATATAAAAATTGTCCAATACTTAAACATGATACAAATAATAGATTACAGTTAAATTAGTAACTTCCAATGTATAATTTGTGTGTTTGATACATTTTAGTAAATTTTGTATATCTGATACACACTCTAAGAGTGCAAATTAGTACAACAATAAATATTATTTTTGTATCAATAACTCCACATATAATTACAAAAACTCCACAGATGATACAAAATTGCTCGCTACTATTGAACATTATTTTTGTAATTTATCATAATGTTGAAACGAAACATTAAACATTAATTTAATAAAATAAAAAATAACTAGATACATTAAAAATTTGAATCCATATATATATAAAAAGATGAATAAGAAAAAATTCGAAAAAAGCCAACAATCTGTTCTGCTTCACTTTAACCTTCTCAACATATCGATAATGTATCAAATTGTTGTTGCATTTGTGGTTGTCCATTGGTTTCAATAAAAAGTTTGTCAATACATTCTCATAGCAAGTCTACCATCACCGACATTTTGGAGGAGGACAGATGGACCCCAAGATCTCATATTAATATTAGAAGAATTTAGTAGATTAACCCCAATACTAAATGAAGGGGACTGTCCCATTTGTATAAGGAATTTTTGAAAAAAATGGATCTACTCATTCACATGTTGAAATTGATTGACTTGAGAGAGAGAATTCTTTTGAAAATCAAATTAAATTGAAAATTGTAACCGCTAAGAATATGGAGTGAATTTAGGGAGAGAAAAGACGAGTGAAAAGGGGATAACAAACGTGGGGTAGAGAGGAAGGGGTGAAATGAACATGGACAGTCACCCCTAGCCCCTCATAACCCGCCCCAGCCTCTTCCCCAGTTCCTGTATCTGAAAATTTTATGAATTATAACAAAATAAGGGATTTATGAAATATTTCAAAAAGGTAGGGAAAAATGGAGAATAACATGAGTAAAATTGTGTATATAAGTAATTTATCCATTAAAAAGTGGGAATTGAGCTGAGAATAATAAAGTGGGCTGGAAAATGGCCTAACTTTGGTCAAGTAGAGCAAAATATTGGTTAAAATGATTTAAAAAAATAACCAAATAAATTTCAAATCGGTCAAGTTGGATAAGACGAATTAATATCAATTAATTAACGAGCTTCTTAGTCATAACGGAATAAATAATTAACTTAATTATAAAGTAATAACTAAAAAAATATATGCCAACTTAAAATAAACTGATTTAATTAAATATTCAACTACAAGGTAAATCTTTGTAGATGGATTTCGAAACAATGTTCATAAAATATTATTAATTATATATAATTAGATAGAAACATATAAAGTATTTTAAAATTAGTTGACAAAAAGAGAACGGAAGATTTAAAAACTTGCAAACTATATTTACTATTTTATTTTAATTTTTATTTTTTGATAAAACTAATTATTATAAATCGTTTGAAATTTATGAAGCACTATGATTAATTTATATATTGGAGGGAAAAAAAATTGGGTGTCAACAGTTAGGAATTTTGCTTCTCGCTACTCACTTTGAAAATCTGACCAAAAAGCAGGTACCGTTTAAATAAACTGAAAAATGTGAAGGGAGCTTCCAAAAACTTGAGACTTTTTTTACCATCGCGCCCATTGTAGCATTACCTATTGAGGGTAAGGACTTCATTGTTTATTGTGATGCTTCACATTCTGGATTGGGTGCTATGTTGATGCAGGATAAGAGTGTCATATCTTATGTCTCGCGTCAATTTGAAGGGGCATATGAATGATCCACTAATGATTTGGAGTCTCTGCAACAGTGTGTATTGCTCCTTAGTTGGTGACATTATTGTATGAGATGAAGTGGAGTTGGGATGGTATTTACTAATGGTCGTAGTTTACACCATGTATTCACCCAAAGGGATCTAAATTTGAGGCTGCGAAGATGGATGGAATTACTCAAGGATTATGATGTGACTATCAAATACAATCCGGGTAAGGCAAATGTTGTGGTAGGCGCTTTGATTCAAAAAACCAATAAGTATAGATAGTTTAGCTCACTTGAGTGGAACAAAGATACTGTTGTCCAAGGGTATTAGAGTGTATGTTCGTGCAGTTTGGCATTTCTGAAAGTGGTGGGTTGTTAGCTACCGTTGAAGCTAAGTCCATGTTCATAGAGGAAATCAAGGCCAAACAATTTGAAGACGGAGATTTAGATGAGCTTAGAACAAAGATTGCAATAGGTATGTCCCAAAGAACAACTCTAGATGCTAACGGTGTTCTCAACTATAAGGGTAGAATGTGTGTTCCAAGAGTTGAGAATTTGATTCTCAGGTTATTGGCGGAGGCTCATGGATCGCGCTATTCTATTGATTCGAGCGTGACAAAGATTTATAGAGATTGAAACAAGTGTATTAGTGGTTAGGTAAGAAATAAAACATTGAGAAGTTTATGGCAAAGTGTAAGAATTGTCAACAAATGAAATATGAACATCAAAGGCTGGAAGGGCTACTTCAAAGGATGCCAATCCCGAAATGGAAGTGGGAAATTATATCAATGGATTTTGTGGTTGGTCTTCCCAAGGCTTTGGGGAAGTTTGACTCTATTTGGGTTGTAGTTGATAGGTTTACCAAGTGGGCCCATTTCACTACAGTAAGGTGGATTATAACATTGAACATTTAGCTAGGATTTATGTAAAGGAAATAGTGAGGCTTCATGGTGTGCCCCTTTCCATCATCTCAAATAGTGGAACCCTTTTCACTTCCGAATTTTAGCGGAAGTTGCATGATAAATTGGGAACACAACTCACTTTTAGTACAACCTTCCTTCCCTAGACGGATGGACAATCATATATGACTATACAAGTGTTGGAGAACATATTGAGATCTTGTGTAATTCCCTTTTGAGGGCATTGGGATAAGTTCCTAACCCTATGTCAGTTCTCATATAATAATAGTTATAACTCGAGCATTGATATGACACTATTTGAGTCGTTATATGGAGGGGATGTATGTCATCCATAGGTGTTTGAATCCAAAAATGTAAAAACTTTGTGGGTTGACTTAGGGAAGGCTGTTCAAGATTAGGTGAGGATTTTTCAAGCAAAATGTCACGACCGGAATATAGACACCATGTGAGACCGGCGTCGTTGACCTCTCAGAGGTCGCAGACAAGCCTACTTACGTCATTCTTACTTTAAATAGGTTAATTTTTACAGCAAATTTGAAACTTTTTTTTTATTAACATACTTATAAAAAAACATTCTCATTAATACGTAATTGTTCACCATCAACCATCTAACATTAAGAGATAAGCAACTGAAAGAAACAATCCAATTCTTATTAACTGTATAATTTCCAAAATGACACCAATACATAGTCTGAATAATAATAGGAAAGAAACTCTAGTGGAACATTGTCCACTAGCTCAACTCTAAAACTAAGCTAGAATATAAAACAACTGCATCCTCGAAACCATGAGGACCTACCAAAGCCGGATGAATGATGAATGTCCGGATAACTGCAGCGATGATTCTGTAGCTCTATCTTCAACCTGTGCCTTCACCTAAAATAGTAAAGTTTGTATAGGGTTAGTACATACTTGTACTAAGTATAGGTATATGCAAGCACACATCACGGACATGCATGAGAAATAAATATCTTTCCTAACAACATGATTTTCTGAAGTCAAGTCAGTAAACTTGCCAAATCAAGATTCGGAAAGTTAGTGAACTTTCCAAATTGGGTTACGAAGGTCATGCCATGAGAGTAACATTCATCATCATAAGTATCATATTGCACACAACACATAACATCTTCATATAGTACATACCATAGCACATAACATATAACACATAATTTCTTTCATATCATTCATTTATATGCCATGAGACCTTGAAATTCATGGACTTGACATTAAGACTTTCCAAAATGAAGTCTCAAAATATGGAACCTCAGCTAGGGAGTCTTCATTAGCAAAAACAGAGTCTGCTTCATCCATTCATACGTACTTCCTTTAATTTCATTTATAGGCCAGTGTGAACATCAGCAATACCTAGGATTTAGTTTAAGAATTTCATCGGGTTTATTGTGCAATGATCAGGAACAACCTAATGTCATTACCTTAGTCTAGCTCACCTCTTTTATCCTATCCTAACACCTTATGCATCATTCATTTATTTATATAATTCATTTAAGGATGGCCTTATTCAGTAATTGGGAAGTTTAACTTTAAACGACATAGATCATGTGAGCATCATGAAATCCAGAGTATATCCCACACCAGCGAGAGGTGGAATCACCGGCAAAAGTAACTCAATAACATGCTAGCGTATATGGGAATTTAACCCTGCCAGATCCCTATATTGGCGATATAGGTTCAAAAACTAGGAGATGTATGGAGACCCATACCCGAAAATCCGGACAGTCTCATCTAATGAGAGTTACGTGAACCTTCGCCCTTCCTGAAAAAAGTCATCACCGCTCATAGCTAGCCTATCGATGCTCATTATAATTGGAAGCTGGCTTCTAGTATGAGGAACACATAGCTCATTAGATGATTTCTCATCCCATCATTAGTATTAAGTGTGTTAAACTCAACACTTTCATTAGGGTGTTCATAGAGACTGGTCTCTTTATTATCTTACACTCTCCTTGTCATGTTGTCACAATATTCTTCATTATTAGCACCTTGCTTTTCATAGTTACTCACCACTTATTACGTGAATGCATATTTCATCATTTCATAGTTTATCTCATCATATGCCAATGTACTTGGCCACTTAGTGTATCTTACACTCATACTTAACCCTCCTAGGGTTCATCGTTTCATTACATACATCGTAGGTTCATTTATTTTTGAATGTATGTTAGACTTATGTATCTATACATACAAGCCATGGGGCGTCATTCGTAGTTTGCTAAGTGATTATTACTTTCCTAAGATTATGTAGTACAAGACTTATGTATCTTGTATATATGTCAATATCTTAATTTTTTCATCTAAGTAGATGGTATTATTCTTGGATATTTTTTACTCACGTATGACTTATGAATCAATATGGAAATTTGGGCAAGGGAACCCAAATCTTGGATCACTTGGATATCATTTTTGTTTTTCATTAATTTATTTTCAACATATTCATAACATTAGAACTCTAAAATTATTAAATCTAAAACATTTAACATTGAGGTGATTTTTTTCTGTTTCAATTCAACTCTTAGATAACGAATGGTTGGGGGTTCGTCCCCCACAACCCGCTTGATTTTTTAGGTTAAATTCTCTACAATAGGTAGGGTGGGGTTCGAACCCCCACATCCCCACTTATTTTTTTTTTTTCAAAATTTCGCTGAGGGAGGCCTGTTGAGGTGGTGGGTTCAAACCCCCCACAGGCCCCTCTATCTATATTTTATTAAATGGGCGAGTGGCAATAGGTTTGTGGGATTCGGAATTCCCCGCAAACTAACTTTATTTCAATTGTTATTCGGCATCTCCCTTCACGCTGAGTTCGGGGTGTAGATCCCCATGCTCATATTTTATTTTTTCATTATTTCATCTCCCTTTAGGCATAAAAAAAACTAGGGAGGTCGTGGTTTGAATCCCAAGCCTCCATTTACGTGTTACTTATTTTTTTTCTCCTTGTCCTCCCTATAGGTCGCGAGTTTGATTCCCCACCATCCCGATTTCCCTTTTTTTTCTGCGAAAACAGGAGCTAGGATCGAATCCCCCAGCCCCCATTTTCCTTTTTCCTTTGCCCCATGAAACCGGTCGCTAAGGGGTTTGAGTCCCCGTAATCCTTCACGTTTTTTCTCTAATTTTATAGTCTTCTCAACATTTGGGTCTTGGGTATCAATTCCCAGTGAACTCCATTATTTATTACCTTTTTAAAACCAGAATTTTAACCTTAATGGAGAGTAGCAATTTGGAATTTTTTTCTTTATCCATTCTTTCACTCAACTTTTTTAGTCACTCTTTGATGATTTACTTTGCTAAAAGAGTGTCTTATTCAACCCAAACTTTTTCATGATAATCAAAAAACTACATTTCCACCCCACCATTACACCATTAAAATTACACCAAAAAACATGGATATTTGACCCAAAAAGTGGCTAAAGCAATCTTCCCACGATGCACACACAAACACCCAATTTTTTATTACAACTTCGAATATCGTTTTCATAATTTCCTCACATAATATTGTTCATACTTAATATAAATAGGTTCAATCATGCATAAGTCTAGCAGGGCACAACCTACAAGCATACGAATTCGTTTGGGAGTAGTGGTTAAGGACAAGGGCATACAAAAGAAACACCTTAGTTTCAAGAGCTTGAGAAAGTTCGACCGGGAAAAGTACTCTTGGAGAAAGAATTCTAGGAAAGAAAACCATACATTTTGAGTTGTTTACGGGTGAAGCTGCTCCCGAAAACTCCTCCGAAAACCACGCCCAATTCCTTCACGTACACCCCACTCGGACGACGAAACCTCTCTTAGCCTTGACGTTTGGATTACTTTGTCGTTTTACATAAAAATTCTTGTGAGTTCTTTCAAGTGTGAAGAAGAAAAACTATTGATGTATTTTCTGTTTTTTTTGTGTTGGAAGAATAAACGTGACAGAGAGAATTGAGAACTGGAGGAGAGAGTTTGAGAAACGGGAGGAGGGAGGAAGAGTGAGTTATTAGGATTAGGAGACTAAATTCAAGGACTAGTACCAAAATTAGGATTAATTAACTTAATAAAAAATCTAATTATTTTAATTAATACGTGAAAGGACCATTTACCTTTAATGAATAGCTATTTTAATTGATGATTAAATCATCAATTCTGCATCCTGTGGGGCTTGAACCACGGTGGCAACTTATTGCGAAAGAAATGGGTCAATTGGGTCACCTAAAATTCTAAAAGCTCTTTTAATTACATTAATTAATTTATTTATTTAATTCTCAGGGTAATTACAATATAACGTGGCCTGGAAATGACCCATTGCCCCTGGCCGTCAAAAACATAACATTTCTTCTTTTAAGTCTGGTAAAGACTTCTTCGATTAAATCTTCATTTTCGCGAGCCTTACTTGGTTGGTTCAAACCTTTCCAAGCCCAACGAACTCCCCAAGTTAGTTAACTTGATCGTATTAATGGTTCTAAGATCTGGTTCTACGTATATCAATCCGTGTGAACCTTGGTTTAATCGCAAACATTCTTGACATCCTAAGCCTTGATCATATTTATTTTTAGGGTTGTTGCACAAAACATTTAGCCGCGCAGAGTAGACAAAGAAATATGTGGATCACAAGGTGAGAGACATGGAATTCCAGACGACCGAGAATGTTCTGCTCAAGGTATCACCCATGAATGGGTTGATGAGATGGGTAAGTTGAATTCTCGCTATATTGGTCCCTTTGAAATCCTTGAACGTGTAGGATCGGTGACGTATAGATTTGCGTTACCTCCAAATTTGTCTGTTGTACATCCTATATTTCATGTGTGTGGACTCAATAGTGCTGGACAAAGACCTTCAATATGATGAGGAACTGATTGTTATTCTTTACCATGATGTTAAGAATTTGAGGACCAAGGATATTAAGTCTGTGAAAGTTCAATGGAATCATCGTCAATAGAGGAAGCTACTTGGGAGACTGAGAATGATATGCGAGACAAGTATCCGCAAATTGTTCATCGAATCAGGTACTACCTTGTTCCTTTTCTAGCCTACCTTTCCTTAGTTGATCACTTAGAGACGATTTATGGGTAAATTAGTGTCTATTGTAACGACCGGATTCAGTTGTTATAGAAATGCCAACGGGTAAAAATTGGGGTAGAAAAATCTATATCATAGTACTAGGATTTTTATTCACTAATTTAACCTTGCCTTTAGATATTTAACTTGCTTCTATAACTTAAATACCTTAGTAGTTTTAGATTTCCTTATTTAGTTGGTTGTTAGTAGTGGTTTTCCCAATGAGTTGTAGTCTAGGTGCCAGTCACAACGGTCTGGGTTGTGACATCCAGAATGGGAGGGGAAAATTGAGATTTGCACCAACTGCTTTGTTATCAATCGAATATTTGATAAGCATAGATTACCTAGACATAGATAAATATAACCCCATTTTTTTTAAAGTACTTGACATGATTTGTGCAGATCATAGTGAATGAGTGATATTTGTATGATTTTGTTGGGTTATTTCATTTTTAAAATCAATTCATTTCAGTCTGTAATTTAATAACTAATGTAGCATATAATTAGTATGTAGATGGTCCTTCAAATCCTTTTTCATTTGAATCTGAATGTCCATTGAAAGACTCATTTATTGAGGTATCAACAAATAAAATTATAAGAATGAGTTCAAATGATGGAGTTTACATCACCTTGTATGGAAAGTAACATGTATTTATAGAGCTATCAAAAGTTCAGTTTACAGAGACAGATCGACATTTGATATTTTTGGTTTGTAGAAAGGTGTCTGAGACTAACACTTTTGTGTTTCCGTGGGCTGAAGCTACTGTTACTCTTTAACATATGATTATTTTTGGAGGCTTTTCTATTTTAGGTTACCCTGTTTTGTACTCCCTACAATCCCCTTACTCGGTAGAGATTGACAAAAATCTTGAAAATGCGCAAAGGGAGCTTATTGGACTGAAGACTAATAATCAAAGTGATTGTTGGTTATCAAGTTTGTTTCCAAGTAACATAGGTGCTCATGTTTTCTCAATAGCTATTAACCAAGCTAGAGAGGATGCGACTAGCGCTAGTCACATACCATTTGGCAGAGTAAAAGTTATTGAGAAAAAAAATTAATGTATTTCACTTGAAAGCACATATCTTAATAACCAAATAGAAAAGCTTGGTGCTCATAATCCGAGCAACTGTTCATGAAAATTCAACCATTTAGTTAGATTATTGGTCTTCAATCAGATAAGCTTGATTTGCCCACTTTCAAGATTTTCTTCAATCTCTGCCAACTCAAGGGATTGTAGGGGGGGCACAAAACCGCGTACCCAAAAATAGCGAGAGTGTCTAAAATAAAATATCTTCAGAGGAATAGGACGATAATTCACCACCACGAAAAAACAAAATGTGTTATATCAAAAAAACTCCTCTTTCTACCAAAAAAAAAAAAATCAAATCTGATCCTTTTCGCGGTTATATAATTCAACTATTTATAGCTCCATAAATACATGTAGCTTTTCATATATGGTGATGGATATACTCCATCCTTTGAACCTATTCTTTCCATTTTATTTGTTGATCCCTCAATCCATTGCAACCATAAAAGGGGACTTCACGGACACTCAGATTCGAATGAAAAATGAATTGAAGGATTTTAAGAAATATCATTCATTTACTATGATATGCACAAATCATGGTTATGATGGGAAAGAATTGCAAGGCTCGATTGTTGACACCAACCATTAGATAAGATTATAAAGTGTGTGTTAGTAAGGAATGAGACTCAATGATGAAATTGGAAGTGTCATGAGGGTCATGTTGTTAGGTAGGAGATAACTTAAGAATTCCTTACAGAAAAACATACAAACTGTCATATGTAGTTTTACCCTACATTCTATAGGAGTTTGTTTCCGCCACTCAAACCCCCCATCCTCCTTGTCACGTGGACTAAAATTTACTAATTATTCCAAGTATTCCATTATATTAATGGAGCAGGTAATTGTATAATTAACATAATAATTTTTTTTTCATTTATAGTTATGTAGAGCTATCCTGGTACACTGGTCATATTTAATAATATCAGTATCTTCTACAAATTCAAAGAATCTATATTTAGTAAGAAAAAAGGCCATTAATATGACAGTTGGTAAATTTAAAACATGTTAAAGTTCACTAAAGAGTATTTATCATGATAAGTACTAATCAATGCAAATGAAACTTTCAAACACTATACTCACTAAGATTTCCCATATTATCCTTCATTTTGTGTTAAACATTTCTTTATTATTTTTTTGATCAGCATATTAATATCCTGAAGAAATCACACAGTAGAGAAATACCATAAAGACTGTACAAGCAAAGTAGAAAAAAGAGATTAGATATGGGCGAAGTATGAGACAAAATTCCTTCCTTAAATCTCGACATCATTTTGTATCTTAAGTTTCATATTTCATAGAGAAGAATGAATTGGACTTTTAATGTACTCAAGGGTTCCTCCAGAACATCTTTTAAGTACAATTTTCATACTGGACATCGCAATCAACAACAGAAATTTTCTTAATCAGATCCATGCTTGGCTGTATGGCACCATATGTTTCTATGGATAACTCACATTTCTATGCATTTCCTGTCACGTGTATAATATATTGTTGATTTCACCAGCCAATCATATGGGGGTTGACTGGGGTATGTATGTTGTGTTCCTTTCGGACTTATGGGGTCTGATTAGGTTATTGTTTCTTATATAATTATTTATCTTGTGTTGATTAAATATTTAGATATATAAATGGTTTAGACTCTATATATTGGTTCGTTTGATAATTAGCCAGGTTAGATTAGCCTCTTTTCCAAAGTGAGGTGTTGTGGTGGTTATCGATGTTGTATCTTCGGATAGTTGGCTTCCATAATGAACCTTTATAGGGGATACATTTATTTAGATAGCACCTTCAATTATTTTCCTTCGTCTATCTCTCTTGCTTATTCTATTTTTCTCCTTTATCTCTATTTACGTTAATTGTACAATATCTCTTCTTTTGCTTATTATACTATACTTGCTTTACTTTCTCATAATTTATGTTTCTTATTTTCTTTTGTTTGAGCCTGCTCGTCTGTGCCTATGGCGTACTTCTTATTGAATTCGTTTATAGTACACTTGTACCCCTTGCATATCATAGTAAAAACTTTATATCCAGTAAGGTATGCCTTTGTTGGAGCAACTTTGGATTTAGGACTATTTGAATCCAAAAATTAGGAGTTGGCTAATCGCCCGTCTATTTTTACTAGTACTAATCTTTATTTTGCATTCACATATGGTTTGGTATATATTTTTATTTGTCCTTGTTCTCCTATTTTGATTAGAGGCTCGACTACCGAATGAAACCATATCTTTTGTATTATATATATTCTTCATCATTCCTTGTGTTTCCTCGATCTATTATATTCTTGTAATGACCCTCATGGTAAAAATCCATTTTCTTGCAGGTTTTTTCTGATTTTCCACTACCCATAGCTTCCATGAAGCTTTTGTGTCTTGCTGATTGAGTGGGATGCTTCGTGAGGTGGCCGGGAAAGTTTTGAGCAAGGTTTTTCCTTTGAAAGGCCTATTATTAAGGAAAGAGTGACTGACTCAAATAAGGGAGAATATGATGGTATAAAAAATTTGAAAGCTCCGGATATGGACTAGCAGAATGGTTTGTTATGGTTCTGAGGCCTATGGTTCTGAGGGACTCGATTGAGTTAGTTTGTGTATTAGAAAAAATTTTATTTTTTAACGGTGTTTTTGGTCATCCAATATTGTCTTTACTTTGGTCAAATTGTTTGGTTAAAAAGAAGCACAGATGAGATATTCATTAGTGTAATTTTGTTTGTTAGTTTAGCTCTGAAGAATGAACGAGTGAGTTAGAGTTTGTTCTAAAGTGGCCATTGGTTTGGATCTCGAGGTGTTTGGGATGAGTTTGTTGTCATACCACATTTTAACTCATGTCAAATAGTGTACAACCAAAGATTCATAAATTATTTAACTTAGAGAGTCACCACCTAATTATTTTTTGGTAAATTAGGACACTTAAATATTTAGTTAAGTAATGCTAAAATTAACTTCAATTAATAGTCTACTTAACTTATGTGATTCTAAATATGAGTTCAAGTTATCCCAAAGGGACGAGATTAAGCATCATATAAGATCTATTAAAAATTCTAACCAAAAAAAATAGGTTTGACAAAAATATATGATTGATTAAAATAGGACTAAGTGAAATGAAAATGAAAAAATAACTTTAGAAGACATTACCGTAGTTAAGAGAAGTACCATATAAAGGAAAATGTTTAGGCTTCGAAAAATTCACTAAGTAGATACATAGTAATATATGAATAACTTCTAATATAAGTTAATCAAAAACTCCTCATTCGGACCATTATGCAGAAACTATTTCATCAGTTAGTTTATAAAAAAACCGAAAATAATAAGTCAAAAACCATCCTAGTTATTACTACCAAAACATTGTTACTAATAGGGGTGAATTGATACATGCATTGTGATAACACATAGCCTTAGCAAAGATGAGAAAACAGTAATACGCTACTCAAGATTAAAAATGTTGTTCAATTGAAGATGGGAAACCCCAAGCATAAAAAAATATAATTCTTCCAAAATTTAAGAATGGGGCTAAACTCTAAAATAATTTTTAAAACTTATACTTTAAAAGAAATATTTTAATAAATAGTTGCACCCATTTGTTTTCAATTGAAAAAACATAGTCAAGTGTTTTAAAAAATGATTCTCAAGGTTTGAAGGCTTTCAGAAGGTAAGCATGTAAAAGCTTGGTTCTAAAATAGAATGTAGATTCCTTTTATATTAAAAAAATAATTATTAAAAGCTCTATCTTATGTTAGAGATTGTGAATACAAGAACAAGACGAAATCACCCAAGCTACTTTAACATGTAATATAAATACTAAAAAATATAAGTAGCCATGAGGGACTTCAAGTGAGTACCGTTTCTTTTGCTTGCTATTTCGGATTGTGTAAAAATGTCGTACTGACTCCATGTGCTGGTTTGATTTAATGTCGAATCTATGAGACTCGACTTTTTTGCAAGATTCTTGAATCAAGACTCCATCTTGTCCCTAGGTGTACATGTAGAAATAAAATGGAGAAAACAATTTAGGCAAACTCTGTTTAGTAAAAGTGAATGCAAACCAAAGCAAAATATAAAAATATGATATACGCAAATCCAACAATATAAATTAACATTGAGAAACAACACCAAACCATATCAAAATTAAGTAAAGTTTTGTTTTGATATTAAAAATAAAATAAATGGGCAGTAGTTTTGAAATATAGATAAATGACATCGTACATAAAATTATAAATTAAAGAAAATTGAACAAGGTTAGTCATGTTTATTTTTCTGATTAAAGGATCATTCATGCTAGTTCAAACATACCTCTTGATTGTAAAAAAGATTCAAACAAATAATTGTGTTGAGTATATTAAAAAACAACAAAGAGGATGGGTCGAGTTTTTTTAGTATAAAAATTCTGATTGAGAGAGTAATCATAAGTAAGCCCTAAAATCATTCAAATTAGATACACATATGACATAAAATGAAAGATATACATGATTCTTATATACAAAAAAGATTAGTTGCAGTATAGAATGTAACTTCCTGATAAAGAAAAAGACTCATAATATGTTACAACTTTATATACTTAATTCATCAACTCGCATTACGTGACTATATTTAATATTCCACATAAAAACGTAAAAACGACTACGTTGAAGAAAGATCAGAATATTGACACTGACCTTTTGTATGACAGTGAACCATGGCGAAGTTTAAGATCTATTGAAATCTGACTTAGCTCACCAACAAAACAGCACGATTAATCAAAAGAAAAGCTCTGCGAATGTTTTGATTTGGATAGGAGATGCCAAATTTGTAAGTGTAAAGAGTAGCTCAATACCCTCTGAAAACGAACTTGATCAAGTAAGCATTTATAGTAGAAATTAGAGTTCTTGAATTGTTGAGCAGAATTTTAATGTCCTTCATTGAAATCGGTCAAAGATAACCATTAAAGCTCAAATGTTGAGATTTTTGGATGGACTCGACTGTCTTCACATGATTGACATAGCCATAGCACGAATTAAGAGCGAAAACCTCTATCTATAGCTTAAGAACAATGGAGAGAGATTTTTTGAAAAACAATTGGAAAGGGGAGAGAGAGAGAGAGAGTGGGCGGGGCCTCTGGTGATTTGTGACTTATGGGGGACTTTGGAGGGAGGGGGCTCCGGTGATTTGTGACTTATGGGGGACTTTGTGGGGGGGGGGGGAAATATTACCCTAAACAATCAAAATGGACTATTGGGGGAGGGGATGCATTAGGAATTTGGGATTGTTAAGAGGGATGTTAGGTTAATTTTTGGGCTGCAATATTTGGGCCTTGTTTTTAGCGTTTCGTTCTTTATCAGGTTTGGGATTTCTTGGGTCTTTTCGCTGTTTATATTAATTCATTTGAGCTTCTAATTTAATAACTAGTGTATTATTTAATTTGTATGTCGAAGTACGAATATTTAAAATGATCCTTGATGATTCATATTAATTTAGTAAGTACGAACTCATAAATAAAATAAATATAATCTATTAAAATGAAATACATTGTGAAAGAAGGGATTTTTTATGAAAAAAAATGTATTTTATTAGTAATTCTATAAATGTTACAACGATTGTATCATAATGATATATATAATGATGGATAACATAATATTTTTTTAATATCTTAGAAGATCAATCAAATGTAATTTAATGAAAGCAAGATCAAAATTGTGAGTAAAGAGTTTTCCCTCTTTGGCCATAGACGATGAAAGTGCTTTTGACAAAAAAAGTTGACATAATGGCTAAAATTCTTGTCACGAAACAATCTTGTCACGACCCCGACTACCAATTAATCATGAGGGTGGACCCTCTAAAACATACCCCCCCTTCTTCTCTTCCCCCTATTCTTAGGAAGTTATAGGCAACTCTTCTATTACCTTATATTAATCGTGTATACCCGACTTCTCCCTAGGCGCCTTGTAATCTCACGCATACAGGAGGCGTCTTCACTTGCACCCCCTGTCAGCTCTGACGTTTACTTTCAAGGAGCACCTATAGGTCATATCCCTTCGTCGGTATGGGCACCGCCCTATTATATAGGAGTGTTCGAGGAGGCTTTCAGGAGGGGAAGAATCGGTCGTCCGCCTTCTTTTCTCATTTCGACTCCATTTTACCTTAGTAGGAGGGTTGCCCTCCCCTTCTTCTAGGCAACTAGGCCCTTGTATGACCTCATATTATCAGCATTCCCCCGCTCCCACAGTTCCCCCCCTTTAATTCCAGTATGTATCACCCCGTCAGCCACGTCTTTTTATTTATACTAGCAGGGGACCCACTCCATACTCAATCCGCCACTGTGCCTCCCTCATTTTTGACTTTTTTCTTGCTTTTTCGTCACTCCCATCTCTCCTCCACGTCCACTCCGATTTCTCCTACCCACTATCTACGTTCTGCCTTCCTTCTCCTTTTTTACTATCTTCCTATCGAACCTTTTCTCCGCTTCAATATCCCAAATCTTACTTATTTCCACTCTCGTGTTCTTTTCTCTTTCGGATCCTACCAGCCTAATACCACGCCCCATTATTATGCCTTACATCCTTCTCCCCCCATTTATGACTTCCTAGTTACAGGTTGCCTTCCGGTCCCGGCCGGGACTTCCTTAACTTTCCCGGCTTATTCGCTCTCGACTTTTTTTTTATAAAATAGGTAAGAAGAACCATATCCAAAATGAGAAGTAGTGGGTATTACGGTGGAACTAGGCATAATGTAATACTAACAATAAGGAAAGACAAAAAAAAAAAAAACAGAAAGCAAACCAAAAAGTATATACAAAGGAAACACTTGCAAAACCTTGAAGTAACGAGTACAGAGTAGTCTTACACGATAAATAAAAGTCCACAAGTGGATAACAACAAATAATCTCAAAGGCAAAAGATAAATTAACATATCTACAAAAGGAGACATGCTGGTCATACTAGGACCTACATCACGAAAAGAAGCATAGTGTAACATATGTACCCTCCAACCAATTAAAAAAAGTAAAGTCTATAACAAAGAAGAATAACCCATATCATAATAAATAAACATTAGCCAGGTTCCGAGCCAAAGTAACCAAGAACCAGTAAACTCCCAGCCCAGGTGAATGACAGTCAACCAACCTAGCGAACTCCCATCCCCGCTAGGAAAACTTACATTCAACCCAAGCCGCCCAATCTTACCGTCCATTCCTAGGGGCATAAATCACCCACCTAGAAAGAGTGACTCAGGGGCGTGTCAACTCCGTAGAGGATCCCAAATATCAAGGTCGCCCAGCTAGTCTACTCCCGGGGGCGTAAGATCTGCAACTAGAAAAAGTGTCCGAGGGCATATTGAGTCCAAAGATAATCTCACATAGGCTCCAATGATATTTCAAATTATTCCAAAACCTGGGGGGAAAGGAAACATTATAACCAACATAGGTAACAAAGTTAAATAACCTGTAGTAATGCCTCAGAGTCGCAAAAGTAGGGAGAGAAAATAAAAGGACTAACAAGTAGAATATCATCCTAAACTAATGTTCTTCCTTATTGATGATCCAAGTATTTTTTATTTAGTCAAAAAGGACCTACATCAAAAAACTACCATCATAGAGTTTACAAAAAATCACAAAGTGTATGGGTTCTAAGGAAACCAATAGTCTATCCTATAATAAGCCCACAACATGATGATAATGCTCAAATATCCTCTTTCAAACAAAAGAAAAAGGGACAACGGTCATGGCAAATAAAACCCGAACGACATGGTAGGGCCGAATCCCATAGAAAATGATATATCATATAGAATTCTTATCAGAAAATTAAGATTGTAAAATTGGTCATTTTAAATAGTAAGAATAGTTGGATTGATGATTCCACCAATAAAAATATTTGGTCATCAACTGTCACACTTAATCTAAAATTTTGAAGAATTCAAGACAAGAAATATAGAGGTACGGGGACGAGAAATAGATTTTACATATGGGTAATTATGCTACTCTATAGTGATGAACATTCATGAATAAGCTAGGTCATGTTCAATGACTATAATCATCTTTCCATCTCAAAGCATCTATGCATAGAATTTAAATTTGGTCTTATCAAAATGACAACCTAAACAATCTGATATCTTACTCTATTCTCTCTATTGATCCATAAATAGGAAAAATAGATCCGACCCACAACCTCTATTTTAAAGAAAGTTACATATATTGAACCTAAATATCTAGTATTTGACTAATTACTCACTCTAATAAAACACTTTCGAGCATATACTAGTTATTGGAAGTAGGAATTATGTTAGATACCTTACCCTATAAATTAACCGATGATAACTAGTCGATATTCATGTATGAACATCAATAATTCAAAGCATAACAGAATATGCACACATTAAATCAACACTCAATCCCCGAAATCGCACCCCTAGATCTTAGGGTTGATTAGCCTAAATTCATGTATAAATATCAACAATATGAAGCATAACACAATACATACTACATTAAATCAACATCCAACCCCATAATTCTACCCCTAGATCTTGGGGTTTTATCCACCTATCACAAAAAGTGAAGAAAATATATCTTCCATGAAATAAGCAACGGGTAACATAAAATTAAAAAAGTACAAGAAAACACACTTTGGATTTAACTTCAATTTATAAATCAACATCAAACTTAAAAAAGTGCAAAATCTGAAAAGTGTTCTTCACAAAGGTCAAGTGTTATCTCAAAACTAAAAAAATATTTCTTGCTTTTTCTGATTTTGAGTATTATATCATTTCTCTCTCCTTATTGTTCCAAAGTTTAAACTCAAATATCAATGCACATTTCATTTGGCGACATTAGTCAGGCTAGCCGAGCTTGCTCGGTGAATCTCCTCTTGTTTTAAACTCGTTTTTTCTGTTACGCCCCGAGGCTACCCCTAGACATTAACATGGGACTTAAGATCCTGAGTGACCTGAAGCTAACCGTTCTAGCATATCATAAGCACACTTAAAGATTTTTTTTCCAAAAATAGACATACTATGTGGAAGCTTATAACATAGCATAGAATGAAATGATGGGGAATATCTATTCTAAGGCTGAATATATAATAAATGAGTTTAATAAAAACTAAAGGATCAAACTCACTTAAAAACTAAATTGACTATGTCTGAATAAAATGACTAGAGATGCTAGGACATTCCTCAACTAACTCTAAAAAAACTGAAATTTAAAGACTCAAAATACAAAGACTACATGTCAATCGTCTTTGAAGAATGAGGACATACCACTAGTACAACTAAAGTGGAGATCGGGAACCGATCTATGCGTGATCTGGATGATGAGGGCATGAACCTACATTATGAAAAGATGTAGCACAAAGTATGCATTAATACTTGAAAGGTATTGTCCGGTCAAGATAGGAAAAAGTTTAAAAATGTATATATTACTAAACAAAGAAATAGAATCAGTGACATCATGTGAACATGATGGAAATACTAAAACATACCGAATATGTAGCTAATTGAATGCAATGACCAAGTTTAACATTCAGAATGAAGTGTGAACTATTTGATTACATGGTAATAAACACTAGAATCTGACGGTCAAAGCTACATTAACTGACCAGATAAAACCGCGAGAGCTATATGTGAAGTTCGAGGTATCATTCAATTGAGAGGGATCTAATATACTTTATGGGGGGGGGGGGGGGGTTGTATAAAAGGTCTGACTAATGCGATTATTAAAATTTTCCCAATATAAAGGGGGGACATCCTACGGGGGGCAAGTGTATGTTAGGAATATAAGGGTGACTAACCCTTAGACCACTAGGTGGTAAGCCTAACCTCCCAATTGAATACTGAATAGCTAAATATGACATATTAACAAAAAAATGCAACATTAAATTTCTATAATGAAAAACATTCTTAAACCTAAGCATGTAAAAATAATAAAAACTAAACCTAGAAGAAAGTGTTTTAATTCATAAACTAAATGAATCAACATTACCTAAGGGTTCTGAGTTTCATGGGAAAGAAATTAAGAAACAATTACTCGAAAAAATGATAATTGATTTGGATTATTCTAACAAACTAATCACAACTATAATTTGAAAATTTCCAAAAAACACCTAGGGCTAAACATATATGAGAATAAAATTTTGACCAAAATTCTAGGGACCCAATTGGTGTTTGAAATGACACCCACAGTTTAAATCCATTATATATTGGAAAATTCACGAAGAAATATTTCGTTATGGGATGATTTGAGATAATTGTTGTGTTCTGTAGAGGATTTGGTCGCATTTTTTCTTTATTTTTGTCAAACTTGATGAATTTTTTAGAATAAGTTGACTAGGGTACGTTGTAATAGTTACTAGGCTATAAAAAAATGCACAAAACATTAATAGGTTAGGGTTGAGAAAGTAGTTAGTTAAGGGTCCAACACATTCACGTACTAAAAAATACTGACTTGAA
This sequence comes from Solanum habrochaites, assembly GCA_027704765.1. Taxonomy (NCBI): domain Eukaryota; kingdom Viridiplantae; phylum Streptophyta; class Magnoliopsida; order Solanales; family Solanaceae; genus Solanum; species Solanum habrochaites. Next base: position 14,549,152 of record JAKWJA010002489.1, read on the forward strand.
GTTGTAAGGGCCAAATGAAGGAGTGACAAGGGACTATGACTCGACCCCATGGTCCGTCCTATTAACCGCCATTGGGCTTTTAGAGAAAGAGGTTTTAAAGTCACGATCACGAACCAGAACTACGGGACCTTGGTCTGACCTATGGTCCAGGGTCGGCCTTAGGAATAATTTTCTCCTTGTTTCGGGAGGGACCTGAGGTGGCCCATGCACAGAACCAACCTACGGTCCATGGGTTGGTGCCCGCGGTGGACTTACAACTTATGAAGTATGTATTCTGCATTCTTTGGGGAGACGAGGTGTTTACATTATTATGTTTGTACGTGTTACGTAATTAAACTTAAATCGACCAAACCTCGTTTGATCTTGCCTTTCAAATTATTGATTACTCATTTCCATATTGGTGTAGCCTCTCAAGCATCAATTTTTCTCTTGCCATTCTCATTTTTGGGGGAGACGTTCAGCAAGGTTTTTTCATCTTCTTCTTTGGAGCATTTTTTCTTTTTGGACTTAGACAATATGTTTTGATAGACACAAAGTGTTGTGCACTGTCAATTTAGACAAGAGATCATGCTCAACTAGTCAGTTCGATTCTAGTTGGGGTGTCAACAATGTATATTTTGAAATTCTTTTTGCATTGTTGGCCAACTTTCTTTGAAACATCCATACTTGCCTAATCATTTTTTTCATGAGATGCAAAATTAATCAATATATCATTAGAATAAGAAAATTAGGGACATTTAGTTACACTCATTCGTAAGCTTACATAGGAACTTAAAATAGGCCAAATATAAAACTCGTCAATTACCCGCAAAAATTTAAACTTTGATGGTCCTCGAGTTAAATCAAGAAATTACAGTTATTTCAATAAAACGGTGTTACAAAACACTATCAATTGGAAGAGCTAAACATGGAAGTGTTATAACACCAATTACTCTCAACAAACATGCTTTCAATCAATCATGATTAAAAAGCTTAAATGCTTCCTAGATCATCTTCAAACCAAGCTCAAGCCTAACTGTATGTTCGTATCTCATGTAAAAACCATATTTCGATTATATACATCGAGTTCTCTCAAATAAAAGGATAATTCATGCTCTCACTGAAAAAATCAATTAAGATATGATGAATCAATTACAAACTCTACAAACTTCCCATAAGAGGAAAACATGGGTAGAATTATCCTATAGTTTCCCATACTTTAAATAATCATACAATCGTCTGATTTTCTTCAGCCTCTTTAGTTCATGTAAGATCTGAAGGGTCATTAGGCTTGTAAAGGGGCCTGCGGGTAAAGTGCATGAATTTTCGAGAAATCACATCTCTTTGAAAAAGTCAACAAACTTATTGAAAAAATCAAGTTCTTGGGAAAGTCATATTAATCAAAAAAATGAACACCTTTGAGACAAAGTCACAAAATCGTCATGAACAAATATTTTGAGTCTTATCTTAAAAGTCATGACCTTTCCAAAAAATCATAACCCTTTGGAAAAGGCATAACTTACTGAAAAAGTCACAATTCTTTGGAACCACAACTCACCAAAAAATCACAAACCTTTGAGAAAATTCACAACTCATATGAACAAATGTTTTTGTATCTTATCTGAAAATTCATGACCTTTTCGAGAATTCACAACCCTTTGGAAAAGAAACCACTTATTAAGTTTTGGTTGTTATTAAACATAGTTCTTAGAAGGATTTTCATTCATGGCTTCTCTATTGAGTAAGTTGACTCATAAAATTGTTAAGTTTCAGTGGTTAGATGCTTGTGGGAAGAGGTTCTAAGTACTGAAAACTAGGTTTATGAAAACTTATATTTTGAGTCTACTAGATGGTTCAGATGATTGTGTGATGTATTGTGATGCCTCCCGAATCGGCCTAGGTTGTGTATTCATGCAGCAAGGTAATCTTATAGCTTATTCTTCTAAACGTCTTAAGGTTCATGAGAATAACTATCCGGATCATGACCTCGAGCTTGAAGTAGTAGTGTTTACACTTGAGATTTAGAGACATTACTCATATCGAGTTTAGTAGATGTGTTTACAAACCATAAGATCCTTTAGTATGTGTTCAACCGAGAACTGTTAAATATTATCTAAGGGAGATGGCTTGAGTTCCTCATGGACAATGATATGAATGTTTTATACCTTCCTAGTATTGCCAATGTAGTAGCAGATGGTCTTAGTAGAGTATCTATGCATAATGTAGCATATGTTGACAAAGAAAGAATATAAATAGCAAAGGATGTTCATAGGCTTGCTTGCTTTTGAGATCGCCTTATAAGTATGTCAGATGGTGGTGTAATAGGTTATAATGAACCATCATGTTCATTAGTAGTGACGGTTAAGGAAAATCAAGACCGTGATTCTATATTGCTTCAATTGAAAGGTGCAAATTCAGTAGAGAGTTAACATTTTCTCCTATGAGGGACATGTTCTTTTTCGTTATCAGGGTCGTTTATGTGTTCATAAGGTGGGTAAGTTTATATAGAAGATTATTGTAAAAGATCAGAACTAAGAGTATTCAATTTATCCAGGCTGCACTAAGATTTATCGTGATTTGCGAGAAGTTTTTCAGTGGAATGGTATGAATAGGGATATTAAAGATTTTGTGTCTTAGTGACCTAATTGTCAGCATATGAAGGTATAACATCAGAAACCCCCTGTATGACTCAAGAGATTGACATTACTAAATGGAAGTGGGAAGTGATCAACATGGACTTCATTATAGGTTTACCTCGTACTTGTCACACCCAAGATACGACCGGCGTCGTTGTCCTCTCAGAGGATTCAGACAAGCCTCTTAGCATTCATCATAACATGTCATAAGTTAAGATTTGCAGAATATTAAAAAGTTTTATAGAATTACGTGAAGTGTACTTAGACATCATACTTAAGATTCATAATAGCATACAATATTCTAAAACTTTGTCTCACATGTATAAAACCATCTAAAGAGTGCAAATCTAGACTTAGCCAAATAAAGGTTGTCAATATGTCATGATAGGACTATACAAAAGGAAGCATCCAAAGAGGGAAAACATAAGTGGGAAGTAAATAAGTCATAAAACTACTAAATATCTGTGTAACCTAGAATGTTGAAAAGATAGCATTCCCGAACATTGGGGACATATCAAGACTTGGAGAAAGAATTCCAAGCTTCTTCAAATTGACCTCATTAAACTTCAATGGACGGAACCTACAGCAGTAGTAATATAAAGTAATGGGGTTAGTACACCACATGTACTATGTATGGGTATCTGCCCATAACACTTAACCATATGCATGAAAAGGATTATTTATCATCTCTTTAGAAAACATTCTAAGTCATACGAAAGTCTTTAATGCACATACCATATAACATATACAAGAAAACTATTCCATCAGCTTAAAGTATGATCATAATCAGAGACATATTATCATAGATCATGTTAATATCTCATGTTTAAAATATTATATAAAAATAACATAAAAAACATTTACCAATGGTACCATTCAAAAACTACAAGTGCAATGGTCATGTGAAGCCCCATAACCCCACACAACTAAGTAGATAAGATAGGACACCATAAGAACAACTTGCGTCAGAGAACTTGTAAGCATTAAGTAGTCATCACTTCATTAACAAATATAACCCAAATAACAGATTCATCATAATGGGACCAAAACATCATATAAGTAGGAATATCAGTACCATAACATGTATCTTCAAGTTATCATATTACATAAGAAAACAATCCTTAGGATTCCTTAGAGTTAACTTGTTGCAATGTCTAGGTAGAGTTCCATTACACCATGTCTACAAGTAGACTCTTCAAGTCACCCATAGTAAACGTGTATTTACTTGTCTTTAATTTTAAATGAGGGGACCATACGCCTTAACCGACATATACCATTGTGAGATAAAACATGGACAATCCGGGGTGTCATAAAAAACCCCACAACGAAAAGAAGGTTGGTCTACCTTCAAAGTAGAACCAAAACATTGACTCGCTTTCTAAGGGATCCACTCGATTAATATCCGATGGGGGGACCCATAGTTCTAATTCCATGGAAGGCACCCTGTCTATGAGATTCATTGTGAACCTACATTCAAATTAGGGGAAGGGACACCCTCTCATATCTAGTTCATAGTGCTTTAGATAAGTCCCTTTTTATTAACCTTTAAGTTATCTTTTATCATAAACTTATCGTAGGTAATAGGAGTTAAAATCATTTGATAAAACATGATCATGAGCTTTTATGATTTAGAATTAGAATTCCATTCATCATAGCACCATCGTATGTTGAGGGTAACATAACACAATTATGTGTGTAAAGTATACAAGGAAATTTCGTAACTTTATTATAGTATTCTTTTCATGATCTCACAAATAACATGTTCATTATACCAAATATCCACATAGAAACTTCATACATATCCACAACAGTGAAAATCATCATTTATAGGCTACAACAAAACATGATTAGTAATCCACAACTATAGAAGACTTACTCTTGCTCCCAAGAAACCTTATCAAGAACTCAGTTCAACGTACAACATTCATAATCCATTACATAGTGAAATGCTCAAAAGGATAAACCAAGAAAAAACTCTTCAAATCAGACACAAGACTCAATGCATAATGTAGCGTAAGGAAAGGGTTAATTTAAGACTCGTTATAGTCTGTAGTTACGTTTTAATATTACTCAAGTGGTCGAAACAAATTAATACGAACCATCATATAGCTAAGAACATGCTTCACATGAAATTCAACATACCTAACCAAATTCATAAAATTCAGGGGAAAAAGGGGACAATAGAAAACACTTATTTTTCATTGAAAACCATAAAAAATTTTATGTTAGGAAAACATCTATTTGTAAAGTAAAAACACTAGAATTGATGGTCTTGGAAAACATTTCATGAAAGGGGGACACTATTGGTGGAATTGGTCTACCAAGATGAAAAACCCCATACTTTTTGATGAAGAATCTTTGAAAATTGGATGAACAACTTGAAGTCTTCGTCTTCTTCCCTAAGGTTTTTTTTGTTCTTCAATGGAGTTTGAAAAAGGAAGCCTTCTTGAGAGAGATGAGAGAATTTTCGTTTGAAACATACTTTGACATGTAAAAGTGATCTAAATCTTACCTAATATCCATATATAGTAGTCCTATGAATTACCCAAAAGACACTACTTAAATGGGTCTTTTTATGAAGTTAAGTTACTAAAAATACGACTTTAACGATTCTGGGAAGTAGATGCGCGTCATGCGGCCAAATCCCATAATTTATTTTAATTTTGGGTTAGGTAGTGAGGTGTGTGTCAGCCTCGCGTCGCGAGGCTGCCTCTCAAATGTTGAGGCAGTAACCTGCGTGTCAGGATCGCGTCGCACGCTTTGCATCAACTTCTGCCTGCTCGCAGGATGCAAGGCTTCCTGCCCACCCATATTTTTGTACACCCCAAGGACCCTTCGAGTTGTCCTTGGGGTGTCGTTACTTGAATTTTTACCCTTTTGTACTAAAAACTACATATCCAAGGTCTCTTTACAAGTTTTGGACTTCATTTGACACTTCAAAACCTTCACCAAACATAGGGACGTCAACTAGTTCGAATTATCTAGTTTTCGAATGTCAAGATCTTTCTTTGTAGTTTTGGACAAATGAACTTATTACATTAATATAAGTTTGGAAATATCATTTTATACATTTTAATATATTAAGCTCTAGTCTTAGTCATGAAATTTTCGGAGTGTTACATTATCCCCCCCTCAGGAACATTCGTTCCTGAATGACACTAAAATATTTTGGAGGGTAAGAATTGACTCAATACTAGAAGCCCAACCAACACATAACATAATATCATAGTTAGTCACAAATTATAGGAGTACTTCACAACTCCTTTGAATACATACCATAACATTACACATAGCACTCAATTCATGATACACAAAATATAAGAGCTCCCTATTCATAAGACACAGTGAGGAATTTCCTTTCAAACACTTATCATAAAGATCAAAATCCTATAAACAGTTTACCTATTTTATTCGATCAGACAACAACAAGACAACAAAAATATCAAGGAAGAAAAACATGCATGATTATTTCACATTAAGTGCAAGAAAGAATATGAAGGATTTTCTTAAAACTACTAGTTGGTACTATATTTTACAAAAACATTTTGACCATCTATTCAAAACCAATTTCATGGATTTATGCATTTCTTTCTATATTAATATTAATGTGTAACATTAAAGAGTAAAAAGATGAGGGTAGCGGGAATTCATGTCGGCTTCAGCCTCCCATTTTTCACCGTCGACTAGATGGTTACTCTATAGAACTTATACAGAGGCAACCTCCTTGTTTCTCAACTTCTTGAATAGGCGATCTATGATCTCAACCGAAGCCTCTTCATAAGAGAGGTTCTCATCCACCCCTAAACCTTCTATAGGTAGACTAGACACCGGTTCACCTATTAATTTCTTGAGCATAGATACATGAAACACCAGATGAACCAAATCTAGTTCACTAGGTACTCTCAACTCATAGGCAACCTTAAAAATTCATTGTAAAACCTCATAAGGGCCAACATATCCAGGACTTAACTTCCCCTTCTTACCAAACCTCATCAACCCCTTTCATAGGTGAAATCTTCAAGTAGACATGATCAACAATTTCAAACTCAAGGTCTCTTCTTCTATTGTCGGCATAAGACTTTTGCTGACTATAGGTTGTCTTCAATCTATCTCTTATTGCTCGAACTTTATCTATAGCCTCATAGATAATCTCTGGACCAAGGAGTGAGGGCTCACTAACCTCAAACCATCCAACCGCAAATTTGTACCTTCTACCATAAAGAGCTTCAAAAGATGCCACGAAGATGCTTGAATGATAGCTATTGTTGTAAGAGAACTCAATCAGAGGTAGATGATCATCCCAATTTACTTTGAAGTCACTAACACAGTATCTTAACATGTCTTCAAGGGTATGAGTGGTACAATGCGCTTCACCATCTGTTTGATGATGAAAAGCGGTACTAAGTTTCACTTGAGTACCTAAACCCTTTTGAAAAGCCTTCTAAAAATATAGAAGTGAATTAGGAACCCCTATCCCAAATGATGGGACAATGGAATCCCTTGAAGACTCACAATCTCATTCATGTAAATCTTTCCATAATTTTTAGCCGTGTAAGTAGACTTAACAGGAATAAAGTGGGTATATTTGGTCAACCTATCCACAATAACCCATATTGAATAATTTTTCTCCAAATTCGAGGCAAACCAATAAAAAAAATCCATATTGATGGCTTCCAATTTCCAAGTAGGAACATCCATAATTTGGGCTAACCCAACGGGCTTAGATGCTCAGCTTTAACCTGTTGGCAGTTTGCACACTTAGCGACAAACTCTGCTATGTCGCTTTTTAAACCAGCCCACTAATATATTTCTATAAGATTATGATATATTTTGGTGGCACCCAGATGTATAGAGTAGAGATAACCATGAGATTCTTCTAGAATTACAATTTTCAAATCCTCAACATCGGGTACATATAATTCCCTTGGTACCTAAGAAAACCATCCCCCTTTAAGAGAATGACTCATTCAGCTTACCAAGTATTGATTCCTTCAACTTCATCAATAGAGGATCAAATGATGCTTAGATTTAACCTCCACCACTAATGACGAGTCAGATTTGTGATGGACCATAAAATCACCATTTGGAGAATCTTCTAACCGCACACCTAAGTGAGCCAACCTATGAACATCTTTTACAAGTTCTTTATTCTCTTCATTCACATGAGACACACTACCCATAGTCATAGGACTCAAAGCATCCTCAACCACATTGGTCTTGCCAGTGTGGTAAAGGACACTCATGTCCTAATTCTTCAACAATTCTAATCATCGTCTTTGTCAGAGATTCAACTCCTTTTGTGTAAACACATATTGAAGACTTTTATGGAAAGTAAATACATCAACATGCACACCATTAAAGTAATTTCTCCATATTTTCGAAGCAAAAATTATAGGAGCTAACTCAAGATCATGAGTTGGGTAATTCTTCTCATGAACTTTGAGTTGCCTAGCAGCATAAGCTCTCACCTTATCATGATGCATAAGGACACATCCCAAGACAACTCAAGAAGAATTACAATACACTACAAAGACTTCATTACCCTCCAGTAAGGTCAACACTAGTGTGAAGGTAAGCTTATGTTTCAACTCTTGAAAACCTTTCTTACAAGTTTCCGACCACTCAAACTTCGCCTTATTTTGGGTCAAAGCTGTCAAAGGAGAAACAATGGACGAAAATCCATGAATAAACCTTCTATAATACCCGACTAAACAGAAGAAACTCCTTATATTTGTGGGAGTCAAAGGTCTAGGCCAATTTTTGAGTGCATCCGTCTTCTTTGGATAAACCTCTACATCATCACCATAGATAATATGGCCAAGAAAATCTACTAACCTTAACAAAAGTTCACACTTGCTAAATTTGGAATGAAGTTGGTGTTCATTGAGGTCTTGCAAGGCCAACCTCAAGTGACTCTCATGCTCATCTTTATTCTTGTAGTATATAAATATAACATCAATGAACACAATCACAAATGAGTCAAGGTGATCTCGAAAAACTCTATTCATTAGGTCCATAAATGTCGTCGGGGAATTCGTTAACCCAAAAGACATGACTAGGAATTTATATTGACCATATCTAGGTCGGAAAGATGTTTTAGGAACATTTTCACCTCTCACGCTAAGTTGGTGATATCTCAACCTTAAGTCAATCTATGAAGAATAACTAGCACCTTGGAGTTGATCAAATAGATCATCAATTCTTGGGAGAGGATACGTGTTCTTTATGGTAAACTTATTGAGTTGGAGATAATCAATGCACATTCTAAATGACCCATCCTTCTTTTTAACAAAAAAGACCGAGCCACCCATGGAGAAATACTAGGTTGAATGAAACCCTGGTCTAGTAAATCTTTGAGTTGAAGCTTCAACTCTTTCAATTCAGTCGGAGCCATCCTATATGGATGAATTAAAATGGGATTTGTATTCGGTAATAAATCAATGCCAAAGTCAATTTTACGTTCGGGAGGAACTCCTGGAAGGTCATTAAGGAAAACATCAGGGAAATCACTCACTACAGTGACTAACTCAATAGAAGGTGTTTCACACTCTAGGTCTTTAACTCTCACCACATGGTATAAAAAACCCTTGGCTATCATCTTACAAGCCTTTAAAAAATAGACGATTTGACCCCTTGGAATAGAATTTCCCCCCTTCCACTCTAAACTGGGTTCATTAGGGAATTGAAACTTCACTACCCTTGTTCTACAATCTATGGAAGCTAAACAATCATTAAGCCAATTCATACCCAAGATGATATCAAAATCAAACATGTCCAATTCTACTAAATCAACAAGAATAACTCTATTGGGAAGCATCACAAGACATTTCCAATAGAATCTTTTTGCAACTACAGAGTCACCAATTTGGGTACAAACCGAAAAGGTTCAATCAAAACATCGAGAAGTACATCAAACTTCCTAGCTACCAAAGGTGTAACAAAAGAAAGGGTAGCACCTGGGTCAAGTAAAGCATAAACATTAATAGATAAAACTTGTAACATACCCGTCACAATGTCGGGAGAGCTTTCTTTTTTCAACCCTAGCCTTGAGTGCATAGAAACGGTTCCTTTTAGTCCTTCAAAACTAGTAAACTTGATTGATCTTTGGTATTCCCCTTACTTTGGCTTCCCACATTAGGACAATCTTTCATCATATGGCCACATGTGCTACAACCATAACAACTATTAGTTCCAACAAGGGATTCACCCACTTGTTTCTTACCACACTTACTACAGGTTGGTCTCTCTTTTGGTGGATCAACATTTATTTCCTTCTAAGATTTAGTATTTGAACCTCTATCACTGCGATTCTTTGAGAAATTTGAAAGAACCTTGTTTGAAAACCTCTTCTTAAAATTAGGCTTGTCTTGAACATCAAGCCTACTCTTAGAAGAACAACTTTCGAATGACTTTGCCTTTTTAGATTCCCTATTCCTCTTCCTTAGACGAATTTACTAAACTTGTTGAGCATGGATCATGAACATCAAAAGATCCATATTGTCATAAAGCATGGATGCACGACATTCTTCTTCAAGCTCTTCGAACACGCCCGTTACAAAATGACTTATCTCATCCCTAGCATTAGAAACCAAATAAGAAGCATACTTTGACAGCTTAATGAACTTTGAGGAGTATTCCTTAACACTCATACTTCATTGACAAAGGTTGATGAACTTCTTTACCTTAGATTCTCTTATACCATTGGGAAGAATCTGTCAAGAAAGGCGTTTTTAAAGATCTCCCAAGTCATGGGACCACCGCCTAAAGCCCTACTATCCTTCCACTTATTGTACAATGTCTTAGACACGTCTTTGAGTTGATAGGCAATAAACTCAGCCTTCTCAGTAGTACTCACCTCTATAGACAAAATCTTGTAGACCTTATCAAGGAAATCTTGTGGGTCTTCAACAAATTTTTATCCAAAGTAAATTGGAGGATTCATCCTCGTAAAATCCCTCAAAAGGGTAACAATAGCAATATAAAGTTGATTCTCTTGAGGAACAACGTCTGTGTTAGCTTGTGACGTAATAGCATAAGCTTAGGTGGTGATGTCTAGGTCCATTTATAACAAGGCTTCCCTCATCTAAACATTCGTCATAGCCGGAGGATTAGCTGGAACTTGATCTTTTCGACAGCTTGCACTTGAGGAGGAACTTGATTGCCTTTGAGAGTAGCTCTGTCATTCTCAATCTCTTCTACTACTCATCTCACGACAGTTCGTCTTGTATTCATCACCTAAAACAACAAGAAAGGGATTAGATTCTAAACAACACATAGTGTAACAACTCTAAAGGCACGACATAGGAGTATCTAGAAAAAGAGAAGTTTCGTAGTTATCACATAGCCTCTCATCCATAGTTGTGATGTGCTTCACAACCATGAACAAGAAACTAGGTAATGTGGTTTAGTGAGACATTGATCCTAAGGAATTCTAACCTGATGCTCTGCTACCAAGTTTGTCACACCCGGTGAGTACACCCCAGATACGACCGTTATCATTGTCCTCTTAGAAGACTCAGCCAATCCTCTTAGTGTTCGTCATAACATGTCATCAGTTAAAATTTGCGGAAAATTAAAAACGATTTTACAAACTTATGTGAAGTGTACTTAAACATCATATTTAAGATTCATAAAAGCATACATTATTCTAAAACTTTGTCTCACATATATAAAACCACCTAAAGAATGAAAATCCATACTTAGCCAATAAATAGTCAATATGCCATATAGACCTAAATACAAAAGAATCCAAAGAAACATAATCAGAAGTAGAATAGTCTTAAAACTACTAAAATTCTCCGTAGGCTCGAATGTTGAAAAGATAGCATCCCCGAACATTGAGGACCTACCAAGACGTGGAGAAAGAGTCCAAGCTTTTGACAAATCTGACTCCTTACACTTCAAATGGTAAAATCTACCATGATAGTATGCTAATTAATGGGGTTATTAATGCACATGTACTAAGGTATGGGTATAATGTATATAACACTTAATGACATTCATTAAAAGATCATTTAATCATATCGTTAGAAACATTCTAATGTCTCTTAAAGGCTTCAAGGCACATACCATATAACATATAACAGTTAAGTACCATCAACGTAAGTTGATCATAATCGAAGACCATATTATCCTCGATCATGTTAACATCTCATGTTCAAAATATCGATAAATATAACATACAAAAACACTTACCAATGATCCCATCCGCAACCTAACAAGTGCAATGGTCTGTTGAACCCCTAACCCCACCAACCCAGTAGAATAATATAGGAACCCATAATTAAGCCTTTTGCTTCATATAACTTGTAACAAAGTAGTCATCACTGTCCATTTACAATATCACCCATACCATATTCATCATAAATGAACCAACATCATATAAGGTAACATCAGTATTATAGTTGTTGGTGTCTTATCGTTCATGTTTAATCATATTCATAGAACAATCTCCTAGTACTCTTACTCTCCTTTAGAGTTAACTTGTGCAATGTCTAGGTAGAGTTCTGATACCCTACCTCTACTATCGACTACTCAAGTCACCTTATTCAACGTTCATTTACTTGTCTTTAAGTTTACATGATGTAACATACTCCTTAACCGATATAACTATGTGATCTAACATGAATCGGTTGCTAAAACCACACATCCGAAAGCAAGGTTGGTCTACCGGGCAAAGTAGAACCAAACTTACTATCTTTCCTAAAGAGGATCCCTAAGCTAGTATCCTATGGTGGCAACATAGTTCAATAAGTAGAGATGTATTAGATTCCCATAGTTTTCCACATTACATGGGTATACTTTGTCTCAGGAGAGTCATTATGAACCTACCTAACAAGTAGGGAAGGAACACCTCCCATATCTCTATATCGGGTTTTAGAGCTTACGTCCTTGTCTTGATTACCTTTAAGTTGTTTTTAGCATAAACTATCATAGGTCATAGGAGATTAACTCTTGTATAAACAATGATAATGACAGCTCTTATGATTAGATGAGAATTTTCATTCATCATAACCCTTCGTATGTGAGATTAACGATAACATTGTCATCTTGGTGTAAAGCATATAAGAGAATATCTCAACTTGCATTTATCGTATTCTTTGTCATGCTCTAGACAATAAAATGTTATACCAACATAATCAACTACAACATCATGCATACTCCACACATAGAAGCATGATTTAATAGTTAACAAAGAAAAATGGTAGAGTAATTACAACTTTAGAAGACTTACCTCTTGCTTCCAAGAACCTTATTCAAGAACTTAGTTCAACTTAAAAAATTCATAATCATAACGTAGTGAAATACTCAATAGCATAACCAAGAACAACTCTTCAAATCATAGACAAGATCAATCCTTAATGTAGGGTAAAGAAAAGGGTAATTTAAGAGTTCATTCTAGTCTTAGTTCCAATTCCTACGTTTTCATATTATCAAGTAGAGAAACATTCATACGAAACCATCGTCTAGATAAGAACATGCTTCAGACGAAATTCAAACATAACTATCCACATACTCATAAATTCGTGTGAAATAGACCATAGAAAACACTTACTTTTCATTGAAAATCATAAATCTAGAGTTAGGAATAAAATCCATTTTGTAGAGTAAAAGCCCTAGAATTGAAGTTCTTGAAAGCTTATGTTTGAAAGAACCTCTTGGGGAAAGGAATCCAAAGAATGAAAAACTCATACCTAATAGATGAAGAATCCACGAAAATTGGATGAACAACTTGAAGTCTTCGTCTTCTTCCTTAAGCTTTTCTTGTTCTTCAATGGAGTATGGAAAAGAAAGCGTTCTTCAAATATATGAGAGAATTTTCATTTGAATATGATTTGGACGTGTAAAAGTGGTCTAAAATGACCTAATATCCATATATAGTATTGCTATGAATTACCCTAAATACCCTCCTTTTAATTGGTTCTTTTTATGAAGTTAAATTACTAAAAATATGACTTTAATGATTCTGCAAAGCAGCTGAGCGTCGCGGGGCACACTCTGCCTCCACTTCTGCCTGCTCGCAGGCATCCAGGCAGCCTGCCTGCCCATGTTTGGGTCCTCTTAAAGGACCCTTCGGGTGGTCCATGAGGTGTCGTTACCAGACGTTTGAACCCTTTGTACTAAATAATACCTATCCAAGGTCTCTTTACAAGTCTTGAACTTCATTCGACACTTCAAAACCTTCACAAAACATAGGGACATCAACTAGTTCGAATCAGCTAGTTTTGGGAGGTCAATGTCTTTCTTTATCGTTTTGGCTCTAGCCTTTTCCAAATGGACTTATTAAATTATGTATGTCTAGAATCGTCATTTTAAAATTAAGCTCTAGTCTAAGTCATGACATTTTAAGAGAGAATGGCTAGGAAGAGTGTACCATTCAAACCTTAGAATAATATGTGGATAACTTGCGTGGATGATTTAAGGTAGTCGGGATGAATCACATACTCTCATTTTAGTTAATCCCTACACACTAATGTAGGCATTCTAAATTTAATGTCCTCGTTTTAAGGAAATAGTGGGTGTATATGAAAATCTACAGCTTATTGGTTTGAAGTTAATGAAGCGGCCTTGACAAGGACAAATTTGGTTCATTATGCCATGAAAAAAGTCCATCTTATTAGAGATAGACTTAACCTACAGTCACAAAAATTCATATGTAGATGTAAGGAGAAGAGACTTTGAGTTCCAAATTGATGATTGGGTTTACCGTGTCGGCTGTGAAGGAGGTAATGAGATTTTGCAACAAAGGGAAGATTAGTCTTGGATATGTAAGGCCCTACAAATATCTTTGAAAAGGGAGTTGATTAAAGTGTTAAAGAGTTATAATTGTCAGAAGAAATAGTGCATCCGATCATTTAGATTTTGTTGTTTAAAAGGTGTATAGGTGATCCAACATCTATAGCACCATTGGAAAGTGCGGTTGTAAAGGACAATCTTACTTAATAGGATGTGAAAATTAGGATTCTTGATCTTTAGTTTCGAAGGTTGAGAAACAAACAAGTCGCTTTGAGGTTTTGTGAAGGAGTCGGTCAATAAAGAAAGTTACTTGTGAAGCACAAGCAGCCATGAAGGCCAAGTATCCTCATCTTTCTCCTTCCAACTCCATTCCAGCCTGAGGTAATAGTTCCTCTCTATTTTTTCAGTAATTCATTCACACATTTAGTCTTAGTATCATGTTCCTACAGGAGTACATGCATTTTAAGTGTGTTCACATCTTCATAGAACTAAGTTCAGTCATATTTCAGTTTCTAGTATTTTGTGGTAAGGTTGCAACTCTTCCCCTCCAAATTCAACTATTTTAGTCTTTATTCGAGGACGAATGTTCCCAAAGGGGGGATAATATAACACCCTGTATCCTAGATAGAACATATTGTAGAAATAAGAAGTTCACTGAGTGTGCTCACTGGAATAGGGAGCAACAACAATATAGGTAGGGGTGACACACACTGAACTGTACGTGGGGTCCTTAGCAGGGCCACCGCAGCCGGCCCAACCAAAACAACAATCCAAAAAAGTATATACGGGTAAACCAATGGTCGGACACACATATCTTAGTCAAGGCCACGAGCCATGGTCCTGGTCCATGGATCAGACCCCTCAACATCCCCCCTATAAAGTCAATCGGCGATTGACAGGATTGTCAATGCGTCAGTTAGCCCCAACAACTTTTAAGTCAAGGGTGTCGGTTTGGTGGTGTTTTTCTTTATGTGTGAGACCCCTTAAACATGTCATTTTAACCACAAAAACCCCTACGTTGTTTTTAAATCAAGTTTTAGCCTAGTAACGTTAAGTTAAGGAACTGACGCTAGTCAAACTAATCCTCCAAAAATGCATCAAGTTGAACAAAAAGAAGGGACAAAGAGTTGACAAACCTCGCCAAACGAGTAAACCCCAAAAAACTTTTGAGCGAAGACTCGAACCGTCCTTCATAGTGAGTGAGATTTTTGCCCGAATTTAAATTTTTTAGTGTTAAGGTCACTAGATTTAACACCTTTAGTTCTAACAGAACTAAATTGGAAATTAAGAAAACCGGAAATTTCGATAGAGTTAAGTATAAGTATGGAAATTTTTCTAATGAACATATATAATAGCACAAAATGAGGTTGTTGTTGTGATAAAAGATTTTTAGGAAATAATTGGAATTTTTTCTAACCCCATTTACTTTGGTAAGCTTAGAGTTCAGATGAGTGAGATATGACCTTCTGAAGTTACGTATTCCAGTTAAGGAAAGTTAGCAGAATATAGTGAGGGGTACTTTGGTCTTTTCCTTTCCCAATAAGATTTTATTAATTTTTAGTAATATTTTAGGGGTATAATCCTATTACCTTCAGGTTTATAAGTCTAATATATTCCTAGGGTTTTATTGAGAGCTAAAGAAGTATTAAAAAAAAGAAGAGAAAAGACGAGAAAGGAGGAATGATTCAAAGCATTCGTTCATGGAAATTCATGATTTTCCACAAACCTTAGTTCGTGAGTATGTGGTAAGCTTTTAATTAGGTTGGGTTTCGACCAACACGACAAATCATGTTATTTTCATTGCAATTTCATTCTTAAAGTTGAAGGATCGAGTCCTTGATAATTGGTTTCTTGAAGTTACGATTTACTAGGGTCAATTTTAAATGACAATATCCTTATAATATATAGAGCAGTTAGTTCAGAGTAATTAACCTATCAAATTAAATGGTAATTGATTTCCAATGCCACAAAATTTCCCGTGAATCCAATTATCTAAGTAAACGGTTATTGACTGTTAGTAACGTGTAAAGGTCTGTTACGAAAAAATTTTGTAAGCCGATGTGGAAAAAATATGAACATAGTTTGTTTTTGTCTTTTTAGCAACAAGAAAACCATAAAGAAAAATTTCTGACAAAATAAAAGACAAAAAACAGAAGTCAGATGTTTCATGTGTCAGAATAAAAATTCAGAAATCCCTTGGGTCATAGAAGATTTCAAGAAACTAATTCAAGGAATCTCTAGAAAGGTTGCTGAGTTTTACCTTCAAGCTAGGTGTAAAGTCTTCTAATCAAGTTCTTCTTGAATATTCTTAAACAATATTAAAGATACTTTAAAAATCTTGTTCTTATAGGTATGTAACTCTATCATAGTGTTAGACTAGTTAGTCCTCATGCCCTACATCTACTTTTTTATAAGTAAAAGAATAATCTAGGATTCCACCACTAAATTTGAGCATTGTTGAGATAAGTTGATTTTGAATTCTTGAGTTCATGTTTCTTTTAAAATTTATATTCCTAGTTATCGAATTTCTATATTGTTATTGAGATCCTTCATATAATGAACCATAAATTTTAAATTCATAATTCACATTCAAGAGAGAGTTAAGAGTAGAATTCAAGAAAATATTTGAGTTCAATTGTGAATCCTTGAGATCAACTATCTGTTTGAACTATGTTTTAAGGAAGTAAGTTAGGGAATGAGAAATGTCATATGCATGAGTTCCACGTAGTATGTAGACCTTCGATTCGAGTTGTTCATGCCTATAAATTCTGCATGGACTCTACAAATTGAGTATGTCTGAATTTATATTCCTCGCCATGAGACTATAACATGTTACCCATGGAGTCCTTGAGCTGAATTGTTCATGCCCATAATTCCTCATGACCCTATAAGTTTCAAAACAATTCTTGGATGAGAAGATCTTTGTACCTTGAGTTTAGTAGTCACCATGATCCAGAATTCTTCATGACTTCTCCAAGTGCGAAAAATCATGAAATCTTACTAAACTTGATTTAATGAACTTGAACCAACACTCAATTAATTAAAGTTAAGAGTCAAATTTAGAAGTAAGAAGCAAGTCAAAAGGAAAGAAATGTGTTATAAGTTCTCAAACTTTTTTAAAAACGTCTTAACTTTGTTTTAAGGACTAAAACGTTTTCAAGTTATGTTAAGGAGTAAAGAGGTGAGTTCAGTTATCAAAAAGTTATACTAAGTATTCCCAAAGAATTTACAAAAGTTTTCCATTTAAGATTAAGAGGACAACTAAGGTGTGGATTTTCAAAAAGAGTTTAAGCAAGAAAAGGAAACATCGCTTAAAAGGAGAGTTTTTAAAGCTCTGTGTTGAGAAATTTTATCCTAAAGAAAGAAGTGATTTTAACAAACCATGATGTAAGTGTATTTTTGGAAGTAGTGAGTTTGAGAAAAACGAATAGAGGATGCAAGTTCATAATACTCAAATCTCCATAAACCATGTACCCATCATAGGATTAATGAGTCATACATTTTAGAGGATCACATAAGTCAAGCTAGAGGATCTACTAAGTTAAGTTAGTTTCCTATACTCATGGCAAGGTATAGGTCGGTCCTCTGTAGCGTGAGGTTAAGTGTTGTATCATAACTATATCTCTTAAGTGATGGTTGTCAGTTAGAGAAACACCTACAGTAGTGTTTGCATGGTTTCTCAAGGGGTTTTGCTTAATATGAATGGAGGTATGAGACTTCATTCATGCATTGAACAATTAGACTTTAAGAGGGATCATGTATGTCTTCTATGATATTATAATTATGAGTTGATTTCATATTTTTAAATAATTATTCTTTGTATTGCACTTGTTTTAACCTGCTTTTATATCAAAATGAGTTTAGTTAAGTATCAAAGTTGAGTATTTTGATTTACATATCTTGAGTTGATCTGTGCTTTATTGAGTCGACTATCATATCATTGAAGTTGAGTATCTAATCTTTGAGTTGAATATCTAATCTTTGAGTTGAGTATCTTATTCTTGATTTCAGTTGAGTTGAAAAGATGCAAGTGATTCATTTTTATCAAGTTCAAGCCTATTCTTTATGATTTAGAAATCCCCTTACACGCTCCTACATTCCACGTACGGAGTCATTTGGATTGCATCTTTTGATGATGTAGAGACGTGTATTCAAGATCATCAACAGGAGCTTCGGTTGATATATCTGAGAGTTCAGGTTAGTTATGGTGAGCATGCTTGCTTCTAGATGATTTCATTTACTTTTAAGTTTAGTCAGAAGGTCATGGGTCTTGTCCCGACTTCCATCATTATCGGATAGAGGCTTCATAGATAGTATAGTTGAGAAGTTTTTTTATTCATTTATTTTGTTAAATGTTTTAAAGATTAAAGTTGCCTATTTATAGTAAGTTAAATATTTTGAATATTTCAGACCTTTCTTTTGACTTAAAGTTTTTATTTAAGTTTTGTGAACTTTTATTTATGTTTTTAAGCTTTTGCATGCTTAAGTTAGTCTTCTGCTTGTAGTCAGCCAGGATTAGGGTTCACTAAGGACCAAAAATGGTTCTTGAGATCCGTCCACGTCCAGGGTGTAGACTCGGGTCGTGACAGAATGTAACAAGGTTTTCTTCAGTTCAAACCCTAATATCAAAAAAAATCTTTGCGAATTTCGTCACCAAGTATGTGGGATCTCATTACTAGGTTCCTTTCACCTATTGGATCATTAGAATTCTGTCAGATTCGTTATTCCCTCAAAACTATTTAGACCGAAGGCTTCTTGAATTTTAGCATATTACTATGATTTAGTTATTGTAACGTTTTCAATCATATTACCATGTCTTAGTATTGCTTTTGCGTAGATTCTACAATAAATTCAGAACCCTAGTCATTTAGTTATTTTAGTTCATGAATTACACTCCAGGATAGATAAACAGAAGTTATGCCTCGTTTTTCAAATGTTTCTGATCAGAAATAATTATGGATGTTTGTAAATTTCCAGAAGATTATTGAGGTATTTCGTTTTACTTAAGGTATGCTATAATTTTATACATATTCACGTGGAAGTGGGTTATACACAAAGTAAACTAGGCCATTCACCATAAAATCCCTTTAAACAGGTTGCCTCCGCTGTTTTATATTCCCTTTGTGGGGCATCGTTATTTGATGATTCAACGCCAAATCAAGCCTATATAACTCTGTCAATAATGGGTCCTCTCAATGGGGAGCATATATCAGACTCCATGTTTAACTTAGGTGGTTTTATGTTGGTTATAACTAGCTCTCACAATCAGTCTATATTGCATTGTCCAGGTTATTAGTTAACAACTTAACATTCCATTTCAGTATGTTATAAACATGGCCATTGCATTCAATTTAGTTCATATTCAATATTTTCAGTATAGTTATCATACTTATCTTAAATAATTTCTAAGTATTCTATTTTCAATTATGTATATTTTTTTCTTTATTCTGTCTTGCATGCTCACTACCTTTCAAGTATTGGTACATACTCTGTGCTACATCTTCTTGTGATGTAGGTTCAGGTCCTTAACATTCATATCACATATATATCAATTCTTCATCTTCAACTGAACAGTATCAGTGGCTAGTCCTCCTACACCAATGAGGAGAGACATATTTTTTTCAAGTTCGGTATTTGAGTTTCAGTTTTCCTAGAATTAGCCGTGGCATGTCCCATCGTCTCTATGGAATTACAAGCTTTATTTCAGAGATAGATTGATTTAGTTTTATCTTGGAGTTTGATCTTTTACTTGTCATTTAACGTATAATTTACTTATGTGGATAGTAATGGGTATTCCCTATAATTTTATATGATATTTTAAAGTTTCAATAGTATTTTCTTACTTCACATTATATAGTTTACTTATGATATGCCATTTCAGGGTTAGCTTGGGGTCATTCGTGTTCCTAGGTCCAGTGCAAACGTCCGGGTAGCAAAGGAGACATGTTGGTGCAATAGGTGAAGTGATCACCCTTGTCTCTAATATCCAAAAGTTTCAAAAGAACAACATGAAGGATCACTATTGATAGCTTGTACTAGGACATGCATCACTAAAAGGTGCAGAGTGTGGCATAAGTATTCAAAAATATACTCATTATACAAATACAGAAGAAAATGAATAAACTATAAAAATATACCCCCCCCTGCTGAATGAATAAACGAGGTTGAATTATAAAAAACAAGGTTCGCTCATTGAGCTTAAACCCATTAGAATCAACACGAAATAGGCCCCAAAAACTATACTGAGGAGGGCTAATTATTGGTGATTATAATGGTATCGCCTATTTTTTTTTAAAAATTTGCATCTTTAATGTGTGACCCACAAAGAGTATTAGGGGACTAGTTTTTTCTATTCAATTAAGGAGGAATATTCATTCCTTGAGTTAGCAAAAATCAAAATAATTTCATAAACCATAATAAGAACTTGTATTTAAAAGGGTAAATTTACGGTAAGATTTTCAAATCATCGCTAAATGGTGGTAGTTATTAAATCTTTTTACTGTAGTGTTGTAAATCATAAAAAAGTATAGCAAAAATAACTTTATTTTTAGCTATGATTTCATTCATAGAAAATAATTGATTTTTATCTATAAGTCGTCATTATTTTATTATTGCATATTTTGTGACAAAACAATGGTCGTCATGTAATCCCATGTTGATAAGCAACAATAATATAATCTTCACTAATTGCTTATTTATCAATGACAAAAACTAACGTCACAAATAAGAATAATTTTTTTTGGCTAAAGCTTACAACCTTTAACTACGAACTTTTACTTATCGCTGCTGTAAAATGTTATTTTTTACGAAGAATTTTTTTTCATAAAAAATTATATCTATCTTAAGACAAACAAGTTTGTCACAAATTGAATGCATTATAAGTGCAATATACTATGTCACTAATAACAAAAAGTTTGTCACTGATGACACTTAATAAATGGAACCAAATTTTTTATGGTGGAAAATTTGAGTGGACAAAAATTTTCTACGATATAAATCGTTTCATTACTAACAATATATTACTCGTGGACTTAAATAAGAAATAAATTTCTGTCACAAAAGATGAATAATTAGTAACGAATTTTGTGTTGGACCAAATAACTTTGAAAATAAATATAAAATTGTTGTATTTCCCCCACGAGGCCAGCCACTCGGCAACGCGATAGAAAGCACATGAACGTGCATACCTAAGATGCCAATCATTCGCGCTTAAGAGATTTTTGTCTTCAAAAGTGTTTGTGGCAACTATATATTGTCTCCACTATATTATAAATGGTGGAAAACATGTCCGTACTATTTATAAATACGCATAAGATCGATTAAAATTTTAAAAAGGAAAAAATAACACTAATATTATGTTACTACTTAGATTTCAATGGGAAAATTCTGCCGCATAAGAAAAAACACATAGAATTTTCACTCTAACTACCCATATGGAATCTCATACAATTTTTCATCCTACATACCCTTACTGTTGAAGCCCATAGACATTTTACCTTAAAACCCCAACTTCTAAAGTACCATCTGTAAGGTGTGGGGGGAAAACTGAGGCCGCCGAACTTTTTTTTCCCAGAGTATTAGCAATTGTACCAAAGATATCCAGATTTGAAGGAATTTAGAGACATCAAGGTGTAAGAAAACTGGTAGCAAATTGGGGGGTGGTGTAAATTGAGGATTTGATTACAGAATTGGTAGAAACTCGTGGTACAAAAATCCGTATTATGACTTTACGAATTGACATTTGGATAAGTAGATCATCGGGAAATCGATCTTAGCGCTTTAAGAGGCACTTTCTGATCCTCACTGTAGTGGGTTATAAAGAGGCGTTGTTTAAAGGGAGAAGCGAAATTCACTTAAGAAACTTATTGCCTCGCTTCGTGCCATTGCAGTGGGATTCTTGCGCTGCAGCAACGCCACTAAAACGACAAGGGTGTGGTTGTAGCGGTTGAGGCTGAGGTGGAATTAAGGATTTTAGGATTTTTTTTAAAGACATGCTCACTGGTTTATTTTGTGCCATTGCAATGATATTAGTGCCGCTGCAGCGAGATGGATGCCACTATAGTAGGATGACGGCTTTGAAATTCGTGAATAAAGAGATTACTCCTGGTCCAACACGTTTTCCACTATTTTTAAAGCTAGACGTAAGTTTTTTCCTCCCCGAACTCATTTTCTGATACGTAGAACATTTTAGAATGAGTTAATATTGATGGGGAAAGATTTTTTGAAGAATCCTATGGTGGAATTAACCCTCCTTGACTAGTTAGGGGCATGGGTTTTGAACTATGGTTCATAAATTGTGAGTTTCCCAAGAATTTACTGTTTATTTATTGATTTCCATATATAAACTCTTGATGTCTAGGGTTTCAAGCTTGTTTCTAGGTAGGTGATGGTTATGATTCTATAATTGTGTGATATACACTTGATTTGGTTCATTCTGATAATTTAATATGTATGCATGTTGCAATATTGATCATAGATATTGAAATGGGATATATGAATATTGATGCAATGAAATCATGACTTGAATATATGATCTTGATGTGTTATTAATGTGTTATTGGGATCGTCTGCCACATTCTAGAACTCTAACTTGGATCAGATTTCCACATTCTGACATGCTACCTGGACTGATTGTCAAATTCCGGCATGTGAACAGTTTGACTTTGGGTTCCGTAAGAGGACCAACTATGTGATGAATTATGTGAATTTTGATATCGATTTTTATGATAATAATGAATATGTTTATATTTATGCATGTGTTATAATGTTGTAGTCGTGTGTTTGTATTACACTAGTGGGTTAGCCGCGTGATCCTACCAGTACATTGTGGTTCAGTACTAATTATGCACTTGCTTTTATTTTTGTTGAGTACATAGAATCTTCATTTGACTGTGGACGAACCTTGTGTAGGAAATTGGTGATCCCTTCGAGTTTAAGGGTGATCCACATTATTCGAGCTGCCATAGAATTCTCTTTAGTCTATGTCCACTATTTTTAGACATAGACCTTGCTTTAGTTAGTTTATAGTTTGTTAGTAATCTATTGTTAGATATGTATATCATTAATTTTCATATTCTAGGTTTATTTTCCGCGTTGTTAGTTAGATACTAGATATTTATTCTGTAATGGAACCTTGACTTTCGTTACTTAACTTGCTTCCGTAACTTAAATTCCTAAGTTTTAGAGTTCTTGCTTTAGTTAGTTGTTAGTAGTGGTTCTCCCACTGAGTTGTAGTGTGGGTGATAATAATTATGATCTGGATCGTCACAAGTTGGTATCAGAGCCTAGGTTCGTTACTCTCGATATACCATAATGATTCTAACAAAGTTTCGTGAAACAGTAGGGGGAACACCATTACTTTTTTCGTGAGGTTATAGGAATTTAGGTCCATTTCTTTCTTGTCTCCTTTGTTCTATGACTTGAGTCCAATAGGTATCGGGCAATCAATGGTATAGTTAAACTTATTTACTTTCACGCAGATGGTAATACTATGTATAATCCCGTAAGGAAAGTAGGTCTGCTAATGCTCTATTTGAGGGGAAACCACGTAGTGAGGGTTGTTGGTCGAGGTAGAGGTCACGAGTTAAAAATCTAAGGGTAGCTTATAGGTAGAGGTCGTGGAAGAGTGGCGCCTATCATGGATGATGTACCAAACGATTTTGTTTTGGTAAATGAGAACCCTTTTGCAAATGAGAAAGTGATAGGAGAAGAAAAGGACGTTGAGAATGTTGAAGAGGTTGAGAAAGTGGAAGGAGGGAAAGCTGAAGCCATAGGAATCCCTACCACTGATCAGGTGTTAGCTTAACATATCATGTCTTTTTTGAAAGAGCTGGCTGGTCCGGGGATGATTTCACCTACTCAAACCCCTGTGAATCCCCCTGTTGCTCACAATATGCCTAAGCCGGTTGGGTAGGGAGGTAACGATGCCTTCTTCTATCCTTTGTTGGATGCTGTGACATTTGATAATAAGCATGATATGTTGACCAAATTCTTGAAGCTCAAACCCCGGATATTTCTTTGTTTGGAGACAGAGGATAATTATGAGTTCATAGTGGACTGTTATGAGAGATTGTATAGGTTGGGTATCATTCACCAGCATGGAGTTGAGTTCATTCCTTTGAACTTCAAGATGAGGCCAAGCAATGGTGGAGAGTTTTACATGGACATGTAGGAGGGTCTCTTCATTAAGGCATGACTTGGAACAAGTTATTGCCTTATCTTAGAGAAGTATATGCCTAGGACTTTGAGAGATCAAAAGAAGGATGAATTCATGGAACTAGACCAGGGTAGTATTTATATGGCAACTTATGAAGCCAAGTTCCACCCTTTATCAATATATCCTATATAATTGGTTACCATGGAATAGGAGAAGATCTGGTTGTTCAATAGAGGTTTGGATTTTAAGATACAAATGTTATCTGTTCACATAACATCTGTAGGAATGAGTTTTAATGAAGTGACTAATTATGTCATTAAAGTGGACGGCTGAAGCAAGACGGTCAAGCTAAGGGTTATCTAAGACGGCCAAGAATACTGGAACTTTTTAGGGCTCCTATGATAGAGGATCGGTTGACCTACACTAGGGGCCAAGCCAATTAAGTCTACTGGTTGACCAACTGGAACTTCTTCTAATAATTTTTCAGTTGATTAGAGTGTTGGGCACGTGGTGAGCAGCATACCATCTCGAGGTCGCACATGCTTTAGTTATGGGAAACTTAGACACATGATGAGGATACCACAGTGTGTCGCTTGAGTCTGGAAAAGCCAAATTCTCGAGCAATTGTAGTGGGGAAGAGGTGAAAATGTTAAAAAAAGTACGGGAGTCCACAATGTAGGGACTATGAGGAAAAATCATAGAGGTTCATAGAGGTAGAGAAAAGGTTTAAAGAATTAGAGTAATGCGCAACCAGGCAGCGAGGTAGCTCAAGTGGATAATAGAGCTCAATGTTATTCCTTGGCGAGCAAGAATGAGGCAAAGGCGTCTGATGCATTGATTATAGGAACTATTCTTGTCTGAGACAGAATGGCTAATGTATTATCTGATCCGGGTTCAACCCATTCTTATGTGTCTATGAGATTCACCTCTGATTTTGAGATGTTGTGTGATATTCTTGATGTTTCTATACATGTTTCTACCTCGGTTGGGGAGTCCGTCATAGTCACCCATGTTTATCGTGCTTGCTCAATTTTGTTTATGGGATTTCAGACTTGGACCAATTCGGTGATATTGGATATGGTTGACTTCAACATAATCTTACACATGACTTTGTTGTCTCCACATTATATTATTCTTTATTGTAAAACTAAGTTCTGACTCTAGAAATTTCGGGAAAGGAAAAATTAGAGTGGGAAGGGGTGTACAAGCCTAAGCAAGTTAAGATTAAATCCTTCATATGGTAAGTAAAATTAGTAGAGCAAGGTTTTTTAGCTTATTTGGCTCATATTAGGGATGTTGAGATGGAAGCTCCATCCATTGGGTCTCTTTTGGGTCTCTTTTGGTGGTGTCCAAATTTAGTGAAGTGTTTCCAAATGATTTGCCTTGCATGCCTCTTATAAATACATAGATTTTTGTATTGACATAGAGCCTGGTATGCGCGCCAAATCTACACCCCATCGCATGGCTCTGGCGGAGTCGAGAGAGTTAAGGCTCAAATCCAAGAGCTTCTTCATAAAGGTTTTATTCGATCTAGTGCTTCCCATGGGGTTCTCCGGTTTTATTTGTTAAGAAGATGGATGGTAGAATGAGGATGTTCATAGATTAGCGGAAACTGAATAAGGTCACAATTTGATATAGGTACATCTTGCCTAGGACAGATGATTTTTTGACAAATTATAAGGTGCACTAGTCTTATCTAATATTTATTTAAGATCCAGGTACAATAAATTGAAGATTAGGCCCAAATATATACCCAAGACGACGTTTATGACACGTTATGGGCACTTTAAATTTTTGTTTATTGCGTTTGGATTGGCTAATGCACCTGCAACTTTCATGAGCTTGATGAATGGAGTATTCAATCACTTTCTTGACTTTTTTGTGATATTTTGCATTAATGAAATTTTTGGTGTATTTGAAAAGTAAGTGAAAAGCATGCTAACGATCTTTGTTTTGTTTTGGGTATCCTTGGAAAGCAAAAGTTATATGAAATTTTTCAAGTGGAATTTGGTTGAAGTATGGAATTTGTAGGGCAGTGGTGTCAAAAGAAGGAGTAGTTAATGGTTTAAGATTCCCAAAACCCTCGAATCATTGAGATTAGCGTACGACTAGTTCGGTGATGGAAGTTAGGAGTTTATGGGGCTTACTAGTTACTATCATCATTTCGTTAGGAATTTTTCTTCAATTTCTACTCACATGACCAATCTAACAACAAATAAGGTACCGTTTGAATGGACCGGAATATATGAAGGAAGCTTCCAAAAGCTTAAGACTCTTTTTTTACCACTCTGCCCATTTTATCATTACCAATGAGGGTAAGGACTTTATTGTTTATTGTGATGCTTCACATTCTAGATTGGTTGTTGTGTTAATATCATATAAGAATGTCATAGCTTATATCTCGCGTCAATTAGAGGTGCATGATAGGAATTATCACTTTCATGATTTAGAGTTGGATGCAGTGGTATTTTCTCTTAATATCTGCTGACGTTATTTTTATAGAGTTAAGTATGGGGTATTTAGTAATGATCGTAGTTTGCGTCATGTATTCACCCAAAAATGATTTGAATTTGAGGCAGCGAAGATGGATGGAATTACTCAAGTATTATGATGTGACTATCCAATACCATCCGGGTAAGTCAAATGTTGTGGTTGACGCTTTGAGTCAAAAAGCGATAAGTATGGGTAGTTTAGCTTACTTGAGTGGAACCAAGCGACTGTTGGTGAAGGAGACTCAGACCTTTGAGTATAAGTTCGTGCAGTTGGGATATTCTGAAAGATGTGGGTTGTTAGCTAGCATTGAAGCTAAGTCCATGTTCGTTGAGGAAATCAAGGCCAAGCAATTAGAAGCGGAGATTTAGATGAGCTTAGAACAAAAAATGCAATAGGTAAGTCTCAAGGAACCACTCTAGATGTTATTGGCGTGCTTAACTATAAGGGTAGAATGTGTGTTCCAAGAGTTTATGATTTTATTCTAAGGTTACTTGAGAAGGATCCTAACTCGCGCTATTCTATTCATCCAGGTGTGACCAAGATGTATAGAGATCTAAAATAAGTGAATTGGTAGTCAGGTATGAAGTAAGACATTGAGAAGTTTGTGGCAAAGTGTAAGAATTGTCAACAAATGAAGTATGAACATCAAAGGCTGACGGGGATACTTAAAAAGGATTCCAATTCCGTAATGGAAGTGGGAAAGGATAGCAATGGATTTTATTGTTGTTCTTTGCAAGACTTTGGGAAATTCAATTCTATTTAGGTTGTAGTTAATAGGTTGACCAAGTCAGCCCATTTCATTCCAATAAGGGTGGATTACAACGCTAAACATTTTTGCTAGCATATATGTAAAAGAAATAAGAAAAGAAATAATTAGGTGGCATTGGGTAGCCCCTTTCCATTATCTCAAAATAGGGAAAACATTTCACTTCAAAGTTTTGGAGGAATTTGCATTTTTGAATTGAGCACACAATCCACTTCCTTGTACCGCCTTCCATCCCAGATGGCTGGAGAATAGCAGAGGACTATAAAAGTGTTGGAGGACGTGAGAGCGGTAATTGGACTGGAGGGATTGGGATAAGTTTCTAACACCTATGTGTTATTTCATATAATAATATTTATCACTCAAGCATTGATATGTCACCATTTGAGGAGTTATATGGGAGGGGATGTAGATTGTACATAGGTTGGTTTGAATCCAGAGATGTAAAATCGTTGGGGGTTGACTTGGTGAAGGATTCTCAAGATAAGGTGAGGATGATTCAAGCTTAACTTCTAACCAAGGAGAGTAGACAAAAGAAGTATGCGGATCACAAGGGGAGAGATATAGAATACCATACAGATGAGAATATTCTCATCAAGGTATCACCCATGAAGGGTTGAACATGTAGGGCTGGTGGCGTAATGATTGGCGTTACCGCCAAATTTGTCCAGTCTACATCCGATATTTCATGTGTCTATGTTGAAGAGATATCGCAGGAATGGTTGCTATATCAGTAAGTGGGACTCAATAAGATAGACAAGGACCTCCAAAATGAGGAGGAACCGATTCTTATTCTTGATCATGATGTTCGGAAGTTGAGGACCGAAGATATTAAGTCTGTGAAAGTCAATAGAAGCATCGTCAAGTTGTGGAAGCTATTTGAGAGACTGAGAAGGATATGCGAGACATTATGTACTACCTTGTTCCTTTTAAATCCTACCTTTCCTTAGTTGATCACTCGGGGAGGAGTGATGGTAAAGGGTCTGTTGTAATGATCGGATTTTATCGTTATAGAAATATCAAGGGGAAAAAATCGGGGCCGAAAAACTTTTCATAGAACTAGGATTTATATTCAGTAATGGAACCTTGACTTTAGTTATTTAACTTGCTTCCATAACTTAAATATCTTAGTTTTAGATTTCTTACTTTAGTTGGTTGTTAGTAGTGATTCTCCCCCGAATTGTAGTGTGGGTGCCACTCACGACGGTCTGGGTTGTGACATCCAGAATGGGAGAGGGAAAATTTAGATCTTCACCTACTGTTTTGTTATCAATCAAAGATTTGATAAGTAGAGATTACCTTGATGGAGACAAAGATAACTCAATCTTTTTCAAGTACTTGGCATTATTTGTGCATATCATAGTGAATGACTGATATTTATATGAAATTATTGGGTCTTTCTCTTTTTAAAATCAATTCATTTGATCATGTAATTTAATAAGTAGTGTAAATATGTAGGAGGTCTATCAATTCCTTTTCCATTTGAATCTGAGTGGCCATTGAAGGAGTCATTCATGGTTGCAATGGATGGAGGTATCAAAAATTAAAATTATAAGAACATGTTCAAATAATGGAGTTTATCCATCACCTTGTATGGAAAGCAGCATGGATTTATAGAGCTATCAAGAGATCAGTTTATAAAGTCAGATCAACACTTGATTTTTTTTGTTGGTAGAAAGGTGGTGTTGTGAGACTAACATTTTTTTGTTTCCATGGGCTGAAAGCTCTGTCCTCTTGAAGATATGAATGAATTATGGGGGGAGGCCTCTCTCTTTGGTTAAACCCTTTTTTTGTACCCCTATAATCACCATAGTTGGTAGAGATTGCCGAAAATCTTGAAAATGCGCAAAGGGGGTTTATTGGACCGAAGACTAATAATCAAAGTATATTGTTGGTTATCAAGTTTCTGCTTCCAAGTAAAATAGGTTTTCATGTTCTCCCAATAGCTATTAACCTTTCTAGAGGTATTCTACAAGCGCTAGTCACATACCTTTCGCCAAAGTAAAGCTATTGAGAAAACAAAAAAAGTGATTTCACTTGAAAGCACAAATCTTAATAACAAAACAAAAAGAAAAGCTTCATGCTCAATATCCCAACAACTGTTCATGAAAAAATTCAACCATCTATTTTATTATTGGTCTTCAATCTGATAAGCTTGATTTGCCCACTTTCAAGATTTTCTTTGATCTCTGTCAACTCAAGAGATTGATGGGGGGCACAAAAAAGAGCTACTCAAAATATAGAATCCTCTAAAAATAAACATCTCTTCAAGAGTACGTAGCTTCACTCCACGAAAACATAAAATTGTTAGTCTCACAACTTTACCTTTCTACTAACTCAAAAATCAAATCTTGATCCTTTTGGTGTATATAAATTGATGTATTGATAGCTCCACATATACATGGAGCATTTCATATATGGTGATGGATAGACTCCATCGTATGAACCTATTCTTTCAATTTTATTTCTTGATCCCTCAATCCATTGCAACAATAAAAGGAAACTTTCAATGGTCACTCAAATTTTGATGTAAAATGAATTGATGATTTTTACCAACATCACTCATTTACTATGCACAAATAAAGCCAAGTACTTGAAAAATTATGGGTTATATGTTTCCTCTCAAGATGATCTCTAGTTATCAAATCTTCGATTGATAATGGAACAGAGGGTGTGGACTTCATAGATAACTATAACTTATATATTGTTTGACTATCAAATCAAAAACTTGGCACCACACTATATATGCAGGGAAAGAACTCATGCTTTTTTGGAAAGGAAAACATACTATGGTTTATTAAAGACCACGTAAATAATTGATAGGCCACAAAGCCATTTAAGAAGTTAGATGTTCATTCTACTCTTAATCCTAGAATTGAGCTTAAGAAATAAGTTCCAATTCCTATTAAATTCCATATGTACGGAATGTGTAATGATGAGAATGAATTGTGAGGCTCAATTGATGACACCAGCAAGTAGATAAGATTACAAGGTATTAGTTAGTAAGGAATGAAACACAATGGTGAAATTGGAAGTGTACTGAGGGGAATGTTGTTAGGCAGGAAATATCTTTCAAATTGCTTATAGAAAGACATACAAATTATCTTACGCATTTTTACCGTACATTTCTATAGGAGGTTGTTTCCACCACTAAAACCCCAACCTCCTTTTCACATGGCAGAACATTAATAATCATGCGAAGTATTTCATTACATTAATGGAGAAACTAATTCGATAATTTAAACAATAATTATTTTTTTGATTTACAGTTATGTAGAGTCTTTCTTGTACTATGATCACATTTAATAATATCACTATCTTCTACAAATTCAAAGAATCATATTTAGAAAGAAAAAAGGTAATACATATGAAGGTTTGTAATTTAAAACATATTAAAGTTTACACTCGAGAGTATTTATCATGACAACTACTAATCAATGCAAATAAAACTTTCAAACACTATACTCACAAAGATGTCCCATATTATCCTTTATTTTGTGTTAAACACTCCATTATTATTTTTCTGATCAACATATTAATATCCTTAAGAAATCAAACAGTAGAGAAATACCACAAAGATTGTACAAGCACAACAAAAAATCCTCAAATTGCCAACATATTTTACTAACAACTTACGTTGGTTAGTATTCTACTAACAAATTACCAACATATTTCTAACTGAATAATATTTTAAAACATAACAACAAAATTCTAACAGATTACCAACATAAATCTTACTAACTATGTATTTTATATGGTACGTACGGTGGGATGAAATGGCGCCAAATTTAGCAACCTTCTATCAATGGATTACCAACAGAAATATTAGTAAAACACACCTTTAATTGTTAATATTACCAGAGAAGTATATATCGGTTGGTAAATATGTCAAAAAAATGTTTATATATTTTATTACCATATTACCAATGAATTACTAACCAAAATTACCAACGACAAGATTTTGTTTCTAAATTTACCAACCAAATATAAATGTGTTGGTAAATTAGTAACGAAATGTAATTTATTGGTAAACTTTCAAACCAATATAAAATTAGTTAGAAATTTTGCCGACGAATAAAAATTCTAGTTATTAAATTACTAAAATCATTAAAATAGTTGGTAATATACCAACCGATCACTAATCCATTGGTAAAATTTACAAACACAATATTCTTAGTAGTACTATTTACATATGAATGTTTGAGTTAATAGTAACTGATGTAGTGGGGTATGGTAGTTATGAGTCTTTGATCTTGGTATTTATGCATTGTTAGATCCAGGGGCTATTCTTTCCTTTGTTAGTCCTTACATAGCAGTCCAATTTAGTGTTAGTCCAAAAAACTCTCTTAGAACCTTTATCTGTCTCTACTCTTGTTGGTTACCCAGTTATAACTAGACGGGTATATAGAAATTTCGTTGTCATAGTCTCTCACAAAGTCACCTCACCAGATCTTGTATATTTATAAATGGTAGACTTCGATGTCATTCTAGGCATAGATTGGTTACATACCAATTATGCCTCAGTTGATTGTAGATCTAGGATTGTTCGTTTTCATCTTCTAGATGAACCAATATTAGAGTGGAAGGCTAGTATCTTAGCACCTATAGGTTGATTTATTTCTTACCTCAAGGCCAGAAAGATGATCTCTAAGGGTTATCTCTATCATATAGTTTGGGTTAAGGATTCAAGCTCGGAAACCCCAACTCTTGAGTAAGTTCCTGTAGTCTGTGAGTTTAAAGATGTTTTTCCAGAAGATCTTCCATAGTCCCACTCGAAAGAGAAATCGAATTTAAAATTGATCTCCTCCAAGATATCAACCTATTTCTATTCCTCTTTACAGAATGTCCCCATCAGAGCTTAAGGAATTCAAAGAAAAGTTGAAAGACCTTCTACATAAGAGCTTCATTAGACCTAGTATTTCCCCATGGGGTGCACCAATGTTGTTCGTAAAGAATCGATGGTTTCTTCTCAAATGTGGGGCATTGATTATAATATTTGATCAAGTACAATTAAGATAAGTATCCATCCCCCGGATTGATGACTTTTTTTGAACCAACTTCAGGTCCTAGTCACTTCTCAAAATAGACCTCAATCGGTTATCATCAGCTAGAGTTTGAGATAGTGACATTTTGAAAACAACCTACAGAACATGGTATGGTCATTATGAATTTGTAGTTACGTCATTTGGACTAACCAATGCTCCTGCAGCTTTTATGGATTTGCTGAAAAGAGTGTTCCAGCAGTACTTGGACTTGTTCGTTATCATCTTTATTGATGATATCCTCAATTACTCTAGGAATGAGGAATAAGATGCGAGTCATATGATAGTTGTTCTGCAGACTCTCAAAGCTAGTTATTTTGTAAGTTTATCAAATGGGAGTTCTAGTTGTAATCCGTTGCTTTACTTGGTCACATCATATATAGCGAAAGGATTCAACAATGTCCTAGAACTACCTCTGCTATAGATATATGAAGTTTCTTAGGTTAAGCAGGTTATTACTGAAGGTCCTTGGAGGGATTCTCATCATTAGCCTCACAATTGACTAGGTTAAGTCAGAAGATAGTCAAGTTTCAATAGTCAGATGATTGTGAGAAAAGCGTTGCAAATTGGAAACTAGACTAACTAGAACTCCTGTCTTAATTGTACCCGAGGTTTCATATGGTTATGTAATCTATTGTGATGCATCGAGAATTGGCCTAAGTTGTGTGTTGATGCAGCGAGATAAGGTTATAACTTATGTTTCTAGAAAACTTAATGTGCATGAAAAGAACTATCCAACTCATGACCTCGAACTTAAGAGCCTTCATTATCTGTTCACCTAGAAAGAGTTAAATCTTCGCTAGAGGAGGTGACTTGATTTCCTTAAGGATTATGATATAAGTATGCTTTACCATCCTTGTTAGGGAAAGTAATTGCAGATGCTCTTAGTAGATTATCTATGGGTAGTGTAGCCCATGTTAAGGAAGAAAGGAACGAGCAAGTGAAGGATGTGCACAGGTTTGCTCTCTTCGGAGTTCGCTTTATAAGCATATCGACAGTGGTGGAACAGGTCAAAATTAGGCAGAATCTTCTTTGTTAGTGTAGGTTAAGGAAAAGTAAGACAGTGATCCAATCTTGCTTGAACTTAAGGGTGCAGTCCAAAATCATGGAGTGGAGGTTTTCTCCAAGGGGGAGATGGTGTACTTCGCTACCTGGGTAGATTGTTGTTTTCCTGATGTGGGTGATTTTAGAAATCATATCCTTGAAGAATACTATAACTACATATATTCTATTCATCCAGGTGCCACTAAGAATACCCGCGATCTGCGGGAAGTCTATTGGTGGAATGGCATGAAGAGGGACATAGCAGATTTTATGAGTAAGTGCCTTAATTGCCATCAAGTCAGGGTAGAACATCAGACACAAGGAGGTATGACTCAAGATATCGATATTCCTAGTTGGAAACTAGATGTGATAAATATGGATTTCATCACAGGTTTACCTTGTACTCATAGACAACATGACTCCATTTAGTTGATAGTTGATAGGATACTAATAGTTTCTCACTTTTTAGAGAGCAGGGTCAAGCTACTGATTCGGCCAGGACAATTCTAAAGTTTACATTAACTAAATTTTAGTTCATGGGGTTCCCTTGTTCTCATAATCTTTATAGAGTCCTCAGTTTACCCTCTTTTTCTAGTAGCAGAGAAGGTTCTTGTAATCAAGTTATCTTAAAGCCACCATATTTTCATTTCATCCGCAGACAGAGTTGGGGGGACGACCAGAGCGTGGGAGAGTGAGGCAGTCATATTCTTGTCAGAAGATCATAACCAAGGTATCCTATTCATCATCAGGTGCTACTAAGATGTATTGCGATCTGCAGATGTCTAGTGGTTGAATGGCATGAGAGCGATCTAGCAGATTGTGAGTAAGTTTCCAATTTCCATCAAGTCAGGTAGTAACATCAGAAACCAGGAGTATTACTCAAGAGATCGAGACGCCGACTTGAAGTGTATGTATCAATATGGATTTCATCAAAGGGTTTACCTCGTTACTCCGCCAGACCAACATAACTCAATTTGGGGTATAGTTTTGATTGGAATGATAAGTCGTCTCGCTTTTGGTTTTCAAGACTACATATTGACGGAGGAATATCCAACTACTTACTGAAATTGTGAGATTTCATGGTTTCCTTTGTCTATCATCTCAAATAATAGGTCCTCGTTTCCTCTTATTTCATGAAGTCCATTAAAAAAAGGTCTTGACCATGTTAACCTTAGTACAACATTTCATCCACAGACGGATGAGCTGCTCGAGATCGTCACCTTGACTAGAGTATATGTTGAGAGCTTGTGTGATCGATTTCAACTGTAGTTAAGATGATCATTTTTCTCTTATTGAGTTCGCCTACAACAATAGCAACCGTTCCAGCATTCAAATGTCCCCTTATGAGGATTTGTATGGGCGTAGATGTAGATCTTCTGTTGATTGGTTTTAAGTAGGCGAAACAACTTTGATAGGGCCATATTCAGTCCTTTATGCTATTAGAGAGTGTGGCGGTGAAAGATAATCTTCTGTTGGTTGGTTTTAAGTGGGTGAACCAGCCTCTGTAGTGCCATTAGAGAATGTGGCAGTGAAAGTTAATCTTTCTTACCAGGATGTACAAGTTGAGATTATTGTCTGTCAGGTTAGAAGGTTGAGAAATAAAGAAGTCGCTTCAGTTAAGGCTTTGTGGAGGAGTTATTCCATTGAAGAAGCTACTTGGGAAACAGAAGCAGCCATGTAAGCCATGTATCCTTACCTCTTTCCTTCCGATTCCACCCCAACATGAGGTAATAGTTCCTATTCAGTTTTTCAGTCATTCATGCGTGAATTCCATTCTAGAATCATGTTTCCTTAGTTTGTACTTGCATTTTAAGTGTATTTGCATGTTCTCAGAAATCAATTCAGTCAGAAACTCAATTCTCAGCGTTTAGCAGTAAGGAGTTGCAACTCTCTCCCTCTATCTCAGCTAGTTTAGTATTCATTCGAGGACGAATAGTTCCCAAGGGGGAGATAATGTAACACCCTGTATCTAAACAGACCAGAAATTAGCTTTTTAGAAATATGCAGGTTAAACCGACGGTTACCATCAATGGACCGTAGTATGATCTACGGCCCGTACTGTGAATCTGTCATTTGAATCTGAATCCCCCAAAAAAACAGCCCGAAAAATTTAACTGAGTGATGAACGATGGACGGACCTACGGTCTGTAGTCTATGACCGTCGATAAAGATACTATTTACCCACTCTTTGAAAAGAACTATAATTTACCTGTACGGTCCGTAGGTAGATCTACAGATCGTAGGTATGACCGTAGGTGAAAATTAGTAGACAGTTCGGGGAAAAATGTAGTTGGGTCAAATTCAAATGACCATAACTCTTAGGAAAAAATGACTTAGGTGTCCCATGACCTATGATATCATTGATAATTGAATTAGCATTCCAGAGCATCCGACCTTACTAAAGTCTAACCTCCGAGTAAAAAGTTATGCCCGTTTTAGTAAAGACCTGCCGAACAGACCCAACCTATGGACCCAAACAACGGACCGTCTATTGAACAACGGCCCATCAGTCCAGGTCGTCGTTTGGTCCGACAACAATGAACTCAAGGGTCTTTTTGTCTTTTTGCACTTCGTTTGAACCCTAAGGTACATCGTTTTGACCCTAAATCATCATATTCTAGTAAGTTTAAGCCTAGAAACATAACTAAAACTTACCTAAGTCAAACCATTAAATCAAAACATAGAAAATTAGAAACAAGAAAGCAAAAATAGGTCAAGAACCCTAGTTCAAGAAGGCAGCAAGGTTCCAGCAGTTTCAGCCCCATAATCTAAATATTTCTCCGTGGATTTCATCACCAGGTATGTGAGATATCAGTACTGGTTCTTTTCACCCATTGAGTATCTTGAATATGGGTTGTGATTATTGATATTGTATGAGATATCTAAGAAATTGTGTTGTGTCATTGAATTAAAAAGAGTTTAGAAGAAATAACTGAACTCCAGATGTGTTAAAACCCTAAATGGAGAAGGAAAATCCATTAGATTTCTAGGTATGTGGGTGGGGTGTCTCTCCACCGTAGTGCCAGTATTCCCCTATGCAACACTAGTATATTCTTTATTGAGGGTTGTATTTTTTAGACGATTACTTAATGATATTAATCACATCTTGTAGATTCACTTAGTTCAGTTATTTTTGTATTACCGGCCAATGTAATAGATAGTTCTAGAAGATGTGGGGGAAATTTAATCATCATCTAGCTCCATAGTGAAACTTGTCGGTTAAAAATCTCCCAAATAAGAGTAAGAAGTATCTTATTGTATTTTCATACATCATTGCATTTATATCTCTTGTTTTATAATGTTCTAAGCATTGCACATATCATTTTTCCTTTTATATTGGAGTTGAGTTGTGGTGAGAGTATCTTCCTATCTTATTAGTTCAGTTATCTATGTTTTCAATTTACCTCAACCTCATCTTTTATGTTGCAGGTACAGGTGTTCAGGTCATCAAAATGTGCTTTGTTGATTTCACTTGTGTTCCATCTAGCTTTTCTGAGCCTTCTTTCTTTCTGGAGGGCTTAACACTTATGTTTCATGTTTTTCTGAGTTGTCATGGATATTTTATCGATATCTATACTAGTATTTATAGGTTTTGTAGATAGCTAGAGGTTAAGGAGTCTTTCTTTACAGGCCTTGTTGATGTTCAAAAATGTTGAGATAGTCAATTAAGTTTTATCTGGTATTTCCAGATATTCATTGAGTAAGTTATAAATGAGACATTTTGAGTTTAATTTTGCACTTATAGTCTCGTTTTCATTGAGTATGTCTTCCACTAATTATTCTGATAGGTCAAGGGTTCGTTTATGGACCAATAATGGTTTTCATGTGCCAGCCACATTAGAGGTGTAAGCTCAACACATGACATTATTTTATACCAGAATAAATTTTGTTAAAAAAGTGATAAATCCGTGTTTTTTTTTTTGCAAAAAATTATTCCTTTTCTCTTTTTTTTCTAACCGCTAGTGTTGGACAGGTGTGTTGCCTGTGTGTCCCTTGTTAATTCATTTAGATTCATTTTATTGATACACTATATTTTATGAAACAAATCCGCATAATGACTAATAAAAAAAGTAACCATAAATATATAAGTTCAGTTAAAAAAAAGTGTTAAGAGTTGCTCGAGAAATGATAAGAGGTTACAATGCCTCATATACCCATATCCTTGCTTTTTATCATCACAGCTTACGATTTTGGATCATGAAAACCTAGTACTTATGCATTATCCCTTCAAAAAAATCCAATAGCATTAAATTAGGATTTGAAGTAGTAAATATATTGCTTATACTTTCTTATTCATGTAGATTTTCTAACAATTATTTTCTTTGGTCCATCGATAAGTTATAGAGCTCATTAGATTGTAATGATCCTTAACCGTAATGCTTGACGCATATATACACCATTATGGCTGTAGAAAAATATTTAAAAAATCCACTATAAGATAGCTAGGGTTATCTGTCAAAGATAAAACAAATATATGTTTTGCATCTTCTGTGGATATAAGCCTCTGGATAAAGGATATTTATCCATTCTATGAGAATTTCCACAACCAACATCACAAATCATGATAATTATAGATATGTTTTTGCAAAAAAATAATCTCTTAAGTCTCCTATACTAGTATTTACCAATTGAAATACTAAAAAGATTGTTTTAGGTTATTTCTATTATTTAGACGGTCATCCAAAAAATCAACTTCATGAAAAATAACAAATGGAAGACAATCAGGGGCAGACCCAGTAAGCAAGACGCGGGTGCTCAAGCACACATTGATTTCTAAATTTTGTTTATATATATATATATAGAAAATATGATACATATGTTATTATAATTTAAATGAGCACCCATAGAACAAAAGCTTTTGTGGGTGAGCTAGTTTAAACCTCTGCAATAAGAGGCGTGCGAAGCCACTGACGAGGGGTTCGAATCCCGCAAGAAGCATTTCTTTTTTAAAAAATTTTCCAGCAAATTTTACACCTGGATGTGAGCAACCACAACCTTTAAATCCTGGATCCGCCACTGAGACAATTGCTTAAATCATAAGCAAAGGGTAGTGGATTATGGTTACAGATTTCGAACCTTTTGTGGACCGCTGACAGAGTTAGGAATTATTTCCTGGCAAAATGTGGTGTATGAGAGGGGGGGTGTTATTTTATTGGTATTACTACTACCGTTTGGAGTTCAGGGGAGTTAATCTCTCATAACCTGTGCTAGTGCGTGTTTTGTCTGGCGTCATGTGACCGGCGCCTTGTCGAAAGGTGGGCTGTTCCGTAGACGGTCGGGTAGAAATGGTGGGGTTTATGTGTTTTTGCTAGTACTTTAATTGTTTATTGGAGTGTGTTAACCGATCATATAGAATCAAACAAACATAAAAGTAATTTCACACCTGAATAGATTTTATTAAAGAAATGATAAAGGGTATTTTTTAAAAGAAAAGATAACCTTTTCATCTCTGACTTTTTTTGGTCTTTTTAACAACAAGTGTTTTCACGTGTATACCATGGTTATTTGTGTTGACTCATTGTAATGACATTTTATATTCTAAGAAACACATTCGTCTATTGAGTAACAAAATACATACTCGTTAAAAATAAGTAAATTATTCAAAACAAATATTGGTGTTTAAATTTACTGGTAAAATGAGAGGAAGTTGCACTACCTCATATATCCATATTCTTGATTTTCATCACAACTTGTGATTTTGGGTCAAGAAAATTTGATACTGATGAATTATCCCTTAAACAATACAATAGTTGAAAAAAATGATTTTAATGAGCAGAGACAAGTCATACTCTTAATCAGTTGTGCAAATTTTATAATAATTTTTGTGTGAGTTCCACCAATAGGTAATATATCCCATTAGACTACCAAGGTCCTTAACTCTAACCCTTGATGTTAAGTCCGCACTTATGATGTAGAAAAATAGATTGTATTTCCGGGTAAGGGTTATCGATCTAAGGTAGGAGAAATGTTTAAAATCTTTGGTTGATATTGGACTCTGGAGAAGGGATTCCTCCATTTTGTGAGGATTTCTAAAGACAAACAACACAAATCATGATAGCTAAACATATGTTTCTTCGAAGAAGAATATTGTAAGTCTCCCATACGAGTATTACAAATTGAAATACTATAGGAAGCGTTGCTTTACTAAGTTATTTTTAAAATTTAGAAGGTTATCCAAGAGATTAACTTCACTAAAAATATAAAATGGAAGTCGACTAGCCATTGTTGAAAATCAATGTGCAAATGATGACTATCAAACTTCAATTAAATGGTTTGTATTATACAATTTAAAAATAAAAATAAGATGTTTACTAGTACTTCAATTGTTCTTTGGAGTGTTTTACCAAGCATATAGAAAAAGACAAAGACAAAGACAAAAGTAATTTTACACCAGAATAGATTTTGATTCAAAAGTGAAATAAGGTCATTTTTTTGTAAAAAAAGGGATAATGCACAAGTTCCCCCTCAACCTATGCCCGAAATCTCAGAGACATAGTTATTCTATACTAAGATCCTATTACCCCCCTAAACTTATTTTATTAATAATTTTCTACCCCTTTCGGCATATGTTGCACTATCTTGTAGGTCCATCGTTAGGTTGACTTTTTCTTCAAGCTAGTGCCACCTAGGCTGAAAGGGGTACAAAATTACTTATAAAATATGTTCAGGGGGTAATAGTACCTTATTATAGTAAAATTTTGTCTATGGAATTTTGGGCATTGGTTGATGGGGTACTTTTGCATTGTTCCCAAAAAATAACCTTTACCTCTTTCTTTTTTTAACAACTAGTCCTTGGTAAGTGCGTTGCATGTGTCTCCTAAGTGAATTTTTCTAGACTCATTTTAATGATATTTTATATTTTATGTGCATTCATGAAATGAGTAATATAAAATATAAAATAGGATTTTAAGGAGTAAATGTCAAGCCCCTAGCCCACACCTTGGATATGACTGACATTCGAGAATCATTGTTGGCTCCAAATGAGTCTTTGGCATGAATTAACTCTTAGCGGAAGAATTACTCATAAATAAGATGAATTTA
This sequence comes from Solanum habrochaites, assembly GCA_027704765.1. Classification (NCBI taxonomy): domain Eukaryota; kingdom Viridiplantae; phylum Streptophyta; class Magnoliopsida; order Solanales; family Solanaceae; genus Solanum; species Solanum habrochaites. The sequence goes on from JAKWJA010002489.1 coordinate 14,590,042, forward strand.
AAAGATAGACTTTTCTTAACTATCTAAAAAGATAAACTCAGAATGTTTTAGAAATAAACATTTAACTAGACAAAGCAAACGTCAAGATAAACAACTTAAAATGAAAAGACTCATGATCAATTGTATGTCTATCTATGAAGCCTCTAACCCTATGAGGGATTTCGGGAAAAGATCCCCTATCATCCTAATAAACTTGAATGGAAAAGCATTTTTTTAAAAAAAGAGGATCCTCCAGAAGCAATAAGGCTCACCAAACAACTCTTGAACTTAACTTGATCAACAAAGTGTTTGATGTTGATCCTGGTCACATGTATCTGCATCATAAAAGATACTGGCCAAATGACCTCAGTACATAGAATGTATGAGAATATGAGTGAAATCTATATAGAAGACATAAGCTTGAACTGAAACTGAAGAAACAACTTACATCGTCGTAACTCAACTCACGAATACTAAACTCATTTGACAATAGAGCAGTAGTAAAGATGCATTATAGAGAAAAGATTTAAAATAGTACATAACTTCATGTATTTAAAATTAAAATACACTCTATTTGTATGCAATAATACAAAATAAACTATGTATTTGAAATTAGAAAATAAATTCTATAGAAGATTCTCTAATCGACAAACATTAGTGATACAACATCTATCTCACTCTACTAGAACTGTCCTATACTTTGTTAGGGTATAGAACCTACTACTAAGTGGATCAACTAGTATATGCTTAAAACAATAAATAATCATCTACGAGTGAACCCTTCTACCTTGTTGGCTACTTTGGTTATGTGGACTTTGAGTTACCTGAACCTCGCCCATCTCGATTCTTAATACTACTTGTCCAAAATAATAACTAACCTCCATATGTTTAGAAACTAACCCTTCTCTGTAATGAGTTATTACTCAAAATACTCTCTAAAAGATATGGTACTCAAAGTTTCTCAAATCTTCTCAAACTCTTTAGAATTGGTGTTTCCTCACAAATTAAATGGAAACATTTAACGTCGTGGACATACTAATTCCCATATGTCATTTTAAGGAAAAAGAACTCATTTCTAATCTTTCTCAACTCAGTGTGCTCAAAACTTAAATTTTTTTAAAATGACTGTAAAAGACTTTTTAAAATGACTTGTAATAACACTCAAGACTTGATACTTAGCTCTGCCTTGAATTTGAATTATAAATTCAATGTTATGATTCATGTTATGAATGCTTTCTAGGTGCTTAGGGAGTAAAGGTACACTTAAAAAAAGACTTAGATGAAGCAAACAACTGAAAAGAAGTAGGGAAAATGACCTTGGCCCACTGCTGGCATGCTGCTTCAAGCCTCCATTTATTTAATTGCGCGCACTGCTGGCGCACCACCTCAACCTTCATTTACCGGGGGTCTTTTTAGGCACAGTGTTGGTACGCCACACCAGCCTCCATTTACTGGATTTTATTGGGTGCACTTATGGCTTGTTGCGCCTAACATCCATTTACTGGGGTTTTGGTTGGGCGTACTACTAGCGCGCCGCCCTCCCCCCTAAACGACCTGACGAATTTTCTCATCTTGTTTTTTGATCCTAAATCACTTTTAATGTATTTATTTCTCAAAATTTCATTAGATTCAATTACTCCATACAAGTACAAAATAATCTACTCGGAAACAACTCTTAAAGTCAATGCGATTATCTTAAGAACTCATCAAACTCATCCTATTTTAAGAACGGAAACAAGACTTCAAGAACACTTCTTAAGAACTCAAATCCTTATAAACATTGAGAACTAAATTATTCTAAAATAACATGATCGGTGTGTTGTTGAACGAACCTAACACCATGAGAACTCACATACCTCTTAGGGATCAAAATTTAGGCTAAACAACCTTTGATTTGCAAGAAACTTGAAGAAAGCCTTGAGTTTTCTCCTTTTCTCTTCTTCTTGAACCCTTCTAAAAAACATAAGTGTATTTTGATTTGTGCAAACTGAATTAAATCAAACTTGAGCCCAAAAATAACATTAAATTCGTTTCAATAAGATTTGGTAAGGAAAAGACCAAAATTCGCCTAACCATTTCGGGTAACTTTCCTTAATTGGTCATGAATATTTCAAATGGTCATATGTTCTTCATACGAGCTCAAAACTCTTAACTTAGGCATACCATAAAAATTTCCTCGTCCACCTAATGCATCCTTCACTAAAAATTATGGTCATTTGAAGTTGATCGAAAATTGTTAACTTAGACATAACTTAAAAAATTTCAAATTTTGCTATTTCCAATTTAGATTTTTATAAATATAGCTCTTTCCAAGGTGGGATGTTACAATATCTTCCTGTTGGAAACATTCTTCCTCGAATGGGATTACTCCTAGTAGAACTAAGGGTGTTAACATTGAACATTCAGCTCAAACACCTCTAAAACATTTAGTATATCAATTAAAGAGTAAAAAACTAAAAGCGATACATCTTGATGTGGAAGTTCTACAAACTCAAAGAGATGTGTGTATCTCTTCTTCATATCCTCCTCAGCCTCCCAAGTATCTTTTTCATCAAACTGATTCCTCCATAAGACGTTGACTGATGCTACCGCCTACTTTAATCCTTCACTTGCCAACCTAACGATCTCTATTTGGCTGCTCTCATCATACCTATGTGTCCTTAATACCAATTATTCAGTAGGTATAACAAGTGAAGGATCCCCTATACATTTTTAAAACATAGAAATGTGAAACACCAAATGAACATCTGTGTTTTCTGACTCTTTTTTTATTTTTATTAAAAGTCAACTATTTCTTAAAACTCACAAAATCCACTAACTTAGATTTAATACATATTCCTAATGATATAACGTGTTAAATAAATGATCACTTTGTCCCACTAACTATCGATTAAGTCATTTATCTACAATCACCCAACAATTAATTAATTCATGTTAAACGAATAATCCAATTTCCATAAATGACCTTCCGGTCATACCTCTCTTCCGAATCATATCGCCTCACCGCTTATATTACTATTCATTTGGTTAAAACCCCAAAAACATTTTACATAAACATCAAAATTTTAATAAAATACTATAAGAACCAGAAAGGAGAAGTGATCAGAAAAAGGTAAGTATAAATTTTGTGATTCCGGTTTACAAAAATGATTATTCGAACATTTAATTGGGAGAGATCGAAAGAGAGATTAAACCGAAAGATATTCACAATAAAATTTTTATAGAAAGAAATCACCTGAGGAAGAAAGCAGATTAAAGATATCTGGTCTTGGAGGTGGGTGGGTGGGTAAATGGGGGGTATTACAAAGCATGTAAGTAAGGGGGAATTCTTTGTTTCAATTTAGTACATGAATGAATCCATTGTTACATATATTACATATCAAGAAATGGGGAAAAAGTCTGATATATCCTTCAATTATTGCGATTCAGAAATGATATACCTCTAATTAAATAAAGTGACTAACATAATATATTTTTATAGCTTTGTTTAGTATTTAACAAACTTTCAATAAAGTCACATGAATAATTTGAGCAAAATAACAATACAACCTTACGATAGTGATAAAAAAAATTCATACAAATTACATACACACACAAAAATTGTGAACAAAAAAAGTTAAAAATTGAATTATCAAATTTATCCTCTATAGGTTAAACGGTCATTTAAATATTTAATTAAACATTAATCCTTTAATTATTGGTATAAAAATGTAAATTTACCTATCTATTAATAATATTTCATTTAATCAAATGTATTTATGTGCTTTTAAAATTTGACTAATGGTATCCTTATTAATATTCAATTGATTTAATGTATCAACAATAATTCACACTGAATACAGACGTGCCAATCTATTTCCCGAACTCTAAAACTAACAATAAATGTGTATAAGAAATAATAAACACAATTTAGTCACTAAGTTAATGAAGGCTGGAAATATTTATATGTGAGAAGGATTAAATATACCCTGGATTTTGCTAAAAGGATCACATATACTTTTTATGGATTTTAGTTTAATAAAACAAGTCAAGAATAGATCAAAATCATTTTTTCACTTCTATTTTTCGAAAAGGGTATATCTGGGTTATCCTTGTAATAAAAAGGTATTTGTTAGTCATTGATTGGAGATATATCTTTTCTGAATAAAATAAAAATTGAAGGACGTATCAGAATGTTTTGCAATTTCTAGATATGTCAATATATGTAACATTGGATTCACAAAAAATTCCCCCTTACTTACATATTTTGTACAATATGCCCCCAACCCACCCCCAATACCAGATCTCTTAAATAACCTTTCTACCTCATGTGACTTTTCTCAATAAAAATACCTCATTTGTCGATCTTCCTCTCGATTTTTCATCTCTCTCTCTCTCTCTCTCTCTCTCTCTCGCAATGAACTCCCCAAACAATCAATCCTATAAATAGGTATCACAAAATTTATACTCATATTTTCTTTGTTCTCTTATAGTATTTTATTAAAAATGTGATCTTTATATAAAATATTATTTGGTTTTGACTGAGTGAATAGTAAGAGAAGTGATGAGGTGAAATGTTAAGCGAAGATGAGTTACACGATATAAGTGTTATGCAGAGAGGTGATGACTACATGGAGGTTGTGTCTGTCTTGGCGATGCTGGTGCTAGACTTATAATTTTCAATTCTTGTGAACTCAAAACATGCTTTTCAATGTTACCCTGGCTGCCCTGAATGTTTTTTATCATATATATATATATATATATAATTGTCAATTTAATATATATATTCCTTCTTTGTGCGTTTGTACAATATAATGTGTTTGTGTTAAACACATGTTGATTTTATCATTGACTTATCATGAAATGTTGTTATGTGTTTTTTAAACTTGACAGATGGTATCCTTTATAATATTTAATATTTTAAAAGAATGAATAAAAATTTACATGACACACACGTGCAACACACATGTCTAGAAACTAGTAAGTAAATAAATGTGATGATGATAAAGAATAATAAATACAAATTACTCACTAAGTTAATGAAGGCAGAAAAATTTCATAATTTTTATGGGTTTTTGTTAAATAAAACAAGTAAAGAATAGATCAAAATCTTTCTTTCCACTTCTATTTGCCGAAAAGGGTTTATTTGGGTCATCCGTGTAATAAAAAAGTATATGTTAGTAACTTTATTAACTATAGATATATCATTTTTTAATCGCAAAAACTGAAGGACGTATCAAAATTTTTCCCCATTTCTAGATATGTAAATATATATAACAATGGATCCATTCATGTACTAAATTGAAACTAAAAATCCCTCCTTACTTTCACGCTTTGTGTAATACGTCCCCAACCAAACACCAGATCTCTTAAATCTACTTTATGTCTCAGGTGATTTTTCTCTATAAAAATATCTTAATTATCCATCTTCCTCTAGGTTTCTCATCTCTTCTCTCTCGCAAAATTCCCCGTATGAACAATTCTATATATCGGCATCTGAAAATTCATATTCACCTTTTCCGATCACTTCTTCTATTTTTTTTGTACTCTTCTAGGATCTTATTAAAATTTTGTTATTTTTGCAAAAATATTTATATTTTTTGAATTAGTGAATAGGAACAATAGCGGTGAGGTGATATTTTCAGCTTAGAGGAGTTACACGATATGAGTGTGTCACATAGAGGAGATGACTACGTTCAAGTTGTGTGTGCATGCACGAATCATAGACATGGTGATGCTGGTGCTAGAGTTAGAATTTTCAGTTCTGGTGAACTCAAAAATACTTGTGAATGCTACCGTGGCTGCTCTGAAGGTGTTTTTACCATATATGTGTGTGTTGTGTGTGTGTGTGTAAAAAATACATAAGGAGTAGAGTTCTTGATGATACCTTCTCTCATAACCAATCAATATCTAAAAGTCTAAATAATGATCCAAGTGTGTCACTCCTTATGAAAATTAAAATTAGCAAGAAAATGTTAAATGATTTTCTTGACTACAGAGATATGACCATCACTTGGACTTCCTTAATAGTATTAGTTTAAAGTTTATATTTATTGCTGAAAATTTTACAAATATAAACTATTAAACAGAAATTCTAAAGGTAGACTAATTGTGGAATATGAAAGCAATTCCAGGTATTAAATTGATTGAACTAACGAGTGAGAACGTATTTATTTTATATTGTTTCATTTTAATGAATATTATTAATATATACGTAAATTCACATTTTAATATTTTTAATTAAATGATTCATGTTTAATTAAATATTTAAATGACCCTTAAATTTGATAATTCAACTTTTAACTATTTTTGTTCACAATTTTAGTGTGTGTGCATATAATTTGTATGGATTGTTTTATCATTATCATAAGCGTGTACAGTTATTTGGCTCAAATTATTCATCTGACTTTATTGCAAGTGTGTTAAATACTAAACAAAGTTCAAAAATTATTTATAATAGCTTCAGCAGAATTGTTTTATCAATTGTAGTTCAAAAGAATTGAATTTAAACATTACCAGGTGCCCTTTATTTGGTGTTTCTTGACGCTCGTTAAAAAATATTACTCATTTTATACAATTTACATAAAATTTTAATTGTGTTAACGCATCAATAAAAATTCATATGAAACACATGTGCAACGCACGTGTTCAGAGACTAGTAAACAAATTATATATGTGATTTAAGAATAATAAATGCAAATTAGTCACTAAATTAATGAAGGCAGAGAATATTCATATGTGATAATAATTAAATATACCCCTGGACTTTGCTAAAACGATCTTATTTAATTTTTATGACTTTTGTTTGATAAAACTATTCGAGAATAGATCAAAATAATTTTTTTAATTTCTATTCGCCGGAAAAAAGTATATGGGTCACCCGTGTAATAAAACGATATATGTTAGTCACTTTATTTAACTAGATATATATCATTTCTGAATAGCAATAATTGAAGGATGTATCAGACTTTTTTTCCATTTCTAGATATGTAAATATATGTAATAATGGATTCATTCATGTACTAAATTGAAACACAGATTCCCTTCCCCCTTAGTACAATACATGCTTTGGGGTGTAAATCCCCCCCCCCCCCCCCCCCCCCGTCCCCAAGACCCAAATCTCTTAAATATGTTTTCTTCCACAGTGGTTTTCTATATACAAATATCATTTGTGTATCTTTCTCTCGGTTTTACCGCACTATTCTCTCCTCTGTCCCAATGAATTTTCCGTATAATCAATTTTGTCGGCATCACAAAATTAATACTCACCTTTTCCGGGAAACTCTCCTTTCTTTGTTCTCTTATAGTATTTATTTTGATCTCTATGTAAAATGTTTTTGGGGTTTTGACCGAGTGAATAATAATAGAAGCGGCCAGGCAATACCTTTAGCAAAGAGGAGTGTAATGACCCAGAATGTAATTTTTGGAAATTGAATTATTATTTTAACGTGAATTAATTAATTGTTAGGTGGTTGTAGATAAATAACTTAATCAATACTTAGTGGGCTAAAGTGATCATTTATTTAACACATTATACCATTAGGGACATGTATTAAATATAAGTTAGTTTTAATAAACGTTTATTTTTAAAAATATTAATAACAAATAAAAAAGAGTCAGAAAATACAGAAGTTCATCCGGTGTTTCACATTTCTATGTTGTAAAAGTGTATGGGCGATGCTTCACTTGTTATACCTACTGAATATTTGGTATAAAGAAAAACCTATGATTATGAGGAGATTCCCATCCAGATATAGATCATTAGGTTGATAAGTTTAGGACAAAGGAGGTAGAATCAGTCAACGTCTTATGAAGATTTCAGTTTTGTTGAAGAAGATACTTGGGAGGCTGAGGAGGATATGAAGAAGTGATACCCACATCTCTTTGAGTTCGTAGAAATTCCAGATCAAGGTACTAATTCTCTTCTTAGTACTCTTTAAATGATATACAAAATGTGTTAGAGGTGTTTGAGCTGAATGGTCAATGTTAACACCCTTAGTTCTACTAGGACTAATCCCATTCGAGGAAGAATGTTTCCAACAGGAAGATATTGTAACATCCTACCTTGGAAGAGCTATATTTAGAAAAAGCTAAATTGGAAATAGTAAAATTTGAAATTTTTTAAGTTATGTCTAAGTTAATAGTTTTCGATCAACTTCAAATGACCATAATTTTCAGTAAAGGATGCATTAGGTGGACGAGGAAATTTTTATGGTATGCCTAAGTTAAGAGTTTTGAGCTCGTATGAAGAACATATGACCATTTGAAATATTCATGACCAATTAAGGAAAGTAACCAAAATTAGTGAGGGGTATTTTAGCCTTTTCCTTACAAAATTTTAACAAAATGAATTTAATATTATTTTTGTGCTCAAGTGATTTATCTACTTCATTTTCATAAATGAAAATAACTCTTAGGGTTTTTAGAAGGGTTCAATAAGAGAGAAAAGTATAAAACTCAAGTTCTTCCGTTTCTTATCAAATCAAAGTTGGTTTGCAAAAGTTTGATCCCTAAGAGGTCATGTCAGTTTATCTATTGGTGGTTCGTTCTCACACCACATACCAATCATTTTATGTTACTATAATTTAGTTCTCAAAAGATTAAGGATTTGAGTTCATGATAAATGTTCTTGCAGTCGCGTTTCCGTTCTTGAATTAGGATGAGTTCTTGAGGTAACCGCGTTGTGTTTAAGAGTTGTTTACGAGTAGATTATTTTGTACTTGTATTGGGTAATTGAATCTAAGGAAATTTTGAGGAAATAAATATAGTAAAGGTGATTTAGGATCAGAAAACGAGATGAGAAAATTCGTCAGGTCGTTTAGGGGGAAGGGCGGCACCCCAGCAGTGCGCTCAATCAAAACCCCAGTAAATGGATGTTAGGTGTAACACGCCATCAATGCGCCCAATTAAACCTCTAGTAAATGGATGCTGGTATAGCTTACCAATAGTGTGCCTAATCAGACCCCAGTAAATGAAGATTGAGGTTGTGCACCAGCATTGCGCCCAATCAAACCCCAATAAATGGAGGCTTGTGGCAGCACACCAACAGTGGGCTAAGGTCGTCTGCCCTACTTTTTTTTTGTCGTTTGCTCCGCCTAAGTATTTTTTAAGTATAACTTTACTCCCTATTGATTTCTTTCTTATCACTTAATGTACTTCTTCTAAACCTCTAGAAATCATTCATAACATTAACCATAACATTGAATTCATAATTCCAATTCAAGGTAGAGCTAAGTATCAGTATCAAGCCTTGAAGTCTTCCAAGTAATTCATAAGTCTTTTATTACATCATTTATTTTTTTTAAGTATAGCACTTGGTCTTAAAACGATTAATGGAGTTCATTTTATTTAAATGATATTTGGAATAAGTATTTCCAAGCAGTATGTTTAGACATTAAGATGGAGAAACAACCAATTTCCAAAGGGTTTTTGAGAAGCTTTGGTTGTCACCCACGAGCTACCCCCGAGACGCTGAGACGGAACTAGACACAAGTGATCCGCACACTAACCCTACTGGCCATGATCATAGCAACTAATGATATAACCTGTTGGCAGAAGCTAATCAACTTAAAATGAAAAGATGTGGATACCCATATTCTTAACTGTGATATTTGAAAACAATGAGTTAATAGACACAAATTATTTACTCAATACGAAGGATGAATCTATGTCTTAAAATAACCTCGAAACTAGACTAGAATACTGGACAGCCCCAGCTCAAATTTTAGCAAAGACTGAAACTAAATAACTAAAGACTAAAATGAAACTCATGACTGTTATCCTCGGAGAATGAGGACTCACAACTAAATCTGCTGAATTGGAGATCGGGAAATCGATCTATGCGTGATCTGTATGCTGAGAACCTAAACCTACATCACGAGAAGATGTAGCGCACGTATATGTCGGCATTGAGAGCTATTGAGCATGTAGGATAACGTAAAGCTGAAATAAAACATAACTTAACAAGTAAAAAAACAAGTATAATAATCTGAACGTGATGTGCTGGTTTCTGAGCTAACTGGATGTTATGACCAGTTTATAACATGCTGAAACTGAATATTGAATATACTGATAAATGGTCAATGAATAGAGTCTGACTGAACTTTGGGAGCTACTAATAACCTATAGTAAAACCACATGAGATAAATGTGGAGTTCGATATATACTCCCCATCGAGAGGACCCAATATACCTTGCCAAAGGTAGGCATGTTGGTGTGATCACTAAACTTATTGCCCATAGAGGGGACTTACAACCTACTTGGCTAGTAGTTATGGGACTATTGGGTACTAAACACTAGTCCAACTCGGTCTTATGCTACTCCCAATGAATTATGTAAATTAACTTATTGTGTCTGAGTTTTTGTAAACACTAAATAGCTCGAAACTGAACCTGCAAAAAGAGAATGCAACATTTAATTTGATAATGATGCTTTAAAATTAAGGCATGTAAACTTGAAATAACTAATTATCTAACCTAACATGTGTAATTCATGGACTAAAGAAATACAAAGCTAGGGTTCTGAAAATCATGCGATAATCTTAGTAATAACGTAATAATCTGATTTGGAACATGTATTTAATAGGTTCATGAAGTTCTATCAACGTTTTAGAAACCTTAGGTTTAACCATGAAAAGAGAATCAAGAATCAGACTGAAAGCTAGGGACCCAATGGGTGAAAGGAACCCACTAGTGAAATCCAACATACCTGGTAATAAAATCCACGGAAACATACTTATGTTTCGGGGCTATAATTGCTGGATCTTGTGGCATTCTTGAACTAGGGTTTTTGAGTTTTTTTCTCCTCTCTTGCTTCTAATTTTTTATGTTTTGATTTAATGATTTGACTTGGATATGTTTTCATTATGTTTCTAGGCTTAAACTGACTAAAATCTTATAATTTAGGGTCAAAACTAAGTAACTTAGGGTTTAAACGGAGTGGGAAAGGTCAAAAAGACCCCTAGGAAGTTGTTGTCCGGCCTCACGACGGGCCGTGACAGGACTGGACGGTCCGTCTACGCCCCGACGCCCCCGTCGTGAGGTCCTTTCGACAGCCCATTTACAAAAGACTCATAACGTTTAACTCGAAGGTCTGATTTTAGCAAGGTCGGTGGCTATGGAAAGATAATATAATTATCTATCGGTGGGTAGGTCATGGGAGATGTAATTCATTTTGTGCTAAGAGTTATGATCATTTTAAGTTGAATAACTATAATTCCCTTTAACTGGCTGCAAAGTTTTAATCTACAGTCAGACCTACAGACCGTAGGTCCACCTGCGAACCATGATGGTCTTCCATAGATCTTGTCAGAGATTGGTTGAAGGGAGTCTTTATCGACGGTCACGGACTACGGACCGTCTTTTGACCTACGGACTATAAGTCCATCCGTCATCCAAGACTTAAACAATTTTTCAAGGCTGAAATTTTTGGGAGTTTCTGATCCCATCGACGGCTGTGTAGGACGGACTCTGGTTCAGGCTAAGGTCCGTCGACGTCACAGTTAGTAGAACCTGAAGATTTTTTTGAAAAACTAATTTTTGGTCTGTTTTGGCTACGAGGTGTTACACTTTGAGTACCATATCTTTTAAGAGAAATATTTTTATGTAATAATCTCAAAACATAGAGAGAGTTATGTTTTCAAACATATGAGCTAGTTATATTTTGGGAGTAGTATTAAGCATCGATATGGGGACGAGTTTAGTTAACTCAAAGTCCTCATAACCCAAGTAGTCAACATAGGTAGAAAGGGTCATACATTTTAGATGATTCCTTATTGCTTTTAAGGATATACTAGTTGATCTACTTAGTAGTACGTTTTATACCCTGACAAAGTATATGATAATTCTGGTAGAGTGAGCAAGATGTTGTATCATCAGATGTTGTCGGTTAGAGAATCTCCCATAGAGTTTATTTTCTATTTTCAAATACATAGTTTATTTTGTATTATTGCATACAAATAGAGTTCATTGTAATTTTAAATACATGAAGTTGCTATGCACTATTTTAAAGCTTTTCTTTATAATACATCTTCATTACTGCTTTATTTTGAAATGAGTTTAGTATCCCTGAGTTGAGTTGAAACGAGGTAAGTTGTTTCTTTAGTTTCAATTAAAGCTTAGGTCTTGTGTTTAGATTTCCCCTCACATGCTCCTACATTCTATGTACTTAGGGTATTTGGCCTGTATCTTTTATGATGCAGATATAGGTGACCAGGACCAGCATCAAGCACTTCGTTGATTCGGTTAAGTTCCAGAGTTGTTTGGTGAGCCTCATTGCTTCTAGAGTATCCTCTCTTTTTTAAAATGTTTTTTCATTTATGTTTATTAGGATGATCGGGGGTCTTTTCCCGACATCCCTCATATTTTATGGGTTTCATAGATAATATACACTGTTCATGATCTTTCTTTTCATCTTTGATGTTGTTATGTTGAGACTTGACTTGCCTCTTTGGCTAGTTGAAATGTTTTATTTTTAAACATTCTGAGTTTATCTTTTGCAGATAGTTAAGTAAAGTCTATCTTATAAATTCATCTTATATATGGGTTATTCTTTCTCTTAGAGTTAATTCATGTTAAGGACTCTCTTGTAGCCAACAATGATTATCGAGTGCCAGTCATGTCCAAGGTGGTTGCTAAGGGCGTGACATTTACTCCTTAAAATCCTACTTTAAATTTTATGCGACTCATTTCATGAATGTACATAAAGTACAAAATATCATTAAAAAGAGTATAAAAATACAAATAGGAGACACATGCTACGAACGTGACCTAACGACTAGTTGTTAAAAAAAGAGAAATATTTTTTTATAAAAAATAACCCTTATAACTTTTGAATCAAAATCTATTCTGGTGTAAAATTACTTTTGTCTGTGTCTTTTTTTATATGATTGGTTACAAACTCCAATAAACAATTGAAGTACTATAAAGCATCTTATTTTAATTCTTAAAAAATATAATACAAACCATTAAATTGAAGTAAAGTATTCATCATTTGCTCATTGATATTAAACTTGCTAATCGACTTTCATTTTTTATTTTTAATGATATTAATTTATTGGTTGACCTTCTAAATTATAAAACAACACTTCCTATAGTATTTCAATTGGTACATACTCGTATAGGAGACTTACGAGATTTTTCATTGAAGAAGCATATCTTTAGCTATCATGATTTTTGTTGTTGGTCTTTGGAAATCCTCACAAAATGGTTGAATTCCCTTTCTCCAGAGTCAAATATCCACCAACGATTCAGAAGATTTTCTTACCTTACATCGATAACACTACCCGAAAAGAAAATCATTTTTTTCTACATCTATTATGGTGTACATCGAGGGTTAGAGTTGAGGACGTTACCAGTCTAATGGGCTATATTACCTACTGGTGGAACTCACACAAAAATTATTAGAAAATTTGCACAACTAAGAAAGAATACGACTTGTATCTACTCATTAAAATCGTACTTTTCTTCATTCAAAAGTATCAAATTGTAATGACCCAAAATCACAAGTTGTGATGAAAAGCAGAATATGACTATATGAGGTAGTGTAACCTCCTCTCATTTCACCAGTAAATGTAAACCCTATATTTTTTTTAAAAAATAGCTTATTTTTAGCGATTACGTATTTTATTACTCATTACATGAGTGTGTTTCTTAGAATATAAAATATCATCACAATTGTCACCACAATACCATGGTAACCCGTTAACTCTTGTTTTTTTAAGCCTTATATTTCCTACTTCAACAATCCTACTTTGATGCTCTTAGGGATTATTTTCAGGGATTAATAATGCGTAATACTTAGATTTCATATGATCCAAAATAAGAAACTATGATGAAAAAAACAAGGATATGGCTATATAAGGCATTTCAATCTCTTGTCATTTCTCTAGCAGCTCTAAACACCTTTTTTTTTTTTTTTGCAAAATGAACTTACATATTTTATGATTAATTTTTTATTACTCATTATGCGGATGTGCTGCATGAAATATAATGTATCAATTAAATGAATCTACACAAATTAATATGGGACACACATGTAAAACACCTGCCCAACACTAGCGGTTAAAAAACAAACAAAAAAAGAGATATAGGTAATATTTTTGCATTAAAAAAAACATTTACGACTTCTGTAACAAAATTTATTCTGATATAAAATAATGTCATGCCCCGAGCTTACACCCAGTATGTGGCTGGCACATGAGAACCATGAGTGATCCATAAGCGAACCCTTGACCTAGCTACTAATTATGGAGCTTACTCATGAAAATGATACTATGTGCAAATTAAACTCAAAATGTCTCACCTGTAACTTACACTTAACCAATTATACCTGGAAATACAAACATAAACATAATTAACTGTCTCAACATTTTGGAACATCAACAAGGAAAGTAACAAAAAACTCCTCAACCTCTAGCAATATATAAAATCTTAATTACTAGTATAGATATCAGGAAAGTACCCCTGGTAACCCAGCAGAACAGGAAATATAAGTGTTAAGACCTCCAGAAAGAAATGAGGCTCACCACAAGCTAGCTGGAACACAGGTGATATTAATAAAGAGCCTGTTGATGACCTGAACACCTTTATCTGCAACATAAAACATGACGTTGAGGGAATTGAAAGCATAGATAACTCAAATGATAAGACTGAAAGATAATTTGTCCTCAACTCAACTCCAATTTAAAAGGAACAAGGATATGTGCAATGCTTAGAACATTATAAAACAAGAGATACAAAGACAATGATGTATGAAAAAACAATAAGATACTTCTTACTCTTATTTGGGATTTTTTTAACCACAAGCTTCACTATGAGCTATGTGATGATACAACGTCTTACCCACTCTTCTAGAACTATCCTATACATTGTCGGGGTACAAAACAACTCAACTAAGTGAATCTACTAAGCTATGCTAAATATCAATAAGGAATCGTCTAAAAAGTACGACCCTTTACTCATGTTGGCCATATGATTTATGAGGAATGCGAGTTGCCTTAACTCATCATTATATCGGTGCTCAATACTACTCCGAATAATATATAAACTCATGATCAAATTTATAAAACATAACTCTTTCTTAATTTGAGGTAATTACCCAAAACATCATCTTAAAAGAGGTAATACTCTAAAACATCTTTGAACTCATAAAATCATTTAGAAATCAATGTTTCTCTCTTTTAAATGTAAAAGTGTTACATTAGGGAATACTTGCACGGTGGTGGAGCGCCAACCCACCCACATACCTAGAAATCTAATGATTTCTTCTTCTCAATTTCGGGTTTTAACTAATCTGGAGTTCAGTTATTTCTTCTAAACTCTTTTTAATTCAAAAACACAACACAAATTAATAGATATCTCATGCAATATCCTCAATATTTATAACATGCTAAAAATGAATGCTGAATATACTGATAAATGGTCAATGCAGATAGTCCTGACTGATCTGTGGGACTACTAATAGTCCGATGATAAATCACAGATGACTAAATGTTGGATTCCGATGTATATGTTCCATCGGATCACCCAAATACCTTTCCAAAGGTATAAAAAAGCATGCTGACATGATCACTAAACAGATTGCCCAAAGAGGGGACTTACATCCTGCTTGGCTAGTAATTCTGGGACTCATTGGGTATGTTGAACTATACCCTAAGAGGGGACTTACATCCTAATGAATTCTGTAAATTAACTGATTATGTCTGAGTTTCTCTTAATACTGGATGGCTCTAAACTGAACTTGCAAACTGAGAATGCAACATTTAATTTGATAATGATGCTTTAGAATTAAGGCATGTGTAACTTAATAACTTAAATATCTGACCTAACATGTGTAATTCAAGGACTAAAGGAATACAAATCTAGGGTTCTGAAATTCATGCGATAATCTGAGTAATAACATAATAATCTTATTTGGGAAACATGTATTTAAAATCGGTTCTAATTCTATCAACGTTTAGAACCTTAGGTTTATATGACAAGAGATCAAGATCTGACTGAAAACTAGGGACCGCAATGGGTGAAAGGACCGTTAGGTGAAATGTCACAATACCTGTGATGCAATTCATGGAACATACTTAGTTGAGGCTGGGAACTGCCAGAGCTGTGCGTTCTTGACTAGGGTATTGGAGCATTTTCTCCTCTCTTGCTTCTAATTTCTAGGTTTTTATTTAATGATTTTACTTGATATGGTTATTAATTATTTTTCTAGGGTTAACTGACTAAAATCTTCTTGATTCTAGGGTCGAAACGACTTAATTTTATGTCGGCCTAAACGACGGCCAGGACTAACGGTCCGTCGGTCCGTCGTCTGCCGACCCCCATCGCTGTGGTCCCGTCAATTAGGGCCTTTTTCACAGGCCTTTATTAAATGGGCAATAGACCTTTACGGCGGAGGTCTGATTTTAGGCAATGTTCGGTGCGGCTATGGAAAAGATAAATTGAATTATCTAATTTTGACTAATTAATGGTAAACCTAAGTCATTTGTGTAAAAGTTATGACCTTTTGAAGTTGACTCAACTATACTTACCCTTAACTGTCTAGCATATTTCCACCTACGGGGGACGGTGATGGTCATACCGTATCTCTCTGTCTAGAGTGGGGTTAATGGGGTTCCTCGATCAACGGTCATCAGACTAGTGACCCGTCGTCTGACCCTGTGGTTTGTCGTCCCATCCCTGATCACGACTAGAAAATTTTTTCCCAGCTGAAATTTTTGGAAGTTTCTGATCCCATCGACGGTTGTGCGGGACGGACCATCGATGCCACCGTTTGTTGCACCTGCAATTTTTTATGAAAAAACTGATTTTTGGTATACTTTGGCTTTGGGGTGTTACAAAACCTATCAATTCATCGGGTATTCTGGCGCAAGAAAGTAGCAAGGATCCAGCCTACGCCAAGTGTTGTTATAACTACTCCAGCGTTTATCATGAGGGTACCGCTGGTTGTTTCAAGCGTGGTCAGACAAGGCATTTTATGAGAGAGTTTCCAAATAATAAGCATGGACATGGTACTAGGGAATAGAGCCAAATTTTCTTTAATTTCTCATCCAAATAGGGCTTCACCTGGATGAAATACTTCTGGCACTCGCAGAGGAACAAACCACCTTGTATGCCCTCAAAATTCGCCAATAGAAAGAGCATTAAACATATCTTGTCACTGGTATGATTCAAGTCTTTGAATTTACTGTTTATGCTTTGCTAAACCCTGGAGCAAGTTTATCTTTTATAACTCCATACGTTGCTATGAACATTGATTTTATTCCTGAACAACTTAGCGAACCATTCACTGTTTGTACACATGTTTGTGTGTCCATTTTAGTAGATAGAGTTTATTGATATTGTCCTGTTTCCATCAATCACAAGAGTACCATGTCGAATTTAATTGATTTAGACATGGTAGACTTTGATGTAATTCTTTGTATGGACTGGATTCATGCATGTTATGCCTCATTTAATTGTAGAACTTGAGATGTCAAGTTTCAGTTTTCAAATGATCTAGTTTTTGATTGGAAAAGAAATTAAGTAGTGCCTAAGGGTTGTTTCATTTTGTAGCATAAGATAAGGAAGTTATTTCCCAAGGGGTATATCTATACTTAGTTTGATTTAATTACTCAAGTGTGGCGATACCTCTTATTCAGATATTTTCAGTAGTTTGATTCCCATAACTGTTTCAAGATGATCTTCCCAGAGTCTTTCCAGATAAATTTTGGTATATCAGATACTCATCCTATTCTATTCAACCAAATAGAATGACACCAACAAAGTTGAAAGAGTTGAAAGAACAATTGAAATATTTGTTAGATAAGGGGTTTATCCGACCAAGTGTCTCACCTTGGGGCACTCTAATGTTTATTTGTGAAGAAAATAAAGAATGGTTCCACTTAGGATGTGTAAGATTATCACCGAATTGAACAAGGTAGTATAAGAATACGTATCCTATTCCAAGTATTGATAATCATTTGATCAGCTTTAGGGTGTTCCTGTTCTCAAAAATTGACTTAAGATCAGGAGTTAACCATCCAGTGAAAATTAGGGAATGTCACATTACAAAATAACTTTGGGAACAAAATATGGCATTATGATTTCTTGGTCATGTTCTTTTTGTTGAACAATATGCCTACAAAATTCATGGATCTTTTTAATAAAGTCTTCAAACATAATTTATATACGTTTGTTATCGTCTTAGTTGATGACATACTAATCAGTTAAAGGAATGAAGAAGATCATGCTAGTTACCTCAAGATACTTCCTCAAACTTTGACAGATAAGAAGTTATATGCTAAATTCTAAAAATGTGAGCAATGGATTAATCTTTGGCATTTTTTGGGCCACGAATGTTCCGCTGATGGGATTAGATGTTTCTTGGGTTTGGTTAGATACTGAAGAATGTTTGTTGAGGGATTTTTGTCTATTCAATCTCTTTTGACCACGTTGACTCATAAGACGGTTAAGTTTCAATGGTCTGAAGCTTCGGAGAAAAGATTTTCGGAATTGAAAAAGATGTTGACTACTACCCCAGTTTTTACCTTATCGGAAGGTACTCAACCTTTTGTTGTATATTGTGATGCATATAGAGTTGGTTTGGGTTGTGTGCTAATTTACAATGGAAAGGTTGTTGCATATGCTTCCAGATAGTTGAAAGTGCAGGACAAGAATTTCTCAACCCATGATTTAGAGTTTACAATGTAGTTTTTGCCTTCAAAATATGATGTCACTATTTCTATGGTGTTCAAGTTTATATATTCAGTGATCACAAAATCTTACAATATGTATTCAATGAGAGAGATTAATCTCAGAGAAAAGGAGATGGATAGAATTGCTCAAGGTTTATAACATGAGAATCTTTACCAACAAGGTGTGGATAATGTGGTTTTTGATGTATTAAGCAGGATGTCTATGGGTAGTACCTCCCATATTGAAGAAGATAATAAAGAACTAGCAAAAAATGTGCATAGACTTGCACTCTTAGGAGTCCGACAAATGGATTCCACGGAAGGAGAAATAGTGATGACGTATGAGGATGAATCATCATTAGTGTCATCGGTTAAAGAGAAGAAAGTCCACGATCCCATTTTTCTTGACTTGAAGGCAAATGTTCATAATCAAAGAGTATTAATTTTTTAACATGGGGGATATGGTATGTTAAAGTAACAAGGTAGCTTGTGTGTGCCTAGAGTTTATGGTCTCTAAGAGAGGATACTGGAGGAGGCTCATATCTCCAGGTATTCCATTCATCTGGGTTCCACAAAGATCTACGCTATTTGACAGAGGTATATTGGCGGGTAGGCGTGAAGAATTATATTGCCGAGTTTGTTGACAAGTGCCAAATTTCCAACAAGTGAAAATAGATAACAAAAGGCCTAGAGGTTTGTCTCCAACTATAGAACTTCCGGAATGGAATTGGGAGATGATTAATATGGACTTTATCTATGGACTTCCATGATTTCGCAGGCAACATGATTCTATTTATGTAATAGTGGATAGAATAAGAGAGTAAGCCTACTTTTTTCCAGTAAAGACAACCTATTCAGTCGAGGATTATGATAAGTTGTACATTCAAGAAGTAATAAGATTTCATCCCCTCACAGATGGACAACCATAGCGTACTATCCAGACTTTGGAAGTAACATATTGAGGCCTGTGTGATTAATTTTAAAGGGAATTGGGATAATCATATACCTCTCATTGAGTCCTTTACAACAACAGTTAATATGAGCATCCAGGTCCATATGAGGCTCTTTGTGTGAGAAGATGCATATCTCATATTGAATGATTCAAAGTTGGTTAATCAGGGTTAATAGGACCAGATTTAGGTAACCAAAATTAAAAGTGATACAAGAGATGTTGAAGACTGCACAAAGTCTCCAAATGTCCTACACAAATGTTAGGAGAAGACCGTTAGAGTTTGAGATGGACGATTTGGTATCTCATAAGGTTTCACATATAAAGGGGGTTATGAGGTTTGGTAAGGGGTAAACTTAGTCCCTGGAATATTGGACCTTATAGAATATCCAATAGAGTGGGCAATGTAGCTTATAAATTAAAGCTACCACTAGAATTAGCAGTGATTAATCGGGTATCCCACGTATCCATGTTGAAGAAGTACATGGGTGATCCTTGATTGATAGTACAAACTGAGAATGTTTGTCTAATGATCATTCATTGATCGCACCAACTGAGAATGTTGGGACTAAGGGTAGCTTATCATATGTAAAGATTCGGGTTCAAATTTTTGATCATCAAGTTCTCAAGTTGAGGACTAAGGAAGTCGCATTAGTCAAGGTCATTTGGAGAAACCAATTTGTTGAAGAAGCAACTTGGGAAGATCAGGAGGATATGAAGAAGAGATATCCAGATCTCTTTGAATTTGGAGAGAATGCACATCAAGGTACTAAATTATCTTCTTAGCACTTCATAATACTATGTGTATGCATGTAGCATGTTATTACTTGCTTTTGTTGATTGAGTGCTGAAATAATGTTACTGCTCTTAACTTAGTGAAAGAGTTCTCATTCGAGGACAAATATCCCATGGGGGATATTGTAACATCTCGTCGATCGAAATAGATAGAATTCAACAAAGAAATTAAAGAATAGTTAATTTTTTTTAAAAAAAAAGGAAAAATTTGAAAAATTTCCCAAAAATAAAAGTAAGTTTTGGGAAACATTAAACGGACAGAACATATAGAGCAGGCTGAGTTAAACGAAGTTCACGATATAGTTGTAAATTCCATGGAGAATATTTCCAACTCTGCCAGTTTAGCGATTCGATTTTGTATAGTGAACTATGTCTTTCGGAAGTTTTAGCATTGTTTAACAATAGTCCAATCCAATTTGGAAGAGGCAAGTTGTTTTTTTGCTTACCGCATTATTTTATTTTCTTTTGGGTAGCTAAATTGGTGTCTAAAGAGATTATATTTCAGTTTTCTAAGTTATGAACCTATAACTCCTTGTTATTTCCAATACTCTAAAGTACATCTAAACAATCATAAACATTCCATAAACATGATATCAATCATCCTTCAATCCAATAAATCAAAATCAAGGACAGTTACAATCAAATCGAAGAAGTTAACAGTTGTTAAGAAGCAAGTCAAAGTATGTTCTCAAAGTTTTCAAGAGTCTTAAAAAACATTCTTACTTTGTTTAAAAGCTCAATCCACAAGTTGAGAAAAGAGTAATGAGTTGAGTATAAATCTCAAAAGTTATAAGGAAACTAAGTATTTCCTAAGAGTTGAGTTTGAAGTAAAAAAGAGTGCAAAAAGTTTGTTCATTTCTAAAAAGTTATAAAGAAACTAAGAGTCATCTGAAGGTATTTACAAAGGTCCGATTGCAATTTTAAAATTTGAGAGAAAAATGAAGCTAGACTTTTGACTAGAGCCTTTGACTAGTTTTAGAAAATGAGAACTTTAATTACCCAGAGAGATTTTAAAGCCCACATTGACCAATTACCTCAAACCAGAAAAGAAGTTTTAAAAACATATGAGCTAAGTATTTTGGGAGTAATATTAAGTACCGATATGGGGATGTTAGTTCATATCAACTCAAGCCTCCATAAATCATGTATCCAACATAGACATATAATGGATCATACTTTATAGATGATTTCTTAGTATCTTTTAGCATAGACTAGTGAATTCACTTAGTAGTCCAAGTTCTATATCTATGGAAAGGTATAGAGTTTTCGTCTTGCAACGTGATCTAAGACGTTTTACAATCGCTTAGACTCATAGCGATGATTGTCGGTTAGCAGAAACTATATTACTTTCATATATCATAAAAATTGAGTTTATTATTGAATTACCTTTAATGAACTAAGTGTTTACACTATTTTACAAGCATTCTATATATTGCATGTGTCTTTACTACTTTATATTGAGTTAAGACATCTGAGTTAAGCCGAGTCAGGTAGTTCCCTCATTCTTAATCTGTCACAAGTTTAGTTTGTTTGTTTTAGCATTCCAAATCGCATACTCGTACATTCCATATAGCTGATGTCAGTTGGTGTGCTTGTCTTTTGATGGCAGATGCGGTTACCAGGATCGCATCCGCGCTCTTGATCTACAAGAGCATCAGAGTTGTAGTGAAGCCTTTTGCAATTTCGCAGGCCTCTTTTATTACTTTTGTGAATTTCCTTTATAGAATGTTTTTCCAATATTCCATCTTAGTATTAGACCGTCCTTCATAGACAAATAGATAGACAGACATTTAGTTTTGGGTCTCTCTTTTATATTTACCGATATATATATATTATTATTATATATATATATATATATATATATATTATAATTATATATTATATCTTTTGACGTATTTATCATTTTGGCCAAAACAATTATTTAAAGTAGATTTCTCATGAGAATGGTTCCACATTATGAAGAAGATTAAATTATGTCTTCCGCTGAGTTAAGTAAGTCAGGTCAATGGTTCGTTAAAGGACAACAATGGTCATTCGGTGCCTATAAGGTCTAGAGTGTAGGCTCAGGTCTTGACAAGAACATTCCATATTAATGTATATCTTAAATAAAAATAATAATTATAATATTATCAAAATTAATATTCTCAAGTACTCGAGGTTATGGAATATACAATATTGGGATAAAATGATTTACTTCACCAGAATAGTGTTAACTCATATTCCTCTAAACTTTGAACTCACTCAACATCAATTAATCACACGAAATTTATTAAAATTGATGACTAATAATTGTTAAAGATTAAAAAAGGGATAATGCACAAGTATTCCCTCAATCTATGTCCGAAAAAATCTAGAGACACACTTATACTATACTAAGGTTTTATTATCCCCCTGAACTTATTTTATAAATAAATTGGTACCCCTTTTTATCTTACGTGACACTATCTTGTGGGTCCAGCGTGTGTTGACATTATTTTTAAAACTAGTGCCACGTAGTCCGAAAAGGGGTAAGAAATTGTTTATAAAATAAATTCAGGGAGGTAATAGAACTTTAGTAAATTTTAAGCGTGTCTCTCAAATTTCAGGCATAGATTGAGGAAGTATTGATGCATTTATCCCCAAAAAATTGTGGTTGAAAAATAAGAGGAAGCTTATTTATTTATAGTTAGCAAAGGGTAGTATGAACATGTGTTTTTTTGTGTGTTATCTTAAAAGTCCTGACCATTTGTAGAAGTCAAAACCCTTTGGAAAAGTCAAAACTTATTTAAAAGGTCAGAACTCTTTGGAAAATTCACAACTCTTTTGAATTGTCACAACTAATCGAAAAAACACAACCCTTAGAGAAAGTCACAACTTATCGGAAAAGTCACAACTCATCAGAAAAGTCAACATCCTAAGTTAAGGATATAACAGTAATTTAACATTCAAGTTAGGAGTTCATTCTTTTAATGAAGTGTGTTTTTTTGTGTGCAAATAATTCTTTAATACTATCCACACTAATACAATAATGGAAAAAAGGTTCTTATAAATATTAGCAATATCCCAACATGA
Organism: Solanum habrochaites; assembly: GCA_027704765.1. NCBI lineage: Eukaryota > Viridiplantae > Streptophyta > Magnoliopsida > Solanales > Solanaceae > Solanum > Solanum habrochaites. The sequence goes on from JAKWJA010002489.1 coordinate 14,613,468, forward strand.
ATTTTATTATATTTCATTGTCAAATAACTCAAAATAAATTATTCACGAAATGATAAATCGTTGATTCTTTATCAACATTAAAACAAAAACAAAAAGAAAATAAGAATATATATGCAAGGAATTTTATCATAAAAAGAAATATTTAAGTTGCATAGATTATACAATTGTGATTTATGTCTTAGGAAATAATTCGAAAATTTATTAACATATTCAAAAAAGGAATTGCGCCTTAACATGAAAGCAATTATAACTATTGAACTTGCATAAAAATTTCTTCAAAAATAATCGTATAAATGAAAAAAAATTATATCTATGTAAAAATATATATGTATGATTATAGGCGGCAACAATACAGTTACCAAGGCTCTAAGGGGAAGCGGGAAGAGAGTGGGTATGCGGGTGATAGTAGAGAGCGGTCATGGGTTGGGGGATGCTTTGGGAAAGGCAGTGAGAAAGAGGCGGGAGAGGCATTAAGGGAATGTGGGCATGAATATTAATGGTTGAGTTTAGTAAAAATGCTCGTCTGTCTCCTGTGATTAATGGGGTCATACTGGACGAATCATTACAAGAGTAGGGTGTATGATCAGGTATCAGGAATGTATTGGGGAGACTTTACGAGTGCTATGAAGGAGTGGGAGTACAGATCAAAACAAACGATGGTTTCAGAGGTAGTTTATGGGTATGGGGGTATTGGGTTGGATGAAGCGGATGGCATGGAAGCGTGGTAGAGATGGGAGGGTTGATTTCAGAGGTTATCCGGGGGTTTTGGTTGATTTGACGCTAAGCATGGAGAGGTGGGAAAAGGAGGGTCTGGATGTGTATCGGGGTCTAAAAAATACGGGGCCGAGGTTTTGTAGAGGTTGTTGAAGCAGAAGTGATGTCTGGGTAGAAGGCGTGTGATTTAGAAGGTAAAAATAGCTAGGAGGGGTGGGAGGAGTTTAGGGGGTAGGAAGAGGAGAGAATTGGGTCTTCACTATGATTGTGGTAGGGAGATGATACCGGTGGCTCAGGAAGAGTGAGGGTGGGGGGGGGGGGATTTTGGTAATATAATAGTAACTTTTAAATATAGAATTTATATAGCAGATCAAAATATAAATTCCATTCTCGAACTGGGAATACAATAATTAATTTTCTAGACGTGATATACTACTACATGTGTGAAATGTTCAATATATTTTGGAGACATAATTTGGCAGAAACATAAGTGATAGACTTTAAAAAAACATATAATCTAAAACAACAATTAATATCATAAGCATAAATTAATGAGCGTAAAAAAATGTACCAGGATATGTATAAACAGAATGAATAGAAAGGAAAAAATGATTTCACTGAATGCACCATGTCCGTTTTTTTTTTTTTAAAAAAGAAAAAACTATTTCCAGATACCATAGGTTTAAAGAATTACATCCTCTGAGGAAGGAACAATTTTATTCATCAACTTATTGATATAAAAACAGTAGTGTTAGTAAGTCACTCAATAGGAGAAAAGTAAACGAATATTAATTTTACATAGTACAATAAGAAAATGGAATTCACGTTCTTTTAACATGAGATGAAAATGCCCCTATTTATAGACATCACAAAAAGTAGTTGAAAAAAGTTTATTTGCCTTATTATAAAGGTCACCACTATTTGAAGAGTTTGCAACCTTTCAGAAAGTTCGCACCTTTCATAAAAGTCACAATGTTTCATGAAGTCGCACCTCTTCATTAAGTCACAATTTTTCATACAACTCACTACTTTTGATAAAATTCTTGCTTCATTTAAGTCACAAAAATTGAAAAGAGTCGCAACTCTTCATTAAAGTTGCAACTTTTCATAAAAAATCATATCTTTCATTGAAAGAGGAAGATTAGTTTTAGAAATAAATAAATTTAAAAGGAAATTCTTACTTTTGGTGAGGCCACATAAGCGGGACTAGAGAGAAATTTGTTTCCTTGTAATGACGAATATGAAGATAACAGTGCAATAAATTGGGTAAATTAATAGCCCAGAGATTACATTATTAGAAAACATAAAAGATAAAAATAATGTGTGGAATCATGGAGTTTCACTGAGGTATGATCATGACTGACCACGTTCAGTCACTAAACAAAAGACAATTACTCCCACTGTTCTACTAGTGTTTTCCTAGGAAGAAAGGGAAATAGAGGAGTATAGGATTGTGAATATTAAATTATAATAATAGTAAATGCCCACTGTACTAAAAATTTTATGAATATTACTTTTTTTAGAAAAAAAAAAGAGGTTGATGCAAATCACATACAAAACAATTGTTCACATCATCAACTTAATATTAATTCAACTATGTGACCTTTTTTTTTTTCGAAACATAAAATCTGAGATAACAAAGCAAGATGACAAGGGTTAGGAGATTAATTATAGTCTCTGATCTACAATGACAATAAACTATGAAATCTTACAAGAACCAAAAAAAAAAAATTAATAGACCAAAAAATCATATATAAATTCGACCACCTTCTATTATGCGTCACAGATAACTTTCAAATTATTCTTATTTTTTCTTTGTCATTCTTCTTTGTTTTCATTTGCAATAATTATATTGAACGTTCTTGAATTATATGCCCTTTTCCTCCAATTTTTGTCTGGTCAATATTAGATTGTCTGCTGCATCTAATTCACACACAATGTTGCGATAAAATTAGGGCCTCTTACCCATTCCTCTAACAATAATGACTCTGAGTTTAAGCGCGATAGAATTTTGAAGAGTTTCTAGGCAATAAACAATGATGTTGTTGAAATCAATAAGAGATCTTTAAAGTTTTAAAAAACATCTTGTGCTCACTTGTTTGGAATAATCTGTAAAACCATATGATTCTTAATTTATCTAGTATAATACTAGTCTTTCTAAAAAATATACATATTAACACTAATAACGAATATATAATCCTTGTTTTATGGTCCTTACACTGTAAATTTTACATCACAATGGGTTTAAAAAGAATTTTTTTTTTTTGGTATTAAACATGTCATATACTCCCTTCTTTCCGATTTTATGTTACACCATTTTATTATGAAATTGTTTATGATACATAACATATGTCTATGTGCTAAAATAATCAATCTATAAAAAAATTATTTCACTATTACTAAGAAGTTCTATAGTCACACAAATTTTACAACTTATTTAAGACACCAAGTTTTAGAACTTTTGTTTCATGTAGAGTCAACGTAAGCATGTGTTTAAAGATAAAAATATATGAAGTTCCAAGTCCATCATAACTCAATTATGAAAATATTTTTTTTTTATAATAGATCAAAGAGGAAAGAGTGTCACGAGAAATAGAATAAATAAAGTATGATTTTTAATTGTCAAAGTTTTAGTTTATAATTAATGTACAAATATTAGTATAAAAACTATAACATGTAGATTAGCAATGTATTTACCGGTCTTGGGAAGTCGAGATTCTAAAAAACAACAATGCTTGTGAGATCTCATCACATCACTCTTTTCTTTATATAACTTAATTCTTTATTCAACTTAATGTTTGAAAAAATTTGGAAACTTTATCCTACGTAAACATAGCATAAATAAAGATATAAATAATCATATTACCTTTTTGTTGTCAACTTATAATTAAAAAATGCAGATAGATAATTTCACCCTCATATTGCTACTAGTGAAAATTATAAACACTCCATAGAAATGAAGAATAAAATATGCATTTGAAGAGAAATTAAAAATATTCTTACGGACTCATTGAAAAATAATGACTGTTAGAATTGCTAGTTGTAGAATCTTAGTAGCTATGTTGATTGACTAGCTGAACTTTCAATTTATTGGTGAGGGTTCGACTACTACATTGTAATCCCCTCCTCCAATCTCTCTTTCTCTAACCCTAAATTTAATTTTATTTTACTTCTTAAAATAAAGAAGAATTTCTAGTTTTGAAAGACACCAACAATAATATGAAGTCTTTTCTCTTGGAAGACTTGAGAAATTTGACTTGTCAAAAATTACTTTTTCTTTTTTAAATTTATTTTAGTGTACCAACAAAATAGATATACAACATAGATTTGGACAATGAAAGTAGACAAAACTAACAGAGATTGTTGGAGAAAATTATCAAATCTAACAATCAATTAGTGATTTTATAAGAAAAAAACATGAATTAGCTAGAATATTCGTAATTAAAAAATATATAGCTAATAGCATTTTTCCCTAAATATTTTAACAATGGATTTTTGATGTTTAGTGATAGTGTTTTTTTTATATAATGATAAAATGGAATCAAGAACATTTTATTTGAAAATAAAACAAAATTTAGTGAAGATTGTAACAATTTGTGATATAAAATATATCTTTGAATATATTTTATATCTCATACATATTTTTGATTATGTAAAAATCATCATAAATGTGGATGAAGAAAAACATTAGTGAAAACTCATAATTCTTCAAATATCATTAGTATAAAATAATTAAAAGAAATAAAGAGAGATTTATGAAAAAGATGGAGTATCCCTCAGTTTGTTCAATGATCTCTAAAAGTCTTTGCAATTTTATATGTCATCAATTTTATGAATGCACTCTCATAATCTTCTTCATTAGTAAAATTTGTTTGATATAGACACTTAAATTGTGCTTTTATATTTTCATACTTAAACATAACATTTTACATACAAAATTTGAGAATACACAACGTCAATCGGAAATGAAAATTCGAATATGTTGCATCCATCATTTACCGATTTTCTAATCCATGACATTGTGATGGACATTCCAACACCATATATTCTTAAACTTTCTCCATTTTTAAAGAAAAGTTTTTAATGTTATTTTAGAGTAACTAAATCAGTTATTGAATTGTGATCTATTTTTTCTTCTTAAAATAGACATACCTTGCATCAATGAAGTAGTTGTTAGATTCGTAACAAAATAATATTTAATCAAATATGAATTGAATGAATCAACACCCTCAATGCAAATAAGGTAAAAAATGTTTTTTCATTCATTGCATTTTCTCACAAAAGTCATGGAATATAAATTGTCTTCACTTTTTTAAAATAACATTTTTTGTTACAATACTAGTGTCTTGTTATGAAATTGTTCATTTTTTCAAGTTGAATTTGACAGTTTTACTCACACTTTTAAAGAAATAACTTTTCAAATTTTATTTTATAAAAAGAGAAATGAAGCAACAACATTACAAAAAATTATTGATATCGGCCTCCCGCTCAAAGTTTAGAGAAATCTCTATTTATTTTTCCTAAAACACCATACTTATAGTAGGAATAGGAACCACCATATAATTACACGAATCCGAATATATTGAATGTTCATCATAACCTGAAAATATTTAATAGCAACCCTGAAAAGTCTTGACCCAAGTTGTAGAAACCTTGTCCAAAATGACCTCCCTCAGACACTTGAATAACTACATGAATATGTATACTGAAACAAAGATGAAAACCCCTCCTAACATATCCCCTCAAGATGATGTACCACTAAAATAACAAGAAGTGCAAGTCCTCTTGTCCGTCAAATCTCTATGTTATTGTGGCGCATAAGCTCAAGATCCATGACCACCTCCGTTTTTTTTGAAAAAAAGCATAGACAAGATTATCTTATAAGCTGCTACACGGATATAATAAGTCAAACTTCTCATCAATTGACAAATTTTTAGTCTCATCTGGTAAAATCACCATAGCATAGCGAGACAAGGCCTGAAATCTTGTCCAAAAATCGATCTAAAATACCATCTTATGTCAAGTGCTCAAACTGACCCCACTTTTCATATTGCATGTTTCTGGGAATGAACCTGTTTGTACACTATCGACATCAAACGGCCACCACTTCCTACATAGGCCACAGATGAGAAAAGTAGTGTAATCCACTATGTCGGACTTCACCAACTCCACATTTTGTAACATCTCCTGACAACTCACAAGAAACTCATAATTTTAAGCTTAACATCAGCAAATCTTGTGTGTGTATCTCAAAACGTTTTGGAGATAAATACTACTTAGAAAGTATGAGATGAATCGAAAGATACTTGTTCTATCTTGACTCTCATATGGTTAATAAATTTCGCAAACGATCTATTTAGCTATTGAGTGAAGGATTTCATCAATAAATATTCAATTCCTTCTACAATGATGAACGGATTTTAACAAATTCGTCAACTCGAATAAAACCAATCAAACCCCAAAACAAATTATAAATTTTAGTTACGGTTTTAAAGAAAAAAATTGATGCAACAAATTTTCTGCACGGAAAATAAACTCCAACAACAAAAAAAAATATGAAGAAACAAAAATATTTTTATTAATTAACAATTTGAGTACAATTTTGTTCCTTTCTTGATTCTCTGTAGGATATTTTGCACCTAAAATGGATTTAATTGTATCTCCATGTAAAGAGGATTTTGTGGTTTTTCATGATGTATTTTGTTGAAGAGTCCGCCAACATCTTCTTCTCTTTGTAAATGTTTCATGAATTTATGGAATTTTCGGGATCACTCTCTAAGGAATATACTAGCCTTTATATAGTTTCAGCTAGGATTAGTCTTCAAGAATTCTAACTGGAGTTGGACTCATCTGCTAGAGTCCATTACAATTTTGTGTCTACAAATGTAGTGTGTCATTCTCATGAAAAAACTGATTTCTTTTTTAAATAATCTTTCTGGGCACATAGTTAACATAACTCTCGTATTGGTTTGGAGGTTTATTGTTTGAGCTATATTCAACGGTTCCAGGAGAGGTCTTACATTTATAAATGTATCAAGCATTCTTTGTCAAAACTAGAATCAACAATGATCACACCAACAAAGGACCCAAAAACATCTCCATAGTACCTTTGAAAAAGTAGTTTCAGCCTCCCATCCGAACGTGGATACAAGATACAAGTTTCCCAAGTGATTCCAAACGAAACTTCTAGAGGCATTTCTTTGTTGTCATTAATTCCAAATTCTTACCAGTTGGGATTGAAAGCTTTAGTTTGCAATGATTCAAAAGGCATTCTTTTCAAGTTTATTCAACATGAATGCTTCCCCTATAAATTCTAAAGATTCTTGACCTCGAGAATCTTATGAATTCTAAGGTATACACGTATAGTAGTGAATCTATTATGGCGGAGTATGGGGATTCACTGCCATATGTGTATATCTTAGAACTAATAAGATTCTTGAGGTCAACAATCTTTCGTCAATAACTGTAAATGGGTGTTAAAACCTTTAGACTTAGAGGGAAGCATCCTGCCTAATAAACTGTACATAATGTTTTTTGAATCCTCAACTTAATCTTTGTAACCCAACCACTAGGATTTTCTAACTAATGACAACAAATAAATGCCTCCAGAATTTTCATTTAGAATCACTTGAGCAGCTTGGAAACTCTTTTCTCAGATATTCGTTTAGTATACTATCGCTTAAGACTTTTGAAAATCATCATGAGGGTCTTCTCAACATTAAGAAAAATAAAATCATTTCCAAAGCTACATTGTTTAAGCTTAGATGTGCTCGTAAAATTATGAGATTTATCCATAATGAACCATTCGATCTTAAAGTGGGCTCATTCCCAGTGATAATTGTCAAGTTTACAACTTTGGCAAAGAGTACTTGATGCCTTAAGTAAAAATATGTAGTAGGGTAAAGTAGGATATTAGAAGCAATAGAGTAGCTGATGTGCTTGAGTGTGATCTTTGTTGATATTAGCTTCTATAAAGATACTACATTTCTAAGCATAAGACCTCTTTTGGAATAGTCTATCAAACAATAAAACTCTCTCCAACAAGACAGTTAAGTGAACAATGTGACCCAAAAAAAAATTCATGGGACAAGAATTTGACATTTGAGATATCAAAATAATGTGAGACTCTACAAGATGTGTCCAATTTCATTTAAGGTTCTTGGAGACTACTTACCCTAAACTCAAGCTCACACTTATATAAACTTTAATATATTTCCTTCAATAGACATCTCTGAAATTTCATATGTTCATTAAATATTCATAAAGTGGTGAAGATGTGGGTGCACTCTTCTTGACAACGAAATACTTTAACAAGATTAATAAAATCCTTTCACATAGATCAAATAAATCCTAAGAAGGTCCACATAGTTTGAAGAGATTAAAAATCCTTGAAACACGGAGAAATCTTAAGAGAGAGGAATCAAGGTTGAAACATATTTGTACTTCACAATCTTAATGAATAATTTCATTCTTTTTATTTACTATATGATTGCAATATATTTTTAATATTTGAGAAAATAAATTTCAAATAAACTGGCTCGTCCAGTGTGACAGAATTTACCACTAATCTCCTCTCTCACAAATCCATTGCGAATATAAAGTCACAAATGACAAAGATTGAAACTCCATTATGATGTGTACTTCAAGTCTATCATTGAGTTTATCAAGTTTACACTTTAATAAGCCTTGAAGTAGAGGGCATTATAGACACCAAAATTTTGTGGAGCTCTATAAGATGATACATTTCCTCAAGAAAAAGTATGACAATTTTGAAAGTCACCACTAGTGGGAACATCCTCTCGAACGAGCTCAACACGTTTGTAACTTAGGACAAGTATAACTTGGGTTTCAGTATCATTGATGTCAATGTACACAAATCACTCTGGTGTATACATTTGGATGGGTGAGTTTTCTTGTTTGTCCTATATTTGTACATAGATTATATTAAACTGCAACCAAAGACAAGTGACACTTTGCATTAGTTATATGAACAATAATAACTCATGCACAACCACTGCCACACACAATGCTAAAAGTTTTCTTTTATGTCATATATTTTTACATGAGCTATAGGTGGTCTAATCAAAGTGATACTTTGCATTAGGTATATGGACTTTAATAACACATACACACCCACTGCATTACCCGATGCTAAGTAATTAAATATAAAATTAAGCAAAATTTAACTGAATACCAAAGCTTGTAATATATTGATCATACTAATATAAAGGGTACAACCCTTTAGAATTGTGAAAGTAGATAAAGCAAGTTGCAAAAATTTGATAAAATCAATAACTACATGTCAATTTGAAGCTAGTTGGGGTCAATTCCATAGATTTTTTGGATCAGGGCGAATGGATGTAAGGTGACATGTGTAAGTTATACTTCCAATACCCACACTACTTTAATCTAATAATAAAATCATGAATACATAAAAACTTTACAGATGGGAGTTACAACATAACTCAATTGATATCTACCTAGAACAGTAGTGTTAAGGGAACATAATAAAAAGGCAATTCAATATATTCTTCACTAGTGAAAAATTCTTTTTGCATCAAAAATATATTTTTTTAGCATTCAATCAAAACATTACCTGGTCATCAAGGAAGTAAGTTGAGAATGAGGTATCAAGCACAATTTCCAGCGGTTGCAAAAATCTAAGTGATCTCTTTTATATATGCCTTGAATGATAGAATTACCTAATACAACAATCAAGAAAGCAATATATATGGTTTAGAAAAAGAAAGAAAGACAGAGAATTTAATCACAATCAAGCAAACAAAATATTATATAATATTGAGAAAGAGAAATAAAGACAGACATTTAGAAGTAAAAAAAGAACGGTCTAGCAGCTAAAAGAAATTGAACTCGTACAACTGAAGACTTACATAAGCAATAAGGAGGGTTCATTTGGACACATATGAGGGTTTCTTCAAACTCACAAAGAAGCCTAAACATCAAATGTTTATCCAAAAACCAACTCCTAAAATAAACCGTAGTTTATACTATTTATAATAGTAGATAAACTAACTTAAGCTAGTTACAATAATACACTTGAGTTAAAACTAAGAAAACTTTAGCCGATTAATTATTCAAAATTTAGGAACATCCATTGGAACGAGCTCAACACACTTTGTACCTTAAGTGCGCAAATCATACTCATTCTAATTACCAAACTTCTAGTATAAAATTTCTCAATATTTTAATAGGTTACCCAAATAATTTAATACAGATAAATGATTATGTCCTATATTTTTACATAGGTTGTGGATCACTGCTTCCCAAGCAAATTTTGCATTCGGTATTTGGATAATAATAACTCCTGCACACCCATTGGAAAATACATTGCTAATATGTTTTCTTTTGTATCCTATATATATTTTTACCTAAGCTATGGATCACTGTGGTCCAAGCTAGACATTTTGAATTGGATATCTGGACAATAATAACTCGTGTACACCACTGCAACACCCAATGCAAAGTACTTCAATGCCAAACTAACAATTTTAAGTGATCAAAGCTAGCACTATATTTATTATACTAGTATAAAAGGTTTACATTATTAGACATTATGTGAAAATTATGAGAAAGTAATTTCTAAAGAAAATATTGACATAAACAACAATTACGTGTCAATTCAAAGCTAGTTGGAATAGATTATCTTTGTTTTTTGGATGAGGGCGCGGAGGAATGGATGTATAGGTGACATGTATACGTTATACTTCCAATACCATACTACTAATAATTGGAACAAATAAAAGGCAATATAATGTATTGTTCACTATAGAAAAATTCTCTTTGCATAAAAAATATAATTTTTTACCATAACATCAAAACATTACCTGGTCAGAAGTGAGTACAATTTCCAACAGTGGCAAAAAAACATAGTGATTTCTTTTGTTTATGCCTTGAAGAATAGGCTTACTTACTATATACCACAATCAAGCAAGTAAGATATATGGTTTAGAAAAATAAAAGAAGAGGGAAAGATATCAATTAATGTAATTCTAGATGCAATAAGAATAAAGTGAACTACAATCAAACAAATAAAATATATTACCAAGACATTGAAAATAAGACAAAGAGATTTAGAAGAAAAAAGGACGATCTAACAACTAAAACACATTTGATTACTAGAATAAACTCTGGGGGTTAAAAGAAATGAAACTCATACAAGTGAAGACATATAAAGAGGATCCAATTTACAGATATGAGGTTTCTCCCATCACAAAGAAATCCTAAACAGTCAATGTTTGTCAAAACCAACACTAAAATAAACCCGTAGTTTCTACAATTTATAATAGTAGATACACTAAGCTAATATAGTTACAATAATACGCTTGAGCTAAAACCAAGGAAAGTCTAGTATATTAATTAATTTTAGAATGAGTCAATCTTCTTGCTAAATTCCTTTTAGTAATTAAGATTGTCCTATGATTTTCATTCATTAATCTTATATTCCAAATTAACTTACTTTGAATGTAAGACTATCACATGAATATAGTGCCACAACATGAATATAGTGCAACATTTTTCATCAATCACTAAATATAACTAAAATGTGGAATTACTAACATTGGTTATTCATATAGAGTATTAACATCTTCTAGTAAGAAATGGAAGAGTTTTTCCTTTGGATTCGTTTATCCCAACCACCCATTTTAAACTTCGAAAGAAAATTTTAAAAAAAAAGAGTAATCTTTTCCAAGAAAAAACACTTTCACCTGGCGAAATCACGAAAGTTTGATCGGTTATTAAAAAGAGAAGGAAAAAAAAAGAATAAGGAGTCCACATTACCTTGATGCGTGATAACATCTTGGTGTGAGAAGAAGATGATGACGCATTAATATTAGAATCTGGTACATCCACAATAGAGGAGTAGAGTAAACTTCTGTCGTGACAGGTATGCAACACTGAGAAGAACTAAGAGGAAGCTGAAGTAGCATTATAGATAGGTTTATTAAATTGGTTTTTACCTATATATTACATAGATTGTTTTATTTAGGTTTGGGCCAAAATTTATTTTCTTTTAGGTTAATTAATAAAAGACTATAGACCAAAAAGTTTTCTTTAAGAAAGGTTAGTGTAGTGCAAACGTATTAAAATAGTAGCAGGTAATCAGTAATGTTTTCAAAGATTATAATATGGAGTTTTTGTAAAGATTTTCATGGTCCCCTCAAGTATATATACCTTCTCCCCCTTTCCCAATCACTACGTACATCGGCTTGTTAGTCCAAATAAAATTTCTATCTATTGTTGATAATGAATAGGACACCAGATGTAGTTATTCACCATAGAAAGTAATTCTAAGAGTTTCTTTCTTTCTTTCTTCTTGCTCCTTCCAAAACTTTGAGAATAATCGAATCAAATTTTTTCGGCTTCTATCTATGAATTTCATGCACAGTTTAAAAAACGACCAAAGATGTTTTTCCCCCCTCTTAGATATCAAAAATCTTATAAGATGATGTCCCCCATAACCATTATACTTTTATGTAGAAAACCTTGTAAACATTGAAAACCCGTGTAATGTTCAAGTACTTATGTCATGACTTTAGAGGTAAAATCCCTTCCTTTGGTTTTGAATCTCCTTGGCATGAAGAAACCGCGTGAACAAGTAAAAATACATGAAGATTATAGATCGATGTCAGGTGTCCTTCTTATCAATTATACCATCGACTTTTTTTTTGTAGCTACGAAAAAAAATTACGGACACCAAATTAGGAGGGCATAATATTATCATGTCGAGAAAAATGGTCCACATTCTCTTTTAATCATTAGCTAAAGGGAATATAAATATTTCTTACCTTACCTACACTTCCATCTTCAATATTTACGTATCTTACTTTGTATAATGAATAATGAATTTTTTGAAAATCAATAAGATATCACTAAAGAAATTGACAATTTTCAAGTTCAAAAAAAATATTAGGGTTTTGTCGTGATTTTCTTTCCTTATTTGAAGTTTATTTTTTTCCCTTACATAAAAGTCAAAATATCACCAAAAATGATTTTTTTTTTCAAAGAAATTTAATTTCTTCAATATTTGGTTTATTCTTTTCTTCGAGGAAAAGTTTAGAGAGCTATAAATTGAAGATCCCTTTCTTATAGCATAACACAATAGGATCCACGATGTAGTTGTTTGGAGAGTCTTGTTTATGGGGAGATTTTACTCTCTATTGTTCACGTCTTTTTATTACGGAAATGCATAGTAACCCCCCTCACTCTATTCTTGAAATCTCCAGAACGACACTTATCTATATGAGGTCCTATGGCCGCTCCTCGACTTATTTTATATAATTTTCTACTACTCCTTTACTCTTTTCATCCTACGTGACACTGAGATTGAAAAAAAAATGTCAGCACATGTTGGGTCCACTAGATAGTGTCAGGTAAGACAAAAAGGGGTAGAAAATTATTTATAAAATAAGCTCAAGAGGGTAATAGGACCTTAGTATAGTATAAATGTGTCTCTGAGATTTCGGGCATAGGTTGAGGGGTACTTGTGCATTATACCTTCTATTTGTTTTAATTATGTAGGTTTATTGGACATCTCATATAATAATATAATGTCTTTTAGTATAGTTTTTGGGTCGGCTACTTTATCAACATATGATCTACAATTGTAAGATTCTGCATGACGCCTAATTACCTTCATAACCAATAAAACACCTTGTGCTAACTTGTTTTGAATAATCTGTAAATCCATACGCTTCTTAATTTGTGTAGTATAACATAGACCTTTTTATAAAAAATATAAATATTGGCACTAATAATGAATATATAATCCATGTTTTATGATCCTTACACTGTATATTTGACCTCACAATGTGTTTTAAAGGAAAAAATGACTTTTTGGTTTGTAAATCTGTAGTTCTTCTTTTTTCCTATTTATTTATCCACCATTTTATTATCAATCTTTTAAATATGTCTATATTTGAAAATAATCAAGCTATATATTATTTATTTAACTGTTAGTGAAAACATTTATAGCCACACAAATATTACAACGTATTTAAGACAACAATTTTAGTTTATTTGTGTTTCATCATGGTGTAGTCAATAATCATTTATTTAATTAAAAATCACGAGTCTAAAGTTTCTCACTTTCAATTAAGAATACTATTTTTTTCTTTAATCATATATTAAAAGAGGAAAGACTGTCCATGAAACAGAGACACGGAGTTTCCTTTTAAATGTCAATTTTTTTAGTTTATAGTTCAAATATAAAAAAGGGATAAGCACAAGTACCTCCTCCGCCCATCAGGTATGTTCAAAATCAAATTTCACATAGACAAAACCCTTATACTATAGACTAAGTTTCTATGATTCTCTGAATTTACGTTATACATAATTTCTATTCTACTACCACCCGTTGCGGCCTGACTGGCACTATCTTAGTGTGTTGTTACATTTTGTTTCAAACAAGTTCCCAACTAGGCCGCAAATGGGTAAAAATTTATTTATCACAATCATTCCGGTGGGTAATAGGACTTCCGTATAGTCTAGTGTGTCTGCATTTTACACATCATCGGTTGATGTGGTAATAATGCATTTTCCTACTAAAATAACAACATATTAAATATAAGAACCATAACATATATTATAATGTATTTCCTGTCTTGGAAGTCCGAAGAGTCTAAAAAAGATAACAATGCCTGCGAGATCTCATCACATCAAGGATTTTATGAAATCTTGGTTAATATTCTCCATTTTGTCACTAGAATTTATCATCACTTTTCTCTTCATGTAACTTTATTCTTTGTTTAGCTTCTTGTTTGAAAAAATTCGGAAACATTTTCCTGCATAAACCACAATATAAATAAAGATGTCAATAATTATATTAACTTTTTACTGTTAACTTGAAAAAAAATGTGAATATATAATTTAATCATCACATTGCTATCAATGAAATTAAACACTGAAGAAAGAATAAGAAATTATGCATTTTGAAGGAGAATTATAAATAATCTAAGAGATTCTTTGAGAAATAACGATCGTGACATACAAAAAATTGCTAGTTGTTGAATCTTAGTAGTATTTGGTTGACCAGCTGAACATTTAATTTATTGGTGAGGATTTGACTCCTACCTTGTAATTCCCTCTTCCATTTTCTCTAAACCGAATTTTATTTTGTCACGATCGGGGAGCACCCCCTAGAAGTAACATGGCATACTTGACCTCACAGAGGTCTTGTACCAACCCATAGACATCATTAATCGCATTTTCATAGGAAATCTAGCGGATATTTAAAACTTTCATAATGCATGACATGCAAGAATCATCACTTCATATAAACATAAAATAGCCATAATACATAGTTAGACTCTAAGTCTCTTTTGTCATCTTAGATTCAATTCATAAGTAAGAATAGGACAGACCCTTAACAACCTCATAATAATAAGCTGTACATAAACTTTGAACAATAACTTGACATAGGAAATCCTTGAATCATAAGTCTCTTTCTTGAGCTTGGAAACATGTATCAAACCCTTCACTTTGAGAGACATCCTCTAGTCATGGGGGGGTGCCCTCCAACGCGTCCCCTTACTTTTAACAGATGAAGAAGAATGATAATAGTACAAGAATGCACTAAGTATGACAACAATGCCAAAACATGCCATGTAGAGAGGACATTTTGTTAGAAATCATGCAACATGCTTTTTTTAAAGAATCTCATAAACATTGGCACAATTACACAATATAGTTCATATACTTCATATAGGTATAGACACCATCCATGTAAACACACCAAATCCACATATATTGCATTTAAGCATATCAATCATACTTAAAACATTATCTTCTTTTAGCTTAATTCATTAACTCCCAAAGGAACCCTCTATAACAACTTGTTACACAACAAAGACCCAATCGCAGAGCCGGGGCGCCGACAGCACTGCCCCTCAACCCGCCTGAACGCCTTGCCGTTCCTCTTTTCCCGCCTCCCTTGTCCAGCACTTAAGACCCACCTAGGGCATCTTCACAACCTACCCTCAATTTTACTGAGTTCTTTTTCAGACAATCAAGTCAAACTCAATTCTCTATTTTACTATCTAAAAAGAAGTTCTTCTCCCTCCCATTAATATTATATTATTATTTATATTTAATTCTTATTTTTGTATTTCATAATATAAATAATTTTTTATTTACGAAAATAATCACTCTATAATCTTTATGTAATTATTTTTTTATTTTTTTCAAACTCTTCTTATAATACAGAATTATATTTTATTGTAAATAACATGAATTGCGATAAATATTATTTATAATACATATTAATGAACGATTCAAATAAAAGTGAAATCCCTAATTAAATATAATTGCATCATAAATTTTTTATTACTATAAAATTTATTTTAAATCTTAAATAAATACTCAACTTTCAAGATTATTATGTTACTCTTATGAGTGTTCTATTAATATATTACAGAGTTTAAAATGAACATTTTTTGTGTGTAGCTAAAATTGTACAAATTTACAATTTCATCTTGTATTCAATTATTTCGGTACTAATTTACTTCCATATTTCCATTTTGGAAAACTATTGAATCAATATTTTTAGAACGATTTAAAAAGTATAATTTTTATAATTATCACTATAACATACAAAAGTAGGTGTTTGACATTATCATGTTTCCTTGTTGTGATATTCATAATGAAATATATTATTATCTTAAAGTAACTATTAAATGAAGAAAACATTAAAAGAGAATAATATTTTTTTTAGATGTTTTGAAGTTACTGAATATAATGAAAAATATTAGAGGTTTTTCATTAATATCTGCTATATTATAATTAATAAAAAGTAACTTTAAGTCACTATTTACAAAGTGACATTTTCTTTTAAAAAAGTAGAATAAAAATTATTAAGTCGGCGGAAGTAAGGAAACTTGTTAAATGTATATTGCATTAGAAAATAATTACAAATATAAGCTTAAATTCGTAATATAATAGAAATAATATTATTATAAACAAAATTCAAAGAAGGTAAGATAGTTCCCAAAAACACCTTTCTATAATTGAAGAATAGAGAGCTAAATAGAGAGTGTTGGAGAACTTATTATCTATTTGTACTCTACAAATTATAGAGAATGTAGGAGTAATTAGAGAGTGGGTTGGAGATGGTCCTTATTGTCCACCAAGGTGAACATTGATATAACCTTCACTAATTTCAAACATAGATATTCATGGAAACATAGCATATCACGAGACACATATTTCACATATGACCCAACATACTTCATATACCACATAGGAGACACATTTCAAGATAAAATACAAGTCAACACTACAAATAACATGATAATAGGCGATAGTCACCAAATACATGCTTGGACTTTATTTCATTAAAACATCATAAGACCTTACTCTAGTCTCCATCTACGACTACTAGTGCAATGTACATGTGAAACCGCATAATCTCACATATACCATGTAAACTCACAAAAAGACCACAAGCCTTTTCATTTACTTCATACATCAACATGACAACTATAGTCAACTAAATGCATAAGTAGGACCTTCATCATATGGCAAGTAAGACCAACATCATACATATAATGTAAGACCTCATCATATAGTCTATAAGACCAACATTATGCATCTAAAGTAAGCCAATCAATAATCATATAGACAACAATAGGGAATCTACTCTTCATAGTATCATACCAGTGTAACTCCCATAACGTCATGCATAAAGGCGTATTCAATATCATACAGATATGAGCAAACCTTCCTAGACCTCCCTTTAAATAAAGAGCTACTTGTGTCAATGTATAAGGTAGTCTCCCACCTTCACCTACACTAGAAACTTCCCTTAGATTATCTTAACTTAAGGTTTCATCCAAATCCCACTTTACTTCCATTGTCATTTTACTTTCAGGGAAACCTAGCCTTAACAAACAGACCATGTGGACTAAACAAAACATGAAATCTGGTGTCATGGCACCCCACATCGAAATGAGATGCTCTACTTGCCAAGGTAGAACATAAACATCATGATAGCATATTAGATGGATCCACTTGCTAGTTCCTATGTGGGAAACATTGTTAATGAACTAGGATATATGCCTTGACCCTCTACATGCCCATTAGCGTTGGAGTCCTCATCTCATGAGAAATTATAGGGTGAATATCCCTCCAAGGGGAGTCAACACCTATCGTTGTCAAGTTCAGTCGGTGATAAACTAAGTTCACTTTTTGAAATCCCTTATAAATATTACTTTCATAAAATTAGGATTTAGGAGATTAACCCCTCATATGCATAGCTAAAAGGTTATAGATGAGAACTGTCCTTTTATCGACCTAACTCATGTGAGAAACCGTTCGCATGGATATAGCATATTCAAGCATAATCTAGTTTAGAGTACAATTGAGAACACCTTTCCAAGGACCCTACTTTACTAGATTATCATACATGCTTCATGTATGCATTTATTTTTGTGTGTATGTGTTCATATATGAGGAAACCATTCCCATACAACATTTATGCACTAGAGATATACATACTTCATCAGATCATATACTTTAAATCATAACATATACTTTAATTTCATGTTAAAATCTTAATCATGCATTCATATTCATGAACATAGAGTAATCACCTTAGGAACTATTTTATCAAGGTACACATGTGCAATGTTTAGGAAAAGTCTCATACTCTTATCCATACTAGTACACCTATCAAGTCATCCTAGCTAAGATACAGTTTCACACTTTCATGAACATATACTTTACATGCATAGTAATAAACAATAATGCATATGAGAATTATGCTTTCATCATTTATACACGATGAAATCTATTCCTACTCATACACATATGAAATTGAGTGTATAATACATTGGTAACATGATTCCTATGACTTCAACATAAATATTTAGAGGCATCCACCCTCTAAAATAACAATACACATTCATGCATAGACCACACACCACATTATAACATATGAGACAAGACATATTCGACATTTGAATATAAGACTCCTAACCATGCTTTAAACAACACATTCATGTAGGGGTACATAGGTAGGGGGTCATACATCAATATAATTTCATCAATGGTATATACATAGACCATACCGAACCCTAACACCTTCATTCAAACGTAGTAGACATTATCAACACCTAAAACATGATACTAGCATTGGAAACTAGACATATAACTTCACATTGTGTGATCAGCATAACCACACATTGACAATACATAAATTTTCTTTCAAGGACATGATCATAACATATATAGAATGAAATGGAATTGAACCACACCTCCACCAAAATGGACAATACCACACAAATTGTCATTCAAGAGGCCAATGTCAACGACCAGATTTTATGCAAGTAGGGAACTAAATGCAATCTTACCAATTCTCCATGCCTTTGATATCATTGATAACTAAAACTACCAATACTTCACCATGAATGCAATAGAAAATTAGCAATATCATATTAAAGTAATCGACCACAATTCATCAGCCTAACGTAAGAATCATATGCCCACATTATAGGATAATTGAGAAAATTAAGAAGTGAGGGTTCTTCATGAAATTGGATTGAATTCATCATTAAAAATAATTATTCAATCATCAATTCATCATTAGGATCGTTTTGAAATTCAAGTGACCCTGACCTATGGCTTATTGTAACATAAGGATTTGGATCATAGAATCTTCTTTGAAAACCATTGAAGAAACTCCTTAGGTGAACGACTAACTAAGGATGAAGGATTAATTTACCTCATTACATAGCAGGTCCATGATAACTTGATGAAGAAACCATGAAAATCCAACCTCTAAGATGTTCTTCATTTTCATCTCCAATGGAGGTTTCTAGAGAGAGTTTGTTTTGATAGGGAAGGATGATATTTGATGAATAAATTTGGGAATTGGGTTTTGATGTTATTAATTAAATTAATATACCCAAAAATAGATAAAATAACAGCCTAGGGTCTATTTTGTACGTGGGTTGAATTTCTCATTTACCCTTTTAATGGACAGCGTATTGTTAGACATTACAGAGCAATGATGCAGCGGAAATATAGAGTGATTGACATACCTCTAGCCATTGTTAGCGATATAGTCGAGTCTACAATTCTTCTTTATTTCTAGAACTAAAAACCCACTCTTAGAGGTATGGTTGTTTTTAGAAGTAACGTGTTAGGGACTGCGAACCAATGACATATTTACAAACCGTGCCTTCCATAACGGAACGGTTAAAAGGTTTATGGGAAGTTTACATCACTGAGTAGTAGGATAGTGGATTCATTGTAGTGGGATAATGGGATTAATTAACCACTTTCCCATTAGTGGGATTATGGATAGTTACCTACCTCCCATTAACTGGGATAATGCGTAGTTAATACTTCCCATTTAGTGAGAATGGGTCATAAAGTGGAGAATGGACCAATTAATATGGGAAAATATCAAGTATACAAAAAATGACTAAACATTTCTTCCCATTTGCTCGTATATTGCTAATACCAATTAAATAAATATAATACACAATCATGCGATAGTTTCTCTTGCAGTGGTCTTAGTACTCCATGTATCACACCATTGCCACTATATCTCTAATTTTAACCATATAATTAAATGAATGAATAGTCAATATTATTTAAATGGTATCTAATTAGTATATTTTCAAAATACTGAATGTGAGACATTACGAGAAATATCCTATAAAATAGAGTTTGGTAACATTCATTGTTACAATAAAATGATTCAGTCTTTTGGACTACTGATCGTAAATTTTTGTGGTGGCATGACTTTTTCGTTACAGGATTAGCTAACATTCGTTTTTGTGCGTAACATTTTTCAATGACAACATTCTAATTTACAACACGTTCTCTATGGCTAGATATTTGATGTTTATATTCTTTGGCTTTCGACTTACCACTATTATTCTTAGCGATAAATACAGAACTACTAAAATGTAACAATATAACTTAATGGCTTAGATAAGACTCGACACAATTTTAAGTTAAGTCCCAAAAAAAACTCTAACCATAAAACCATGTGCGGGCAGCGTCACGCAATAAGAAAACGAACTCAGCCTCCATATAGAAGTAGTAACAGAGTCCTGTTTGTCACTTCTCAAGATATAGCTCCAACCGGGTAACATATAATATGGTACCGGAAAATGATTTCCCAAGGATTCATCAGCCAGCAAGTCCTTAATCAGAGTAGCCAATGACATTCCAAGTCATTGATTGTTTGTGACATAAGCATGTAGTCTTTTTTTTCCTTGAAGATATCTTAAGACTTTCTTTGTCAGAATCTCTGTGTCCATACCTGATACTCGCTATTATCTTCCTGACTTCAACAACAAATGATAATGTCCGGTCTTCGTACAAACATAGGCATACATCAAACTATCCGAAGAAGAAAATTAAGAATGTCCTTCATTTGTTCCCTCTCAGATCGTTTCTTTCGGGCACTGATTCAAGTTGAACTGTAACCCTTCATGTATAGAGCTAACTGGTGAACAATCTTTCATTCGAAACCTTCTCTACAAATTTTTTGACATCATAGTATCTTGAGATAAACCCCTAATGTACCGGTGATGTCTATCTCATGATCTTAAGACAAATAACAATAAGATGCATCCAACTATGTCTTTCAGATATCAAAAACTTTGAGAGAAAATTGTTTCACCTCAGGTACATTTCCCTTAATCATTGAAATGCAAGTTAAGATATCATCCACATATAGACGATAAACATATTTACTCGCCATCAATCTTAATGGTATATACATTAAATCCCATATGTTGCTCAACAAAGTCGAAGAATGAGATAACATTATGAATTTCATTACCATTGACTCAAAGCTTGTTGTTAGTTCATAGATGGATTTATTAACTTTTCATACCACTGCACCATAACTACAGGTGAAATCATTCAGGTTTTTTCATATAAACCTCCTCCTCTACATCACCCTTGATAATGCCGGTTTTCACCTCCATTTATTGCAATTCTAAGTCAAAGCGGCGACTAATGCCAATAATATGGCCAATAATCTTTTTAGACAAAGGGAGAAAATATCTCTGTGCTAATCATTTCCTTCCTTTTGAAGTGATCCTTTAGTAACTAATCTGGTTTATCTTTCTATATTTTCCTCCTGATGATCGTCTCTTCATCTTGAAACTCATTTACAGCCAATGGTTTTAACACCACTAGCAATCGCCACGAGCCCAAACCTCATTAGGTTTTCGTGAATTCAGCTCTTCTTTCATTCATTTACCACACAGTTCGACTCTGTAGAATCATGGCTTGTGAAAAAGATTGAGGATCATTTTCAACTCCAATGTCATATTCTTGCAAATATACAACAAAGTCACTAGGAATTGCTGATTTTCTTTCTCTAGCAGATCTTCTCAATGTTGCACCAACATTTTCCTGTGGATTATTTTTTTCAAGTGGTTGTTCAATAATTTCAGGAATTACTTGAAAAACTTGATCTATATCCATGTTTTTAGCTGCTTGTGGAATCATTGATTGGTTGCTCAACACCCAATAAAACTTGACGGGTATTATGTACAACAATCAACTTTTGACTTGAAGTGGAAGGTTGATCTCTTATAGAAATTGTATTCTAATTGATCACTCCCACTAATTAAGTCATTTGCAAGAAAGTTGAATTTCTTAATTCCAACAATCCTAGTACTGTTAGAGGCAGTAAACAGTAGCCTTTAGACTTTGGCAATATCCAATGAAATATCCACTACAAACTCCCCTAGGATTTTCCTATCTAGTTTCTTTTCTTGTAGGTTGTATATTCTTAACTCAGACGGGAATCCTCATACAGGTATAATGTTTCACCTAGGTTCCAACCTTTGAATAACTCAGTAGGCGTCCTTGGAACAGCCTTGGTTGGAACTCGTTTTTAATTATACGAGTTGTCTTTACTAATCAATCCAAAGGATTAGGTAGCTTCACTACTAACATTCTTGCACCATGTCCAATAATGTGCAATTTTTTCTTACCTCTACAACCATTCTGATCTAGGGAACTATGAGTAGTTCTATTTTGCAACCATCCCGTTGAGCCCAGTAAATATAAAGTTGAATCTACTGACATAAAAAGGTGCTGTGAGCTACATTTTACATTCAAATTAGCTTTTCGTATTTATGATAATTTGCTCAAGTAGTCGCATAATTGTTCTTTCTGGCAAACTATAACTCTCATCATACTCCTGTGGGTATTCTCAAAAGTATTTAATATTTCATCTAATTAAATATGCAACTTAATACAAAGAAATTTAAAGTTATCATATCATTCAGATTATTAAAATTCTAATGTCTAATTGTTTTTTAATAGTAATTCTTAACTTCTAAATTTTATTCAATATTAAAGATGCCGTGACTTAACTTTAAATCAAATAAATTCTAGATCACTTAGACATTTGTCTCTTTAAGTGATCCATCATATAATACATAATATCATTTCCTTACGATTTTGTGGCTGAAATTCCCATCAATACAATTATATGAATCTACTAATATTAACTCAAATCATATAACAAGAGTTATTGTTGCATTGTGGCAACAAACCAAACATCTCTTTTGCTTAATATTTATATATAAAATGTTTTCAAACATTTCAAAACAAGACCTGAATTTTCAAGAACCATTTGAGGATTTTAGAGAATTCCGACAATTACCAAAGTGGAGTAATTCATGGCTTGGCTGCCAAATGTTAGACATTACCTAAGAGCACTGATGGGGCAACGAAATATAAGTGATCGAATACCCCTAGCCGTTGTACGATCTAAGGTCGGAGTCACAGTTTCTTCATTTCTTTCAAAATCTTCTAAGCCCTTAAAACCTCATCTTAGATGGTATGGAGTTTTTTTTAAAAGTATGTTCTTAGGGACCGTTGAACCAAATGACAATTTATAACCTTGCTTTCCATTCAGAACGGTTGAGAGGTATTTGAAGTTACTAACCACTAGAGTAGTAGGAAAGGATTCATGTAGTGGGATATGGGTATTAACCACTTATCCCATTCGTCGATACGGGTAATTACCACTTTTGCCATTAGTTGGTCTATGACAGTTAACTACCTTTGGTAGTAAATACATCCTTTTAGTGTCTATGGGTTCATGAAGTTGGATAATGGGCCCTACTAATACGGACATATCAACATTAACAAAATGCTGACATCACGTGGCATGGCATGTAGTTGCATCAGACGAGGCAGTCTACGAGCGTCCTTCTGGATCGGACGACCGGCTGATGCGCCGTCTTTTGGCGACTGAGACTCTTCTGGCGTGGCTGCTCACACTTCTAAGATTTGAGGAACTATCTGATTGAACGGGATTCCGATGAGAACACAATCTGCTGATTGCATGGACGTCGTTTGGACATACCAAGCAGGTGTCCAGGTAACGTTTTTTGCCTCCTCCCTCCTACAGACCCGTTGGTGATCAATTGGGGGATCTTTCCCGGACGTTCGAACTCTTCAATCGATCATACCCCATTTTTAAGGTCCTTCCCTATCAATTTGAGCACAAAAAATAACGTAACACATGCAAAGGCACACTAGCACACACTAGTACATCCAAAGACTAACTTTCGAACGTCTTGAACGTTCTTAGACGTGTGACCTTCAAATTAGTTCAAATGACTTATAAACATTCTAAAACACCTTATTAACATTATTATTAACTTTTTTAGGCACAATTGAGGCTCCTGAAACATTCATCATCGTTTAAGGTTCCCGGGCCATTTTAATTTAAAATCAGAGCAATTTCTAGTGTGGAAAGATACCAACAATATTATGATTTAAACAATTCGACTTATCAAAATTTATTTTTTCCTTTTAATAGTTTTTTAGTGTACCAAAAAGATAGATTTACAACATAGATTTGGCAATGAAAGTAGACAAAACTAATGAAGAATTATTTGAAGCCAATTATCAAAGCTAACAATCAATTAGTAATTTTTACAAGAAAAACATGTATTAGCTAGGAATTTCGTCATTAAAATTATGTAGCTAACTAGTAAAAATACATGCGCTTTGTGCGAGACATTTAAATTGAAGAATTTGTAAAATAATCCTTAAAATCTATCGGTCACTTAGCCTAAAAATTTATATTATCTTACGCACAAGAATATGTAATAAGAACCACTAACAATGTAAAGGAACATAGAAATTATTATCTTTTATCTTTAAGAATATATACACAAATTAATGACTGTAAAAATACATCCAAGATTTGTAACATAAGCAATAATGCATGTTAGCCACTCGACAGGAGCAGGGTACATAAATATTTAATTATAAAGAAGAAGAAGAGGAGATTCAGAATTTTTGTTTTCTAAAATGAGAGAAAAACTCTCTATTTATTGTATGAACAAAGGATGGTGCGGACGAATATTTGTTGTGCCTTATCAGAAATTTTACAACTAATTGAAAAACATGCAACCTTTCGGTAATGTCACAACTTTACATAAAAGTCGCAACTCTTCATAAAAGTTGCAACTTTTTATTAAAGTTGCAACGTTTCATTGAAGTCACAACTTTTCAAAAAAGTTGCAACTCTTTATAAAAGTCACAACTCTTCACTAATGTCGCATCTTTACATAAAAGTTACAACTTTTATGAAAGGCGAAGGTTAGTTTTGAAAATAAATAAATTAAAAGAGAATTCTTGTTTGTGGTGGCGCCACGTAGACGCACCTAATATTCTCTTTTTTATATAATTATATGATATGGTATTATTGTTTGAATATTTTCCCTAAATATTTTAACAATGGAGTTTTGATGTTTAGTAATAGATTTTTTTGTAATGATAAAATTGAATAAAGAACATTTTATTTCAAAATAAAATAAATGTAGTGGCGATTTGGAATTAATTTGTGATACTTTGTTTGTGCTCCAACACCTAAGTTGTAGAAAAGACAATATATCTTTGACTATATCATTACAGTCCTAGATCACCAGACCTAGAAAAGATAATATATCATTGGACAAATATTTTGTCTCTCCTAGATATTAATTTTATAGAAGTTCATCACAACAAATGTGTATCAATAAATATTGATCGAAAACTCATAATCTTTTAAACATCATAAAGTAAAAAATAATTAAAAAGAAAAACCGAGGGATTTAGGAAAAAGAGGAGTTCCTAGTTTGTCTTAGCTCTGTCCAAAAAACTTTTATGAATTCTTTGTAAGTTTATATGTCATCAACTTTATGAATGCACTCTCATCATTTTCTTCATCAGTAAAATTTGTCTGATATAGACACTTAAAACATCTTTTTGAACTTTCATACCTAACCTAACATTCTACATATGAAAATTTAAGAAAACATTGACGTCAATAGAAAATGGAATTTCAGAATTTGTAAGCCATCATTTCCCGATTTACTAACCCATGATGTCACGCTGAACATGAGAACACCATATCTTCTTCAACTTTATCCCTTTTTTAAAGAAAAGTTTTGAGTGTTTTTGTTGAGGAACTCAATTACATGGTGAATTATCATCCAATTTTCATCTCTTAAAATAGGCATATATTGCGTTAATGAGTACTTGTTAGATTAATAAAAGTCTTATTTTGATTAAGTATGGTTTGAATGAATCAAGATCAACTAATGTGAATATGATAAAAAGAAATAAGTGATTTCTTGTTTATTTTTGCATTTTGACATAAAAGTCATGGTATATAAATCATATTCACTTTCTTAAAATAACATTTTTACATTATTAGTGTTTTGTTATGAAATTGTCCAAGTTGAATTTTGAATTTTACTCACTTTTGAAAAAAGAACTTACAAAATTTTATTTTATAAAAACGAAATGAAGAAACAAAATTTACAATACACTATTGATGTCGGCCTCCCACTCAAAGTCTGGAGAAATCTCTATTGATTTTTCCCTATGTATCACACCATAGTAGGAGTAGAAACCACCATTTACTAATAAGAATATGATCAAAAATATGAATATACTGAATGGTCACAATAACCAGATAACCTCTAACACCAACCCAATTAAGTCTTCATCAAAGTTGTATAAACCTTGTCTAAAATATCCTCCCTAAGATGTTTGAATAATTGTATGAACATGTATACTGAACCGGGGATGAAACCTTCAGATGAGGTACCACAAAAATAACAAGAAGTGCAAGACCTCTTGCTCGTCAAGTCTATAAATTCCTTGTGGTGCATAAGCTAAAGCTCCATGACCACATTACTGCTCTTTGAATAAGAATGTCCAGACGAGGTTGTCTAATAAGTTACTACACAAATATAATAAGTCAAACTTCTAATTAATTGAATTTTTCTAAGTTTCATATGGCAAAATCACCAAAGCATGGTGATACAAGGCATGAAATGTTTTCCCGAAATTGATCTAAAATATCATCTCAAGTCAAGTACTAAAAATAACTCCGCTTCACTTCTTGCAAATTACAGGGAATGAACCTGTTGGTCTAATATAGACCTCAGACCGCCATCACTTCAACGTTGGCCAGCCATGTAAAAGTAGTTAATCCCCATGCCAGACTCGACCACCAACTCCATATATATACATCACTGGCAACTTACTCTTTCCTTCCACTATTAACTAAGTGGATCTATCTCCTAGAATCTCTCAAACCTCTTATGCTCCTCATTGTGCATAATAGATATGGGAATAAATTGTACACCAACACCTGACAAAGGCATAGCATCAAATCTAAAATTGTTGCGGTTGGATAGCCTGCTGGATCCTAAAAACCTAGGTTTGGATGCTGATCACAAGTTTTCTTCCTTTCCTAGTCTAAAAATAGTCCAAAGTACCTGCTAAACTACAAGTCTATGTGATACCCTTAACCAATTCAAATACTTGGACTAGAGTATAACTATTAAAAAATTTATAAGAAAGACCTAAAAATAGGTCGCTAAAAAAGATCTTATGAGGTCGCTATTCCCATATTTATCTTTTTGGTTATTTTTTTTAAAGGGGGGGGAAGAGACCTCAGGAGCGGGTAACAAAAAAATAATCTAACCACATATAATATTGACATGAAAAAAATTAGTATTGGGAACCCCATTGATCATTCGAATCCAGGTAAGAGGATAACTACATATATAATAGATATATTATATAATATATTATACTTTTCATAAGAACAAAACTTTTCTTCCCTTGTCCATTCACTGTTCCTGTGATGACGTTTCTTGCTACAAAAATTGTTTAAAATGATCACTGACATGTACGTTTTAGGTTTCTGCTTTATATAGTGTAGTTCAGGTTTATTGGTTCTCTTCGTAGGGGAAAAAGTATATATATTTTAAGTATTGGTGAGTTATAATTAAAACTTCATGTTTAGTTAGTTTTGGGAATAGTTATGAATTGGTCTTGCCAGCATAATTTGCTTGTTGATCAAATTTCTATTTCTTTTTCTACTATATTAATATGACCATATATTATAAACTATGAGTTTATTATCGAGCAATTGCAAGTTTTATTTTAATATTAGGTGAAGGTTGCATGATTGTTTGAGAACTTTGGTATTCGCTTTAGAGCTTGTTTGGTTGACTTTTCATTTTCTACGCTTAGCCAAACTTATATAATGTTGGGATTTGGCCTAATCGCGATTTTATTGTAAATGCTAATTGCTTATAAAACTTTTTCTAACTTATCCAAACACTCCAAAAGTCCTTCAGTAGGAACGGGTGTTTATAGCTTTAAAAAAAATTCCAAAAGTCATCCAAGGTCGCTAGTCTTTTGTAAGGGTAACTGTTTCCCTTAGCTGCAAGAATTTCCCTCCCACCATAGACCCTCCGGTCTGTCCCCTCCAATTATTTTCATTATTCATAATCTCCAAGTATCCTAATTCTACCCACAAGGCCACAACCACAGACTCAACATACAAGTCACACAAACTGGAGGATAAAAACTTAAAATGTCCTTTTTAGCACATGCAAACGTAGTCGAGCTAGTCGTTGCAATATTCCTTGGGACGGCGGTACTTTATATATATTTTGTTCTGATAGCCATGAAAGTTAACTCTAACTTGAAGAGAATATTCTTTCAATATGGTTCATAATTAAAGTAGAACAAGTTAACAATTTGAGTACTAAGATAATGGAATCACCAAGTATTTACAAGTATGTTACATTAGTTTCATAAAGTTGGAAGTTGAGTGAACTTTGAATTTTTAAAGTGACCTATTATTGAGGTTGCTGTTTAGGTCACTTTTTACTGCTTTTTTAGCAGTGATACTACAATGAGCCTAGCCAACCAGACTCACAGCTAAACTTTTATCTGATTCGAAAACTATCATATATGATTATTTGTTTCCTGTATGGCTGGTTTTGTAAGTGAGAAAGTATTTCTCATTGAAAATGCAGAGTTCTGTTGTAATACACCTGTATAAGATCATCGTGTCAAGTCTTGCTTGTTACAGAGTTATTTTGTTTGTTCTTTCAAAATGATCTGCTTTTCTCTTCAATGGATATACATAATCTTTACAATTCCTTTTGGCAGGTAACGTGCTATTCAATGTTAGACATCACGTTTACTCTCATAAGTCCTGACAAACCTACACCTCGCGAATGTTAATTGTTTTCTTTATGTTTATCGGAAGTGACACCCGATTTTTCAATACCATCTTGGCTCCTGGCACTCTCAAATAACATGTTTAATTATCATTTATTAATCACCTGGACCACATTTTTCACTTCATTAACAATCTTTATCGAGCCTACTTTATTCAAGCATATCACTTCGATAGAAAGTTCATGATTAAAATTTCCACGGGCTACGGATTTTCAGATCAATCACAAACAACGCATAAATTAATCCACCCACATAACCACGTACATGGAGAAATTCACAATATCCTCACTCCTGATTACCAATCACTATTAAAGTTCTAGTCTTCGCTAGAAATAAACCCTTAACCTACCTCCACCGAGAATCAATTGTAGCAACTATTTTTCAAAGCTTTTCCTTTCCTCAATACCTCAAAACTTTTCCAATCTATTAACTCGCAAATTCATAAGTAAAGGAATAGGCAGGGGGTTATATAGGGTGACAGGGAGGAGTTCACGAGCAAAGGTGTTTGGTGTTGGTGTTTGACTGCGGAACCAGAATTAGGAGGCGGCGAGCGATGACGTCAATAGACACCTTTACTATATGTATAGCCACAAAAACACACTCAAATCTATAGTCACTTTCTTAAGTTCAGCATAAGGATAAGTTTCAATTACTCTAAGTATCATTACTTTACTGATATTGGAATTATCTAATGCACATAACATTTAATTACATGTATCAATATATAAAAAATTAATTTCTAATATGACGCACGACACAATAAATTCAAGATTCAGTCTCATCTTCGAAACTACGACAATCACTCTAACCAAATTTATCCTATAACTCTAAGCCAAATTTATCACAATTCATCACCAATGATTGAGATGATGGAGAATCGGAACTCCATGAAATCGACTAACTCAAGGCTAGCGATTTGTCTAACTTCTCCTGGCTATAAGTTCAGCTTGACTTGAATGAAGTATTAGATTTAGTTAATCGGCAACAAGTACCCAAATAAATAAAACTTACCAAATGTCTTTGGCAGACAAACCACTAAATACATCGCAATTCTTTCCCACTAAGTTTTTTCAGGAATGGACCTTCTCTGAAGTGTACCTCTAGGGCGGCGTCGAGTGATCGTACTGTACATGTGACAATTAGGCTTCACAACAAATTACAATGTAAACTCATTCTATCCACACCAATAATGGTTTACATAGCGACAAATAAGCTGGTTCTGATCATTATGTATAGATTTACTGAGAACTATAGCCTGCGAAGTCTAATCATCAACACGAACCACCTACCGCGCTCCTTAAATTTCAAATGTCTTTCTTATCAATCACAACCTCCTTAGACTCTCCTTGCAATACATGTCTCGAATTCAACTTTTGTTTCTCATCATCAAACTGCTTTCTTTTAAACTTGTCAAGAAAATGTCTTGCCTCCCACAATCAGAATCCCGTATTTCTTTTTTTCCCCAACTTTAACTTCCACTCCTTCTCATAAGTATTAAGCGAATTTGAACCCTCACGCTTTGCATCTAGAAACCTTAAGTGGGCTTCCAATCTCATTGACCGTGCGTTTCTACAATGCATCACCTACAATATTATTTTTTTCTTGGTTATACAGTAATATAATATACATTTTTTGTAGTAACGTCCATTCCTCCTTTTTCCTCAAATTCAATGCCTTTCTGGTCGACATGTATTGGTAAATTAAGATGATTTTTGGTATACACTTCACACTTAACCCAAGTAAATAATGCCCTCCCACTCCTGCCCATTGAATATCCAACTATAACGACTCGAATCATGGGATCAGATAGTTACGTTCGTGCACTTTTAGTTTTCTTTAAGTATAGTCAATTATATTGCTATCCTGCATCAGCAGTGCACCTAAACCAAATAAGATGCATCACAATAAACAATGAAGTTCATACATCCACAACAAGGCAAGAATTGGTGCAGTAGTAACAAATCTGAGTTATGGACGCTCCTTTGAGGATACTCCAATCTCCATACAAAGGAACAATTCCTGTTTGGATCAATTTGGGATCAATTCGAAAGCAATGGAAGAAAATTCCTTAATGAATCGACTGAAGTAGCTAGCTAAACTAACAATGTCCATTAACTCTGAAAAATTAGTAAGCCTTACCCTAAATCGTCATTGCATCGATTAAGTGGGATTCACCGTTACTGCATCCTTAGAAACCACGTGCACCAAGAAGGACACTGAATCGAGCAAACACTCACACTTGGAGCATTTGCCATAAAGGTTTTTCTCCCTTAACAACCCTAATACAATTATCAAATGCTCTTCATGTTCTTTCATGGTCTTTTAGTAGATCAATTTATCATCATAAATACAATAACCAAGAGATCTAGATATGGCTTAAAAATTCAAGTCATCAGGCTCACCAAAGCAGTAGGGGCATTCGTAAGACTTAAAGACATTACTAAGAACTCATAATGTTCATAACTTGTTGGAAAAACAGTGTTGGCACATTCGTTAATCATACTTTAAGTTTACGATAATCTTACCTCATATCAATTTTTGAGAACAAACAAGAACCCTATAGCTAATTAAACAAGTGATTAATGTGAAGAATGGAGTAGTTGTTCTTAATAGTCACCTTATTCAAGTAGCCTTAGTCTATGCACATTTGAAAACTACCATACTTCTTCTTCACAAATAAAAGAGGAGCACCCACCGTGAGGCACTTGGTCTAATAAAACCTTTACATAACAAATTCTAAAGTTGGGCCTTGAACTCTCTCAACTTAGGCGAGGCCATTCTATAAGGGTAATGGAAATGGGGGGTGTCCCTGACTTTAGGTTAATATAAGATCCATATCCCTAAAAATTGCCATACCAGGCAGGTCTGCAAGAAAAACATCCACAAACTTACGAACTATCAAAACAGATACGATCACAGGAACTTTAGAAGTCTCTCCAGGAATGTGCCCAACAATTGACACCTTACTCACCAACTTCATAGAACATTAAAACGATCATACACCAGGGCACGATGTAGTCACCTTTTCTACCAGCGGATCTACCCGACCTTGGCTAAAGCGACCATCTTAGCGTTACAATTAATAT
The DNA here is from genome assembly GCA_027704765.1 of Solanum habrochaites. NCBI lineage: Eukaryota > Viridiplantae > Streptophyta > Magnoliopsida > Solanales > Solanaceae > Solanum > Solanum habrochaites. Next base: position 14,645,819 of record JAKWJA010002489.1, read on the forward strand.
AGTAGAATTTAGATAACGCCCAATCCAAAACCAACAATTACATCAAAAGCAACCATCTCACATAACTCAATCTACTTAAGTTTTGCTCCGCCACAGAAGTGAATAGGAAAGATCTATAAACCTTCTCAACTAACACAGACTGACTTGCATAACTAGAGACACGAATAGGCATATCAAGTAAGTCACAATCCAAATAGTCCATTAGGTAATAAGGAAGATACATAAGAAAATGTGGATCTTGTGTCAAACAATACAGAAGTCATGGGATCACCGACTAGAAGAGTACGTATGATAACAACATCGAATGCCTCTACCTCTAGCCTCCCGGGAAAACATAACAATGGGCTTTATGGCCTGTCTATCCATTGTGTAGATCGTGATACATCTATTAGTATTAACCTGAACGCCACCCCGGCTAAACTTGTGTCCACCATTACCTTCGCTACCACTTACTCAAGAATGACGACCTCTACCATGGCCACCCTTACCTCTAACTCAATGGAGGATCTTAACTCTATCATACCAGAGCTTGACTCTGGGTAGTCCTAATATTCCCAGCCTCAACACATCCATAGAAATTCCTTGAGTCGAATAGGGTCCCTCTCTTAGAGGAAGAAGACTAAATCATAACCCCCCAAACGCAGAAAATGAAAACTAGTTATGAACGGACCTTAGCTAGAAACTGCAATTAAGACCTGAAAAAGACGAGTGGATAACCCCCAAACTACCTTCCATTTGCCTTTTAAGTAAGAATACTAATGTCACCTCTTTTATGAACTTCTTATATTGCCAACCTGTGAAGTTGCTCTGGCTTCACCTTCTCTGCCTCTTATAAAACCTCACCCTTCTTGAAACGATGTTTGTAGAATCACTTACCTATAAACCGTACTCACTGCAATTCTTAACCCTCATTCATTATAAAGCGCGAAAATCTATTCTTGTGAACGCAAGCAACTTGAGTGTCATATCTGAATAACGCACGAAATTTGGCCTCATAGGCTGCAACCGGCATCTTTCCTTGCTCCATGTTCAAGAACTTATCACATCTCATGTCCCTCAAAGTTCGAGTATATACTTCTCCTTGAAGAAGCTAGAAAATGTTGTCTAAGTCATAGGTGGTGCCTTTTATGGTCAACCCACAACATGAAACCACCACCACATTTTGGCATCCCCTTGAAATTCGTATCTCACAAATTCAACACTAAGTTGCTCCACTATGTCCATTTTATGAATCAGCTTGTAACAATCCACAAGGAAGTCATAAGCATCTTCAGATTCAGTACCCTTGAAGACAGGAGGTTTTTAACTTTAAATATCAATAAAGTGTATGATGGTCAATAGTCCATATAGGCTCCTGTAGTCATGGGAAACAGCAAATGTTTCCAATTACCATCCTTTTTGGAACCCATATTTGATATTGTACTGCATTAACTTAGTTTACTGGTACATAAAAATGCTTGGATGGATGGCCTAGATTTGATAACCCGCTTAGATAAGTGAGAACCTGGTTGATCATCTCTAGAGTATGCTGAGGTGGTGTTTCTTTCTCTTGAATTTGCTCATCCTCCCTCTCATAATCCTCTCTCGCTACCTCGTCAGCCGGTGGAGGGATCACTACTATATCTCTAATTGGACCAGTTTCTTATCCTCTTCCTCAAGTGGACCTTCTCCCACTACCTCTCACCATTGCTCCCCCTTGGGGTGTATCCCGAATAGTTGGCTCAAACACACCTTGTTGGTGTTGGTGTTGCCACAGTTGTCGCTCTACTTCTAGCCATCTATGAAATAGAGTGTAGAAGGTTAGATTAAAACTTATATTATCTAGTTACCAATTGAAGTCAAGTAATTGTATGAGACAAAGAAAGAAATGACTTTTCCAAAAGTCATATACTTTCTCGAACAAAAGTAAAAGTGTCCTCGTACGGCTCACAGGACTCTACTAGACTTGTCCTTGTATGATGAGATCACTGAACCTAAAACTCTAATACCAAGTTTGTGAAAATCCAAAAAATGATTAATGAGTGACACCCACACTCAATCTCCTAGGTAGGAGAACCAACGATTTCAACCTCAATTTATATCACGTGTTCCACTTCGGAAACAACCATAAAGGGTTGAGATCAACTTCTTAAAGTAAAATAAGAAAAACTCTATAGTCTATTAACCTATTACCGAAAGCTTAAATTTCATCATATCAAGGAAATCTATTCTCTATTCTCCAAGCCTAAAGTAATAAAGAAAAAAAAAAGTAGAATAGTCTATGCCCGAAATAAGGACATCATTCCATGATCGTGTGAATTCAACACGAGCTAGAAAGAAAAGCTCTCCCTGAAATCTAATGTACCATCAACTTCGGCTCGCCCTCTGCTCTAGCCAGTCTCCTGTACAACAGACTTCATGGTGGGCTATTCGCTAAAGCCATTAAAGAAGGTAAAGCAGATTATTGAAAAGTGAAGCACATAAATTCCTTTTGGAAAATTTATATTAGCATGGTCGACGACTTAGTATCAAAAACAGCTTTGTGTAGACACCATACTTTCTGTAATTTTTATACAGCCTTGTTGTAAATATACGATAAAATTATATTAATGTTATAAATTCGTGAAACAAAAATTTGTTAAAAATTACTAGCTAAAAGTCCTAAAATTGATTGAACTCCCATTATATTAAATTATTTCTTTGTTGGATAACAAATGTTTATATCTTGTATGATCCTGTTGAAGGATTTATTTATATATATATGAAGGTAAATGCAAGTTTTGGTATTTCCTCTTCATTATAACTGTTTTGTTTTTCATTTTTTATTTTTTACTACCTCTTAGTTTTGTTTATGAAGAATAAAAAAGAAATCCATCAAGGGTATTTTAGTTATGGAACTTTTTGAGTTTTGTTCCCACTTTTAGTATAGTGGTATATTATGTTATGATATGATACGATGATTTTGTTCTAGAAGAGTGTATCCCATTCTCAATTTGAGAATAGTATGGAATTGAATTTGTTGATGCTTCCAATGAACTATTATACACAATGAGTAAGGATGATTTGCTCTTTAGATATCAAACTCTCATTAGACATCCCCTAATCATTAGACTCCTATAGTAGAGGAATCTACTAAATATTGAAAACCTTCTCATGTTCATTTACTTGTGTCACAGATTTAAGAGTACACAATCCCCCCTGTGGTTTGAATCTCCTTGCATGAATAAGGAGCAAACAAGTAGAAGTACATGAAGATTGTAGATAAATGTGAGATATCCTACTTATCGATTATAACTTCGACCATTTTTTGTTGTAGCTGCGAAAAAAATTACACGTATCAAATCAGGAGAACACTATTATCTTCTCCAGAAAAATGGTCCGCATTCTCTTTCATAATTATTTAATGGGAATAAGGAGAATTCTTACCTTAAATACTGTTCCATCTTCAATATTGGTGTACTTACTTCTATAGGAAAGACTATTTAAGTAAGATAATTGTAATCCAAGTGAAGAGGAGTGAGTTTTTAATGGAGATGAAGTAATGTATGAAGAATTTGTTAATTTGTATGGTCAAACTGATTTCACAATATCGTTTTACCGATAGAATATTGAGATTTTCAAAGAAATATATGTGAGATGATTCACATATGCACAATATACCAGGATAACTCGAGAAATAAGAAATTTAATTTAACTGAGGACAATGAATGGGAGAAAACAAGAAGAATTCATAGATTTGGTAAAAGTTTTATTGTGGTCAAATATGAATTGGTCAAATATGAATTGAATGAATCAAGACCTGATAATGCAAATGTGGCAAAAAGAAATAAGTTGTATTCATTTTTCAAAAAATAACAAATATATATTTTTACGATTTTAATGTTTGTTATGATTTTTTTCCCAAGTTGAATTTGAAAATTCTACTCCTTTTTCTTCTAAAAATAGAGATGAAGTGACCGCTTTACAAAACACTATTGATTTCGGCCTACCGCTCTAAACTTGGAGAAATATCTATTGATTTGTCCAGACTCAGTCTTGGAACTACTAAGAAGAATTTGAATATACTAAATGGTTACCGTGACCATAAAACCACTAACAACAACCCTGAAAAGTCTGACCCAAGCTCTAGGATCTTTGATCAAAATAACTTCCCCGAGACGCTTGAATAGCTGCATGAACATTCTGCTAGACCAAGGATGAAAAACCCTCCTTGAAGATCGTCTACCTTCTTAAATGAGGTAACACTAAAATAACAAGAAGCGCAAGCTACCTCTTGTCCATCAAATCCCTTAACAACTTGTGGGGCATATATCTCAACCCAAACTCTCGAGCCATGATGACGCCTATGATAACCAATAGTATGTAATCCAACCGATAACCAATATAATATGAGATAAGTCGTAAATAAAAAAGAAAGAAGTAAAGCAACAATTTTCACAAAAGGACAATGACAATAAGTGGAAGCAAGCCAAAAATATAAACATAAGATTCTTCTAGAACGTGGAAATCACAAGTACACAGTTGTTTTAACAAAATATTACAACTCTCAAAAGTGGACCAAACTACAAGCTTGTCTCAAAAAACAAAGGATTAGCTATACAAAATATAGAAGGATACAAGCAAGTCTAGGACGCCAAGTGCTCACCCTCACCTCTAATAAACGTTGCAACAAGGTCAAATAATCTCCACTAATAGATGGAGAGTGTAGCATGAGTCCAAAATAATAGGTACTCAATCAGAATTACAGGCCGACTGAGCAAGAAAGGTAACGACAATATGAAAAGATGGAATCTAGAAACAAATAGAGATGAAAGAGGAGTTTAAAGCAAAGTACACAAGCGTACTAAAAAATAAAGAACTGAGTACATCTAAACGAAACCTGTTGACCCATAGGCCTAGAAGGTACACAAAATATCCTGAACATACCTCATAATATGGGACTCTAAACGTTATAAAATAATGATAAGGATGCTCCATCAAGCCACTAGAATCCAAGGGTCACCATTCCAGCTAGCAAGAGTAAACCCAAGGGCCGCCCAACCAAACAGTTAACTCCTAGAGGCACCCATCTAGCTAGAAAAAGTAAGAGAAGGGGCATCAACAAGATCATTGAAGAACCTCATAACAATGAGAAATGCCAATTTTGAATGACGTCCACTCCCAAGTAATCTAAAAAATGCTCCAAGATCAAACAAACTCAAATAAAAAATCATCCAATAAAGCATGAAACCTGAAATATTGCAACGAGTCTATAGAATGATAGAAGTTGGATAAAAGTTCATCAAATATGGGCAGACGCCTAAAATATGACTCATCAGGTGAGACTAATGTCTTCCACACTAATCGAAAAGTAGCTAAGTCATCTTAATCAATTCGGAGATGAAAAAAGGCTAGAAAAGCTACACATTTCACAAGTCTATGGCAAGCCCTTGTCTAATCCTAGAACAATTACAAAACATTCTAAATATACAAAAACAACAACAACAAAAACTAGACAAACCACAAGATAAGGATTATAACATCACCCTAACTAGAATGCTCCTAATCGTGAGAAATACCGAATAACTAGGTACATGCCCTTAATTCACTTAAATCAACATGAATTTACACATTCAAGATCAATCTAGGATAAGGAAAGTTGTAGCCTACATTTAGGGTGACCTTTTGTGTTCCAGATAACATATTTGGAGCTTTTCCTTTTTCAATGGCCTCAAAATGATGTCACACTACCAAAAATAGTATCACATTGTTAAAACGGTCGTGAAGACACTAAAAAAAGATAAAACAAAGACGAAAAAATTTTAGAATCCAAATGGGAAGAGTTAGACCCACACTAGAATTTCCAATAATGACTTCGTTAAAGGGTCCAATTCAGTACCCCAAACTTATTTCCTCAAATGGAACACAATTCAGGGCTCAAAACAACTTGAATTTAGCAAATGCAAATACGTCACCAAAAATAGAAAAAAAAAAAGCCATGGAAGCCACAAACACAAGCCGGTGGTGCCTTAAGGCGCTACAAGTTGATAAAGAGAAGGGTCAACAGAGGTGGGCCTTGCTTCTGTGAGTCCCTGTCTAAGTACCTGCCTCCTAAAGGCTCAAATCCAGTAATAACTCAAAACAATAAGACAACACAGTTAGACCAAGCTTTCATAGTGTAAGAGCGATATATGAACAGAATTTCATTTCGATACTCATAGCTTCAATTATCACAAAACCCACTTTTGACAACTTTAACTATCCAAACCTTTGAAACTTGTAAAAAGAATCAAGGGTTTTCAATAAAATTTCAAAAACGACATCATAAACCGATCAAACATCACTGTTGGGAACTATCGAAAGGGGTAAAATTGTAATTTTCTAACAATTTTCCAAAATGACATTCAAAGTCATTACATCTAGTGACCTCTAGCCATGGTAGCACATATCCTCAACATATAAGAGAGAGTAGAAAAAGGAATCTTAGTAACCAATGGAATCAAGTACGCACAATAAGATAGAAAGAATGGAATTCTCCTAACGTCCAATAAACTATTAAAGATAGATAAAAGACATCTCCACAACGATTTGTAGGACTTTACAAGTCACTTCTTGTACTTGTGGAAGTAATGAACTTTGTGTTTTGACGCCAAATATCATGACCCAAAATAAGGAAACTGATGAAGCCTCGCTCAACCACGCAAAAGGTAAGCCAGCCCAAATACGAAACATAAATATATGAAAGGAAAAAAATTTGAGGCAATAAGCAACTCTTTTTAAAAAATGGGGTAAGTCCATACAAAACTATCCAAAACTAGTAAATGCCTATTCAAATTTGAGTACAGCTCAATAATTCTTAAAATAATCCAAAGGAAAGGGGGGGGGTGGAAAAAAAACAAAAAAAAAAAAATCCCCGAAAGTAGAGGAGAAAGACATCCCCAGAAGTATGCCGATCAACCAAGCAATAATATCAGAATCTTGAGAGGAATTATCTTAACACCACTATCGATCACAGGTCAAAGTACTTGGATCCGAATCTGCATAAAAAGGTATAGAAATAAATAAGTGTGAGTATGAATCTATGTGTTCTCAACAACATTGTAGACTAAACCTTATCCAAAGTTATGGTGAGGATCAATCCTAAACTTCCCTAACTTGCTAAAACTCAAACATTAAATCATCTATACAAAACTCAGACTAGTAGATACAACTGATCTTCATAATTGCAGCTGAGTCCTCATGATCGAAACCAACCAACCCAAACTATCATCACGAATGCTAAAATCCCCACACGAGCGTAAAGGCCAAAACTCGATCAGCCCCAGCCTATCTAGGCTTTTATTCATATGTGTATTTTACTCAGCCATTAACTTTTACTTGTAATATTTGGAATTAACACTCCCATTCAAAAAACAATGATAATATAAAATAAATATCTCACGTTGTCATTTGTGTCTAATGAAATTTCAGATGTTCGTTGTTTCATTTATTAATTTTTATGAGTTTTCTTCTATAGATTGTGACATTCATAATGTTGATGAATAGGTTTTTCTTCTTCAAAAATTTTGTTCAGCCCAAGCGAAGTATATCAAAATGATGAGGTTTTAAAAAATATTCAAGGTCATTGAAAATAAAGGTTATGTTTTATTTTTGCACAGGACTTTAAATTCAATCTAATTCACCCATTTAATACTGGTCGACTTCGAATCTGTTTTCCTAAAATTTCACATGATTATTTAAAGGCTTAGATTGTGCAAACTATTGTAACAACTCGCAACTCGTAATAGCCAGGAATAAGCTAAGAAACTAAATGTAACACCCCAGAAAATATTTCAAACTAAAACTCGAATTGTTCATCTTAATGAGTGAGATTTTACTAAGGTATTTAAGATTTCTTAAGTATTAAGGTCATTACACTATAATTAGTACCAAGATTTCCAACCATAATAAATTGGAATTAGCAAAAATTTGATATTTGGAGAGTTAAGTATGAGTTTTGGATAAAATTCAAACTATCATAACACCTAGCACAAGATAAGTTAGGTGTGATACAAGATGCCAGAGGAAATACCTTTTAATTATCTTTCAAAATCCTCCAAGATTTCTAAGTTTCGCGTTCGGATGAGCGAGGTATGACCTTTGAAGATAGGTTGTCCAGTTAAGGAAAGTTAGCCTAAAATATGAGGTGTATTTTTGTCCTTTCCTTACCCAATCAGATTTAATTTATTTTTAGAAATATTTTAGGTTCTAATCCTTTTAGGTTCAGTTTTAAAATCCTAATATACACCTAGGGTTTTAGTTGATAATTCAGAAGAGGCAAAGAGAGAAAAGATGATGGAATGAAGGGCGTTCATGATGTTTATTGAGTTTAATTGTGCATTTCTCCATGGGTCTAATCCCTAGAGGTATTAAGATTCCATATTTGGGGTGAGTTTCACCCCACACCATCATGGTAAGTTTCAGCGAATTTATGCTAAGTTTAAAGAGTGAGTTTTCTTACTATGTTCATTGAGGTTCATTCTAATCTGGTAGGTTGGGTTTTGATGAATTCTTGAGATTAAAATGAGTAATTTCATGTGTTTCAGTATATTGATTGTAATTGTTAGTTATCGAATCCCAATTCAGTAGGGAGAAACCGTTTGAATTTTAGACGGTTTAGGGTGGAGAAAACGAGCAAGGACGTTCGGCAGGATTTCTGGGTTGGGACCAGGCACATTCGCGCCTGACCGAGGGCCCTAAACCCTTATCTATACTTGAGGGGTTGGGAACCCCACACCCATGACCCAAGGGGTCATCTTCCCCCTCCATTTTGGCCCCGGATACTCGTTTGTAGCTTATTTAAAAGTGTAGCTTTTGTTAATTTTTTATTCTAAACACTTTAAGCTACTTCGAATCACGCACTGGTGGAAATCATTAACACATTATCATAACCTTTATATAATAATTCATTCAGGTAAAGTTATTATCAAGTTTTGGGGGGAGAGCTCTTCCGAACTTTTTTGAGAATTCCTTTTGAGAAGTCCCTATAACTCGATTATCTTGTTTTCATCAACTCTCAAGACTTAGCATTAAAGTGATGAGAATGTATTCAAAGAGTTATACAATATCCTGATCCTCCATGTCTGACCATGAATTCATAATGGCACATTTAAGACAACGAGTTGAGAGTAGAGTTCAAGAAACTTTAAGATAAATTGTGAATTCTTTGAGATCCATCATTGATTTGAACTATATTTTGAGGAAGTAAATAAGATAATTAGAGATTCATATACATGAGTTCCATCTAGTTACTTAAACCTTCAAGTTGAATTGTTCATGACCATAGTTCTGCATGGACCTTATGAGTCGAATAGTCTAGTGTTCAAGAAAGGTTTTGAGTTCAACAGTGAATCCTTTGAGGTAAACCATTGATTTGAACTATGTTTTGAGGAAGTAAGTATGAGGATGATAATATTTGTATCCATGAGTTCCTTATTGATATTTTGACCCTTTAGTCAAGTCATTCATGCCCATAACATCCGCATGAACTCCAATTAGTTTAGTACCTTTGAGATGATAAAATTTCAAGTGCTGAGTCCTTCATAAGAACTTCTCACCTTTGAGTTTAATTTCTAATCATTGGATTATTACCTGGTCCCGCATTCTTGCGTTGATTTGTTTATGCTCATAATTCCTCATGAGACCTCCAAGTTGAACATCATGAATCATCAATAATACTGATATCAAAAACCTGGATCCATAATGCATTCACAATACATTAAGAACCAAAGTCAAAGGAGTTAAAAGTTGAATCTAAAAGTTAAAAAGCAAGTAAAATTAATGTTTTCAAGAGTCTTTAAAAACGTTTTAAACTTTGTATTAAGAATCAAGTTTCAAGTTAAGTAAAGAGTAAAGAGTTGAAATCCATCCTTCAAAGAATTATGAGGGAAATAAGTATTCTGTGAGAGTTGATTTACAATTCAAGTTTCAAGTTAAGCAAAGAGAAAAGAGTTGAGTTCATTTATGATAAGTTACAAGGGAACTAAGTATTCCCTAAGAGATTATAAATGTTTTCACATTTAAATTAAAGGGAAACTAAGATTTCCGAAAGACTTTTTATCAAGAAAAGGGAACATTGATTCCAAGAGAGCTTTTTAAAAGGTAAGTGTTGAGCAATTATCTTAACCCAAGTAAATGAAGTTATTTAAAGAGAACGAGCTAAAGTACATTTTGGAAGTAATATTGACACCGATGTTGTGATGAGATTTTCACAATTAAGCTCAATCTCCTGAAAACATGTAGGTTATCATGGTTATTAATGGTCATACTTTTAGATGTTCACGTAAGTTAAACTACTGTATCCCACTAAGTTAAGTAAGTCCTATAAGCGATAGAAAGGTATATATGTCCTTGGGCACGAACGTGGTAAAACGTTGTATCCTTACTTAGGCTCACCGTGATGGTTTCGGTTCGTGATCACGCCACATAACTATATCACATTCTTATATAAGTAAAGTTCAGATTGTTATTGCATTTTTTTGATGAACTAATTTGTTTTTATTATTTTATAAAGCCTTATATATATTTCATGCATATACCTATAGGTGGTGCGAAGTAACAATCTAGTTATAGGCAGGATAGAATAGTTAAAACAGTGAAAATTATTCTTGCTTTATCATTGAGTTGAGTTTCCGATCTCTAGTTGAGTATATTATTCTTGATTTTACTTGAGTTGAAAAGAGGTAAGTATATTTCCTTTTTATTAAGTTCAAGCGTATGTGTTATGATTTAGATTTCCCCTTACATACTCGTACATTCCACGTATTGAGCCAATTGGCCTGCATCTTCTCATGATGTAGACACAGGTATTTAGGATCATAAACAAAAGCTTTGTTGATATATTCGAGATTCGAGTTAGCCATGGTGAGCCTCTTTTCTTCTGAAAGATTTCATTTACTTTTTGATTGAGTCAGGTGCGTGGTTCTTTGTACGACTTCTATCTTGATAGATAGGCACATATATTGAGAGTATGTAATTAATCATTTATTTTATTAAATGTTTTAAGACTAAGGTGCCTATTGTAATGGCTACTTTAAGATATTATTTTTATTGAAAGTTGTTCATTTCAATTTTAAGCTTGTGTGGTATGCTTAAGTTAGTCTCTCCGCTTGAGTGATTGCGTGTAGGGTCGCTTTGGACCAATACTGGTCTGTGAGTTACGGGCTACTTCAGAGTATAGACTTGGGTCGTGACACTATAAATAATCATTTTTGAAACAAAGGGGAAAATCAGGACAACTTAACCAAGTTGAGAAAAGGTGTATTTCAATCATTTTCAAACAGTCATAACTTCTAGCTCACAAGAAGTTAGAGTAAGTTATTTATATGGTTGCAAAGAAATTTCCAACGGCACCTAATTTCTCAAGTTTTCAATATCTTATGAGGGAGATACGGCCTTCAGAAGTTGGGTTGTTGATGTAAGAAAAGTCAAATTATGCACTTTTTTAAGGGAAACCTTGTCTTTTCACCCATCTATTTTCTAATTCGATTTAAGGGTTTATTTAAGGCTAAAATAATTTGGAATTTAGAATAGAATGGTTATTTATTCTTAGGGCTTGGAGAAGAGAAAAGATAATAATGAAAAAGGGAGAAAAGGATCAAGAATTCATCAAGAACGCCAAGATCTTCGAATGGATCTGTCACGGGTGGTCCTAAATAAGGTAATGTGAGATATTTTGGTGTTTGAGTTAGTTCAATTCAACACACAAATTTGTTTCAATTTGTAATATATGAGTTGATTTTATGTTAAAAACGGTTGAAGTTCTTTAATAAAAATTCTATCTTCTTGATTGAACTATTCGCTGCCTTCGTGGTTTAATTCTTGTTCCTCTGGATTGTTTTGTGATTGATTGAGTAGGTATTTAGGTATTAATAGTCCCAAGTGTTTGGTGAAAGAATTAGGGAGGATTGGACGGTGTTAGGAGACATTGAAAATGAAGTTTGAAAAGAGTCCGTCAGACGCACCTGGGGAGGGCCACGCACTTCGCCCTTAGTGCGCCAAAAACTGGCCTCTGACCATGAGGCCTGTTGCGGATCACCAACCATCAGCAGTAAATAGCATCAGTCGAGTTGAGGCAGAGGTGCGGCGCCCGGCTGCATTTTATGCCTTGTTCGTAGTTGAGGCATGTGTTATGTCCTTCTATGGTATCGCAACACCTTCCAATTATTCTAATACCCGAAATCATTCTAAACACCTAGAAAATACTTCAGAAGTCAATAATAACTTTAATATCCATAATCCAATTTCAAAAGCAAAATTTAAGATCGGTCTAAAAGTGATATTTAAAATGCCTATATTAGAAGGTTTTATAGAGAGGTGTACGAGAGTTTAAAATGCAAAAATAAAAAACATCAATTTTAGAGCAAAATAACTACAAATGTCTTTTATTAAAGAAAAAAAGAATACAATCTTAATTTACATTGTACTCAAAGTTTGTAGTGAATCTGGTTGTTCAATGATATACTCCATGAAATTTGATTAACTTTGAGAAAATAATTTAAAATTTTTGATTAAAGTCTAAGAATAACCAACATTGATTGACTTAAGTAGTGGATTGGATTGTTCAAATATATAATTGATTAACTCTTTTATAACTATAAGAGTTGTTTTGATACACTCAAAAATACACTTGTGCACTAGATTAATCATGTTATTGAATTCATTCCATGTAAGTATTGAGAGAATAGCACACTAACCAAGAGGAGGAAAATAAATCAAACTTAAATAATATCGATTTGCTTTTTTAATTTATGAAATCCATTATTGTTTGTTTAATAGTCTAACAATAAAGGACTTAGATTATGCAATAGTGAGTTTGATTCTATGTGAATCTCATTTTGACATTTAATTAAAAAATCTTGTTTGCTCTTAAGTTCACCAATATTCTGGTGGTTTGATAAACATGTTGCCATCTCTTTATTATTCAATTCTTTTTTGGTTTCTTTTCCCTTTATCTGTTTATCTAGTTCTAATAAATTTGGGAAGTCTACTAACAAAATTGACAGAAGATTGTTTTTTCTGTTCTCTATTTTATTGTATTTTATCTTTATCTCCGAATTATATTCATCTAACAATGGTAAGTTATTGAAAATGTTCACATCTCACAAAAACTAACATAAAAGAATACATAAACGAAATAAATCTCAAAATCATGACGGTCCTTTGAAATTTCATAATAACTATTCGATCATGTGCTAGGTAAGGCAACTTATAGACCAACAGAGGGACGAATGTCACAAAAGCAAAGTTTACTCTTAAAAAAATAAAAAATAAAACAATGAAAATCCATCTCAGTTCTATTACTATAAAAATTTTGAAACAACAAAGTTAAAACTACATTGATTTCCAAAATTTCTTATGTTGTGTCGAATGAAAGCTTCTGGGTTTCTGGAAGAAGGATGTTACATAAAAACTGAAGAAATTTTTTGAGGGGTGTGGGTTTTTCTTCTAATATTACACCTCAGAGGTATCCACACTTCTTTGATTGGGAAAATGTTTTACCAGGTCCAATCTAAGTGTCCTAACGCACCAAAATTTCTTCTTGTTCTGCTTCATGAGCGGAAAAATTGTGGCATATATGGTTAGTATAATGTACTTGATTTATTGATTAGTAGCTAACTTGATATTGCAGTATGGAGGATTGAACAAGTTTAGCTACTAATCTATAGAACAAGTACATTAAATTAACATACATACCCCAATTTTTTCACTCACAAAGCAAAACAAACAGAAATTTTGGTTTCCCAAGAAGCTTAGATTGGACTTGTTCAAACATTTTCTCAACTCTAAAACGTGGTGGATCCCTTCTGAGGTGATCATCTAAAACAAACCCCAAACGCCCCAAAAAATCTTCAGTTATCATGAATATCTTTCAGCAAAAATCCAAATGTTTTCATTACACACACCTTACGACATGTGTGAAAAAGAGGTAGCTTTTACTTTGTTGTTTCAAAATTTTGATAGCAACAAAAATGAGATGGATATTCATTGTTTCATACTTTAGTTTGGAGCATCAAACCAAGCTCACCTTCAAAATTAAGTTGGTACTGCAACAAGCAGCGTTTCACTCTGGGAGAAAAGCGGGTCAGATTGAGTACTACTGCACGTGGCTATTTGTGTTCAATGCATGTGTACAATATTACAAGCATATCCGAAGGAATCTTGTTAGATACCTGAGAAGAAGATTTTGAGATATTTGAAGAAGATAGGACCCGGTTCTATTCTATCAATCAGAAGACTCATTTGATTTGGTAGGTTATGTTGATGCAGACTATGATGGGTATCAAGTTGATAGAAAAAGCACCTCAAGAATAAGCCATTTTCTGGGCTCATCTCTTATCTCCTAACCATATCAGATCATATATTTATATTAAAGAGACTCCTAGGTCGGCCTCCATGGCGCACAAAACCAGGTTTCCTTTTGTCACCATTTAATTCAAAATTAGCTTCCTTGTCATGGAAATGTTGGAACTTCTATAAAAAAAATTGTCACTTTATGAAAAGGTTGTACTTAATGAATAGTTGGCACTTTTTAATGAAAAGTTGCACTTTAATAAAGACTTGCAATCTTTATAAGAATTGCGACTTTAGAATAATTGTAACTGTCTAAGATTGTGACTGTCAAATGACACATAAGAATTTTATACCGACTATGATTGTGTCTATAAATAGAAGGATTTCCTCTCATTTTAAAACAACGGAAATTCTGAACTTCCTCTTCTTCTGCACAATTAAATATTCGTGTAGTTTGCTCTTGTTGACTAGCTCACTCAACCATTGTTTTTGAATCAACACACTTCTTATAGAATCATACTGTCATGAGAAGATCTATTCCTTTAAACCTCGGGTACTAGAATGAAATAATTTCCTTAAGGGAACAATGTGCATTCAGTGGGATCAATTTTTTCCTCTATGTTTCATTTTATAATTACATATCATGGTATGTTTTATTATAGTCATTAATTTATGCTTATGCTGCTCATTTTTGTTTTTGAGTAGATGTTTTAAATTTTGTTGTTTATTTTTATATTTTTGATCATTAGTTTTTTTGATAAAGATTGTTATCAGAGTTCATTAATCATTAACTTATTGTGTCATGTAGATCTTAAACTTGTTAACTAAATGGTTTTGTGGTCTTTATCGAGATTCAGTGTCTAAAAGATTTATGGATGTCCAAGCCATGGACTTTGGGTTCAAATGTTATGGTGGTCCACCACTATCTGGGACTTTTATTTATTCAACTTTCAATATATCAAGGCCTTCAATCGATTAGTGGACATCAAATAACGGGAATTAGTGGGGTGGAAAGTATTGTACTCAACCTTAATCAAACATTTGAGATTCAAATATTTGGTTGGAGTCATTCAATAACCCTTGAAAGTTTGATTCATTGTTATTAATCAAATATTAAAGAAATAATTATGTCCTTAATATCATATGATTAAAGTCCCAAAAATAAGTTTTAACCATAGTGGATTTATTATAAACACAAATATATCTTTTACTATCAAATGTGTCATTAAATGCGAAACGATATGGAATAAGGGACTTGCCACTACATTATTTTAAATCCAATTGTTTGGACGAACATAAACATTATTTCATTTGACTCCAAGAGATGGGGGTGTTACATTTAATTAACTTATCATTACCACTAATTATATTATATTTTGGTATGTATACTGAGACCTTTCATAGGAAACAACTCTCCGCAATTTTGATAAATAAAATGTTTGTTCCCCTTTTGAAAATACAATATATAGAGAAGAAACAATCAATGATCTTTTCTAACTTTGGTGATGAAAAACTATAGTAAAGAAAAAATTATAAAGAAAATTCAATGAACACTAAGGATCAAATCTTTTTTGGTTTTAAGATTAAAAGGATTTCATTTCGTCTTTGTCTAAAAATTTCTTTACAATTTATCGTAGGATTTGGTACCTCTCAGAAAATACTTATATTATCACTATGCGGAATAGATTATTGAATTTATTCACCACTCTCCCCCACGGCGCGAAGCTCGCCAATTACTTAGTTTTAACCAAAAGCAACTATTTTTATCCTTTAAATAGCGAACTATGTTATCCTTTCAATAGCTGAGGCAAAGAATGTGGCAATAGAAGCTTGTTTTTTACAACTCTTATGGGCACAAACTTGGAGACCTTGGAGTGGTTACTCACTATTCCTCTTCTGTGGGAAAATACAAGTTGTCTCAATATGACTATGATTTCAGTCTTCATAAAAGGACTAAGCATATTTAACTGAGGCATCATTTTTCAGAGGGATTACTTTTAAAAGGGAAACATTACTACGCAAATTTGCAAAGACTGGCGATCAAATTGTTGATATTCTCAGGAAAGCGCTGAGTAGGAACCTGTTCAAGAAAAAAAATAGATTAAAGTTAGAGATGTTGAAACTTGACTGAGTAGATCAATGTCCAAAGAAATAAATTGAACAAACTTGAAGGTGATTATGCTGATGTAAAAGGGAGGTCAGGGCAGATCAGGAAAGTTACATCCAAACCATATGGAGGAACCCTGTCCTTTCTCGAAGGTCGACATTCTTAACACAACACTTAAATTACTTAAGTGAACCATTGCAAATTCCATGGTGGCAGTCATCCATTGTTTCTCATTTATAGAGTCTATTATAATTTGAATCTTTGCTCATTTTGCTTAATAATGGAGTCTTTTGTGGTTTAAGTCCTAGGGGCATTGTCCTGGTTTTATCCTTACTTGCTGGGTCGAGTCTTTTCCACATTAATCTCATTGTTATCTTTTCTTGACAGATTTACTTACGCCACTAATACACTATCAAGGACCGTCACAATGGATAATAGATGCACCACATATTTTCTATCAACGGGCTGATCAAAATCTCGGTGGTGATTCAATGTTGTGGGGACGGACTTAGTCCAAATGAGGAAGCTTGTGTGGATTTGGAATAAATTGACATAAAGTGTACAGAGCGTAGCGGTTTGTTAGTTTCACTCATTATAAGTCCAACTACATTTGTGATATTAACTTGGGTAATTAAATGTTTGTGGTGATGAAGAAGATGCTGCCACGGACATTTGCTTTTAATAAGGGTGGCCAGAATGGGGATCTTTCACCTAGGCAAACACAGGAGGAGAGGAAGCTTCAAAACATGGAGGACACCTGGGAATGTGACATAGTTGGGATTGTAAGGTGATGAAGGAAGTTGTTCAAAGATCACTTACCAATGTGACTAGATGAAAGAATCATACAACAGTGTCAAGAGCATCCAATAAATTCAAGAAGAAGTGATGAACTTTCAAGAGTTGTTGGACAGATTTGATGAAGAAGACGAGATAAACGAAGTGTTAAGTTAGACGGGCAAGACATATTTTTAAGTTCATACGTATATAAAATGAAGTGTGTGGTTGATAACTCAACCTTATTCTAAAGTTTTCCATTTTTAGATTACTTAATTATCCTCATTTACAACATTATCATAGAGTTTATTATAAACACTATAATATTCACAGAGTACCTAGTTTTTTCTAATTCTTATATTCGTCATGCTTGTTAATTAATTAGTAGAGGCTTGTTACCTCGTTAGGATTAGTAAATAAGTCTAGATCTCGTTACTTGTAATATTATCTTTGAGGTCCACTTCTATTATTAATTAATAAAACTAGCCCTAAGAACCTTGCCTAACAGATGCCATTAAAAAAAGACAAACAAGACTGAAATTTTGGACCGTTTTATATGCATTTTAGTCATGTATAACAGAAGATAAAATAAATGGAAGTTGAGATTACTTTGAAAAGAGAAAGTAACTTTCTTCAGATAGAGATGATCATACCTGTGGTAGATGGCTTCCTGGACCAAACATGCTAGTAGTAGCAGTGATAGGATTGTGACTATGTATGGCCATCACATCCTCCATGATAAAACAAAGATATATTTGGTAACGACACGAGTCCTACACATGGACGTGGCTGAAATCAACACCCATTGTTGGTCCCAAAGCGAACTTTCATCCTGGCTGAATACAAGTGGAGACTAACTTAAGCAGCAAATCTTAAAAACTGAATAAAATAATTACTCAAATACAAGTTTAACTTTGAAAAATTAACTACAAATTAAATAAACTAACAAGAATCCAAATATATTGAATTTTGACATTAACCTGAAAACCTTTAATAGCAACCCTAATAAGTTTCGACCCAAGTTGTAGAAACTTTGTCCAATACAACCTCCTTCAAACACTTGAATAATTGCATGACCATGTACACCGAACCGAGGATGAAAATCCCTCCATAAGGATCCCCCTCTAGATGAAGTACCACTAAAATAACAACAAGTTCAAGACCTCTTGTCCGCCAAATCCCTAATCATGAGCCGCATTATAAGGCTCCATGACACTTGACAGCTCTTTGAAACCATACGAAGTGTTTATAAAAAAACTACACAGACTATAATAAGTCAAACTCTCAGAATTGACAAATTTTAGTCTCAGGTAGGTAAAACATCACCAAAGCCTGGGAGACCAAGGTATATATGAAAATTATGTCCAAAAAATAGATATGAAGTACCATCTTAAGTCAAGTTCTCAAACTGACCCCACTTCTCTTCTTTCAAGTTACATGGAATGAACATTTTGGTCTAGTATCGACATCAGACTCCCACGAATTCTTAGATAGGCCACACATGTGAAAATAGTGTAATCCAGTCTGTCGGACTTCACCAACTCTACACACATTTTGTAACATCTCATGACAACTTACAAGAAACTCATAATTTTAAGTTAAACTTCAGAAAATCTTGTGTGTGCATATTCATACTTTTTTGAGATAAATACTACTTAGAAGGTATGAGATGACCCCAAAGACACTTGATCTATTTTTACTCTCATTTGGTTGATTAATTTCATGAAATGATCTATTCGACTATTGACTGAAGGATTTGATTAATGAATATTCAATTCTTTCAACAATATTGAATGGACTCTGACCATTTCTTCAACTCGAATCAAACTAATGAAAGCCCAAAATAAATTATAAATTTTAGTTAGGGTTCTAGGACATAATTTCTTTGCAACAAATTTTTCATGACAAGGAAAATAAACTTCCACACACATTAAATAACATACGAAAAAAGAAGAATATTTATCTGTAATAATAGTTTGAGTACCAGACTTGTCACTTTCTGATTCATTTGTAGGATACTCTTAACTAAAAATGGATTTTATTTTAGATCTCCATTGTAAAGTGGATTTTGTGCCACGCTTTCATGAGAAATCTTTGTCACGAATGAGTGCGCACCACAATTCGACTCTTAGAATATGTTTCCAGAATTTTATGGAATTTTCGAAGATCCTCATTATAGTTATTCAGTACCCTTTATAGAGTTGCGAGTAGAAGTCTTCTAAGAAGTTCGAACTGAAGCTTTAGACTAATCTGCTATCGAGTACCACACAGTTTTGATTGTGACAAATGGTAGATTCTCTGTCTCATGAAAAAAATAAATTTCTTTTTTAAATAACCTTTGTAGGCACATAGTTCACTTAACTCTCTTATTGGTTGGAGTTTTATTATTTAAGGTGTAATCAACTATTCAAGAAGAGGTCTTAAGAGATTTCGCAAACGAAGGACCCAACAACATCTCCAAGCACGTTTCAGCCTCCCATCCGAACGTGGACACATGATCCAATTTCTCAAAAATCCTCAATAGTACAACATATCTGGCTTTGCAGATTTGTCGAGACATGAAGTAGGTGCTTATGCATGCCAACCTTGAGTGCATATTAAGCATATCATTCATTGTTTACAGAAGCATACCTCAAATCAATATTTAGTCATGGAGTCACTTCGGATATTTGAAATAGATATGTGTTGTAACAACATTATCTAGCACTGCATCTCGAGAATCCTAGCAGCATTCATCGTGGAATAAGGATTGTGGAGTTAGGTTACACAACAGCCATGAAGGATCAAGGAACTTGTAATTAGCAAGGTTTCAAAGTACCAGACAATAACTAGCTTCTCAGAATTAACAATATTAATGTAACCCTATGCAATTCATAAATTTTAAAGCCTCTACTTCCCCACACGATATGAGGTAGGCACCTATTAGTTCCTCAACCACATTAACTACTTCTTACTATTTCTAATTGTTTGATATAACCTAATATATACATTTTTATTTTAGGCAAAGGGGGGGAAAAAAACTGATTAATTCGAAGAACTGAGAATTCTCTCAGGAATTGATTCACGTTGAAGTCGAATGGTCATTACGGATAATTTAATTATTTTACGAGTGATCCAAGTTGCGAAGTATAAATTGGAAATGTTTTATTTTTCTAATCTGGTAGTAAAACCCTCGTTGGTGACTTACTCATAAGTCTAAATAGTTGTAAATTAACATCACATTGAGAACACGAGTCTCCATGTTTCCCATGTGATTCAAAATGAAACTTATCGTGCCATATCCTTGATTGTCATTCCTCCCAAAATCTTACAGTTGGGAGTCACAATTTTTTTAGCTTGCAATATTCGAAAAGGCTTCTTTTCAAGTTTGTCAGATGAATGCTTCCCCTATAAAGTATAAAAGGGGTCTCGCAGGACACAAACAGTTTATGGCAAAAGATTCTTGACCTCGACAGAACTTATGAATTCTAAGTTTTATACATATATAGCAGTGAATCTGTTCGCAGGAAGTTTATGAGGGATTCACTAAAACGTGCCTTACAGAATCATGAGATTCTTGAGGTCAACAATCTTTCGCCAATAACTATCTACCGTGCTAGAACCTTATACCTTATAGGGCAAGCATCCATGCCGTATAAACTTATATGAATGTTTTTTAATCACCACAAAGTAAAACTTTGTATCCCAACCGCTAATATTTTGGAATTAATGAAAACAAAGAAATGTCCCCAGAATTTTCATTTGTAATCACTTGAGAAGCTTGGGGACTCTATTCTCAGATACACTATTAGTATACAACCGTTTAAGACTTATGAAAATTATCATGAGGGTCTTATGAAGATTAAGAAAAAATAAGTTATTTCCAATGATACATTGTTCAAGCTTGGATGTACTCGTAAAATTTTGTGATTTATTAGTAACGAACCATTCGATCTTAAAGTGGGGAACATTCTAGTGATAATTCTCAAGTTTACACTCTTCGCAAAGAGTTATGATGCCAGTAAAGTAGAGTGGGTTTTAAGTGTAAGAGAAGGAGCATAAGTCAAGGAGAGTAGATGTTTTGGTTGAAGGGCACCTAAATATTCTTGTGACATCAGCTCGGAGCCGACAAAGTAAACAGCTATATTCATTATTGAAATGAGACGGGTGAATGGACATGATTTTATTAATGCACCTATGCCAATGCACTTAATCGTGATTATTGAGAAGCTAGTCAATGTACAGTACTTGCTAAAGTGCTAACTCACTGGTGTTACATTCTACCTAAGATTCCACGATGCTATTAGCGCTTGCAATTTCTGGGAGATGTAGCGCTAGATTATGTTGTTACAACACATCTCTATTGCAATAATCGAGACTGATTCCAAGACTAATAACTTATTTGTAGTCTACTTTTGTAAATAATGAATGCTATGCTCAATTTGAAGTAAAGGCTAGTATGCATGAGCACATTGTTCATGCCTTGCTAGATCTTCAAAGGCAGATATTTTGTACTATTGAGGATTTTGAGAAATTGGATCTCATATCCACGTTTGGATGGGAGACTGAAACTACTTTCCCAAATGTGCTTGGAGATGTTATTGAGTACTTTTGCTAGAGTGGATCTTTTATATGGCTTTATAAAGATACTACATTTCTCGCATTAAGACCTTATAGAAAGTCAATCAAAAACAATAGAACTCATCGACAAGACCAAAGTGTATAGACTATCTGACTCCCTCGAGAAAAAAATTCATGGGAAAGATTACTCCAAGTTAATTAGAAGATTCGACATTTGAGATATCAAAATTATGTTGGGAAGTGTTACAAGATAAGTCTTATTTAATTAAGTTCTTGGAGATACTTACCCTAAAATCAAGCGCACATTATATTAAGCGTTAAGCTATATTTCTTGGAATAGGCATTTTTAAATTTCATATATTATGAAACATGAAATATTCATAACGTGATGGAGATGGGGGGTGCACACTTCTTGATAACAAAATATTCACAAAACAATGATCCTAAAATCACTTTCACATATATCACACATCATTTCATATGGAGTTCCGAAGATTACCAGACATCTTAGTTTGACGCGACCACTAAAAACCCTTGAATCACGGTAGACACCAATTATGCAACTCGGATTAAACCCCAAACGATTAGGGTGCTAGGAAGAACAAAAGTTTCTTTGCAACAAATTTTCTATAGGAAAATTAAACCCAAACACATAATGTAATTTGTATGAAAGAAGAATATTTATTAATTAAAGTTTGAGTCACAAATTTTGTCCGTCTTGATTCTTAAGGATGATTTCCACCTAAAGTGAATTTTATTTAATCTCCATGTAAAGATAATTTTGTTGATTTTTATGAAGTATTTGTTGTCATGAAGAGTCCTCAGACATCTTGATCTCTTTGTAAATGTTGTATGAATTTATGGAAATTTTGAGATCCCTCTCTAAGGGATATAGTACCCTTTATATAGTGAGTTAGGATTAGTCTTCAAGAATTGTAACTAAAGCTTGACTCGTCTGGTAGAGTCCCACACAATAGGTAGTCTACAATTGTTCGTGAGTCTCCGTCTTATGAAAAAAAGGATATTGATTCTTTTTTAGATAACCTTTGGGAACATAGTACCTTAATCTCTTATTGGTTGGAGTTTTATGATTGAGCGTAATCCAACGGTTCAAGAAGAGTCTTAGAGATCGACCCATACGAAGGGAAGTCCAACGAACAATCTCTCAAGCCCGTTTTCACCTCCCATCCGAAAGTTGACACAAGATCCAGTTTAAAACTCCTCAATAGTCCAAACATATATGTGTCTTTGAAGAAGAAGGTGCTTGTGATGCTAACCTGAAGTGCAGATTGAGTCATATCATTTATTGTTTACAGAAGTACTACCTTCAATCAATAATTTTCAGGATCCAGTTCCAATATTTGAAAAATAGATATGTTGTATGTACAATATTATCATAGCTCATGCCCGTCCAAGAAATCCTAGAGTTGGTATCAGTATTGGGGAATCTGATCGTGACTTAGAGTTTCAACAAGTATTGAAGGATCATGGAAAACTTGGTAATTGTAAGGTTTTAAAAAGTTATGCAGTATAAACTAGTTCTTCTCAGATCAAAAACTCATGTGCAACCAAATGCAATTTTCACATAAAATGGTTTAATCCCCCAACACGAGTGAGGTGGGTGGCACATATAGTTCCTCAACGATATGATACTTCGTACTATTTCTAATGTTGCCTTAGCCTACGTACATTTTTATTGAAGGCAAAGGAAGAACTCTTCTCAAAAGAGAACTTGAGAATTATCATTAGGAAATTACTCACGTTTAGAAGATTGATTGGTCAATTACGGATAAATTCACATTCTACTGAGCGCATCTAGAAATCCAAAGTGTTGTACATTGTAAATTGTTTTATGTAGTGTTACCTCTGATTAACCCTCGTGCTAACTTTCTAAGTCTTTAAATAGTGTTGTAAACTGAAGAAACCATTAGAAGTGTGATGTTGTGTTCGTTGTAGATCAAATATTGAAGATATTGAAAATACTGAGAACTAGATTTCAACTGCTGTGAGCTTAGTTGATGTTGACATAATTCCTATTATGATACATCTTCTGCACATGAGGGAACCCAAGGTAATGATCAAGATAATGATGAAGAGTGTATAACGATATTTGTTCCTTTTGATGATGTTGTGGTTGATAATCAACCAACTCATGTGGGATGACGCTTCGGATGCTCCAAAACACTCAGTAGAGAAGCGAAGCTCAACACGGTTATTCAATGATGAGTATATTCTATTGACTAATATGGGAGAACCTTTTGATAAAGTCATTAGATACTCATAGAGATAAGTGGAGAATACTCATCGTAGAAATCATGAGTTTTGTAGAAGTGTACAGCAGGAAAAGTTGTCAAGAGATCCTCCACTTGAATTCCATTTGGCCCTTGGATGGAGGAGGAGTTTATTGGCTATTGCCCATCTTCCAGCAAGGGCCCATGGCCTAATCCTTTTGGAAAGGATTGGAATTATTCTTATTTTTTGTTTCCATTTATTAGGAAAAGGATTGGAATGGTAATCCTATTTGTAGTTGGTTTTGGCTTTGTAAAGAAAAACATAACTCTATTAATACAGGATGGTATTGAGAGAATAATTAATTGCTCATTGGTATTGTCTTTGAAATACATAGAACATAAGAAAGGTTTTTTGAGAGAGCTTTCAACAAGAGAAAAAGAGAGAAAGAAAAGGGTTCTTTTGCTGCAGTTTTTTTCTCCAACCAGCAACTTTCAGATCGTGTTTACAGATTACCTAACCGTTGGATTGGGCTGAAATTTGGACTGAGTGTCCCTGACATTTTATTGATCTTAACGGTGGAGATCGGATTCATAGGTGAAAAAAATCCTGTTTTGGGTCCCGAACAAAAGCTGAGTTTGGGTGGTGTTGCTTTCTATTTATCTTTTGTTGGTGTAGCTATTGTTTGTTCTCTTTTGGCACTTGTTGTGTAGTAATTAGAAAAATATTTTTAACCCTCTTATTATTATAATGAAGATATTCGATCTTGTCGATCCCGTGGTGTTTACCTTTGGTTTGAATGGTTTTTCCACATTAAACTTGTTGTTATTTATTGTTAGATTTTCAGTTTCATCTTTTCGTCACAACAATTGTAACTTTATTATTTCACTCATTATTCTACCTTTTAGTGCCTTGTAACTCATGCAACCGAGATTTAGATCATTTATTTACTCATAATCATCCTATTCATTAAGGGAGGAATTCTGCTCTAAATATAGATCTACTTTGTTTGTGTATAAGTACATATAGAGTTCATAAAATTGAGTTAAAAGGTAATTTTTTAGTTGAAGGGTGTCACGACCGAAAAATGGTGTGATGGCACTCGTCTTATCCACAAGAAAGTAAGCCTAAAATCAACTATTACAATAAAAATGCGGAAAATTACTATCAACTTAACCACAATTATACCCCAACACCTGATTGTCACGTTACAAGCCTCTAAAGTATTACAAATGGATCAAAAGAAAATATAAGTCTCATATGATATTGTTTCTAGTAGTAGAACAAAATCATAAACAAGAGTAGGAGGAACGCTGAGATGACCAACAAATACCTCCCAAAATCTCCAGGAAGCCTCGGAAAAGAAGAGAATAATCATAAAGTTCGGGCTAGTAACCTACAAAAAATTTGTAGAAGCAGGGGTGAGTACCAAAAACACACGGTACTCAGCAAGTAAACCTCTAAACAAGCTAAGGGGATGAAATAGGGTACTCCTACCCCCCACCGAACTAACAACTACAACCTGCATAAACATCAGTCCAACCTAACGCTCACAGTTACATAGAAGGTAACTCAACAAAAACATTAGACAATTACATATCCTCCAGAACAACTCTAAACAAATATTATATCCTCAATAACAAGCTCAATATTCAACAATCACAAGTTCTACACAAAAGGCAATCACTAGATCAGCAAACACAATATCAAGTTCACTAATGATAAGTATATGTGCAATGTAATGGAATGTAATGTCACATTAATGATGCATGTGACCTATGATACCACCCGCTGTCTCTCTGTCCGGGACCAGGGGGACATATCTGTCCATGCATCTGTCCGCGGGCACGACCACGACCCTCATAATAGTAACCATCGCGGCGCGCAATACGTCCCTCGAAATACAATATCCACTCGCGACGCGCGATATGTCCTCGAAATGGTACATCCTCTTAAGTACTCATTCTTTCTCATGCACATAACATTTGTCACAACCAATGCCTCAGATAATGCAGATGACAAATTCACACAAATAGTGAGGAGATGACCATTTTCATAACATCGCACAGTTAACAACCACACAAACATGAAGTACACGACAATGATTAACAAGCCTTCAACCCTTCTCAACAAAATCACACATAAACAAATTCACATGCCTTTTGTTATCCTTTTTTTTCATCATTATAATTAATCAATGGAGGACAAGTCAACCCATCACCAATCCCATTACCCCAAACATATACACAAAGAAATACAGCATTTCATACATTAAACAAGAGTTTAAAATCATTGTCCTTAAAATCAGAATTCACTCTAGACTTGAGTTTGCCTTTTCATTAAGCTTCCAAACAATGCAATCTATTCACATAATAATCACAATAAGATTCAAAAAACACCACACTCATATTTATGTGTTTAGCTTTGCCCAAAATTCACCAAATGATGCCATTAATGATGTAACATAACTTTTTCAATTGGNGTGTTTTTCCTCTTCCCACAATTATAATAATAATTTACCTTATTATAATATTTTATCATAATCATAAGCTTACTTCATGTAGTGAGATTTTTAACCTGACGATTGACCGAGGTCGGCGGCTCCTACAATGGCCGCGCAGAGTTATGCTAAATAAATTTCTTGTTGTTTATTTTTCTAAGAAAAATTAATTATGTACTAAAAGTGATAACTTTACCAACTTATTTTAATAAATATAGGTCAAAGAACATTGGTTTATTAAATACTTATCACTTTATCCACATCCTCAATTAATGTCAATATCTACAATTACTCATTAATTAATTAACTCAGTGAAACGGATAATCAAATTTTCAAAAATAACATTCTGGGTCATTACATTATCCACCACTAAAAATCAGGTTCGTCCTCGAACATAAGGTGAAAATTAGAAAGTAACCGATGTTATGCCAAAGCCTAAGTTATTACTATTTGGATGTTCGTCTCTCTAAGTGAGCTCCTCCTTAACATCCATGACTGAAGAGCAACAACGAAGAATTGACCTTTCAATCAAACTTTACCAAATTCTATAACTCACGGTGAGTTTGAAGTCACAAACACTCATGAACCCAATCTAAGTGAATTCATTGAACCATAACACAACCATCATGACGAATCTTTTCTTACATAAACCAAGAAAGGCTTTCTGAATTAATCCTGCTACAACCGAAGTGGACTCTTAACACCCTCAAACACTCATATGCACAAATCATCAAATATCTTGTAAAACTTCTCTTCTCAAAACATCATCTTTCCCGAGCTGAGTATATGACATTTGCCTTTAGGCATCATAATATTCTCAAGGGAGATTCAAACTTATCATAACCGAAATAAGAAACAAAATAAAGTAAACATCCAACAAATGATACCGCCAAAAGGCAAAATCTCTAAA
Source organism: Solanum habrochaites (assembly GCA_027704765.1). NCBI lineage: Eukaryota > Viridiplantae > Streptophyta > Magnoliopsida > Solanales > Solanaceae > Solanum > Solanum habrochaites. The sequence goes on from JAKWJA010002489.1 coordinate 14,673,188, forward strand.
ACACTTTCACATACCGTAACATTTCATGGAAGCTCTTCCAATAAGTTCATTCATAGTCAGGTTGTGTAGGTATATATATGTGTGTAATCTTTAACTATCCAAAATAACATCAAATCTATATAATTGAAATAAACCAAGCCCCTAAATGAACATACCCCTTCAGAGTATATAAGAGGATCGTACATCCGATCCACCACTAGGGATACACCCATAGAAGTGAAACAGTACGTGAATCATATTTAAAACCATGTCCAAAACGAGAATTTTTGTCACGATAAGAATATAATAGAAAAAGCTCAAATAACCAAGATACTCTTTTCACAGTGTTCATATCAATAAAGTTTGCTTTCATCTGACTCAATAGCTCTATTTTTAGCCACCCACCACCAATCAATTTGATCTCCATCACCATATTACAAATACTTATTCATCAACTCCCACATACTTCTCACAGTATCTCACACGAAGCTAACCTCTAAATGCCAACCATCATAACTACACTATCAAAGTCTTTTCTTGTAAATCCATTGTCCCTCTAAAAATTTCAAAATATGACTCTAAGTCACACCCAAGATTGATAGCACTATTTCAAATCTCAAATACTTTCCACGAGGTATGATCCTGAATCACACTAAAGGTCAACTTCACGCAAACTTTTAACTACTATTTCGCAACTACATTCATACCATCAGTAAACCCTCTCCCTGCCAAACTCAAATAACTTCTTGATCACCCCAACAATTCCTGTATAGCATAAGCTCAAAATTCCTACTCACCAGCAATACCTATGTGACACCTCATAACAGTTATGTGTTATAACCTAAATAGTAGTTTCAATATCCTCACAATTAGCGATAACCCGATAATATTATGGTCCATACTGTCCCGCATATCCATAAAAAGTCATCTACACTAAATAATTTAGCCCCACATAACAACACATAATCTTCAGAACTCACCTTTTTTTCACCCACATCCAAAATCCAATATTCATAAAAATTGTTGATAATTCCCTAGTGAGTCCATACTGAACCAGTTCATTCCACATCAAGACAGAGATACGGGGGGGGAGGGGTAGGTAGTGTTGAGTAGATGTTGAAAGCGTGGTGGTTGGGGAAAAGTTGTTCGAAGAACGTGTGGTTGGGGGGGGTAGATATAAACCGTTGAGCGAGGGTATATTGTAGTAGGGATTCGCTTTGGTGATTTAAGAATTACATGACCGATGGGGGGGGATTTATTAGTATGGGGGTGTGTGCTAATGAAGATTGAATCAATAGGATTGAGGTATATGCATTGATGGGGGGATGTGAGGGGGAGAGTTGCAGAGGGTAAATGGGGCATGTAAATACGAAGGCGAGGGTGTGATATAGGTTGGTTCTGTGAGAAGGGTATTGGGCATGGGTAAGCAGTGTGGGTTGGTCGTCTTAGGGAAGAGTAGGATTGTCATATTTATCACTTATATATAAAACCCTTAAATCGTTTAACTTCAAACCAGAGTCTTACTACGGGTCTTATCCTTCACATCTCTTAAATTCTTCCATGACATAACTTTTATACCTTAAACTCTTCAATACACTAGAGTTTTGGTTCTGTCACGACTTGCTTATCAATCTTATCATTTGAATCAACACCCATATACTGTAACCACTCCTTGATAGAATACTTTCTAGGCCTTTAACTCAAACTGCAAACTCTATAAAATCCAAACCCTTGTCCATTTTCTTTTAAACTCTCAATAACTGATGGCAATTGATCATTCTTACCTTACTTATTCGACTTCAACAACCACAATACCAAAAACCTAAACTCACCATGAAAACTTGAAATTTTTAACCTCACTATGTACCCCCAATCCTGTGTATCTATCAACATAACTCGACCTTTAAATATTTTTTTTCCCTTATGATTCACTATCTTAGCGTAGCATTGTTTGTCTCTCTATCGATCTATGATATGCTCCACCAAAAATTCAATCCATACTCGTTAGCAACTCAAAATCACAAAAGAATTTTAACCATACTCGAGTTGAACTATGTGCCTGCTTTTCTCAAGTTGTTATCCAATAATTATTAGCCAATCTAATGAATCATGAAACTATTACCATAACCAAAGCAAAATGGATGAATCACACATCTTCTGAACCATTCTCAATTCCTTTTTAAGATACACCTTTAGCGCTTGTATACATAAATATTCATGCCCTCCTTCTTTCAAAAGCTACACTACATCCCACTATTTTTGTTCTTATTACTTTAGCTCTTTTCAATTCTATTCGAGCGACATCCCAACTCTTCATAAAATACACACTATCATAGTGCAACATAACCTAGATACTAAAGTCCATCATTACCCGACAAACCCCCTTTTTACCCCATAAAACCCGACCTTATTCTATAGTTGCATTCAATCATAATGCGTCATAAAATCTTCTAACATCATGCTTAGTTTGTCATTTCCCTCCACTACGGAATTTAGCCTCGCCATTAACATACAATCCAAACCTGCTATGCACCATCCAATGGTACTTACTCATTTATAGTGCATTTTGATTACTAAATTCTACAATTACATTCAAACAGTATACCTTTTTGCGACTTCCCTTACTTATAATCTTTCATCCATATGTCCATCCATGCGTTAGATGGAAATTCAACTCATTTACATCCACAAAATACCTGCACAACCTGAACATATCAATATCATACCAAAGATCCCCACTAAAAGCCTTCCTTAAAATATGCTTAACACATCCACTCGTACTAACAAGCTTAGTGGTGTATCCGTATGAATCAACACCAAATCTATCTTATGAGCATGTATCAATATATATCTCCTTAAGTAGTTAGTATTTGCACTTAACATCAACATGTCCGTTTTCATTGTACCACAGTAACACATCGTGAAATTCGGTACATCCACCACTAGAACATATCATATCTATTGAGAAGATCATTTCCAAATAGGCACACACTTTACCATCAAGATGCTGTAAATATTACCATATTAGTTTTTGTAATCTAACCCAATCTATATTGTCATTCTTTTGTCGTCAGCAGGCAATAGTTTCCTGGTAAAGTAAACAGACTCATAATTCTACCAAGTACCCATCATTCCCATGTATAGTCGTATCATGACCTTCTTTGGTATACACTTGATCTGTAAACCCTAAGGGATTCTACCTGAATTGGTGCAACATCCATTTGCTAAGGCAACCCATTTGGTATGACAACTATATCAATTGATTTTCAAGTTTACACTATTTATATCTAGTCAATGTCTTCAAACATTTAACTTCTCTTATGCGACCACTCCATATGTTTTCTTATACACGATAAGTACTATATTTCATGATTATTATTTTAGCAATGATAACTAACATTACTCAATTCTGGTCAAATATGATCATGCATTCGTTTCATAAGTTATATCATTTCGCACCTTTATCCAGATCTAACATCGAAACCAATACACGACATGCCATGATTCCAAAAGGAACTAAGCACGAGATTATCATATAAATGAAGCGAATGGAAGTGAAGCGATAAGAATCACAATGGGACCAAGTACGCACATAGAGATCCAAAAGTGGAAGATATTTCCTAAAGTCATTTATTTAGTTCTCTCAAAGATATTACAGCGTCTCCGACCGATCTTCGAGACGCTATTTAAACTCGAGTCGTATACACGTGAGACCTAGTAACATAGTGCCCCTTCTGACACCATTTTGTCACGATACAAAAATGTACTTATGGCACTCGTCTTATCCCACCAAGAACATTAAGTCTAAAACTCAACTATGTCCAATAAAAATGCGGAAAATTTACTATCAACTTACATTATACCCCAAAACCTGGTTTGTCACGTTTACAGCCTCTAAAAGTATTACAAATGGATCAAAGAAAATATAAGTCTCCATATGATATTGTTTCTAAGTAGAACAAATCATAAACATAGTAAGGAGGAACGCTTAGATGACCATCACTACCTCACAAAATCTCCAGGAGCCTCTGAAAAGAATAGAATATCATCAAGTCCGTGGCTAGTAACCTACACAAAAATTGTAGAAGCAAGGGTTAGTACCAACCACACGGTATCACAATAAACCTCTAAACCCCAAGCTAAGGGATGCAATACGGTACTCACTTACTCGTCGGCCGTGCGTCCAAACCTCACAGCTACAACCGCATAAACAGCATGTCCAACCTAAAGCGCGGTGCGGGTGCGAGTTTACATAGAACGTAACTCAACAAAAACATTTAGACAAATTACATATCCTCCCGACAACACTTTAACAAATTATATATCCTCAATAACAGCTCAATATTCAACAATCACAAGTTCCACAAAAAGGCAATCACTAGATCAGCAAGAACACATATCAGTTCACTAAGTGATAAATATGGCAATATAACTAATGAATGCAATTGTCAAGTATAATGATGCATGTCTGACCTAGTGATACACCACTCGCTGTCTCTCATTCCGGGACCCATGGGGGACATACTCTGTCATTCGCATCTCGCGTCGCCGACACGACCCTCATAATATTAACCATCGCGGCGCGCGATACGTCCCTCGAAATACAGTATCATCGCGTGGCGCGCGATACGTCCCTCGAAAGGTACATTTCTTCAGTACTCATTCTTTCTCAATGCACATACATTTGGGGCACAACCAATGCCTCAGAATAATGTAGAGAACAAATCCCACAAATAGTGAGTGAGATACATTTCATAACATCCACAGTTCCAAATCCCACAACATGAAAGTCACATCGACATGATTCAACAAGCCTTCAACCTTTCTCAACAAAATCACACATAAACAATTATCACATTGCCCTTTTGTTTACTTTTTTTTTTTCATCATTAGATTAATCATGTGGACCAAGTCAACCCCCATCACCAATCTCTTACTCCAACATTACCACAAAGAAATACACGCCTTTCATTACCCTTAACAAGAGTTTAGAAATCCACTTGCATTAATAATTCAATAATCACTCTAGGACTTGAGTCTTGCCTTTCGTTAAGCTTCCATAACATGCCCTCTATGCACATCATAATCACAATAAGTCAAAACTAACCACACTCCTATTACTATGTGTTTAGCTTTGACCCAAAAATTCCCCAAAATTTTATAGTCAAGTTCTATCTTGAATGTCCCATTAACCATGATAATTCTCATATTTTTAAAATTTCAAACCTAGAGTTGAGTTCAGTTTTCCCCTCCATATACTAGATTGATATTTCATTAACGTATCCTTATATTTAATTATCTTGATATTTTATCAAACGTGGATAATTATCAATATGATGATATAAGCAAACTTTTAAAAATACAAATAAAAAAGAACCAGTACTTAATCTCTCTATTCCATATATACATACCTAAAATTCCATAAATATACAAATAATAATTATAAATTAATTGGCAAAATTTTTGGCATCATCGGCCAATGATTGCATTAATGATGTAAACCTAACTTTTTCATTGTGTTTTTCTCTTTCGCCACATATTAATATAATATTCCTGTATTATAGATTTATACATATCAAGACTTACATATTAATTTAGTGATAATTTTTACCTGACGATTGACGAGTCGACACTCCTACAATGGCCGCGCAGATTCTGCTTAAATAATTTCTTGTTTTTGTTTGTTTTCTAAAGAAAATTTATGCTAAAGTGATCAATTTTACAACTTATTTTAAATAAATATAGGTCAAAGAACATTGGTTATTAAATAATTATCACTTTAGTCCAATAACTATCAATTAAGTCAATTATCTACAATTACTCATTAATTAATTAACTCAAGTTAAACGGATAATCAAAATTTTCAAAAATAACCTTCTGGGTCATTACAAAGGGGGTATTTTTTTTATGGAGCTTTTGACTCAACTCTTACCTGGTGTATGTTGAGTTGTACTCTAGTGGTTGGGATTTGTTGTACCCTAGAGGGAACAAGAAAATATGATTACTACTGGACTGATGAAAAGATTTATTATTGTGGGTTTCAATCTTCTTAAAAATGAGTGAGATATACATGTCGCATCCAGAAGATATTTTTCTTCTTTAGATTATTTCAACTTGGGAATTTGGCCGTGCTTTGCGCAGTCTTTGAAATAAATGTTAAAGATTTACTTTTTAAATCAATTATATATATGTTCTTTTTATACCCAAACATAATATTATCATTTCTTAATTATATATTAATTATGAAGATTATTTTGAGATGACGATGGAAATGAAACTTAACAAATTTAACATCTATAATCTATTACAACTGGGTACCTTTTTATTTTAGTTTCTAAAAATTATGTTGCAAAGTAACTGAAAGTACTAATGAAAATATCTACAGGTCTTATTATTCTTGTCATATTGATATGATAAAAATCCTTTAAATATTTCATTTTTCAATCGTTCTTGTTCTTTTTTCTAATATACAATTTAGATTTGTATTGTTTTTGCATAAATCACGTAAATTGATATTTAAAATTTTTAGTTGCAATTATATCAAAAGATAAATGTTATGTTGCATTCGTTAAATATGAATTTTTAGAAAGTAATTAAAAGGTTACCCTACTGACTATTAAGTATCGATATATTCAAGTTCGAATGAGAACATAATTTTTGTATTAACTCGCTTACTATATTTTTTATCAATACTTTTATGTGTTTATGTGTGTGGTGTAGGTATTATATATACATCTATATAAGAGAGAAGAGAGATAATAGATTCATTTTAACAATACAAAAATTTTTATAGATAATAAGTTTCTCACCTATTATAATAGTGTTAATATAATTGAAGGTTAATTGAATCAATACTTTATACTACGTGTTTAATTTCAAATATACTCTTGCATTTTAAAATTTAATGATGAAACCTTTTCTCCATAAAATTACTGTATGGATCTACGTGAAGATATATATTCATAACTACGTATATTAAAATATAATTTTTAAATTTAAACATAACTTTTTTATGGCTAGATTCTAATTAATAGCAACTCAGCCACAGCGCTTAATAGGTAAGCCTATATCGTAGTAGAAGGCGAAGTTGGTCATCGAAGGGTAATGTAGGTACAGCAGTGTCGGGGATGTTAAAGCTCTGTGCTGTGAAGTTGGCCTGAAGTGAGATTCGAAGGAGCGATGTAGTCGGCTGTGAAATAGAGGTACGTGAGGGTGCAGCTTGCAAGGGAATTGCTGAAGATGGTGGAGCTATACTTGGGTGGTTAGCTAACTAGGCCGTACCGTGTGGGTATTGTGCCGTTGGTATGATCGTTCGGGAGCCTTTTTGTTTGTAGTTTTTTTTTTTCTTTTGTTGTGATTTTTTTTTTGTTTGGATTTTTTTGGCTTTTTAGGTGATTTATTTTTAAAATAATCAAATCAATCAATTTATTTAAACATTTTGTATTCACTATTTTTAAACAAATTTAAAATATACATATTTAAGCAAAACAAAGTATTTATCAAATGCATACAATAAATATTTGTCCTATTGTTAAATTTCATAAAATAAATCTATTAAATATTATATTCACAATTCTATTTTTTTATAATATATTTTAATAAACTTCTAAGGAGTTATCAACTTATGATTTTGATAGTATAAAGAATCTAGTCTTTATATTCACGCCTATGTGTGGAGTTACTTATCTATACGTACATCCCGGTAAAAAAGAACAGTTTTGACTCAAAAATTTCCATTTCATCAATTATGATCATTTTTTCACTCTTAGATATGATTTTTTATTACTTATTTAATTTAGATAAAATGTAACGTGAAATAAAAAAACAAAAAAACTAGAAGTGGGATAAAAAACAATAAATAAAATAATAAAAACACAAGTTATAGTATTGGTTCATTAAATTACACTCTTTTTTTTAAAAAAATGTTATTTTTTATTTTGGCAAAAAATACTTTCTATCATACTGCTTTTTTTTTTTTTGAAGGAATAAGTTTCGACACAAGTTGACAACTTTTGACATTATATTATTTGGTCTTAATCAAGTTCTTTCAAAGTATAGTTTTAATGTTTTTCAAATTTTCTATTCTTTAATCTCCATTCTAGTTGAAGGTCCTCTAAGTAATTTATATATATAAACACAATAAACCATCATAAGTTTAAATATTTTGATTTGGGGTTATGAGGAGTTATAGAGATTATGAAATATAAGTTATGAAGATAAACAGATGCATATTTCTTAGTTTAAAAAGACATAATTAATGAGATTAATTTCAGTGTGAATGATAAATTTAAAGTTCTAATTATTTTTGTAGTATTAGTTTCTCCCATTATTTATTAATTGGATAAAATGAAGAGGTAAAGGTTTTACCAAATGAAGAAACATAAAATGTGATAAACAACAAATTACAATAATGAAAGTGTTCTACTCAAATTAGTTGTATCATTCACAATTTTATATATATTCTCATACGAGTTTACTACTCAATTAATTAACATTGTCATGTGTTATTCATTCACATTAAAAATATATCAACTTTATATGTTTAATTAAAATAGTTTACAAAGTGATATCGGGTGTGATAATTTAGAAAATATTATTATAAAAAATTTAATACTAAAATAAAAATTTATTCATTTATTTTGTGATTGATTACAAATATGATAGATCATATCATATATTTTAAGGGGAAACAATATCCAATAGATATAAAAAAATGTATCATAGGTAATATATCTTTAATTCAATCATGACTATATATATATATATATATATAGTATATATATATATATATATATATATATATATATAATATATATAGTGCGTCTTTTCTCTTCAACGACAACAACAATGGAATATATATTATTTTTTTTTATCAAAACGAAGAAATTAATAAAATAGAATAGAATAAATCATTTGAAATCAAAACATACACATGAATCTTCAAAATGTTTGAAAATCATTAAAACTTTTATATACTATGACTCTATCTTCCGGAATATCCTAGATAATCAAGCTTCCTTCTTTATTTTGTTGAACTTGTACCGAATAATGTGATGAATCTTTGAAGAATATATATATAATCTTCATCAAAGTGAAGGTCATAACATCATCTTTTCTATGTCTTCTAATTTGTTATTAAGTACATGATTGATGAATAAAAAGACGAAGAAAAGAAAATTAAAAAACCTATACTACTAAAAAGAAAGAAAGAAAAACAGAAATTACATTCAACATGTCTACATATGATTGGTATTTATAGATCGGATAAACCATAAAAATAGTTAAAAGGCAATTGAAAAGACATGTTATTTAAGTTGAGAATATCAATAGATGGACGATTTCTTGTAACTCATTAGATATAATCACAATAATAAATATGCTTGAATTTTTTAATCAATAAACAAATTATTTAATGAAAAGAAAGAAGAGAAAATGTCAAAAAAGATAAAGAGGAATGGAGGCCTTATAGAGGTGTCACATAACCTCCTCTATGATCCTCCCCCCAACTTCAGTTTAAATTGTGTAACTAATTGACCCACCAAAACGTTCTATGAGGATGGGAGGGGAGAAGGGGGTAATGAGTTTCCCTCCTAGTAACTGGAACTTCTAAAAAACAATGGGGCTAAATTTTGCAAAAAGAGGTAGTTTTTTCGATCCGTTTGAGAATTTTGATAGTAAAAAAGCTAAGATTTTTATATATTGATTGTTTCATGTTTTAATTTTGATGGATTTGTGTCAAAATCTTGTATAGAAAATTTTCAAAAAGAAGAAAATTTTATTGATATGGTGAAATTTCAAATTTGGGTACCCATTGTTTAGTATTGACCAAATCCATCTCAACAAAAATAACATTTGGGTGGCTAATCCCCACCCGAATTGCCACATCTATTCTATTGAGAAGGATGTGGGTATCTCACCTCGGTACAAACACGAGGAGTACTCCATCCTAATGTGCCTTGGATGATCCACACATTCTTGATTGTCCTATTTCTAAGATATAAATTTATAAATGAACCACACATTCTCTAGATCGTTTATTTCACCTCAATGTGGTGAGTTTTCTAGCTTGATGCATCATGATTTATCGCATTCATATTCTTCAGGTCTAATCCCTTCACTTCATGACTTCGACATGAGTGATTGTAATCTCTCGGTGCCTATTCTTAAACCTCTATGGAATCTCACCAACATAGAGGCTTCATACCTTGGTAATAACCATCTTGAATGACCAGTTTCCGATTTCCTTAAATTTGGAAAGCTCAAGGAATTATCAGTTGGCCAACTTGATTTCGCTAGATTTTTCATCCAATTACCTGACCGGTCCATTTACATCCAATTATTGGAGATGTATTTGGACTTAGTGGGTTGAACTTAGCTCATAATGTCTTTGAATCTCATAGACCAGTGACATTGCAAATTTATCTATTCTAGAATCATTGGATCCTTAACTTAAAAAATCAGCTGAGAAATTCCGCATCATCTTGAATTCCTCAGACTTCTGGATTCTTAGATCTCTCTCACAGTCATCTTGTTTGATGTATCCCCACGAGAATTTTTTTTATAATACATTTGATAAAAGTTCATATCAAAGAAATTATGGGCTACGAGGGTTGCCACTCTCAAAACATTGTGGTAGTGATGATAGGATATAATAAGTGATAACTCCAACTGATAAGAAGAAGAAAAATGTCACGACCGGAATCTAGACCCCAGATGAGACCGGCGTCGTTGACCTCTCAGAGGTCGCAAGCAAGCCTACTTACGTCACTCTTACTTTACATAAGTTAATTTTAGCAGAAAATTTGAAATTTTTTATTCTTTAAATATACTTGCTAAACATTTTTTTATATTTCGTAATCATTCATCACACCATCTAACATTTAAGATCTAAAGAACTAAAATAAATAAGTCATTAAAGTATAAATTGTATATCGTGTCAAAATCGCACTAATACAATTCTGACCAAACAGGAAAAGAACGCTAGTGGAACATGCTCCACTAGCTCAACTCTAAAACGACAGCTAGAATGTAATCAGTAGCATCCTCCGAAGCGTGAGGACCTACAAACTCTAGATAGAAGCTGACGTCCGGATAGATTCAACACGAACCTGTAGCTCTACTATCCACCTGTGCCGCACGCAAAAGTAAATGTTTGTATGGAATTAGTAACACACTGTACGAATTTATTTTTTTTGGGGGGGTTTTTTTAATCTGCAAGCCACACTAGGTACATGCATGAGAAATAACCTAACGACATTATTGGGGTTGTAAGTCAGTCATTGGAACTTGCCAATTTGAGATTGGGAAAGTTATGCATTATATGATCATGCATCATTATAATTATCGTACAACACACAACACATAACTTTGCATATAGCACATACAATAACACATAGTTTTCTTTCAAAATTATTTATTCTATGCCATGAGACCTTGTTAGCACGGACTTGACTTAAACTTTCTATCTAAAATGAGTGCTCAAAAATGGGACCTCAACTAGGGAGCATTCTTTAGCAAACACAGAGTTCTGCTTCATTCATTCATCCTACCTCATTTCAGTTCCAGTTCATAGGCCGTGTTTTCACACCATATATCTTAGGATGTAGTTTAATACTTCATCGGTTTGCTTGTGCAATGGTATAAGAATAACCTAATGTCATTACCATGAATTTAGCTCACCTTTTGATTATCCTATCCTAACCCTTCGGTATCATTCTTTTCTTTATATGATTCATTAAGGCTGCCTCATTCATTATTGGGACGTAACTTTAATCTCCATATGATCATTTGTGCGAGGGTGCATGACTCCAGGTCTCCCCACACCGTAAAAGAGTGGAATTACCGGCCAAAGTGAACTCAATAAGATGCAAGAGTAGATGGAAATTCTAACCCCGCCAGATCACTATATTGGCAGTATAGTAAAACACTAGGCATATGTAGGGAGACCCAGAACCCGGCAAGCCGGACAGTCCTCAGCTCATGAGAGTTACGTGAACCTTCTCCCTTCCTGAAAGAAGGCGATCAACGCTCATAGCTAGCCTATCGGTGCTTATATAAAGGTTCATTATCATTCAATGCATACATCCTGGAAGATGACTTCTAGTTGCGGACAATCATAGCACAATAGATGATGTCTCTCTCAGCATTAGGAGTAAGTTGTTTTAAACTCAATATTTTCATTAGAGTGTTCATAGAGACTGGTCTCTTCATTATCTTACACTCTAATTGGTGAGTACGTATTGGTAACATTTACGTAGGATCATTTGAGATTGCTCTCATCATATACATTAACCTCACATCATGATTGTCATTACATTCTTCATTATTAGCACCTTTGGTTTTCATAGTTACTCACCTTTTATTACGTGAATGTTCATATCTTCATTTCATAGTTTATCTAATCATATGCCAATGTCTTTAGCCATTTAGTGTATCTTACACTCTTATTTAACCCTCCTAAGGTTAATCATTTCATCACGTACATCTTAGGTTCACTTATTTTTTAACGTATGTTAGACTTATGTGTCTATACGTACAAACCATGGGGCTTCATCCTTTGTTCGTTCAAGTGGTTCATATCTTCCAAAGATTATTGAGTACAAGACTTATGCATCTTGTAGATTTGTCAAGATATTGATTTTGATATTTAGAGGCAGCATTCATTAAATATTTGTTTACGTACGACTTATCGGTCAAAACGGAATCGGGCAAGGGAACCCGATTTCGAATCCCTTGAACAACACTAATTTTTTTTTTTAAAAAATTGATAATTCATTTTTTCAATTTAGGGAGACCCGAGTTCGATCCCTCAACCCATAATATTTCTTTGCGGTTCTCCTCCCCTTTTTCGTTTTAAGGGCAAGGAGGTTGGTGGTTCAATCCCCCCACAGCGCATTATTTTATCTTTAATTTATTTCTAACTTTCTCACCTGTCCAAGGTTGTGTGTTCAATACCACTACCACATTATTTTCTCCTTTATTTTTCTCCTCACTCTCCTCTCCATTCAAGAGGTGTGGGTCAATCGCCACTCTCCCATTTTATTACTCTTATTTTTTTCCTAACTCTCTCATCCATTTCAAGAGGTTGTGGGTTTAATCCTCACTCTCCACATTTTTATTTTCTCCTTTATTTTGCCGTCCTAACTCTCTCATCCATTCAATAAATGATTGTGGGTTCAACCCCACTCCCCACATTTATTTTTTACTTCATTATTTTCAGTTTTAACATGGTGAGGTCACGGTTCCGGATCCTCATGACCTCACTGTTTTTAATTTATATTTTCAACATTTTGAACCCTCTTTGCTGACCGAAATTCATCAATAGAAGCTTCAATTTTTATTTTAATTTTTTCCAGCATCCTTTCATCAAGTTACACCTTAGTTCTTAGGGGAATTTCGTAGTGCATTTAGAACGTTTTAGGTGCGTCTTCATGTATTCGTTTAGACAAGACATTATCCCTCAAATCAGCCACATTTCAACTTATATGAACATCGCATTTACATCAACATGTGTACATGAAATATAAAGAACTATCATGACATTTCAAGTCATAAACCATGATGAATAGCCACGGCAACCGACACATACACACGTAGTTACATTTTCGGAAATATCAACATAAGTCACATAATTCCAAACATAGATATAAGCACATAATAATCATGAAAACACTTTTCATCCCTAGTTTTCTATCAGCAAACATAACAAACATATGATTCAATGGGAGCTATTGACAGAGACATGTAACGAGGAACAATTATAGTTTTAGGAATGAATATTCTGAACCTTAAGGGGTCTCTTGGAAAAGGTACCAAAAGAGAAGAGAACCCATATGTTAATCGATGTCCAAACGTTGATGTTACTGCCTGAAAACTCCTCAAAACCACTCCCAATTTACTTCAACGTACACCTCACTCGATGAACCTCTCTTAGCCTTGACATTTTGATTACTTTTTCTTTTACTTTAAAAATTCTTGTGAGTTCTTCAAGTGTGAATTAACTCGTCATGGAATTTTCAGTTCTTGAAATGATTTGTGGTAGAAACTAACGTGAGAGAGAGATAGGTGTTATTAGATTTATGAGACTAAATTCAAGACTAGTCAAATAGATTTAAATTAGATTAATATAAATATGATTTATTTTAATTAATACGTGAAAGGACCATTATGCATTTAAAATTTCATATTTTTAATTAATAATTAAATCACCTTAAGTACCTATTTATTCAAAAAAGAATTCCGGATTGTTACAAAAATAAGAAGCAAAAGAAGAAAATTCACCATGATCAGTTAGAAGACGGTTCTCATGGGTTACAATTGTGGTCTAGTTATTGGATTGTCTCAGTTAGAAGATGGTTCTCATGGGTTACAATTGTGGTCTAGTTATTGGATTGTCTTATTAAGAAACTGTTTCTCATGGGTTCATTTTTTGTGTTCAGTTTTATTGGATGACTGTAATATACCTAGATTTGTAAACGCATGTCCAGTGTGGTTTTTAATTATACTTGTAAAATTGGACCATAAAATTATTAAGATAATGAAAATGCACAAGAAAATATATTAATGTGTCACCTCTAGGAATTCAACTGATCTTTATCTTTCAGAAGACCACTTTTTATGTATGATGTATTTTAGAAATCCATCATCCTTTAAACTCTTAAGTTTAATTCTTTATCTTTCAGAGTTTGTGATCCTAAGCGTTTGTTATTCTATAAATAATAATACATGACTTTCATTTCTTTGAGACTTGACCATATGTAGAAATACATTCGTATGATAAACATAAATCGGACACAAACTTGAATCTTTAGATTATTCAATCGAACAATATGTGCCATGACTAAAAACATTGTATTTCACTTAAATCTTTCCCAACTAGTAACTAGTCTCGATTACATTGTATTTCATTAAGTTAAAAACTATATAATTTGATTCAACCTTGTTACCTTTTAACCCTTTTCAAGTATACCCTTGTGCGACCATGGAGAATGTGATGGCCTAATGTTAAAAGTGGTGCCTCAAAACTAGGAGATCAGCTCCACTTTATGATGTATCAATATACAACTTAAAGTAAAATTAATTTAAGATAGATTAGGTTGTAGTAAATGACTAGATTTGATTAATTAGTTGCTATATTTTAGGCTTTAGTTATTGGCGATAATTTTAACTCATTTTACTCCTTTTCTTTAGTTTTTTAAGTTATGAATTCATGCATTATTTCAATAAACAATGAAACAAAACCTTGTTTCTTATCTTTTCTTTCTTAGTAATCATGATAGATTGGTATCATAGCATTTCCATCTTGAGTGGCCTGTAAGAAGACAGTGAACCATATAAACCCTTCTTTGAACTACAATCTTAAATATCTTGTGAAAAAGTGAATTCTGAAACAAGCTTCTTAAAACCACCAGTCTTCAATGGTGAGAATTATCAAGCTTCAACAATTAAAATGACGGTTCATCTTGAAGTGTTGGATCTCTGGGAAGCAGTAGAAGAGGATTACGAAGCAACTCCTTTCTGTGATAATCCAATAGTGAATCAGATGAAACATCACAAGGATAATAACACAAGGAAAACCAAATCTAAAGCTTGCCTTTTCTCTGCAGTTGCCCTTTCGATTCTTACCAAAATTACGCAAATGAAATCTGCTACAGAAATTTAGGAGTATCTAAATAAAGAATACGAAGGAAATGAAAGAGTGCAGAATGCAAGTGATGAATTTGATTCATGAATTTGAAATAAAGACAATGAACGAATCAGAGACTATAAAAGACTATGTAGAGCAACTACTCGACTTGGCCAACAAGGTGAGATTGTTCATTAAAAGGTCTTGCACTCGTTGTTATTTTAGTGTTATCTCATACGAAAGGGGATCCTTATAGAGGGGTTTCATCCCCGCTTCAGTATACATGTTCATGCAATTATTCAAGTGTCTGAGGGAGGTTATATTGAACAAAGTTTCTACAACTTGGGTCAAGACTTATTAGAGTTGCTATTAGAAGGTTTCAGGTTACGGTGACCATTAAATATATTCAGATTTTTTAGTATATGGTGGTTCCTGGTCCTACTATGAGTGTGGTGAGTCAGGACAAATATATAGATATTCCTCCAGACTTGGAGCAGTAGGCCGACAACAATAATGTTTTGTAACGTTGTTGCTTCATTTCTATTTTTATAAAATAAAGTTTGGAAAGTTCTTTAAAAGTGAGTAAAATTTTAAAAATTCAACTTGGAAAAAAATTAATAATGTCATGAAAAAAACACTAATATTGTATAAAAAATGTTATTTTAAGAAAGTGAATGCAATTTAAATACCATGATTTTTATGAGAAAATGACATTGAACAAGAAAACACTTATTTCTTTTTACCTCATTCGCATGAAATTGTCTTGATTTATTCAATTCATATTTGATCAAAATAATTTTTTATGAATCTATCAACTACTCATTAATGCAAGGTATGTCTATTTGAAAAAGAAAACATTTGATAATAATTTACCAAGTGATTTAAATCCTCTAAAATAACACTCGAAACTTTTATTTAAAAATGGAGAAAGTTGAAGAAGATATGGTGTTGGTATGTTCGGCGCGATGTCATTGATTAGAAAATTGGAAAATGATGGCTGCGAAATTTTCACATTCCATTACCAATTGACGTTAATGTATTCTCAAATTTTCTTAAGTAGAATGTTAGATTTAAGTATAAAAATTTAAAAGGGTGTTGTAAGTGTCTATATGAACATATTCATCGAGGAAGAAGAATGATTAGATCCTTCATAAAGTTATGACATTTAACTTAAAAGCTTATAGAGATTATTGGACAAACTAAGGGATACTCCATCTTTTTCATAACTTCTTCTATTTTTTCTTTTTTGATATATTTTACTTATGATATTGAAGAATTACGAATTTTTAAACTATTTGTTTGTTTTGATCACTCTATATGGTTTTTTACAAAATTAAAATTATCTACGAGATACAAAATATATTCAAAGATGTATTATCTTTTCTAAACCTTTAAGTGTTGGAGAACAAATAAAGTACCATAAACTGGTACAATCAAAACTCCAGTGTTAAAATATCTAGGGAAAAATTCTCAAACAATACTATTAGCTATATACTTTTTAATAACGAATTGCCTAGCTAATTTATGTTTTTCTTATAAAAATCACTAATTTATTGTTAGATTTGATAAGCGGCTCAAAATAATTCTTCATTAGTTTTACTTTGATTGTCCAAATCTATGTTGCATATTTATTTTTTGGTACACTTTAATAAATCTAAAAAGGAAAAAGTAAATTCTTACAATTTAAATTGCTTAAATATTCCAAGAGAAAAAACATCATATTATTGTTGGTGTCTTTTCAAATTAGAAATTCTCCTTTATTTTGAAAAAATAAAAATAAATAAATTAGGGTTAGAGAAAGAGAAAATGTAGGAGGGGATTACAGAGTAAGAGTCGAACCCTCACCAATAAATTCAAAGTTCTGCTAGTCAATCACATACCTACTAAGATTTTCCAACTAGCAATTCTTTGTATGTTATGATCATTATTTCTCGAAGAGTCTATAAGATTATTTACAATCTCTATTCAAATGAATATTCTATTCTTCATTTCTATTGATTGTTTATTATTTTCACTAATAGCAATATGAGAGTGAAAATATATATATGCATTTTTTATTTAAAATTTGGCAACAAAAAGGTGATATGGTTGACAACTATGTTTATGTAGGAAAAGATTTCTGAATTTTTTCAAACAATAAGTTGAACAAAGAATAAAGTTAAATGAAGAAAAAGTCATTATAAATATAATGACAAAATGGAGAATATTTATTAAGATTTGATAAAAATATTTGATGTGATGAGCTCTCACAAGCATTGTTGCCTTTTAGAATCTCGACTTCCAAAGATAGGTAAATACATTGTTAATCTGAATGTTATAGTTTCTTATACTCATATTTGTACTTTTATTATAAACTAAAATATTGACAATTAAAAAGAATACTTAATTTCTTCAATTTCATGTAACACACTTTCCTCTTTGACCTATTATGAAAAAAGTAGTATTTCTTAATTGAAACAAGATGAACTTTGAACTCCATATTTTTTTTTTATCTTTAAAGACATACTTACTTTGACTTTACATGAAACAAATATATTCTAAAACTTGTGGTCTTAGATGCATGGTAATATATTGTGTGACTTCAAAAATTCTCAATAATAATATAATAAAAAATTTATAGCTGGATTATTTTCAAATACAGAAATATGTTATATATTTTTTAACAGATTGATGATAAAATGGTTTTACATAAAATCGAAAAGGAGCATATGCTATGTTTTATTCCAAAAGTTAGTTTTCTACTTTTGAAACTTATTTTGATGCAAGTTTACAGTGTAAGGATCATAAAAAATGGATTATATGTTCGTTATTAATTCTAATATTTATATATTTTTAGATAGATATATATCATACTAAATAAATTAAGCAACATATGAATTTACAGATTATTCAAAACAAGTTAGCACAAGATGTTTTTTCGAATTTGGAAATTGTCAATTTCTTTAAAGATCTCTTATTGATGTTCAACAACGTCATTGTTTATTAACCATATGAAACTGTTCAAAATGCTATTGCGCTTGAACTCAGAGCCACTATTGTAAGGGGAATCGGTAGGAAGCCCTTATCTTATAAGAAAATTGTGTGTGGATTAGATGCAACAGGAAATCCAATGTTGGCTAGAAAAAAATTGGAGAAATGGGGCATAAAATGCATTTACCAAAGCTCAAGAAGGTGAGTCATCAGGGAGGAGGAGTACGAGAGTGAGAAATAAGGCTTGTGAATTCAAAAACGAATTGTGAGTTTTCAGTAATGTTTTGTTTGAACCACATTTGTAACAGTTTTTAAAAAATCAAAATTATATACGAGATAAAAAGTATATTCAAAGATATATTATCTTTTCTAAAGATTAAGTGTTGGACCACAAATAAAGTATTACAAATTAGTACAATCTGTAATAAATTTTATTTTATTTTCAAATAAAATGTTCTTGATTCGATTTTATCATTACGAAAAAAAACCACCAATATCAAAAAACATCAAACTCCATTGTTAAAATATTTAGCTAATAATTTTCAAAAATACTATAAGCTATATACGTTTTAATAACAAATTTCCTAGCTAATTCATGTTTTTCTTATAAGAATTACTAATTGATAGTTAGATTTGATAATTGCATCCAAATAATTCTTCATTATTTTTGTCTACTTTCAATGACCAAATCTATGTTGTATATCTATTATTTTTGTACACTAAACTAAATCTAAAAATGAAAAAACAAATTGACTAGTCAAATTGCTTAAATCATCCAATAGAAAAAACTTCATATTATTATTAGTGTCTTTCCAAATTAGAAATTCTTATTTATTATAAAAAAATAAAAAAAATAAAATTATGGTACCAAAAAATTGAAAGTTAAGCTTGTCAATTAACATGGTTAATAAGGTTCTCCAACTAGCAATTCTTTGTATGTTACAATCATTACTTCTCAAGGAGTCTGTAAGATTATTTATAATATCTCTTCAAAATGTATATTTTATTCTTCATTTCTATCGAGCGTTTATAATTTTCACTAATAGCAATATGAGGGTGAAATTATATATATGTGTTTTTAATTATAATTAGACAACGAAAAGGTAATATGATTATTGATACCTTTATTTAGGCTATGTTTATGTAGGAAAAGATTTTCAATTTTTTTCAAAAAATATGTTGAAGAAAGAATGAAGTTAAATAAAGAAAAAAGTGATGCTAAATTTTAATGAAAAAATGGAGAATATTAATCAAGATAGGATAAAAATCTTTGATGTGATGAGATCTCACAAGCATTGTTGTCTTTTAGAATCTCGACTTTCCAAGACAGGTAAATACATTTCTAATCTATATGTTATGGTTTCTTATACTTATTTTTTCACTTCAATTATAACCTAAAACTTTGACAATTAAAAATAATACTTCATTTCTTCTATTTCGTGTGACACTTTTTTTCTTCTTTAATTTATTTTAAAAAAATAGTATTTCTTAATTGAAAAATTATGAATTTTAAACTTCATATCTTTTTATCTTTGAAGGCATGCTTACTTTGACTCTACATGAACCAAAAAAACTAAAACTTATGTTCTTAAATACATTATAATATATGTGTGACTATAGAACTTCTCAATTAAAGTAAAACAAAAAAATTATGGTTGGATTATTTTCAAATGCAGACATATGTCATATATTTTTTAATAGATTGATGATAAAATGGTGTCAGAGTAAATAAAAAATAAGTATATGACATGTTAAATACCACAATTCATTAATTTTTTCTTTTTAAACTCATTGTGAGGTCTAATTTACGTGTAAGGGATTATAAAATATGAAGTTAAATATTTGATATTAGTGCTAATCTTATATCTATATAGATATATCTATATATATATCTATATATATATTATATATATCCATATATATATATGTATGTATATATATATTTATGTATATCTCTTATATCGTATATCATATCTATTATATCTATATATATATATATTAGATATATATATATATATACTATATATAGATATATATATCTATATATATATGGTAGATATTAAGATTATTTTCCAAACAAGTTTATCACAAGATGTTTTTTCGAACTTTGAAATTCCAATTTCTTAAAGGATCTCTATTGATTTTCAACAATGTCATTTTGTTACTCATATAGCTCTGCAAATTCTATTGCGCTTGAACTCAGAGCCATTATTTTGAGGTGAATGGGTAAGAAGCCCTAATTTATCGCAAAATTGTGTGTGGATTAGATGCAGCGGGCAATCGAATATTAGGCAAAAATAAATAGAGAAAAAGGGAATATAACGCACATAACAAAGCTCAAGAAGTTGAGTCATCGATGAAGAGGAGTACGAGAAAGAGAAATAAGGCTTGTAGATTCAAGAAAGATCAAAATAGTGATTGCCAAGAGAAACAAAGAAGAATGAAAAAAAAATTGGAATAATGAGTGAACCTTACTAGAAGGTGGTCGAATTTATAGAAGATTTTTTGGTGCATTAAATTTCTTTTGTTTGTTTGTTCTGTAACATTCATAATTTATTAATCAATTTACATCAGAGACATTTAACTCCTAACCGTTGTCATGTGATTTTTTAATATCAGGAGTTTAGTTTATTGAGAATAAAAAATTGTCACATATTCAGTTGATAATTTGAAACAATGTTTTTAATACGTAATCTACATCAACTTTTTTTTTATGAAATAAATAATATCCATTGTTTTAGTACATTTGATCATTTATAAAGGTTTTATTTTAATTTATCCTATCCTATCCTAGTTTGTCGCCCACTCTTTCCAGTAGAACGTTGGAAGTAGTTATCTTTGGTTTACTGACTCAACACGATGAGTTATGGACATAGGTTCTCACCAAAACTTCATTATTTCACTCATTGTTTTATCATTTTATGTTTGTAATTCATGTAATATCTAGGCCATTTATGTACCCAATTTACTGCCCCTGTAATTTTCCTTTTCATCATTGGAAGGAAGACTTCTCTCTTATAAATAGTGATGGTATTGTTTGTTAGCAAAATATTGAGAATAATTATATTTTTTTTAGAAAATGAATGTGGTCAACCATGACCATAACATTGAAACTTCATTATTTTATACTTTATGTTTTATAATTCATGTAACACTTAAGCCATTTATCTACCTAATTTACGATTTCATATTCTTCCTATTCATTGCAAGGAAAAATTTCTTCCATGTAAATATGGACGATCTAACTTGGTTAGGAGAACGTTGAGAGTAATTGTCGTTTGTTTAAGACAGAACGTGGTCAACCATATTGGGGATAACATCCCATTGAAACTCCATTATTTCAATCATTATTCTATTTTTATATGTTTTCAAAGTCGTGTAATTAACCTTTAAGTCATTTATATACCCAATTTACTATCCCGTAATCTTCTTATTCATTGCAAGAAAAAATTTCTCCACTATAAATAGTGATGGTCTTACTTTTTTAGCACAACGTTGAGAGTAATTGCATTTTATTTAGTTATTAAATATGGACAGTCATATTGGCCATAACTTCTCATTTACACTCTATTATTTCACTTATTATTCTATCTCTTTATGTGTTGTCGCTCATGTAACATCCACATCATTTTTCTACCCAATTTACTACCCCATAATCTTATTCATTACAAGGAAGAATTTCTCTATTACAAATAGTGATGATCTTACTTTTTTTTGTTGTATTAGAAAATATAGAGTGCATAAAAGTGAGTTCAAAGCACCTTTTATCGTTTTCGGGCGATTCTTTTTCTATGGAATTCATGATTCAACTCTTGTCCAATATTTATTTAGCTGTACTTTGAAATTCAGGTATGTTGTTTGGAGGGGACCAAGTAAGAAGATTATTGCTAGTTTGTAAAAAGAGTTTTTGTCATGAGCTTAAATCGCCTTAAAGAGAAAAAAATATATATTTATGCCTCAACGTGAAGATAATTTATTTTCAAATGTAATTTTAAAATTTAACCATCAAAAACTACTTGACTTTCCCATATAAATATATATCATCTTGCAATTTTCTAGTTCATTTTTTTTAACAAAGACTTTATCATCTAATCACTTGAAGAATATCTACGTGTAAACCTAAATTTATTTTCTATATTGCTATTTTGTTGTCATATTTTTTTCTTACAACTAAGTTTCGAAATTTTCTTTTGAACCGTGGGTCTATTAGAAAAATATTATTATAACACAAAGATAGGAAAAAAATATGTATACATCTTAGTTCTTACCCTCCTCAAATTCACTTGTGAGATTATACTAGATGTTCACTACTAGAAAAATCGACTTCAAAAGAGGTCTGGATAAATCCTTCTTCTGAATTGTGGATCAATTAGAAAAAAATATTTTTATTTTGCAAAGGGGTAAGATTTATGTCCATCTACGTCCTAGACACATCTGTACATTAGTATGTTTTTGCTATTAAAATATGATATTGTCAAGACTTCATTAGAATAACTGATGGTCATGTTTAAAAAATTTATAATAAATCTTGAAAAATTTCCTTTCAAAGAGTGATTATAAAAATTTTGTCACAAATATATGGATGTATCGCCAGTTCACCACAATATTTTCAGTATTAACGAAAATATTATATTGATTGATTTGTATCTCGATATATTTGGCATATTTCTGAAGGAAGTGGAATTGATACACTCGCTACTATTTTATTCATCTTTGCCAGTTTATACTTGTATTTTAGAAAATCAAATCATTCTTTTGCTATTAAACTAAAACTATGCTCTTGACAACTCAATGATGTATTAACGTGTGTAGAACTTTTCCAACCCATTTCAATGAAATACTGTTATTTACTAATCATAAATTACTTGGTTCTTGTTAGGACCAAAAATAAGCAGGAGTAATGCGGAAGCTAGCAAAGCAAACCTCGAAAGACCATGAGTAAAACGACAACAAGAAATATATCAAAATACAAAGATTTAACATGATTTGGTCAATCGACCTACGTCCACAAATGAGATACGAAATCCATTATATTAATGAGAGTTATAAAATACAGAAGAAACACCTCAACCATCACTCCGGCATACATGGTGGTTCACACAATTTATAGCAGTATCAAGCTTGGTGACCCATAAATTCTCCCCCTAACAAAACTTTGAAAGCCCTTAAGACTACATTGTGAAATGCTTATTAAGTTAGAGGAACTGTCTTCTATTTATAGAGTCCTAAACCTTTTTTTCTATTAGAAAAATAATTAGTCAATCCAAAACTTTTTCCTATAAAAAAAAACCTATTTATAGTAAGAAATTAGGATAATTAAAACCCAACAAATCTCCCCCTTGACCTGAATTTCTAACAAAATAAATTTGTCCACCTTCTTGACTTAAGCTTTAACAACTTGCTTCTCCTCTCCATAATCTCCTTTGCAAAATTTATGCTTCAACACAGAGAATCTCTCTGAAACAATTTCTCTAATAAAATTTTTCCTTATTGTCAAAAAAGGATGCGGCTAGAATTACACCTGTCAAGATGAACACTTCTTTCTAACCTGGTATAGTTATCGACTATAGAAACACTAAACATGACTCCGTCATTGAATTTGGATCTGATAGCCCTTGTTTAGTCACAATAAGGCAGAGTATTGCGGAAGCAAAGCAACATATAAAGAACCACGATAGAAGACAAGCGAGAAATATATCAATATAAAAGATTTAAAGTGGTTCGGTCAAACCCCCTCGACCTGACTTCGCACAAGGGCGATGAGACCAATTCACTATAAAATATGAGAGTACAAAATACAATTGACAAATAACCTCAACCATTCACTCGAAATACATTGAAGTTCACACAAGTTATAGCGTTCAAGCATTGGACCCATAAATTCTCCCCCTAACAAAATCTCTCAAAGTCCTTAAGACTACATTCTGAATGTTGATTAAGTTATAAGGAAAATGTCTCTATTTATAGAGTTCTAAACCTTTTCCTACTATAAAAAAGGATTAGTCAATCCAAAACCTTTTCGTTAAAGGAAAACCTATTTACAGTAAGAAATCAGGGAAAATAAAATCCAACAGTTCGCAGAGTTGAAATTTCTCTTGTCAAAAGGGTTGAACATGTTGAAGTTTGACATTTTATCTAAGCAACTTTTGATGAATTAACCAATAAAGGGATAATAAGTGATGAACTTGTAGAAATTATAGCTATGGGAAAGGAAAGTTATGAGGAACGTTGTGATAATAATCTGGAATGTTGTTTTTCCTTTAATATTTTTTAATTTTATTTTCAAGGTTAATCAATATTTCTCTTTCTTGAACTTTTGAGTAAGATTATAACTTAAAAGAACTCTTAATTACCATTCTTATATTCTATTGTTCTAATCTAGGAATTCTTCCTTTCTGCTCCTATTCTTTGTCCTCAATCAATTGAAAGTTTTTATTTCTTGAGTTATCTTAATATGTTGTCCGTATATTTATGAGCAAGCATCTCACCTATATTTCTATGCACTTTTTAATATTTATTGTTAAAACGATATCGTGAAATCCCTTTGACCATACAAATAGTAAATTCCTTCAAAAATTTTACTTCATCTTCAATAAGACTCACTCCCTTACTTGCAATACATTTTCTTACTGAAATAGTTTTCCCAAGAAAGTAACTAGGTCAATATTGAATCTAAAAGTGTAGGTAAGGTAGGAGTACTCCATATTCCCTTTAGCTAATGATGAAAGAGAATACGCGGACCATTTTTCTTGAGATGATAATATTGTGCCCTCCTAATTTGATGCGCATCATTTTTTCGTACTGAAAAAATAGGTCAAAAGTATAATTGATACGTAGGATACATGACATCGATCTATCATCATCATGTACTTTTAGTTGTTCGCGCATTCTTCATGCAAGGCGATTCAAATTAAAGGTAGGAATTTCAACCTTTTAGTTTGTGACGTAAGTACTTGAACATGAGACAAGTTTCAATGTTTACCAAATTCCTCTATGGAGTAAATAATCCTTGGTCATTGTGCATGAAGTTCATTGATAGAATCAACAAATTCGATTCATATTGTTCTCAATTTTTTGGAGGAGCTAGAAAACTCTTTAGGGTTACATTATCTTAGGTGATCAATACATCTCCCATGCTATCATCATCTACAACAGATAGAAATCTGATTGATTATATTCCCACACAATCCGAATGTAAGTAGTTGTGAAACGGGGATGAAGGTATTTACAATATGAGGAACTCACGAAAATCTTGATAATTTCATATTTTAAATGTTTTGAAATTACAGATTTGGCCATTTCGTTACATATTCGAGTACTTGCTACATTACCCTGAAAAACCTTTTTTTAAAAGATTTTCTTTGGTTGTATTGACCATTTTATTAATTGACCAAAAATGAAAATAAATTTTTGGCCCAAGCCCAAAATAAAACTATCAAAACAATTTATTTCTCATATGATTAGGGTAAAACCCACTTTCATTAACCCTACCTATAAATACTAACTTCAGCTTCCTATGGAGCTCATTTTCTTTTTCTTCTCACTATGTTGCCTCCTTGTACAACTGAATGTTACTCTAATCCTTCTCTTGTGGGTTGTACCAACTCTCTAATCAAACGTTCTCGTCTCTCTTCTTCTCACACAAGATATATCACTCAACCAAGGTAATGTAAAGCCTATATTTTCCTTCTCTTTTTCATCTCCGTTCTAACTCTTTGTTGTTCCTCCAGGTGAAAGAGTTTTTTTCTTGGAAAAAATTTATCTTTTTGAAATGTTCTTTTGAAGTTTAAAATGTCTGGGCATATATAGATCAAAGAACCTCTTCAATTTCTTACCAGAAGAATGTTATTACCTCTATTCCAAATCCCACATGTAGTCATACACATCTAATATATATTTAGTGATTCGACTTAACATAAACATGTAACAGGATTATTCATGTTGTGGTGTCCTATACATATCATGATGCGATATGGATTAGTCATCATGGATATGAAGACCATCAATTCGATTTGAAGCAATTTGGATACCTTAGAAAATTAATAAAAGAAGCATGGACGGTCTACAATATACTGAAATGGGAATTTAACTAAGAGATGACTACATTTTAAATAAGTAATAGATTAAACCTTCCTTGGTTTTATCTCAAGGGTATTATTGTAAATATCTTAGGTTAGTCTATCTACTATTATAAATAGTAGAAACTAGGGTTTATTAAGGGGTGATTTTTGAATGAACATTTTATGTTTAGAGTTCTTTGTGAGTTTGGGGAAACCCTCATATCTATTTAATTGAACCCTCTTGATAAGTCTCCACTTGTATGAGTTCAATTTCTTTTCACCCTTAGATTTTATCCTAGTAATCAAATGTCTTTTAGTTGCTAGGTCATTCTTTTTTTTTCTTCTGAATCTCTCTGTCTTTCTTTTTATTTCTTGATAGTATATTTCGTTTGATTGATTGTAGTTCGCTTTATTGTTCTTGCATCTATGATTACATCAATTGGTATCTCTCCCACTGTCTTTTTATTTCTAAACCTAATATCTTGCTTGATTGATTGCGGTACTAGGTAAGTTTATCCGTACAGGCATAAACAAAACAGTCATCAAGATTTTTTTGCCACCGCTAGGTATTGTACTTGATATCTCATGGTTGTCAACTCACTTCCTTGACGACCAAGTAATTTTGATTGAATGCTAAAAAATTATATTTCTGATGCAATTTTTTTTTTTCCTCTAGTGAAGAATGTATTGAATTGCCTTTTTAATATGTTCTGTGAACCCTACTATTCTAGGTAGGTATTAATTAAAGTAATTTTGGTGCACCACCCATCTGTGAAGTTCTTTATGCCTTCATAATTTTATTATTAGATTAAGATTGTGTTGGGATTAGAAGCATAACTTACGCATTTCACCTTTCATCCATTCCTCCTCGCTCGATCCGATATATCAAGAGAATTGACCCCAACTAGCTTAGAAATGACATGCAATTATTGTTTATATCAATATTTTTTTGACAAATGCCTTTATCATAACATCCACATAATTCCTAATATTGTAAATTTTTTATATTAGTATGATCAATATATTGCTAGCTTTGATGTTCCCTTAAATTTAGCTTAATTTGGTATTTAATTACTCAGCATTGGGTAATGCAGTGAGTGTGCATGAGTTATTATTGTCCATATACCTAATGCTAAGTTTCACTTGGCTTGGACCAACCATAACTTATGTAAAAAATAGATCATAAAAGAAATCTTGTGAGCATTGCATCGGGCATAGGGTGCACATGAGTTATTGTTGTCCAGATACCTAATAAAAAGTTTCACTTGGCTTGGACTGCAAGGATCCATAGCCTATGTGAAAATATAGGACATGAAAGAAAACTAATACTGTAATCCTTTTTCTATATTAAAGTTTGGGAGACCTATGTTTTAAAAATTTTTGAGACATCCTAATGCTAGGAATTGTGGTAATTTTGAATGAATATGAGTTGGCGAACCTTGACAACAATGATATTGCACCCAATTTAAACTTGTCCTAAGCTACAAAGTGTGTTGAGCTCATTCGAGGATGTTGCCCTCTAATGGGACTTTCCAATTGTCATACTTTTCTTGAGGAATTTTTGTCTCATCTCATAATTTCCCACAAAATTTTGGTGTCTCATATAATGTCCCCTATTTCAGACTTTTCGGAGTGTAACTTTATAAACTCAAAGACAAATTTAAGTACACTCACATACATGGATTTTCAATCTTTCGTTTGTGGCTTTTATATTTCATTTGATTTGTGAGAGAGGAATGAAGGCTAAAGTTGGTCTTCACAATGGGAGTGGCCAATATTTTGCATATATTTTTTCTTTTCTCAAATCAAAAAATATATTGCAATCAATAATAAATGAAAGAATAATTTTATTCATAAAGATTGTGGAGTGGACATATTTTATCCTGGGATCCTGTCTTAAGATTTCTCCGTACTCAAGGGTTGTTAGTGCCATTTCAAACTAATGATGATGTGACCTCATAGGTTTATTTGATCTCTGTGAAAGGATTTTATGGTATCTGTTATAATATTTGGTTTGTCAATAAGAGTGCACCCACGTCCCATGAATATTTCCATGAACTTAGGATTCATCTTTAAGAAAAGATATACTACACTTAAATAGGTGAGCTTGAGTTTTAGGGTAAGATCCCTCGCAAGAACCTTACATGAAATAGGACTCATCTTGTAGAGACCCACATAATTTTGATATCTCAAATGTCGAATTCTTAAATAAAATTGGACTCATCTTGTGTTGTGAATTTTTTTTGGGTTAAATAGTTCGCTTAACTGTCTTGTTGGATAGAGTTATATTGTGTGATCGACTATTTTATAAGAGGTCTTATGCTTAAAAATGTAGTATCTTATAGAAGCCAATATCAACAAAGATCACACTCAAGCAAAGTACTCAATTACATCTCCAAGCATATTTGGGAAAGTACTTTCACTCTCCCATCTAAATACGAACATGAGATCCAATTTCTAAGAATCCTGCACAGTACAACATATCTGCCTTTGTAGATCTAGCGAGGCATGAAAAATATGCTCATGCATACTAGTCTTAACTTCAGATTTAGCATAACATTCATTATTTACAAGAATAGACCGCAAATAAGTAATTATTCTTGGAATAAGTCTCGAATATTTGAAATAGAGATGTGTTGTAAGAACATATCCTAGCAATACATCTCCATGAAATTCAAAGTGCTACTAACATCGTGGAATATAAGGTAGCATGTAAGATCCCCGAGTTAGCATTTTAACAAGCAGCGAAGGGTCGTAAAACTTGTAATGTAGCACTGATTTCCAAGTACCTTACATTGACTAGCTTCTCATCACTCACGATGAAGTAACTAAGCAAAGGTGCATCAATAAAATTAATGTCCATCCCAATCATTAAATAAATGATATAGCTGCTACTTCTCCTGTGCGAGCTGAGGTAGGCACCTATTAGTGCCTCAACCACATCAGCTACTCTCTTGTTTCTACTCTCCTTTTTTACCCTACAACACATTTCTACTGAAGGCATCAAGAACTCTTTGCCAAAGTTGTAAACTTGAGAATTATCACTAGGAATGGTCCTCACTTTAAGATCGAATGGTTCATTACGGATAAATCTCAGAATTTTAGGAGCACATCCAAGCTTGAACAATGCAACATTGGAAATGATTTTATTTTTTTTAATGTTGAGAAGACCCTCATGATAATTTTCATAAGTCTTAAACGATTGTATACTAATAGCATATCTGAGAAAAGAGTCGTCAAGCTTCTCAAGTGATTCCAAATGAAAATTCTGGAGACATTTCTTAGTTGTCATTACTTCCAAAATCTTAGCGATTGGGATACAAATTTTTATTTTGTGGTGATTCAAAAGCATTCATTTAAAGTTTATATGGCATGGATGCTTTCCCTATAAGGTCTAAAGGTTCTATCTCGGTAGATAGTTATTGGAGAAAGATTGTTGACCTCAAGAATCTTATGAATTCTAGGTATATACATATGGTAGTGAATCCCCATACTCCGCCGAACAAATTCACTGCTATATATGTATACCTTAGAATTCATAAGATTCTCGAGGTCAAGAATCTTTTGTCAATTACTATCTTTCGTGCTAGAACCTTTAGACTTATTAGGGTAAGCATTTATACTGAATAAACATGAAAAGAATGCTTTCGAATCATTGCAAACTAAAACTTTTTATCCCAACTGGTAAGATTTTTGAAGGAATGACAACAAAGAAATGCCTCTAGAAGTTTCATTTGCAATCACTTGGAATACTTGGAGACTCTTTTCTCAAATGTGATGTCAGTTTACAACTATTTAAGACTTATGAAAGTCAGCACGAGGGTTTACTCAGAATTAAGAAAAATAAAATCATTTCCAATGTTACACTTTGCAGTTCTGGATGCGCTCGTAAAATATGAAATTTATCCGTAATGAACCATTCAATCTTCTAATGATAATTCTCAAGTTCTTTGATAAAGAGTTCCCTTTGCCTTCAATAAAAATGTATAGTAGGCTAAGGCAAACGATTAGAAATAGTAAGAAGTAGTCAATATGGTTGAGGAACTAATATGTGCCTACCTCAACTCGTGTGGGGAATTACCATTTATGAATTGGATTGGGTTGCACATTGATTTTGTTGATTCTGAGAAACTAGTTAATATCTGGTACTTTAAACCATTCTACTTACAAGTTCCATGATCCTTCATAGCTTGTTGAAACTCTAACTCACGAATCATATTCCACAATGATACCAACGCTAGGAATTCTTGGACGTGCAGTGCTAGATAATATTGTTACAACACATATCTATTTCAAATATTTGAACTGTCTCCATGAAAAATTATTGATTTGAGGTATACTTCTGTAAACAATAAATGATATGCTCAATCTGCACTTAAGGCTAGCATGCACAAGCACCTTCTTCTTCAAAGACAGATATGTTGTACTATTGAGGAGTTTTGAGAAACTGGATCTTGTGTCCACGTTCGGATGGGAGGCTGAAACGTGCTTGGAGATGTTGTTGGGTCCTTCGTTGGTGCGATCTCTTAAGACCTCTTCTGGAACCGTTGATTACACCTCAATCAATAAAACTCCAACCAATAAGAGAGTTAAGTGAACTATGTTCCCAAAAGGTTATCTAAAAAAGAAATCAATTTTTTTCATTAGACAGAGACTCGACATTTGTAGACATAAACATTGTGTGGGACTCTACCAGACGAGTCAAGCTTTAGTTAGAATTCTTGAAGACTAATCCTAACTCACTATATAAAGGGTACTATATCCCTTAAGGGGATCTCGAAATTCCAAAATTATAGAAATTTACAAGAGATCAAGATTTGGGAGACTCTTCAGACACCATACTTCAATATGAAAATCAACAAAATTTTCTTTACAGGGAGAGTAATAAAATTACTTAGTATAAATCATCCTAATAGAAGTCAGAAGGGAAAATTGTACTCAACGTATAATTTTCTAAAGATTATTCTTCTTCTCTTTCTCATATTTATTTTTGTGGTTGGAGTTTATTTTTCCATAAAGAAATTTGTTGCAAATTAAATTTGTCTCTAAACCCTAACGAATTTATAATTAACTTTTGGGGTTTGATTCGAGTGCAAATTGGTGCTTCGTGATTCAAGGGTTTTTTAGTGTCGTCCAAACGAAGGGTGAATGTGGAACCCTCCCATACTAAAATTATTGATCGTATGTTAAAGGATTTTATTATTATGGGGATCTTTGTTAAATATTTGGTTGTCATAAGTGTCCACCCATTCTCCATCACGTTATAATATTTCATGACAATATTAATTTTAGAACGACTATCCCAGAACATATACTACTTAATACTAAGTGTGAGCTGAGTTTAGGGTAAGTAGTCTCTCAGAACCTTAAATGAAATGAGAACGTTATCTTGTAAGTCCCACATAATTTGAATATCTCAAATGTCGAATTCTTAATGAATTTATCTCTTGGCCCTAAATTGTTTAGTAAGATATTCACTTAGTGTCTTGTTGGATGATCGTTTATATTGTTTGATTGACTATTCTATATAGAGTCTTATGCTTGAAGATGTAGTATATTTAGAGAGCCAATTATCAACAAAGATCACGCTCTATCAAAGTACTCAATAACATCTCCAAGCACATTTGGGAAAGTAGTTTCAGTGTCCCATCCAAACGTGGATACGAGATCCAATTTCTCAAAATCCTCAACAGTAAAAAATATCTGCCTTTGCAGATCTAGCAAGTCATGAACAATGTGCTCATGCATACTAGCATTTACTTCAGATTGAGCATATCATTCGTTATTTACAAAAGTAGACTACAAATAAGTTATTAGTCTTGGAATCAGTCTCGATTATTGCAATAGAGATGTGTTGTAACAACATAATCTAGCGCTATACCTCCAAGAAATTCCAAGCGCTAATAATATCGTGGAATATTAGGTAGAATGTAAGATCCGTCAGTTAGCGCTTTAGCAAGCAGCGTAGAGTCTTGAAACTTGTGTTGTAGCACTGATTTCCAAGTACTGTACATTGACTAGCTTCTCAGTACTCACGATGAAGTGCATTGGCATCGGTGCATTAATAAAATCAATGTCCATCCCAATCATTTCGTAAATGATATAGCTGCTACTTTGTCAGCCCGAGCTGAGGAAAGAACATATTAGTGCCTCAACAACAACAACTACTCTCTTGATTCTTATCTCCTTCCTTACCCTAAAACACACCACTACTTAGGGCATCAAGAACTCTTTGCCAAATATGTGAACTTGAGAATTATCACTAGAATGTTCCCCACTTAAAGATCGAATGTTTCGTTACTGATAAATCTCAAAATTTTACGAGCACATCCAAGCTTGAAAAATGCATCATTGGAAATAATTTATTTTTTCTTAATCTTGATAAGACCCTCATGATAATTTTCATAAGTCTTAAACGGTTGTATACTAATAGTGTATCTGAGAAAAGAGTCCCCAACTTCTCATAGAATTTCCAACTAAAATTCCTGGAGACATTTCTTGTTTCTCATTAATTCCAAAACTATTAGCGGTGTGGGATCAAAGTTTTACTTTGTGGTGATTCCAAAAACATTCTTTATAGTTATTCGCAATGTATCCTCCCCTATAAGGTATACGTTCTAGCACACGGTAGCTAGTTATTGGCAAAGATTGGTTTGACCTCAAATCTTCATGAAGTCTAGGTATGAACGGATGTTAGTGAAATCCCCATACTCCTCCGAACCCGATTCCACGCTAATATGTATACTAAGAATTCAATATTCACTAGGGTCAGAATCTTTGTCCAATCACTATTTGTCCCTGCTAGAACCTTCTATAACTTTCTCAGGGAGCATTCATACTGACAAACTTTACAAGAAATGCTTTCGAATATTGCCAAACCTAAAACTTTTGTACCCCAAACTGGTCGATATTTTGAGCAATTACAACCAATGAATATTCCTCGAGAAGTTTCATTTGGAATCACTTGGGAAACTTGGAGACTCTTTTCTCAAATGTGATGTTAATTTACAACTATTTAAGACTTATGAAAGTCACCACGATGGTTTACTCAGAATGAAGAAAAATAAAATCATTTCCAATGTTACACTTCGCAACTTTGGATGCGCTCGTAAAATATGAAATTTATCAGTAATGAACCATTCGATCTTCTAACGTGAATCATTCCTGATGATAATTCTCAAGTTCTTCGATTAAGATTTCCCTTTGCCTTCAATAAAAATGTATATTAGGTTATAGCAAACGATTAAAAATAGTAATAAGTAGTTAATGTGATCGAGGAACTAATAGGTGCCTACCTCATATCGTGTGGCGAACAAGCGGCTTTACCATTTATGAATTGCATAGGGTTACATTGATATTGTTAATTCTGGCAAGCTAGTAATTGTCTGGCAATTTGAAACCTTGCTACTTAAAAGTTCCTTGATCCTTCATGGCTTTTTGAAACTCTAACTCACGAATCATTTTCCACAATGAGATGAATGCTAGGAATTCTCGGAGATGCAGTGGTAGATAATGTTGTTACAACACATATCTATTTCAAATATCCGAAATGACTCCATGACTAATTATTTATTTCAGGTATGCTTTTTTAAACAATGAATGATATGCCCAATATACACTTAAGGTTGGCATGCATAAGCACCTACTTCATGTCTCGACAAATCGGCAAAGCAAGATATGTTTTACTATTGAGAAATTTTTTGAAATTGGATCATGTGTCCACATTCGGATGGGAGGCGAACGTGCTGTGAAGATGTTGTTGAGATCGCTTCGTTTTGTTGCCCTCCTTACGCCCTTTTAAGTGCGCACCTTATGCCCAGCAAAAGGTTAATTGTTAAAAAAGAAAATTTTTTTTTTAATGAGACAGAGATCTACATTTGTAGACTCAAAAATGTGTTGGGACTCTCGCAGCCGTGACCTAGCTTAAGTTTAGAATTGTTTAGACCTCATCTATCACCTATATAAAGTTCGGTAATCCATTGAGAGGGATCTCGAAAATTCCATAAATTCTTGGAACATTTACAAAGAGATCAAGATGTGGGCGGACTCTTCGTGACCACAAATTCCTCATGAAAATCGACAAAATCCTCTTTACATGGAGATCAAATAAAATCCATTTTAGGTGGAAATTATCCTACAAATGAATCAAGAAAGTGACTAAATTTTTCTCAAACTATTAATTAGATAAAATATTCTTCTTTCTTCGTATTTATTTTGTGGTTGGAGTTTATTTTCCATACATAAAATTTGTTGCAAAGAAATTATGTCCTACAACCCTAACTAAAATTTATAATTTATTTTGGGGTTTCATTAGTTTGATTCGAGTTGAAGAATTGGTCACAGTCCATTCAATATTGTAGAAAGAATTGAATATTCGTAATCAATCCTTCAGTCATAGTCGAATAGATCAGTCAATGATTAAGCAAACCCAAAGAGGTAAAAATAGATCAAGTGTCTTTGGGTCAGCTCATACCTTCTAATTAGTATTTAATCTTTCAAAGTAATGAATATGCAGCCCAACAAGATTTTCTGAAGTTTAACTTAAAATTATGAGTTTCTTCTAAGTTGTCATAAGATGTTACAAAATGTGGAGTTGGTGAAGTCCGACAGAGTGGATTACACTATTTTCACATGTGTGGCCTATCTAGGAATTTGTGGGAGTCTGATGTCGATACTAGACCAACATGTTCATTCCATGTAACTTGCAAGAAGAGAAGTGGGGTCAGTTTGACAACTTGACTTAAGATTGTACTTCATATTTTTTTGGACATAATTTCATGCCTTGTCTCACCATGCTTTGGTGATTTTACCTAATGAGACTAAGAATTTGGCCATTCATGAGAAGTTTGACTTATTATATACGTGTAGTTTTTATCAAACAACCTTTGTATGGATCTTTCATAGAGCAGTCAAGGTGGTCATGGAGCTTATGCGCTGCATGGAATTTAGGGATTTGGCGTACAAGAGGTCTTGCACTTGTTGTTATTTTAGTGGTACTTCATCTAGAGGGGGATACTTAAGGAGGGATTTTCATCCTCGGTTCGTAGCCATATTCCATCTGAGAACGCAGTTATTCATGGTTTGAGGGGGTTATATTGGGGATAAGTTTCTACCCTGGGTCAAAACTTATTACGGTTGCTATTAGAGGTTTTCAGGTTAATGTCAAAAATTAAATATATTTGGATTCTTGTTAGTTTATTTAATTTGTAGTTAATTTTTAAAGTTAAAACTTTGTATTTGAGTAATAGATTTTATTCAGTTTTAAGCTTTTGCATGCTTAAGTTAGTCTTCCACTTGTAGTCAGCCAGGATGAGAGTTCGCTTGGGGACCAACAATGGTTGTTGAGTGCAAGCCACGTCCATGGTGTAGACTCGGGTCGTTACAATATTATCTTGGTGTGATCATGGAGGATGTGATGGCCATCACATAGATCCCAATACTCTCAATGCTACTACTAGCAGGTTTGTTGCCATGGAATTCACCAAATGTACGATCATCTCTTATCTGAAAGTTGATCAAGTAGATCTTAACATTCCATGTATTTTTTCTTCTGTTATACATGACTAAAATGCATATAAAATGTCGAAAATTGCAGTCCTTGTTTTTATCTTTTTTTATGGCCTCCGTTGGCAAGGGTTCTTGGGCTAGTTTTATCAATTAATAATAGAAGTGGACCTCAAAGAGAATATTACAATTAACAAGATCTAGACTTATTTACTAATCCTAACGAGGTAACACTCCTCTACTAATTAATTAACAAGCATGACGAATATAAGAATTAGAAAAAACTAGGTACTCTGTCAATATTATAGTGTTTATAATAAACTCTATGATAATGTTATAAATGAGGGTAATTAAGTAATAAAAAAATAGAAAACTTTAGATTATGGTCGAGTTATCAAACACACACTTCATTTTATATATGTATGAACTTAAAAAGATGTCTTGCCCGTCTAACTTAACACTTCTTTTACCTCGTCTTCTTCATCAAATCTATCCAACAACTCTTGATAGCTCATCACTTCTTCTTGAATTTATTGGATGTTCTTGACACTATTGTATGATTCTTTCTTCTAGTCACATTGGTAAGTGATCTTTGAACAAATTCCTCCATCACCTTACAATCCCAACTATGTCACATTCCATGTGTCCTCCTTTTGGTTTTGAAGCTTCCTCTCCTTTGTTGCCTAGGTGAAAGATCCCCATTCTTGGCCACCTTATCAAAGCAAATATCCAGCGTAGCAGCGTCTTCATCACCACAGAACATTTAATTACCCAAGTTAATATCACAAATTGTAGTTGGACTTATAATGAGTGAAACTACAAACCCTAGCTCATGACTCTTTGTCAATTATTCAATCCACAGCAAGCTCCTCAATTTGACTAAGTCCGTCACACTTTGGAAATCACCACCGATATTGTTGAGGCCTTGATAGAAAATATGTGTGCACTATTAGTCAATGGGCCAGGTCCTTGATAGAGTATTAGTGCGTAAGTAAATAACTCAAAGTAAAAGACAACACATGAGATTACGTGGAAACCCTCTTGCACAAGGAAGGATAAAACCAGGACATGTCACATAGGACTTAAACACAACTCCATTATTATCAAAATGAGCAAAGATTCAAATTATAGACTCTAGTAATGAGATACATGGATGACTGCCACATGGAATTTGCAATGGTTCACTTAAGTAATTTAAGTGTTGTGTTAAGAATGTCAACCTTCGAGAAAGGACAGGGTCCCTCCATATGGTTTGGATGTAACTGTCAAGATCTTCCCTAACCTCCCTTTTACATCAGCATAATCACCTTCAAGTTTCTTCAATTGATTTCTTCAGACATTGATCTACTCAGTCAAGTTTCAACATCTCCAACTTTAATCTATTTTTTTTCTTGAACAGGTTCCTACTCAGAGCTTTCATGAGAATATCAACAATTTGATCTCCAGTCTTTGCAAAATTGCATACTAATGTTTCCCTTTTAAAAGTAATCCCTCAGAAAATGATGCCTCACTTAAATATGCTTAGTCCTTTTATGAAGACTTAATTCATAGTCATATTGAGACGACTTGTATTTTCCCACAGAAGAGGAATAGTGTGAGTAACCACTCCAAAGTCTCCAAGTTTCTGCCCATAAGAGTTGTAAACAACAAGCTTCTATTGTTACATTCTTTGCCTCAGCTATTGAAAGGATAACAATAGTTAGCTATTGAAAGTATAACAATAGTTTGCTTTTTTGGTTAACTAAGTAAATTGTCCGAGCTTCGCGCGGTGGTGAACTACATCAATAATCTATTTTCGAATATGTGATAATATAAGTATTTTCTAGAGGATACAATCCTACGATAAATTGTAAAGAATATTTTATCCAAAGAAGAAATGAAATAATTTTTAATCTTAAAACCAAAAAGATTTGATCCTAAGTGTTCATGAATTTTCTTTTTAATTCTTTTGTTTACTATAGTTGTTCATCACCAAAGTCTTTAGAAAAGATATGTAATTGTTTCATTATCTATATTTGTATTTTCAGAAAGTGATACAAACATTTTATTCATCAACTGCGAGAGTTTTTCTCCTATTCAAGGTCTCTATATACATAACCAAAATATAATATAATTAGTTGTGTACTTGATAAGTTAATTAAAATTTAAAAAACCCATCTCTTGGAGTTCAATGAAATAATGTATGTCGCTCAAATAATTTTGATAAAATAATGTATTGGCAAGTCCCTTATTCATAATCGTTCGCATTTAATGACACTATTTTGATAGTCAAAAGATATATTTTGTTGTTTATAATAAATCAATATGGTTAAAACTTTATTTTTTGGGGACTTTTAATCATATGTTTATAAGGACATAATTATTTCTTTAATATTTGATTAATAACAATGCATCATACTTTCAGGGGTTATTGAATGACTCCAACCAAATATTTGAACCTCAAATGTTTGATTAAGGTTGAGTACAATACTTGTCATCCCACTAATTCCTTTATTTTTTTGAATGTCACTAATCGATTGAATGCCTCGATAATATAGAAAGTTGAATAAATAAAAGTCCAAGATAGTGTTGGACCACCATAACATTTGAACACTCAAAGTCCATTCTTGGACATCCCATAAATCTTTTAGCCACTGAAATCTCTATAAAGACCAAAGCCATTTATTTAACAAGTTTAAGAATCTACATGACACCAATAGTTAATGATTATATAACCTCTGTGTTTATTAACATTATAGTTACTTCAACTATCATGCTCAAAAACATAAAAAATAAATAAACATAATTAAAACATCTACATCCAAAACAACAAATGAGCAACATAAGTTTTTCTTCATTAAATTAAGACTATAATAAAAACATACCTTAAATCATGTAATAAAAAAAACTGAAATTACCTGAAGACATAAAGAAAAAAAATTGATCCCAC
Organism: Solanum habrochaites; assembly: GCA_027704765.1. Lineage (NCBI taxonomy): Eukaryota > Viridiplantae > Streptophyta > Magnoliopsida > Solanales > Solanaceae > Solanum > Solanum habrochaites. Next base: position 14,712,255 of record JAKWJA010002489.1, read on the forward strand.
TGAATGTACATTGTTCCCTTAAGGAAAATTTTCTATTCTAGTACCCGAGGTTTAAAGGAATAGATGTTCTCATGACAAAATGATTCTATTTAAATGTGTGTTGATTCAAAAACAATGGTTGAGTGAGCCAGTCAACAAGAGCAAACTACACGAATATTTGATTGTGCAGAAGAAGAGGAAGTTCAGAATTTCCATTGTTTAAAAATGAGAGGAAATCCTTCTATTTATAGAAAACAAAGCATAGTGTGTATAAATTCTTATTGTGTCTTATATGAAAGGTCACAACTCTTCGGACAAGTCACAATTATTCATAAAAGTCGCAATTCTTTATAAAAATTGCAATTTTTTATTAAAGTTGCAACTTTTCATAAAAGTCGCAACTATTCATTAAAGTCACAACTTTTAATAAAAGTGAAACTTTTTTTTATAAAAGTTACAAATTTCCATGAAAGGGAAGGCTAATTTTGAATTGAATGAGTTAAAAGGAAATCCTGGTTTGTGGTCACGCCATGTAGGCGGACCTAGTATTCTCTTTAATATAAATATATATCATCTGATATGGTTAGGAGATAAGAGATGAGCCCAGAAAATGACGAATTCTTGAGGTGCTTTTTCTATCAATACCGACTGATACCCATCGTGTCCTTCCCAATCACCACCCCATATTTCCTATCCAAATCAAAGAGTTTATGGGACTAGAATAGAAAAGACTGGCGTCCTACTCTTTTCAAATATATCAAAATCTATTCTCAGTTATATAACAAGATTCTTTTGGATAAGCTTGGAATATTGTACACATGCCGACATTTGAATACTAATTCAGCGTTGCAGTTAGTAACTCATTGACCCGCCTTTTTCTTCCAAGAGTGAAAGCTCTTGTGCCTTTTACCAATTAAGTAGAAGGGATTTCTTGTGGTTTGATCATCAAAACTAAAGTATGAAATACACTGAAATCCATCTCATTGGTACTATCAAACAATTTTGAATCTACAACAAAGTTAAAATTCAGTAACTTTCCTTTTTCCACAATGCGTATGGTGTGTATGGTCTAATGAAAACATTAGGATTTTTGCTGAAAGATATTCATGGAATCTGAAGATTTTTCGGGGCGTTTGGGGTTTGTTTTAGATGATCACCTCAGAAGGGATACACCACTTTTTAGAGTTGAGAAAATGTTTGAACAAGTCCAATCTAAGCTTCTTGGGAAACCAAAATTTCTGTTTGTTTTGCTTCATGAGTGAAAAAATTGGGGTATATACGGTTAATTTAATGTACTTGTTCTCTTGATTAGTAGCTAAACTTGTTTAATCCGCCTTACTTCAATATCGAGTTAGCTACTAATCAACAAATCAAGTACATTATACCAACCATATATGCCCCAATTTTTCCGCTCATGAAGCAGAACAAGAAGAAATTTTGGTGCTTTAGGAAACTTAGATTTGACCTGGTCAAACATTTTCCCAACTCAAAGAAGTTGTGGATCCCTTCTGAGGTAATCATTAGAAGAAAACCCAACCCCTCAAAAAAATTTCTTCAGTTTTCATGAACACCTTCTTCCAAAAATTCAGAAGCTTTCATTTGACACAACATAAGAAATTTTTTAAATAAAAGTAGTTTTAACTTTGTTGTTTCAAAATTTTGATAGTAATAGAACTGAGATGGATGTTCATTGTTTTATGTTTTATTTTTTTTAAGAGTAAACTTTGCTTTTGTGACATCCGTCCCTCTGTTGGTCTATAAGTTGCCTTACCTAGCATATGATCGAATAGTTATTACGAAATTTCTAATGACCGTCATGATTTTAAGGTATATATATATAATATTAGCACTCAAGAGGAGACATACTAATTTAACTAAGAGAATAACGATGTGTTTCTTTATTTTATTCAACTTATTATTGAATGAATTCTCTTATACTTATTCAACTATGAGAATAACTGTGTGTTTCTTTATTTTATTAAACTTATTATTGAATTAATTATCTTACAAGAAATGACTTAAATTATGTGATGGTGACTTTGATTCCATTCAAATCCCATTTTGAAATTCAATGATTATTTTCTTCTTTGTCCTTGTGTTTATTTGTATGTAGATGGTTCAATTATCATATCGTCACTACTTTATTAAAGTTGTTAACTGAGATCTGCAATTAATTTTAGGTTTCTTTTTCCTTTTCTCTTTCTAGTTCTAATAAATTTTGGACCACTAGTAACAAGATCGAAAAAAGCTTATTTTTTTTCCAATTCATGTTTTTGGTTCTAGTTTCTCCTTAGTTTTGTCCAGTTGTTATTACTCTGGTAAAATACATATTTTATTGCAAGTCTTCACATCTCACATATTAACATATAGTTGGGTTTCCCTTTGCCCCGCCAGAAACCCCCCCAAGTTTGTTACACTTTTTTGTCTTCTTGATTTTGTGGTAAAATTATGTTTTTTTTAATATGTTCGATCCTAACTTTTGATTTATTGGACATATATATCAGAATTATAGTCTAGGTTTTCATAGTTTTGTATGAATATATACTCGATCTAGTTAAATTTGATTTAAGCAAAGCATAACAATGATTGAACGAAAGATTTCCTTTTTTTTGATTCATAATTCATCTACGAATTAATACAAATAAAAAAGGGGAAACATTATCTCCAATCCTGATTTGTTTTGTTTAAATCAAATTTAATTACTTTGAATATATATCCATACACAACAATGAAACACAGATACTAAAGCGTTGATACAAGTGACCAACAAATAAAAATCTAATATAGAACAAATGAAAAAAAATCAAATTTACCACAAAGTCAAGGAGGCAAAAAGTTAGAACAAACATTTTCTATACCAAGAGAAATCAAATATTCGTTTGTGTATTCTTTTATGTTAGTTTATGTGAGATGTGAACATTTTCAACAACTTACCATTGTTAGATGAATATAATTGGGAGATAAAGATGAAATACAATAAAATAGAGAACAGAAAAAACAATCTTCTGTCAATTTTGTTAGTAGACTTCCAAAATTTATTAGAACTAGAAAAACAGATAAATGAAAAAGAAACCAAAAAAAAAAATGAATAATAAAGAGATGGCAACATGTATGTCAAACCACAAGAATATTGGTGAACACTTAAGAGGCAAAACAAGATTTTTTAAATTAAATGTCAAACTGAGGAGAATTACATTCGAATCAAATTCACTATTGCATAATCTAAGTCCTTTATTGTTAGACTATTAAACAAACAATAATGGACTGAATAAAATAAAAAAGCAAATCGATATTATTTAAGTTGGGTTTATTTGTCTCCTCTTGGTTAGTGTGCTATTCTCTCAATACTTACATGGAATGAATTCAACAACATTATTAATCTAGTGCACAAGTGTATTTTTGACTGTATCAAAATAACTCTTAGAGATCTAAAAGAGTTAATCAATTATGTATTTGAACAATCCAATCCACTACTTTAAGTCAATAAATGTTGGTTATTCTTAGATTTTAATCAAATTTATTTAAATTATTTTCTCAAAGTTAATCAAATTTCATGGAGTATATCATTGAACAATCAGATTCACTATAAACTATGAGTACAATGTAAATTAAGATTGTATTATTTTTTTCTTTAATAAAAGACATTTGTAGTTATTTTGGTCTAAAATTGAAGTTTTTTATTTTTCCTTTTTGGACTCTTTGTCACCTCTATATAAACTCTCTAAATATATGCATTAATAAATGTTTGACACACTATAAAAAATATATCTCTCTCTCTATCTCTCTCTATATATATTGGTCATTTAAAAAATCAGGCTTACCCGAGGCCTAGCCACATTATATGAACAACCAATGTTAACAAACAAGGAACCTGTATTGCTCGAGTTATAAGGTACAATATAGTTCATTCATTAAAATAAAACCGACTTTGGATATACAAAGTTATTATACATCATTATGAAGTAACTGTCTTAAGACGTAAATGCTATTAAGTATAAAAATGTTCATATATTTTGATTTACAAACAGAATAGCATTTACATTTTCAGCAGCTAGATTTCTAAGATTTGTAACAATGTAGGTCAGATATAGTAATAATGAGGTACAAATAAAAAAAACAGGTAAGTTTTGTTATCTCCGATATTTAAATTAGCAAACCAAAAATAACGAAATAACATTAAGATTAACAAATTTCAGACCGAAATAGAACGAGCATATAAAACATTGTTAGATGTCAAGTTGAATATGGATATTACAGGAAGACAAGAAAATATCAGAATGTAAGAGTTAATTGACATGAAAATAATTAAGCCACAAGTGTAGTGATGAGTTACAAATAAGAGGGATAAGAAGGTTTTTAAGTACCTCTGGTTAGAATCTTGTCAAGCATCCACTCTTCATTGATAGTCCGATTTAGATATTCAATAGCTCCTTTTAGACTTAGGGGATTCAAGAAGGCCTTGGCCAAAAGAGGAATTTTATAATAGAGGTAAATTTTAAGGATCAACAATTTGATAGAATAATAACCATTAGAAATCTATAAAAGATAGAAAAATAGTACCTTATAGAGAACATAAATTACCTTGAGGAATGTTAAGAAACTATCCTTAAAAGATAAAATTAAGCATGTCCCCAAGATGCAACAAGTTTGTCAAATGATTAACTAGAAGAATAAATATTAAACTTTTGTCCTAAGGACTTTTTAACTTTTCGTTTGTTATATAAGAAGGAACAAACTTACTAACAAGGAATGGTCTCCTAAGCAACCATGAAAATTTTCCCTAAAGCTAATACATAATTTCACTCTATTCAACAACAAATAAATTTCACTTCAAGAAATTGTAAAATTTCACATCCCAAAGGCTGTGCCCCCATCAATGTGTTTGTTCTAATTCAAGTCTAAGAGCCCATAGGCACACACAAAATAACTTCTAGTCTCGTTGGCGACACCATGATAGGCCCGGAAAAATGTGATAATAGCTTAACGCTCAGCACTATAAGAATTTATTAAGACACCGTCTACAACTTTACTCTATCATTTTGTAACGTTAGCTGAAAAAAACACCCCCAATCTCTCTATTAACAAAATTTCTAACACTACATTGTGGATGCTGTCATATTTACGTGAGAAGAGTTGTGTTCAATTTATAGAGTCCCAAACTTTCTCTCCAATGAAGGAATATTCCAACTATAAAAGAAATTACATATTCCTTTAAAGAAAAATTAAAGCATTTAAGGTAATACTTTGATTTAACTTCAAAAGAAAAATAAACTTCAAATAAGGTAATAAAATAAGGGGAAACTCTAATAGGATCTTGGAATATAATATCTCCTCCACACCCTAAACCGTGATGCTAGGCACGCGATGCTAAGTAATTTTACAATTATAAAGTTAAGGAAATTTTCTAATTTGAACTATTGATGTTATTGTATATTGATCATACTAGTATAAAAGGTTTATACAATTTGGCATAACGTGTATGTTCTAATAAAGGTATATATATGTAAAAATAAAGATCAATATAAACAACACTTACACCTAAATACCGTGCAAATTAGGGTAAATTTTTAACCGGCATTAAAATGTCTTATTGGACAAAAGATTCCTAAAACGTAATCATAACTAATATAGATATTGTGATAGTGTCACAATATCATGTTAGCAACAGAATATTAAAAAATGACAAAATATACATGAGATGTTTTCTTGTAAATAATGGACAAAAGATTAGGAAATCTCATCAAACAAGGAATTTTAATTTATCGAGAACAAATAATGAGTAAATAAGGAAGAATTTTTTTAATTCAAGTTATAATTCCATTAAAAAAGCTCATAGTGAGAGACACTAACTATCATTAGTGGAGTCTTGAGAGAGGCTAGTTTTTGTTTATACTTTACTATAAATAGAAAGCAGAAACAGAAAACATAATTTGGAGGCTAAATAACTTTCCAAAAATGTTAATTTATATCGTCTTTGATTCCACAAATATTAACATGCGTTGGGGACCATAGTTTAGCTTATTAGCAAAGAAAACCCATTAGGAATTTTTGTGAACCAGAAAGTCTTAATGTTACACTAATTTCAACAAGCTTCTCCACTGCCTTAAGAACTATTTCAGAAAAAACAGAGTAAATCAATGGCATTCTCGTTTTGTCCATTCCAAGTATATTTTATGTCTGCAATACTAGCAATACATATGGAAAAATAGATAAGAGATCGTCAGTGTAAGTAACAATATTACAAAAAACTTCAACTGCATCTTAGTTTATATAATCCTCTCCAAACATTGTTTGTCTTCAATTACAAATTTATTCTTATGCAACAATATTTTGAGTATTAATAAACTAAATAGATATGAGGAAAGAGCAGACCTCCTATACACACTCCTTAGACACCTCCACTCTATACGTAACTATTGAATGTTGAAGTTGTTCTCGCGTAGACTTCATTAGCAGGCACGATAAAAGTCTTGTTTTTACCTTTCTAAGGAAACACTGCTACCTCTCCATAAACGTTAAAAACTGTTGGTAAAGAAACACTTCCCAAAAGAGTAAAATTCGGCACACTCAAAAGAAAACTCAGTATGAAAAGTACAAACTATAGCTTCAACTCATTTTTTTTCAAAACCTTCATTGTTATTTGAATTCCATACAGATGCAGAAAGAAAACTTTTTGTAATAAAGGAAAATCTCTAAGAAATAGCACCCACCAGCCACTATAAGATCCTATTATTGAAAATTTTTAACTAGGGTCTCAAAGTTTGTGGAGTGTACATATGTAAAGTTTAACTCAAGAATGTCATCATGTGTTATATAAGGAAACTTAGACATTAATAGAGGCACGAATACCAATGAAGCAAATCTTTTTCATGAAAAATAAAACACGAAACAATGAATATATCCATCTCTTTTTTTTCACTGTTGAATTTCTAAAACAACAAAGTAAATATTACCTCATTTTGCAACATGTCTCATGTCTTCACAGGTCGTCCAATTAATCTCTAAACATTGAATTCTAAAGAAATTATAACCATTATGTTCATTATGTCTTTACAATCTCTGTTCATGACTTGTCTTTGTTGAGATCTTCCACGTTGTGAGGAGTAGTAGTCTTGTGTCTCCGGTAGTGAGGATGGAGTAGAGAAAGGATGGAGGCTCTGAGATGCTCGTTTAGTTAAAAATAAAAATTGAGATATATTTTTATTTGTGAAACTTAAAATTCATTGGTTTTAAAAATAAACATAGACACAACCCAAACAAAATCGTATCAACATCAAGGGTTTCTAAAATATTTTTCTCTCTCTTCAAATAATCACATGTGGATTGACACATATTTTTAACGTATAACATCCAAAAAGAGTATAGGAACGGTAGTATAATTTGAAGATATTAATTATGACAAAGTAATATTTAGCTAGCTTCTATAGTGTCATGCTTCGAGCCTACACCATGGACGTGACTGGCACCCAATGACCATTGGTGACGTTGAGCAGACCCTTGGCCTGATTTAACTCAGCGGAAGACATAACTTGATAGACAAACAAGTAATCTTTATCATAAATAACTTAGATTAATGTCTTGTGAAAAATGACACTTAAATCTCCAAACAGAATATTTGAATGTAAGATAACGAGAGACTCAAATATGTTTGACTATCTGTTTATGAAGCCTCTATAATACTAAGATGAATGTTGAGACAGGCCCACAACATTCTAATAAGGAAAAAAACTGAAAACATTTAAAATATTCCTCCAAAATGAAAGGAGGTTCACCATAGACTCTGGATGCTCAAATTGGATCAGCAAAGTGCTGGATGATGATCCTAGTTATCTGCGTTTGCATCATAAGATGATGCAGGCAAACTAACATCAGTACATTGATTGTACGAGTATGCGAGTTGGAATGTTAACAATAACTTAAGGCTTGAGAGGATTTCTAAAAGAAATTACCTTCGCTCTGTTCAACTCATGAAATAATAACTCAATATAAAGTAGTAAAAAATTAATACATGCCAACCCCCACCTAAAATATCTTTTTTATACTGAAAGTAATATAGTTCTATGTGAGATTCTCTAACCGAAGTCACAATATAGGCCTAGTGGTGATGCATCTTCTTGACCACGTGACAGACCTGTCTTCTATGATTTGTCATCCCCGCATAGAAACTTTTATACATAAAGTTTGGATACACTAGGCTTATATTATGTGCCACTTCATCTAACAGTATTGTGACCCGTTAATTACCTATGATGGATACATGATTTTTTTCTTTTACATGGAGATTGGGGTTAAATGTGAACTCATATCCCACCAAATCCGTGCTCAAATTTTACTACTCGAAAAAAATACCTACTTTAGTTCATCCGTTTTAAAAGAAATTTCTTCTTTGGGTTGAGATAATTGTGGGGTATGTATCAAGAATTTTCATGAGTAATAGTGGAAGGCGAAGAATCTGAAAATAGGAGAGTTTAAAACACATAAAAAACATGCCCGATAATGGAAAAGGTTTGGTGAAAAAGGGAACCCCCTCGCGATGTCATCCGTCGTCGCTCCGCTTCGGCTAACAGCTTCGCTTGGGTTGGTGTATTGGCAAATGATCCTCCGATCGAGATTTTAATTATTTATTTAATTAATTATATTGGCAAAATATTTATTTAAATTAATTAGTTGATAAACGAATTACGAAAATGTTTTCAACTTTAGTAACCCGGCCCGACTCGGCTCCGCGTGCTGTGACGTGATTTTTCCATTATTTAAAATTCACGCAAGGGATGTTCTGAAAGGTTGAAACTTTCAGGAACAGTCAATTACCATTTTAAGTTTGCAACTTTCATCAATGGGTCTGTGTCAATTATGAAAGGGTTGCACCTTCAGAACAGATTCTTCTTGCTATACATAACCCTTGTCTTCAGACGTATCCTTTCCAACGAATTTCTGATTTCCTTCGTCTTCTAAAAAACTTTTTTTTGCTTCGCTGTACGTTCTCTTGTGGATTGATCGCTGACAGTAGAATTTTTTGGGTATCTACCACTTACTAATAAAGATTATTTTACCATGGGAGGTATATTCCAAATTCAAACTCGGATTACATAGGGGGATCATTTCTAATGGGACACGTGCGTTCAGTGACTTGATCTTCTTCCAAAAGAAAATATATATTTAGTTTCTCGGTACGTTTGTTTTAAGTTATTTTATGAAATAAAAATATTGTTCATCTTGCTTAATAATTCGATAAATTTCTGTTACTTCGTGTTTTGAATAATTATTACAATCAGGTACATTGGTGATTTTTGATAACCAGAGTGCCAAAAACACTAGTTGCCTCAACACTTTACCTTTTAAAAAATCTCTTTGAATCAATGTTCCCTTTTCATGCCGAAGATCTTTCGAAAATTTTAGTTTCCCTCTTACCCCAAATGTAGAAGAAACTTATAAAACATTTAGAGGAATACTTAGGTCTTTATAAACTTTTGAGAACTGACTCAAATCTTAGTAAATACTACTTTCTTTATATTGCTTGCTTCAATCTTTATCTTAAAAATTAAATCGAAAACGTGATCCTTTTAAAAACGAAGTTAATCGTTAAATAAGGACTCTTGTAGACTTCAGAAACTACACTTTTTAAAATAAGACACTTGGAGCCTTCAAGAGAACTAACTTTGACATGACTTCTTAACCTTTTAAAAACTTAACTATTCACTTTTTAGAACCTCGGGACTCTAATTTCCTTGAATTGGATGATGGATTCAAGTTATGATTTGAGCTTTTTGACGAAGTTCTAGGTGTTGATAGATATTATTTGGGGTGGTGGTAATTAGAATAATTGGAGGTGTTAAATCCATAGAAGGGCAACAATTCCTAAAGTACGAGACAGGGCATGAAATGAGAATCCGAGCCAGCCGCACATGCATCAACTTGAAGAGGCCTTCCCCAGGCGTGGTGTGGTGATCCTCACCAGGCCTCATTGTCCGAGGCCAGTTTTAAAGCGCACTACAGTTGGCGACGTGCGTGGCCACCCCCCTCACCAGGTGCGTCTTGACGGACCTTTTCAAAACTCAACTTTTCAATTCTCTAACCGTCCAATCCTCCCTAATTTCTTTCACCCAACACTGGGATTTATTGTAATACCCAAATACTTACTTAAATCAACTCACAAACAATCAAGAGAAACAAGAATAAACCACGATAGGCACACAGCCTAAATTCAATCAACAAAACATATTTTTATTCAAGAACTTCGAACCGTATATGAAATCAACTCATAGACATTTTACAAATTGAAACAAATTGGTGTGGTGAGTGAACTAAATCAACACAAAATATCTCACATACCTTATTTAGGATCACCGTGACGAATTCCACTTCGAAAGATCTTGACGTCTTGACCCCCAAAGTCTTGATCCTTTTCTCCTTTTTCTTATTATTTTCTTACTTCCAAGCCTACGAAATATATAACCATTCTATCTAAATTCAACTTATTTAGCTTAAATAAACCCTTAAATCGAATTAGAAAATTTTTTTACGCAGGGGTGACAAGACAAGTTTTCTTACTCACAAAAAGTTCGTAATTGGACTTTCTCACCTTCAAAACCCAAGTTAAGGCCATATCCCTCATTAAGATATTGAAAAACTTGAGGAAATGGAGTTCGGGGAAAATTTGTTTGAATCATAATAAGAATGACTCAACTCCTTGGGGCTAGAAGTTATGACCGTTTTAAAAATGATCGAAATTCACTTCTTTCAATGGGTTAAGTTGTCCTTATTTTCCCCTTGTTTCAAAAATGATTAGTATAGTGGTCACAACCCAGTTCTGATACTTTGGACGTAGCCGGCACTCGAAACCATTATTGGTCCCAAAGCGGAACCCTCATCCTGACTCATTCCCAAAGCGGAGACGAACTTACGCATACAAAAGCTTAAAATTGATATGAACAATTTCAAAAAATAAGATATTCAAAACTAAGCCATAAAATATGAAACTTTAGTCTTTAAAACATTTAATAAAATAAATTATTATTACAGACTCCTCAATTATATTGCCTATCTATCAAGATAGAAGTCGGGACAAGAACCACGACATCCTGACTAAATTCAAAAAAGTAAATGAAATCCTTCTGAAGCAAAGAGACTCACCATGGCAAACTCGAATCTCGAATGCATCAACGAAGCTCTTGTTTATGATCCTAAATACTTGTGTCTACATCATGAGAAGATGCAGGCCAATTGGCTCAGTACGTGGAATGTACGAGTATGTAAGGGGAAATCTAATTCATAACACATACGCTTGAACTTAATATAAAGGAAATATACTTAGCTCTTTTCAACTCAAGTAAAATCAAGAATAATATACTCAACTAGAGATCGGAAACTCAACTAAATGATAGGAAATTCGACTTTGGATACTCAACTCAATATAAAGCAAGAATAATTTTCACACTTTTTACTATTCTATCCTGCCTATAACTAGATTGTTACTTCGTACAACCTATTGGTATAGGCATGCAATATATAGAAGGCTTTATAAAATAATAAAAACAACTTATTTCATCAAAAAAATGCAATAACAAACTCAACTTTACGTATATAAGAAAGTAATATAGTTTATGTGGGTGATTCACTAACCGACAACCATTACTCTAAGCCTAAGTGAGGATACAACGTTTTACCTCATGCTGTGAAAGACCATCATATACCTTTCTATGTTATAGGACCGTAATTAACTTAGTGGAATCACTAGTTTAAACTTCACGCCCTGATTACCCCTCTAAACCACAGTAATCACTGACCCCAGTTAATCCCGTGATCGCCGATTCACATGGTTTTCATGGAGACTTGCCAGAGCCCTAATGCACGTGAACTCTTCATCCCACATCGGATGCTCACACTATATCCCAAAACAGCTACCTTTAGCATCTTTGCTCCTCTTAAAATAACTTCATTTCTTTGGGTTAAGATTAATTTGTCAACACACTTAAGACCTCATTTAAAAAGCAATCTCTTGAAGAATCATGTCCGCCACCCTAGCTGGTGATCAAAAGTCTTTTGGAAATCTTAGTTTCCCTTTAATTTAAATGTGAAAACATTTATAATATTTTAGGGAATACTTAGTTGCCTTGTAAATTTTGAGAAATGAACTCAACTCTTTGATCATTGCTTAACTTGAAACTTGAATCGTAAATCAACTCTCACAGAATACTTATTTCCATTATAATTCTTTGAAGGAAGGATTTCAACTCTTTATTCTTTACTTATCTTGAAGCTTTATTCTTAAAACAAAGTTTAAAACGTTTTTGAAGACTCTTGAGAACTTTACTTTGACTCGCTGCTTAACTTCTAGACCAAAACTTTAAACTCCTGACTTTGCTGCTTATATTTTTTGGAATTGGATGGGATTCAATTGTTTATGATTCTCATATTATCTGTGATTTCATGATGTTCCACTGGAGGGTTAATGAGGAATTATGAGCTAAACAATTCACACTCAAAGATCATGGATAACATGTCATATCCAATGATTAGAAAAATTAAACCCAAATGTTTTCCCAGAAATTTAATTACTCAGACTTAGGAACTGATATGTTACTCATCTCAAAGGTACTAAACTAATGGGTTTCATGCGGAGGTTAGGGCGTGAATGACTCGACTAAGGGTCAAAATATCAATAGGAACTATGGATAGAACTAAATCTCATACTTACTACTCAAAAACTGAGTTCAAATCAAGGTTGTTCCCTCAAAGGAATCACTATTGAACTCAAAAGGTCTAAGTAACAAGATGGAACTCATGTATATGAATCTCTAATTCTCTTATTTACTTCCTCAAAATATAGTTCAAATCAATGATGGATCTCAAAGAATTCACAATTTAACTTAAAGTTTCTTGAACTCTACTCTTAACTCTTTGTCTTGAATGTGAATTATGAATTCATGGTTCATGACATGGACGATCTAGGTGATATTGTAGACTTGTGAATACATTCTCCTTACTTTCATGCTAACTTACTTGAGTCTTAAAACAAGATAATAGAAGTAGCTTAAAGTGTTTAGAATAAAAAAGAAATGAAGATACACTTTAAATAAGCTCAAACGGAGTGACCGGGGGAAAACTGGAGGGGGCAGATGACCATGGGTCTATGGGTGGCGTGGGGATCCAAACCCTCAAGTACAGAGAAGGGTTTAGGGTGCTCTGTCAGGCGCGATGTTCATGGTCCCAACCCAGAAATTCTGCCGAACGTCCTTGCTCGTTTTCTCACCCTAACTCGTCTAAAATCAAACGGTTTCTTCCCCAATCACTTGGATTCGATAACTTAACTTAATTACACTCTAATATACTGAAAAAAACACTGAAATTACTCATTTTAATCTCAAGAATTCATCAAAAACCCAACCTAACAAGATTTAGAATGAACCTCAAGGACACATATCAAGAACTCAAATCTTTAAACTTTAAGCATGAAATTTCGCTGAAAAATAACATGATTGGCGTGTGGGTGAACTAACCCAAAACTTATGGAATCTTACATACCTCTTAGGGATTAGACCCATGGCGAAAATCCACAATTAAACTCAATAACATCGATGAACGCCTTCATCCATTCATCTTTTCTCTTCTTTTCTCTTCTTGCCTCTTCTTGAACTATCAACTAAAACCCTAGGTGTATATTAGGATTTTAAAACTGAACCTAAAAGGATTAGAACCTAAAATATTTCGAAAAATGAATTAAATCTGATTGGGTAAGGAAAGGACAAAAATACACCTCATATTTTAGGCTAACTTTCCTTAACTGGACAAACTAACTTCAAAGGTCATATCTCGCTCATCCGAACTCGAAACTTACAAATCTTGGAGGATTTAGAAATATAATTCAAAGGTCTTTCCTATTGTATCTTGTATAACACCTAACTCATTTTTTGCTAGGTGTTATGATCGTTTGAAGTTTATCCAATACTCATACTTAACTCTCCAAATTTACGATTTTTGCTAATTCCAATTTATTATGATTGGAAATCTTGGTACTATTTCTAGTGTAATGACCTTCATACTTAAGAAATTTTAAATTCCTTAGTAAAATCTCACTCATTATGATGAAAAATTTGAGTGTTAGTTTGAAATATTTTCTGGGGTGTTACATTTAGTTTCATAGCTTATTCTTGGGTATTACGAGTTGCGAGTTGTTGCATATAGCTTGCACATCTAAGCTTCAAACTGATTCATGTGCAATTAGAAAACATTATTCGAACTCAACAAGTATTAAATGGGTGAATTAGATTGAATTTAAAGTCCTTTGCAAAAATAAAACATATCCTTTATTTTCAATGACCTTGAATATTTTTTAAAACCTCACCATATTGATATACTTCGCTTGAGCTGAAGAAAATTTTTGAAGAAGCAAAACTTATTCATCAACATTATGAATGTCACAATTCATAGAAGCAAACTCATCAAAATTAAAAAATGAAACAACGAACATCTGAAATTTCATTAGACACAAATGACAACGAGAAATATTTATTTTATATTATCATTGTTTTTTGATTGGGAGTGTAAATTCCAAATATAACAAGTAAAAGTTAATGGACGTAGTAAAACACACATATGAATAAAACAGTAGATAGGCCGGGGCTGATCGAGTTTTGGCCTTTACGCTCGTGTGGGGATTTTAGCATTCGTGATGATAGTTTGGGATTGGTTGGATTCGATCATGAGGACTCGGCTGCAACTATGAAGATCAGTTGTAGCTACTAGTCTGAGTTTTGTATAGATGTTTTAATGTTTGAGTTTGAGCAGGTTAGGGAAGTTTAGGATTGATCCTCACCATAACTTTGGATAAGGTTTAGTCTACAATGTTGTTGAGCACACATAGATTCATACTCACACTTATTTATTTCTATACCTTTTTATGCAGCTTCGGATCCAAGTACTTTGACCTGTGATCCATAGTGGTGTAAAGATAATTCCACTCAAGATTCTGATATTGTTTCTTGGTTGATCGGCATACTTCTTGGATGTCTTCTCTCCTCTTACTTTAGGTGGATTTCCCTCCTTTGGATGATTTTGAGACTTATTGAGCTGTACTCAAATTTGAATAGGCATTTACTAGTTTTGGATATTTTTGTAAGGACTTTCCACATTTTTTTAAATAGTTTTTAAAAGGAGTTGCTTATTGCTCAAATTTTTTTCCTTTCATATATTTATGTTTCGTATTTGGGCTGGCTCACCTTTTTGCGTGGTTGAGCGAGGCTTCATCAGTTTCCTTATTTTGGGTCATGAAATTTGGCGTCAAAACACAAAGTTCATTACTGTCACAAGTACAAGAAGTAACTTGTAAATTCCTACAAATCGTTGCCGAGATGTCTTTTATCTATCTTTAATAGTTTATTGGACTTTAGGAGAATTCCATTCTTTCTTTCTTATTGTGCGTACTTGATTCCATTGGTTACTAAGATTCCTTCTTCTACTCTCTCTTATATGTTGAGGATATGTGCTACCATGGCTAGAGGTCACTAGATGTAATGACTTTGAATGTCATTTTGGGAAATTGTTAGAAAATTACAATTTTACCCCTTTTGATAGTTCCCAAGAGTCATGTTTGATCGGTTTATGAAGTCGTTTTTGAAATTTGATTGAAAACCCGTGATTCTTTTTGGAAGTTTCAATGGTTTGGAGAGTTAAAGTTGTCAAAAGTGGGTTTTGTGATAATTGAAGCTATGAGTATCGAAATGAAATTCCGTCATTACTATCAGCTCTACAATATGAAATTTGGTCTAACTGTGTTGTCATTATCATTTTTGGAGTTATTACATGGATTTGAGCCTTTAAGTGAGCATGACTTTAGCAACAAGGGACTCACAGAAGCAAGGCCCACCTCTTGTTGACCTGTCTCTTTTAGCAACTTTGGTAGTCGCTTAAGCAACACCTGTATGGTCTTAAAAATGACTGGGATCAATTTTGTTCCTTAACTTGTTCCTATGATTTCTCCTTTGATATAGCTCCGAATTGGGTGGTTTAAAGTGGTTGTTCAGTAAGCTTGGGACTACACATTTTAGTTACTGGGGAGCATGGTGAACTCTTAGTTTGAGGTAAAAATTGTGTTTTGTGGGCTTCCATGGATTTTTTTTTTATTTTTGGTGACGTATTTGCATTTGCTAAATTCAAGCTGTTTTGAGCCCTGAATTGTGTTCCATTTGAGGACATAAGTTTGGGGTACTGAATTGGACCCTTTTACGAAGTCATTTTTGGAAATTCCAGTGTGGGTCTAACGCTTCTCATATGGATTCTAAAATTGGTTCGTCTTTGTTTTATCTGTTTTTAGTGTCTTCACGACCGTTTTAACAAAGTGATACTATTTTTGGTAGTGTGACAACATTTTGAGGCCATTCAAAAAGGAAAAGCTCCAAATATTTTATCTGGAACATGAAAGGTCACCCTAAATGTAGGCTACAACTTTCCTTATCCTAGATTGATCTTGAATGTGTAAATTCATGTTGATTTTAGTGAAATAGGGGCATGTACCTAGTTATTCGGTATTTCTCACGATTAGGAGCATTCTAGTTAGGGTGATGTGATAATCCTTATCTTGTGGTTTGTCTAGTTTGTGTTGTTGTTGTTGTTGTTTTTGTATATATTTAGGATGCTTTGTAATTCTTCTAGGATTAGACAACGGCTTGCCATAGACTTGTGAAATGTGTACCTTTTCTGGCCTTTTTTAATCTCCAAGTTGATTCAGATGACTTAGCTACTTTTCGATTGGTGAGGAAGACATTAGTCTCACCTTATGAGTCTTAGTTTAGGCGTCTTCCCATATTTGATGACCTTTTATCCTTCTTCTCTCATTCTATAGACTCGTTGCAATATTTCAGGTTTCATGCTTTATTGGATGATTTTTTATTTGAGTTTGTTTGATCTTGGAGCATTTTTTTGATTACTTCGGAGTGGACGTCATTCAAAATTGGCATTTCTCATGGTTGTTATTAGGATCTTCAATGATATTGCTGATGCCCCTGTCTTACTTTTGCTAACTAGATGGGTGCCTCTAGGAGTTAACTGTTTGGTTGGGCGGCCCTTGGGTTTACTCTTGCTAGCTGGGAAGGTGCCCCTTGGATTCTAGTGTCTTGATGGAGCAGCCTTATCATTATTTTATAACGTTTAGAGGCCCATATTATTCTTCTTGGATTTGGACTCAGCGTACTTCTTTCTTAGTATTAGCTATTTTGTGTACATGTCGGACTTATGAGATATGTTCGTGATATTTTGTGTACCTTGTAGGCTTATGGGTCAGTAGGTTTCGTTTAGATGTACTCAGTTCTTTATATTTTATTACGCTTGTGTACTTTTTTTAAATTCCTCTTTCATCTCAATTTGTTTCTAGATTCCATCTTTTCATATTGTTGTTACCTTTCTTGCTCAGTCGACCTATAATTCTGATTGAGTATCCATTTATTTGGTACTCATGCTACACTCTCCATCTAAAAGTGTTGATTATTTGAATTTTTGCAACCATTTATTAGAGGTGAGGGTGAGCACTTGGTGTCCTAGACTTTCTTGTATCCTTCTGTATTTTCTATAGCTAATCCTTGTTTTTTAAGACAAGCTTATAGTTTGGTCTACTTTTGAGAATTGTAATATTTTGTTAAAACAACTGTGTACTTGTGATTTCCAGGTTCTAGAAGAATCTTATGTATATTTTTTTAGCTTGCTTCCGCTTATTGTCTTGTCCTTTTGCTAAATTGTTGCTTCTTCTTTTTTATTTTACGCTTATCTCATTACTTGTTATTCTGGGTTATCGGTTCGATTACATACTATTGGGTTATCATAGGTGTCATCATGGCTCGAGAGTTTGGGTTGAGAGATATGCCCCACAAGTTGTTAAGGGATTTGATGGAAAAGAGGTAGCTTGCACTTCTTGTTATTTTAGTGTTACCTCATTTAACAAGATAGAGGATCTTCAAGGAAGGGTTTTCATCCTTGGTCTAGCAGAATGTTGATGCAGCTATTCAAGCGTCCCGGGGAAGTTATTTTGATCAAGGATCCTAGAGCTTGGTTCAGACTTTTCAGGGTTGTTGTTAGATGTCTTAAGGTCATGGTAACCATTTAGTATATTCAAATTCTTCTTAGTACTTCCTAGACTGAGTCTGGACAAATCAATAGAGATTTCTCCAATTTGAGTGTAGGCGCACAATTAGCGGTTTTGTTTAAAGCGGTCACTTCATTCCATTTTAGAAGAAAAAGGATTTCTTTGTGTAAAAATTTTACAAATCAACTTGGGGGAAAAAAATCATAAAAAACATTACATCGTTAACCAAATATATATTTTGTTATTTTTTGAAAAATGAATACAATCTTTTTGCCACATTTGCATTAGCAGGTCTTGATTCATTCAATTCATATTTGACCACAATAAGACTATTACCGAATCTAGGAATTCTTCTTGTTTTCTCCCATTCATTGTCCTCAATTAAATTAAATTTCTTATTTCTCGAGTTATCCCGGTAAATTGTCCATATGTGAATCATCTCACATAAATTTCTTTGAAAATTTCAATATTCTATCAGTAAAGAGATATAGTGAAATCTAAAGAGAAAATCATCCTTACTCATTGTGTATAAGAGTTCATTGGCAGCATCAACAAATTCAATTCCATATTATTCTCAAATCGAAAATGGGATTCACTCTTCTAGAACAAAATTATCGTATCGTATCATATCATAACATAATATACCACTATACTAAAAGTGGGAACAAAACTCAAAAAGTTCAATAACTAAAATACCCTTGATGGATTTCTTTTTTATTCTTCATAAACAAAACTAAGAGGTAGTAAAAAATAAAAAAATAAAAAGAAAACAGTTATAATGAAGAGGAAATACAAAAACTTGAGTTTCCTTATATATATATATATATATATATGTATTAAATATCTATATATATAATATAAAATTAATCCAGCAGCCGGATGGATCATACAAGATATAAACATTTGTTATCCAACAAAGTAATAATTATATTGAATGGGCGTTCATCAATTTTAGCTTGTAATTTTAAACAAATTTTTGTTAAGAATTTACAACATCAATATAATTTATATCGTATATACTAAACAAAGCTGTATAAAGATTACAGAAAAGTCATGGTGTCCTACACAAATCTGTATACTAATTCTCGACCACTTCTAATATAAGCTTTCAAAAGGAATTTATGTGCTTCACTTTTCAATAATCTGCTTTACCTTCTTTAATGGCTTTAGCGAATAGCCTACCATGAAATCTGATGTACTGGAGAATGGCTAGAGCAGAGGGCGAGTCGAAGTTGATGATACATTATATTTTAGGGCAAGCTTTTCTTTCCAGCCCGTGTTGGATTCACACGAACATGGAATGATGTACTTATTTCGGGCATAGACTATTCTACTTATTTAATTTGATTTATTTATTACTTTAGACTTGGAGAATAGAGAATAGATGTCCTTGATATGATGAATTTTAGCTTTTCGGATAATATGTAATAGACTCTTTAGGTTTTTCTTATTTTTACTTTAATAAGTTTTGATCTTCCACATTATGGTTGTTTTCCGTAAGTTGAACAATTGATATAAGTTGAGGTTGAAATCGTTGGTTCGCTCACCTAGGAGATTAAGTGTGGGTGTCACTCATGAATCATTTTTTGGATTTTGACAAACTTGGTATTAGAGTTTTAGGTTCAGTGATCTAATCATACAAGGACAAGTCTAGTAGAGTCTTGTGAACTGTACGAGAACACTTTTACTTTTGTTCGAGAATGTATAAGACTTTTGGAAAAGTCATTTCTTTCTTTGTCTCATACAATTAATTGAATCCAATTGGTAACTAGATGATATAAGTTGGAATCTAACCTTCTACACTCTATTTCATAGATGACTAGAAGTAGAGCGACAATTGTGGCAACACCAACAAGGTGTGTTTGAGCAAACTATTGGGGATACACCCCAAGGGGGAGCAATGGTGAGAGGTCGCGGGAGAAGGTCCACTTGAGGAAGAGGATAAGAAACTGGTCCAATTAGAGATATAGCAGTGATCCCTCCAACAGCTGACGAGGTAGCGAGAGAGGATAATGAGAGGGAGGATGAGCAAATTCAAGAGAAAAAAGCACCACCCCAACGTACTCCAGAGATGATCAACCAGGTTCTCACTTATCTAAGCGGGTTATCCAATCTAGGCCATCCATCCAAGCATTTTTCTGCACCAGTAACTCAAGTTCAAGGAGTACAATATACAACTATTGTGTCTCCCAACAAGGATGCGTCATTGGAAACATGCATGTTTCCTCGATTGACTACAGGCCTATATGACTATTGACCACCATGATCTCTTTATTAATTTCTTAAAGCTAAAACCTCCTGTCTTCAAGGGTACTGAATCTGAAGATGCTTATGACTTCCTTGTGGATTGTTACAAGCTGATTCATAAAATGGACATAGTGGAGCAATTCAGTGTTGAATTTGTGAGCTACGAATTTCAAGGGGATGCCAAAATGTGGTGGCGGTTTCATGTTGTGTGTTAACCATAAAAGGCACCACCTATGACTTAGACAACATTTTCTAGATTCTTCAAGGAGAAGTATATACTCGGACTTTGAGGGACATGAGATGAGAAAAGTTCCTGAACGTGGAGCAAGGAAAGATGTCGGATGCAGCCTATGAGGCCAAATTTCGTGCATTATTCAGATATGGAACTCATCTTTGCTTTAGTCCTCAAGAATAGATTCACCGCTTTCTGAAGGAACTGAGGTAAGAATTGCAGATTCCAGGTTTATTGGTAGTTGCATCTGCAAAATCTTTTTAAGAAGTGGTTGATTTTGTGATAGAGGTAGAGAAGGTGAAGCCAGATGACTTCACCAAGGTGTCAATATTTAAGAAGTTCCATAAAAGAGGTGACATTAGTAGTTCTTACTTTAAAGGTAGAGTTCTGGGGGTTATCCACCTTGTCTTTTTCAGTCTTAATTGCAGGTTCTAGCTAAGGGTGCATCACTAACTAATTTTCCTTTTCTGCGTTTGGGGGTTATCTTGAGTCTTCTTCATCTTCAGAGAGACTTACTCTCGACTCAAGGAATTTCTATGGATGTGGTGAGGCTGGGAATATTAGGAAATACCACAGAGTCAAGATCGATATGAGCAGAGTTACAGATCTCCATTAGTTAGAGGTAAGTATGGCCATGGTAGAGGTCGTCATTCTTGAGTAAGTGGTAGCGAAGGTAATGGTGGACACCAGTTCAGCTGGGGTGGCGTGCAGATTGGAACTAATAGATGTAGCATGATCTACACAATGGACAGACAGTCCATAAAGCCCATTGCTATGTTTTACCATGAGGCTAGAGGTAGAGGCATCCGATGTTGTTATCATACGTACTCTTCTAGTCGGTGATCCCATGGCTTATGTATTGTTTGATACAGGATCCACATTTTCTTATGTATCTTCCTTATTACCTAATGGACTTGATTTTGCATTGTGACTTACTTGATATGCCTATTCGTGTCTCTAGTTATGTCAGTCAGTCAGTGTTAGTTGAGAACGTTTATAGATCTTTCCTATTCATTTCTGTGGGGAGCAAAACTTAAGTAGATTTGATTACTTTGGAGATGGTTGATTTTGATGTAATTGTTGGTTTGACTTGGATTTCTCTAAATTTGCTATCTTAAATTGTAACGCTAAGATGGTAGCTTTAGCCAAGCGTGGGATAGATCCGCTGGTATGAAAGGGTGACTACATTCTTAGCCCCAGTTTGTATTATAGTTTTAATTTGTTCTAAGAGGTTGGTGAGTAAGGGTTTACAAATGTATGGGGGGGGCCAACCCCCCAACCCCACCCCCCCCCACCCCCCCCTAACACCCAACCCCCACGGCGGGGGCCACCCCCCCCCCCCCCCCACCCCCCCCCCCCCATCTCAGGGATGATACTTCCAAAGTTCCTTTGATCGTATCTGTTTTGATAGTTCGTGAGTTTGTGGATGTTTTTCTTGCAGACCTGCCAGGTATGGCAATTTTTAGGGATATGGATCTTGTATTCACCTAAAGTCAGGGACACCCCCCCCCCCCCATTTCCATTACCTTTATAGAATGGACTCACCTATGTTGAGAGTGTTCAAGGCCCAACTTTAGGATTTGTTAGGTAAAGGTTTTATTAGACCGGTGGTCTCACGTGGGTTTACTAGTTTATTCGTGAAGAAGAAGTTATGGATAGTTTGTTTCCCAAGGTGCGATAGACTAGCTAGTTTAATAAGTTGGATATAAGAAACATACTACTCATTCCTCACATTAATCACTTGTTTAATTAGTTATAGGGTGCTTGTTTTTTCTAAAAAATTTATTTGAGGTAAGATTATCGTAAACTTAAAGTATGAGCAACGAATGTGCCAACACTGTTTTTTAAACAAGGTATGAACATTCTGAGTTCTTAGTAATGTCTTTAAGGCTTACGAATGCCCCTACTGCTTTGATGAGCCTGATGAATTAAATTTTTAAGCCATATCTAGATCTCTTGGTTATTGTATTTATTGATGATATATTGATCTACTAACAGACCATGAAAGAACATGAAGAGTATTTGATAATTGTATTAGGGTTGTTAAGGGAGAAAAACCTTTATGCCAAATTCTCCAAGTGTGAGTGTTGGCTCGATTCAGTGTCCTTCTCGGTGCACGTGGTTTCTAAGGATGCAGTAACAGTGAATCCCACTAAAATCGAAGCAATGTCGATTTAGGGTAAGGCCTACTAATTTTTCAGAGTTAAGGAACATTGTTAGTTTAGCTAGCTACTGCAGTCGGTTCGTTAAGGGATTTTGTTCTATTGCTTCCCAATTGATCAAATTGACCAAACAGAATGTTCCCTTTGTATGGTAAGATGAGTATGAAAAGAGCTTCCCAAAACTCAAGATCTTGTTTACTACTGCACTGATTCTTGCCTTGCATGTGGATGGTATGAACTTCATTGTTTATTGTGATGCATCTTATTTGGTTTAGGTGCACTGCTGATGCTAAATAGCAATATAATTGACTATACTTCAAGACAACTAAAAGTGCACGAACGTAACTATCTGATCCATGATTCGGAGTTCGCTATAGTTGTATTTTCATTGAAGCAGTGAAGGCATTATTTACCTTGGGTCAAGTGTGAAGTTTATACAGATCATCTTATTTTGCAATACAAGTTCACTCAAAAAGAATTGAAATTGAGGAAAAGGAGGTGATGGGAGAGTTCCTCAAAAAAATGTGATAGTTAACTATTATGCCTAACCCAGAAAAAGTAAAATATTGGAGGTTATGCATTGGTAGGAAAAAACAGGGACATGAGAAATTTTAGCCCTTAAAGGTTTCTAGATGCAATCATTTGAAGAGGTTCAAATTACTCTTCTAATAACTTTATGGCGTGAAGTAGTAATGAGAAATGAGGATTCTTGGCTTGTGTGGAGGCAACACATTTTCTTGACAAGTTTAAAAGAAAGCAGTTTGATGATGAGAAGCAAAGTTGAATTCGAGACATGGTATTGGAAGGAGAGTCTAAGGAGGTTGTGATTGATAAGAAATGCATCTTGAAATTTAAGGAGCGGGCATGTGTGCCTCGTGTTGATGATTAGACTAATACGAGGCTCATAGTTCTAGTTATTCTATACATCCTGATCTAACCAAGATGTATTGGGATTTGGAAAACCATTATTGGTGGAGTAGAATGAAGTTTACATTGTTTATTTTGTTGCCGAATGCCTAATTTGTCACCATGTAAAGTACGATCATCGGATGCCTAGAGGTACACTTCAAAGAATGTCCATTCCTGAATCTTAGTGGGAAAGAATTGCAATGTATTTAGTGGTTGGTCTGCCAAAGACATTTGGTAAGTTTGATTCTATTTGGGTACTTGTTGACGGATTAACTAAATCTAATACTTCATTCCAGTCAAGGTGACTTATATCCAGAGAAGTTAGCGAAACTCTATAACTTTGAGTTAGTTCAATTTCATGGAGTTCCGATCTCCATCATATCAGATAGTGATACATGATTTAATTCTATCTTTTTGAGAACCTTGCAGACTGAATTAGGTACCAAATTGATCTTAGTACTGCCTTTCACCCTCAAGTGCTATAGGATATGTTTCGCGCATATATGATAGATTTTAGCGTTCATTGTGATCAGTTCTTACTCTTGGCAGATTTTTTATACAACAATAACTATTACTCAAGTATTGGTATGTACCCTTTGATTATATGGGAGGAGATGTATGTCTCTCATTGTTTGGTTTGATGCATTTTAGGTGATACCTTGGGGTACCGATCTTTCGAGGGAATCTTAGAGAAAGTGAAATTCATTGAGGAGAAGCTTCTAACAGCTCAGAGCATGCAAATCAGTAGGTAGGGATTTGGAGATTATGGAGGGTGAGCAATTCCTGCTAAAGGTTTCACCCATGAAGGGTGTGATGTGGTTGGGTAAGAGAGGTAAGCTTAGTCCAATATATATATTGGGCGATGAAGTTCTTAAGTGTGATGGGGAGGTGGCCAATGAAGTAGCCTTGCCTCCAGGGTTATCAGGAGTATACCTGACTTCTCATTTCAATGTAATCTATGGTGACCACCATAAAGCAATGGTAGATTAAACAACATCTCTATTCAGTAACTTGTGTGCTGGTGTCTGTACTCTCCATCTCTCTCTTACTCTTCTATGTCTAGCCTCTTCTGGCCTATGAGGAGAGCCATTTAGCAATTCTATCTTTATGACTGGTCTTCAGTGCCCTCTACCAATCCGCACAAGTTTGGTGTCCATCAGGTTTTGTTTGTGCATACCTTACAAGATTTAGTGTGGAAGAATCCCTGTTGAAGACTACTCCACTTGTCAAGAGTGAGGCCAATATGCATGAATGATATCCACATCTTTTTGTCGATTTAGGTACCCTTTATTACCATCACTTTCTTTTGATCGTTCGAGGACGAGCGATTGGTAGATTGGTATCGAATGTATCAACTCATTAGATCGTTTTGAGTACTATAACTTCTTATTGCATATGGCTCTTCCAATAAATTCTAAATAGGTATTTTAGGATATTTTTAATTATAGTTATCTAACTAATGAGGTAATTTTTACAATTAATTTAGCCGGGGGTTAAACAAAATAATATTAAAATTTTTTTAAAAAAGTAGTGGAGCATTTTACCACGTTTATAATTGTTTTGTTATTAATTTTTTTTTTAAAAGTAAACAAAAGAAAAAAAAAATAATGTATAAAAGGAATACGAAATAAAAGTAGGCGAGAATGATAATGAATTAGTTTATGTATTAATGATTACTCAATCATTGGCTGATAATGTGATAAATTTGGCTTAGAGTATAGGATAAATTTGGGTTAGAGTTGTGGCTATTTTTCGAAGACTGAGACTTAATCTTGAATTTTATTGTATTTCTGCATCTCTATCATAGTATAATTGATTTTTTTATAGTTGACATCATGAATGTCAATTCCTGTTTATGTGCGTTATATAATTCGAATATCAATAAAGTAATGACACATAGACTAATTGAAACTTATTCTTATGCTTGAACTTTAGGAAAGTGACTATAGATTTGGGTGAGTTTTTGTGACTATACATATAGTAAATGTGTCTATAGACTCATTTACTTATGAATATGCATTTTTAATAGATTGGAAAAGTTTTGAGGCATTGAGGAAAGGAAAAGCTTTGGAAAATTAGTTTGCTCGACTTTGATTCATCGGTGGAGGTAGGTTAAGGTTTATTCTATGCGATAGATAGACTTTTAATAGTGATTGGTAATCAGTGAGTGATATTGTGAATTTCTCCATGTACTTGGTTATGTGGTTTGGATAATTTATGCGTTGTTTGTGATTGGTCTGAAATCCCTTATACCGTAATTTAGAATCATGACTTCTCTATCGTGTGATACTTGATAAATAAGCTCGATGAAATATTGTTAATGAAGTGAAATGTGGTGATAATAAATGATAAATTAACGTTTTATTTGGACGAGTGCCACGAGCCAACATAATATTGAATCGGGTGTCACGTTCCGGCAACATTAAAGGAAAACATATATAACATTCGGGTGTCACGTTCCGGCAACATTAAAGGAAAACATATATAACATTCGGGTGTCACGTTACGGCAACATTAAAGGAAAACAAATATAACATTCGGATGTTAAACGTGATGTCTAACATAGAATAGCAGGTTACCTGCCAAAAGGAATTGAAAGGATTATGTATATCCATTGAAGAGAAAAGCAGATCATTTTGAAAGAACAAACCAAATACTCTGAACAGCAAGACTTGACATGTGGGGGGGGGTGCGATGATCTTATACAGATTATTCCAACAGACTCTGAATTTTCAATAGAATACTTTTCTCACTACAACCAGGCCATCCAGGAAAAAATAATCAAATGATATTTTTCGAATCAGATAAAAGTTTAGCTGTGAGTCTGGTGGAGCTACGGCTCATTAGTTATCACTGCTAAAAAAACAGTAAAAAGTGACCTAAACAGCAACCTCAATAATAGGTCTCTTTCAAAATTCAAAGTTCACTCAACCTCCAACTTTATGAAACTAATGTAACATACTTGTAAATACTTGGTGATTCCATTATCTTAGTAATCAAATTGTTAACTTGTTTTACTTAATCAGACAGGCTATATTCGAAAGAATATTCTCTTCAAGTTAGAGTTATCTTTTCAATATATGCAAGCAAAATTATATATAAAGTAGTATGTCGCAAGAATTATGAAAGGCCTCAACTGACTTACTGTTGCATGTGCTAAAAAGGCTCATTTTTTATTCCGTTTTGTCACTAAGTCCTCCGCTTGTGTGAATTGTATGTTGCTCTGTTGTTGTGGCCTGTTGTGGTTGCTCGCTTAGTGTAATCTGGGAGGTTTTATGAATATGAAAAATTATTGACGACCAATACTGTCTATGGTTTGTGAGAACTATCTTGCGCTAAGTGGAAACATTTACTTAAAAGACTAGAGCCCATTTTTGATTCTTTTTTGATTTTTTTTTAAAGCTAAAACACCTTAAGTACTTTTGGAGTGTTTGGATAAGTTATAAAAGTGTTTATAAGAACTTAGCTTTAAACCTAACCTATTTACGGTGTAGGGTAGTTAGTTTTTTTGTGCTTAAGAGTAGAAAATGAAAAGTCAACCAAACAAGCTCTAAAGCGAATACCAAAGTACTCAAACAATCATGCAACCTTCACCTAATATTCAAATAAAACCTGCAATTGCTCGATAATAAACTCAGTAGTTTATAAAAGATCGTCATATTAATATCATGGAAAAAGAAATAGAAACTTTGTCACCAATCAATACTGCTGGCACGACCAATTATAACAATCCCCAAACTGCAACTCGATTCAGTTGATAGCATCTTCCGTTTTAATTATAAATCACCACAACTGTACCTATAATACAATTTCTTATTACTTTTTTTTTTCCCCTACACCAAGAAACCAATAAACATGAACTACATATATTAAAACCACTTCAGACAATCTAAATCGTACGATGTTTACAGTGACTTCATTTTCTTGTCAATTTTTTGTAGAAGATTCAACCGCTTCTCACATGTTCAGTTGCAATTGTGATGAACTATGTGTCAAGAATGAAGAAGAAACTGTTTCTTGCTGGTTATCGTTTTTGAATAAGTTACATGAAATACCCCTTAATATTGTCAGTATTGTGTTATATTATGGCTTCCTCTTCTTCTTATTGGTGATACTCCGAATCTGACCCCACATGGGTTTCCCGTACTCTGACTATCCCACTTCTAGATTTCTTTTCGTGTGCACCCTATGGGCAGCCTCCACTCTCTATTATTTGTTGTGTGTTCGTACTGTGTAGATCGGTCCTTCTTTGTTTTACAACCCTGAAGAGTATTTTTTCTCCTGAGGGCGCTCGCTCTAAAAAAAAATACCAAAAAAAGATTTAGTCTAAGTAGCGACACCTGATAAGATCTTTTTTTTGAACCTATTTTTTCCCACAGGTGTCATGCTATATATTTTTTTAATAGTTATACGCGATACGTAAATGTATTTTGTCCATCTGGTTAAGATTCCCTTTTGACTTGTAGTTTTAGTATGTACGTTGGACGATTTTTAGACTAGGAAAGGAAGAAAACTTGTGTGATGTCAGTCATCCAAACCTAGGTTTTTAGGATCCAGCAGGCTACCTGAACCGGCCACCTTTTATACTTGATGTAGCTTGCCGTGTCACGGCGTTTGGTCACAGTTATTTATTTCCCATATCTGGTTCTTCGTGTTATTTCTAGGTCTTCCCAATGAGGAGCCTCTGTATAAGAGTGTTAGAGATTGTCTAGTAGATAGAATCCACTTCAGCTTTCATATGGCCCGGAAGAGTAATTTCCATGAGATGTTACATATATGGAGAGTTGCTGGATTCTGGCATAGTGGATTACACCTAACTTTTTCATCATGTGTGTTCATCCGGAAGCCGGTGCGGTCTATCACCTCCTGTCGATACTATGTACCACACAGTGTCTCATGCCCTGTCTACTCTTTTGGTCAAGTCACACACGCACTGTAGAATGCTGGACGTGCTCTCCATTTCTTGACCTACACGTTTTGTGACCATGTTAGTACTGTGACATTTAGTTTTGCAGATCATTGTGGGAAAACTTTCTGCCTTGTAGCACCATGCTTTGGTGATTTTTGCAATCGAAATTAAAAAAATTCCATTCAATTAGAAGTTGTGACTTATTATATGTGGTAGTAAACTAATCAGACAACCTCGTCTGGAGATTCTTTTTCAAAGAGCAGTTATGTGGTCATGGATCTTGAGCTTATGCACCACAAGGAATTTATGGACTTGAAGAGCAATAGGTCTTGCACTTCGTGTTTATATTTGTGAGGGTACCAGTCATCTGAAGGTTCATCCACCTTGGTTCATATACAGTTGCAATAACATTATTTCAACATCTTATGGAGGATATTTTAGACAAGGTTTATACAACTTCGAACACGACTTACATTTGTGTTGTTGGTATAAGGTTTTTCTGGTCCTATGTGACCCATCTCACATATTTATATTCTGTATTTTCATATTCTTGGTTAATGGTTGTTTTCTACTCCTACTATGGTGTGGGTGCATAACTGACAATAATATATAGATTTTCTCTCCCTTCTTTTGAGTGGGAGGCCCTGACAGCCAATATATTTTCTGGAAATTTTGTTTCTTCATTTCGGTTTTTATAACTAAAATCTTTTTTTTTTGTTGTTTTTTTGTTTTGTGTTTTTTTGTTTTTTTTTTTGTGGAAAGTTTCATTTGTTGACAGAAAACATTCTTGCGCTCGTGGTTTGAGTAAACCATATTCTTGCAACAAGTCATGTTCTCTACTTGTACAATCCATAAGTTACTGGATAATCCACTAATACACTACCTTCACTCCACTAAACCAAAAGGTTGCTGTGCACACACTAAGCAGGATCAGTGGTAACAGCTCCTAGCCGGTCCCCATTCTTCTTTCCCTCTCTGTATGTTTACACTTGACAGAAACTTTTCTGTAGACACAAATTTGCAATACCTGTTATCGGGTCTAGAACAAGTTTCTTGTCACGGATTGCTTTGGACTGCCTGTGTCACACAGGCGGTCGTGTGTATACAGTTGCGGGGGTGGGGAGGGTCACCCACCTTCGTGTGTGGTGCTGTCCATGCATGCAATCACCAAGAGTTGATCAAATAACGCTCCTCTTGTTGCTACCTCGTGAATTCGCGCGTCGAACAAGACGCAGGATCGCTCGCAAGAGATGCCGATGTTAATTCTGCCTCTAGTGCCTCCCTCATCTCGCTCTTGGTATCTCCTCCTGTCTCATGGTCCTTTCGGCGTCTTTTGCAGGGGCCTCAACAAAACACTCAAACGAGCGGGCTGGAAAAAAGGGATAAAATGTTCTCACGTCACTGAGAGGGGTGTGGCTTGCTAATGTTCAGCAGCCCTTTCAAGGACGTCAGGGGGTATTCGGACGTCGTAAATGTCGGGAAATGTGGCGTATCAAATCTTTCAGAGCCAGGGTCTGCGCTCTCGTTCTTCATGTTCTATGGACGGCGAGGGTGTCTAGAGGGGTGCTCTGCTCTGGTAAATGGGAGGCTTTGCAGCCCGGCCCGTGGTGTTGGAAAGTGCAAAAGAGGGGAAGTGGCGACTGTGCTCCTTGTGGGAGCAGGCGGGGTTTACGTCGTGAAGAAAAGAGGAGGGCCTGCAGAAGGGGGGACATATACACTGACAAAGTACGGTCAGATAGAGGGGGGGACAAGCAAGACAAACCAAGGATACGCCAGCTTTGGCGAAGCCCCTGGGGTTTGGCGGGGGAAGTAGGGTTTTGACGGAGGAGGTGGAAGTATTATGAGTCTGCGCGCAGAGTGGAGTGGAGTCCACAGTGGGGATGATGTGGACAAAAAGAATTGATCTAGGAGATACAAAATATTTTCAATGATATATTATCTTTTCTAAGGTCTAGGTGTATCTGGGAGATATATGATATAGTCAAAGATATATTGTCTTTTCTAAAGCGTAGGTGTTGGAGCACAAATAAAGTATCACAAATTGGTACAATCTGCAATAATTTTTATTTTATTTGAAATAGACTGTTCTTTATTCAATTTTATCATTACAAAAAAACTTATCACTAAACATCAAAACTCCATTATTAAAATATTTAGGGAAAATATTCAAACAATAACACCATATCATATAATTATATAAAAAAAAAGAACATTAGGCGCGGCCCGCCTACGTGGCGCCACCACAAACAAGAATTCTCTTTTAATTTATTTATTTTCAAAACTAACCTTCGCCTTTCATAAAGTTGTAACTTTTATAAAAAGTTGCGACATTAGTTAAGAGTTGTGACTTTTAAAAAGAGTTGCAACTTTTTTGAAAAGTTGTGACTTCAATGAAAAGTTGCAACTTTAGTAAAAAGTTGTGACTTTTATGAAGAGTTGCGATTTTTATGAAAAGTTGTGACATTACCGAAGAATTGCAACTTTTTCAATTAGTTGTAAAATTTCTGATAAGGCACAATAAATACTCATCCGCACCATCCTTTGTTCATACAATAAATAGAGAGTTTTTCTCTCATTTTAGAAAACAAAAATTATGAGTCTCCTCCTCTTCTTCTTCATAATTAAATATTTATGCATCTTGCTCCTGTTGAGTGGCTTACAGGCATCATTGCTTATGTTACAAATCTTGGATGTATTTAATCCCGTTCTTCCTTTGTGTGTCTCTCGTCTTCCCCCTCCACTTATCGACTAATTGCTATGTTCCTTTACCATTGTTGTGCGTCCTATTACATTCTGTTGTGTCCATCTCCATCTACAGTTTAGGCTTAGCGACCAAGAGAATTGTACGGATTATTTGCCCATAGCTCAATTTAAAGGTGGCACCGCGAAGCGCAGGGATTTTGACGAGGTAGCTACCTAATTGTAAGAGGAAAGAGTCCGAGCGGACTCATGGTGTGCGGGAAAACTTACGAAGGATTGGTAGCTTTAAGATTGCGCCAAAGAAGTCTGCTGCAGTTGGGGCGACTGGCAGGGCCAAATCTAGGGGGGAAAGCGAGCTGGGGGGGGACCCTACAAAACTAGGAAAGACAAAGAAAGTGGAGAAGGGGCAAAGGGGTGAAAGCAGAGGAGGATGGGGAGCGGGCCAACTAGAAGGGGCGGGAGGGAAAAATAAAAGTGGAAGGACCCGGAACAGAAAGAAGGGTGCGGGCCTAACAGGTGCCTAACAAAGGGAAGAAGAAGGAAAGGGTTTTAGAAGGGGGAATAAGTATTTGAACTAATTTGGAGGTCACACGTCTAAGAACGTTCAAGACGTTCGAAAGTTAGTCTTTGGATGTACTAGTGTGTGCTAGTGCGCATTTGCATGTTTTACGTTATTTTTTATGCTCAAATTGATAGTGAAGGACCTTATAATGGGTATGATCGTATTTAGGTTCGAAACTTCCAGGAAAGACTCCCCAAGGATCACCCAAAGGGTCTTGTAGGAGGACCCAAACGTTGCCTTGACACTGCCTTGGCAATGTCCAAACGACGACCATGCGATCAGCAGATTGTGTCTTCATCGACGCCCCGTTGATTGGGGATGTTCCTCAAAACATAGAAGTGTGAGCCAGCCACCCCAGGAAGGCGTCTCAGTCACAAACGACGGAGCATCAGGACGGCTCATCGATCAGACGACGCTCCATTAACTACCCTCCGTCTGCAACTGCATGTCATGCACGTGTCAGCATTTTTGTAAATGTTGATATTGTCCGTATTAGATAGGTCCATTATGCCATTTCATGAACCCAATATCCCACTAAAAGGAATGTAGTTTACTATCTAAAGGTAGTTAACTATCCATTATCCAACTAATGGGAAACTGGTTAATTACCCGTTATCTCACTAATGGGATAATGGTTAACTACCCAATATCCCACTACATGAATCCACTATCCTACTACTCTAGTGGTTGGTAACTTCCAATAACCTCTCAACCGTTCTTGATGGAAGCACAATTATAAATTTGTCATTTGGTTCAACGGTCCATAAGAACATTACTTCTAAAAAAAATCCATACCATCTAAGAGTGAGGTTTTAAGTGCTTAGAAGATTTTTGAAGAAATGAAGAATTGTAGACTCCGACTATATCACTAACAATGGCTGGAGGGATATCAATCACTCTATATTTTGTTGCATCAT
This sequence comes from Solanum habrochaites, assembly GCA_027704765.1. Taxonomy (NCBI): domain Eukaryota; kingdom Viridiplantae; phylum Streptophyta; class Magnoliopsida; order Solanales; family Solanaceae; genus Solanum; species Solanum habrochaites. The sequence goes on from JAKWJA010002489.1 coordinate 14,744,945, forward strand.
TGCTCTGTAATGTCTAACATTTGGCATCAGAGCCGTTGAATTTACTCTGCTTTGTTTATTGTCGGAATTCTCTAAAATCTCTCAAAATGGTTATTAAAAATTCAGGTCTTGTTTTGAAATTTTTGTAATATTTTCTATATAAAAGCAAAGAGATTGTTTTTTTGTTGCATATTCTCAACTAACTCTTGTATATGATTTTGAAGTTATATTTATTGATTCGTATAATTTTATTTGAGTGGGATTAGCCACAACAATCTTAATGAAATGATATTACATATTATATGATGGATACTTAAGAAACAAATTCCTAATTGATCTAGAATTGATTTGATAAGTTTACAGTCACGACATCTTTAAGTGAATAAAATTTGTTAAAGTTAATGATTACATCAGAAAAAAAACAAAATTAGACATCTAGTATTGTAACTATTCTACATGATATTATAACTTAAATTCTTTGTATTATAGTTTGCATAATTAATTAAGATGAAATTTAAATACTTTTCAGAATTACCCCATAGAATAATGAATGAGAGTTTTAATAGTTTTGGCCAAAAAGTTAGAATAATTATGCTACTACTTGATAATTCTATCATAAATATGAATTTTAATGTGTGAATTAAAAATTTAGGCTCACACATGCAATGGTAAGTCAGTAGATTCAACTTTATTATTACTTGTCAATTAATTTGAAGTATTATCCTATATATATACATATAATATATATATATTATATCTATTATATATATATTATTTTGCATTTATTAACCCAGTCACATTTCTCTGATGTTTGTGATATTTCCGAACTGAAAGATTGTTAGAACTGATAAAGGTGGTGAATATTATGGTAAGTATATAGAAGATGGATAAGCTGAAGGTCTGTTTGCGAAGTTTTTTCAACAAAACGGGATTGTTGCACAATATACTATTCCTAGTTCTCTAGATCAGAATGGTGTAGCAGAAAGAAAAAATTGAACATTATTGGACATGGTGCATAGAATGTTAAGTAGCTCTAAGCTACCTAAATCCTTTTGGATTGAATTTATTAAGACAACAACGTATATATTAAACCGAGTTCCAACCAAGGCTGTTCCAAAGACGCCTTTTGAGTTATTCAAAGGTTGGAAACCTAGTATGACACATATACCTGTATGAGGATGCCCGTTTGAAGTTAGAATTTACAACCTACAAGAAAAGAAACTGGATAGAAATCCTAGGACCATTAGTTGATATTTAGTTTGATATGCCGAAAGGTCTAAATGATACAGATTCTAACTGTCCATCTAACAGTATTAGGATTGTGGAATCAAGAAATTCAAAATTTCTTGAAAATGACTTACTTAGTGGGAGTGATCAATTTAAGAATCCAATTTCTATAAGAGATCAACCTTTCCATTCAAGCCAAATTATTGTTGGTACATCATACCCCTCAAGTTTATTGGTGTTGAGAACCAAATCAATGAGTCCACAAGCTGCGAAAAACGTGATATAGATCACTTTGTTCAACGTAATTCTTACATGTTATTGAACACTAGTGAATCAGAATAATTCAGGAAAATGTTTGGTGCCAAAAAAAAAAAACAAAAAAAAAAAAAAAAAAATTTAAAAAAAACAAAAAAAAAAAAAAACAAAAAAAAAAAAAAACAAAAAAAAAAAAAAAAAAAAAAAAAAAAAAAGAAAAAAAAAAAAAAAAAAAAAGAAAAAAAAAAAAAAAAAAAAAAAAAGGCATTAGAAAGATCTCTAGAGAAATAACATCAGAAATTCCTAGTGACTTTGTTTTTGTATATTTTGCGCAAGAATATGACCTTGAGTTGAAAAGGATCCTCATCTTTTTAACAAGCCTGAATTCTAAAGAGTCTGAATTGTGTGTACCATTACAATGAAATAAGAGATGAATTCGACGAAAACTAAGGAGGTTTGGTATCTTGTCGATTTTGCCTAGTGTTTGTTTAAAACCATTGGACTGTAAATGGACTTTTCAAGACTAAAGAGGACTCATCGGAAACATAGAAAGATATAACCAAGATTGTTACTAAGGATTCACTCAAAAGTAAGGAATTGATTTACAATAGACATTTTCTCCTTTCTCTTAAAAAGATTTCCTTGCTCATATATTGGCATTGTACACAAGTTTTGGCTTAAATTGCAATAAATGTATGTGAAAACCGTCTTTATATCAATGGTCTAGTAGGAAGAGGTTTATATGAAACAACCTTAATGTTTCACCTGTAGTAAGGGTGAGCACTTGGTAGGCAATTTTTAAAAAATAAATCCCTGATATGAACTAACACAAGCTTTCCTGTCAATGGTATTTAAATTTCATAATTTTATCTCTTTCATCGACTGTGTTGAGAACTTTGGATCATGTATATACCATAAGATAGTGGGAGTAAATTGTTCTAGTTCTATAGGTGGATGAATCTTTACTTGCATTCCAGGATACACGGAATGAATAATGAGGGAAACAATTCTCCTCATTGAAGGGTCAGGATGAGTCGACTTAAAAGTTCGAGTGTGCTGCTGCGATAGTGAATGAGTGCGAGGGGGGGGGTGAGGGGTGGGATGATTTGCATGAGGATTGACGGTAGGGTAGGGGCTGGGGGATGGGTTTGGTGTAGATAGGGTGAAGCTTAAATAAAATTGAGATGTATGGTGTTAATTGGCGGAATGGGAATGATGGTCGGAGGTAATAAGAGGTTGAGGAGAAGGGGGCGGGGAAGTATTAGTGCTGGGGGCATGGTGAATGAAGAAGTGGGTAGGTAGAGTACGTGGGGGATGAACGGCGTGTGGGGGTATGTGGGAGTTGAAGTTTGTATAGGAGGTGTGAGTAAATGTGAGATTGAAAGGTTGCGGGGGAAATAAAGTGTACCAAGAAGCAAGGGTGATTCAGGGGATGCTTGGGATTGAATGAGTGAAGTGGATAGTATTATGTGGGTTGTCAGCGAGTGGGTGGGAAATAGGGGGGGGGGGTTGGGTCGCGTGTATAGTGGTGGAGGGTGTGATTGTGTGGAGTGGTGGTGAGAGTTACGGGGTAGTTAGTTTGGAGGAGAGGGAGTGTGCTGGAGGCTGAAGATTAGCGGTGGGGGTGGAGCGAATGGTTGAGGCGGCAGCGTCGTGGTATGTAGGGGAGGGAGATGAGAGGGTGTGGTATGATGCCGCCGCGATGATAGTGGGTAAGTGTGTGTGGAGGGTGCGGCTAAAAGTTTTAGATATGAAAGACATAGTTGATTCCTCTTATTTATTGGTATTAAGATTCCCTTGAGATATCATCAGGTACCTTAGGTTAATCTCAAGACCTACTATATCAATAAAATTTTAGGAGGTTTTCGAATGAAAGATTATTCACCAGTGTGAGCTCCTATCATGAAGGGTTACATCAACTTGAATCAGTGCCCTCAGAAAATCTTCAGAGGGAACCAAATGAAGGACATTCCTTACCTTCTGCTGTCGGAAGCTTGATGTATGCTAAGGTTTTTGTACAGACCTACATATCATTTGTTGTTGGATATGCTATGAAGATATTAGAGTATCCCGGTCTGACCACTGCGAGCTGGCAAAAGTGTTAACATATCTTCAGGAACCAAAAGACTACATGCTTTAGTATAAACAATCATCTTACTTGGAGATATTGCTGACTCATGATTCAGACTTTGCTGGTTGTATTGTTCACGAAATCATTTTTAGGATACATATTATGTTACCCGTGGAGATATATCTTTTGAGAAGGGACAAATAACTATATTACTACCTTCTACTATGGATGCTGATTTCTTTCTTAGTTCGAGGCGCCCACTGGTTATGAACAAGAGTATTATTTCTGGACTTAGAATTGTCGACTCTTTATCTAAGCCATTAAGGTTATATTGTGACAATTCAGTTGCTGTATTTATCGCTAAGAATAATAAAAGCGGTAGTCGAAGCAAGCATATAAACATTAAAAATCTAGCCATAAGAGAACATGTTAAATAACAAAGTTGTGATACATGGAAGATACTACACTGCAAGAAAACTAATCATCGCAGATTTGTGTATATAGTTCATTAATGGTATGAAAAACACACCAAGTGGTAGAATGTTAGCATTTGTTAATATTGATATTTGCCATATTAGATGGGCCATTAGCCCACTTCATGGCCGATTTTCCAACTATGGGAAGGTGTTACTACGCATTATCCCATTAATGGGAAGTTATAGTACTACCATTATCCATCAATGGGAAAGTGGTTAATTACCCATTATCCCACTACTGAATCCACTAGCTTCTACTCTAGTCGGTTGTAACTTCCCATAACCTCTTAACTGTTCCGTATCAGCACGTTGTAAATATGTCCATTGTTCAAAGGTCCTAAGCACATACTTTATATAAAACGCCTTACCATCGAAGAGTGGGTGTGGAGTGCTTAGAAGATCTTTGAAGAAATAAAATTGTAGCCTCCGACTATATCGCTAACAATGGCTAGAGGTATGTCAATCCCTCTATATTTCCGCTGCATCATTGCTCTGTAATGTCTAATAGTACGCTGTCCATTAAAGGGTAAATGAGAAATTCAACCCACGTAAAAAATAGACCCTAGGCAGTTATTTAATCTATTTTTGGGTATATTAATTTAGTTAATAACATCAAAACCCCATTCCCAAAATTTATTCATCAAATTTCACCCTTCCCTATCAAAACAAACTCTCTCTAGAAACCTCCATTGGAGATGAAACCGAAGAACACGTTAGAGGTTGGATTTTCGTGTTTTCTTCATCAAGTTATCATGGTCCTGCTATGTAATCAGGTAAATTAATCCTTCATCCTTAGTTAGACATTCACCTAAGGAGTTCCTTCAATGGTTTTCAAAGAAGATTCTATGATTCAAATCCTTATGTTACAATATAGCCATAGGTTCATTGTCAAATTGATTTCAAAAGTATCCTAATGATGAATTGATGATTGACTAATTCTTTAATGATGAATTTCAATCCAATTTCATGAAGAACCCATCATCCTTATATTTTCTCAATTTAGCCTATAATGTGGGCATTATGATGTCTTACGTTAGGCTGATTGAATTGTGGTTCGATTACTTTATTATGTATATTGCTACTGTTTTCTATATGAATTCATGGTGAATTATTGGTAATTTATCAATGATGATCAAAGCTTGGAGAATTTGTAAGATTGCCTTATTTCCTCTACTTTGCATAAAATTGGTAGTTGAATTGGCCTTGAATGACATTGTGTGGTATGGTCCACTTATGGTGGAGGTGTTACTTCATTTTCATTCTATATATGTTAAAATCAGGTCCTTGAAAGCAAATTGATGTATTGTGAATGTGTGGTTATGCTGATCACACAATGTGAATTTATACGTCTAGTTTCCAATACTAGTATCATGTTTTAGGTGTTGATAATGTCTACTACGTTTGAATGAAGGTGTTAGGGTTCGTATGGTCTATGTGTCTATCATTGATGAAATTATATTGATGGATGACCCCCTACCTATGTACCCCTACATGAATGTGTTGTCTAAAGCATGGTTAGGTGTCTTATATTCAAATGTCGAATATTTCTTGTCTCATATGCTATAATGTGGTGTGATTTGTATGCTTGAAGGTGTATTGTGATTTTTAGAGGGTGGATGCCTCAATATTATGTTGATAGTCATTATGTAATCATTTTAACAATGTACATACACTCACACTTCATGCATGTGTTAGTGGAATAGATTCATGTGTCCTAATGAAGTAGAATTCTCAGTATGCATTATTGTCTAGTACATCATGTAATGTAGCTGTTCATAAAGTAGAAAATGTATTTTAGACTAACTAGATGACTTAGAGAGTGTAGTAGTACGGATAAAGTTATTAGACTTTTACTACACATTTGCATCATTTGTACCTTGATAAAATAGTTCCTAAGGTGATTTTTCTATGTTCATGAATATGAATGCATGATTAATCTTTGAACATGGAATTAAAGTATATGTTATGATTTCAAGTATATGATCTGATGAAGTATGTATATCTCTAGTGTATAAATGTTGTATGTGAAAGGTTTCCTCATATACGAACACATACACACAAAAATGAATGCATACATGAAGCATGTATGATAATCTAGTAAAGTAGGGTCCTTGGAAAGGTGTTCTCAATTGTACTCTAAACTAGATTGTGCTTGAATATGCTATATCCATGCGAACGGTTTTCTCACATGAGTTAGGTCGATAAAAGGACAGTTCTCATCTATAACCTTTGAGCTATGAATATGAGGGGTTTAACTCATAAAGCCTAATTTAATGAAAGTAATATTAATAAAGTCTTTTCAAAAAGTGAACTTAGCTTATCACCGAGTGAACTTAACAATGATAGGTGTTGACTCCCCTTGGAGGGATATTAACCCTATAATTAATCATTAGATGAGGACTCCAACGTTGATGGGCATGTAGAGGGTCAAGGCATATATCCTAGTTCCTTAACAATGTTGTCCACATAGGAACTAGCAAGTGGATCCAGCTAATATGCTAGCATGATGTTTATGTTTTACCTTGGAAAGTAGAGCATCTCATTTCGATGTGGTGTGCCATGACACAAGATTTCATGTTTAGTCCACATGGTCTTATTGTCTGTTAAGGCTAGGGTTTCCCTAAAGTAAAATGGACAATGGAAGTAAAGTGATGAACCTGAAGTTTGATAAGATAAGGGAAGTTTCTTAGTGTAGGCGAAGGTATGAGACTTTACCTATGCATTGCACAAGTAGCTCTTAAAGGGAGTTCTAGGAACGTGTGCCATATCTATGTGTATATGTATATGCCTTTTATGCATGACTTTATGTTAATGACCTACTTGTATGATAATATGCAGAGTACGAGTCCTATTGTGTCTATATGATGAGGTCTTACTTTAGATGCATAATGTTGGTCTTATAGACGAGATGATAGGTCCTTGAGTATATGTATGTGTTGTCTTACGTTTCCATAGGATGAGGTCCGACTTATGCATGTAGTTGACTTAGTTTTCATGTTGAGTTGAAGTAAATTGATTAAGGCTTGTGGTCTCGTTGTGATTACTTGGTATGGTGAGATTATGGGCTTCAACGATGTCACATTGCCGATTAGGTTTAGATGGAGATTAGAAGAAGGGGCCTTAGGATTTTTAATGAAATAAAGTCCAAGCATGTATTTGTTGACTATTGCCTATTATCATGTTATTTGTAGTGTTGACTTGTATTTTATCTTGAAATGTGTCTCCTATGTGGTATATGAAGTATGTTGGGTCATATGTGAAATATGTGTCTCATGATATGCTATGTTTCCATGAATATCGATGTTTGAAATTAATGAAGGTTGTATGAATGTTCACCTTGGTGACCTTAAGACCATCTCCAACCCATCTCTAATTTACTCTCCATTCTCTATATTTGGAGAGTAAAATAGATAATAAGTTCTCCAATCACTCTCTATTTAGCTCTCTATTCTTCAATTACAGAGAGGTGTTTGGAGAACTACTTTTTACCTCTCTATTTTAATTTTTGATTATTATAATATTATTTCTATTATATTACTAATTTAAGCTTTATCATTTGTAATTATTTTCTAATGCAATATAACATTTAACAAGTTACTACTTCCGCCGAATTAATCATTTTTATTCTATTTTTTAATAGAAAATATCACTTTAAATATGTGACTTAAAGTTATTTTATTATTAATTATATTATAGAAGATTATTAATTAAACCTCTAATATTTGTCATTATTTTCTAAGTAACATAACATCTAAAACATATTATTGTCTTTTTAATTTTTTGTTCATTTTAAATATTTAATTTAGATAATAATTATATTTCATTATGAAATATGCACAAAAGTAACATGATAATTGAAACAATCTACTTTTTATGTTATAGTGATAAATTATAAAATTATACTTTTTGTAAATAGTATAAAAATATTTGATTCAATAGTTCAAAATGGAATATGGGAAGTAAATTAGTATACGAAATAATTGAATTCAAGATGAAATTGTTAATTTGTACAATTTTTAGCTACACACAAAAAATGTTCATTTTAAACTCTGTAATATAGAACACTCATAAGAGTAAACATAATAATCTTGAAAGTTGAGTATTTATGTATGATTTAAAATAAATTTTATAGTAATACAAAATTTATGATGCAATTATATTTCATTAGGGATTTCACTTTTATTTGAATCTTTCCATTATATGTATTGAAATAATATTTATCGCAATTCATGTTATTTACAATAAAATATAATTCTGTATTATAAGAAGAATTTGAAAAAAATAAAAAATATTCGCATAAAGATTATCGATGCATTCTTTTCATAAATAAACATATTGATCTTATGAAATAAAAACTCCGACTGAACTCCCCATCAATCCATATCACATTAATGTGAGAGCGAAAACTTCTTTTAGAGAGTAAAATAGAGAATTGAGTTTGAGTTGATTGTCTCAAAAAGAACTCAGTAAAATAGAGGGTAGGGTTTGAGATGCCCTAAGGTGGTGCTTGAGTGTGGACAGTGGATTTGAACACTATTCATGCATTGCACCAAATGTTACTAGAGGGTTACTTTGGGAGTTAATGAATTAAGGTAAAAGAAGATAATGTTATAAGTATGATTGATATGCTTAAATGCAATATATGTGGATTTGGTGTGTTTACATGGATGGTGTCGATACTAGATGAATACATGAACAGATGGTGTAATTGTGCCAATTTTTGAGAGTCCTGGAAAAAAAGCATGTTGCATGATTTCTAACAAAATGTCCTCTTTACATGGCATGTTTTTGCATTGTTGTCATACTTAGTGCATTCTTGTACTATTATCATTCTTCTTCATCTTTTTACACTAAGTGTAGGTGATTGATGACTAGAGGATGTCTCTTAAAGTGAAGGGCTTGATACATGTTTCCAAGCTCAAGAAAGGGACTTATGATTCAAGGATTTCCTATGTCAAGTTATTATTCAAAGTTTATGTAATAGCTTATTTATTATTTATGTTGTTAAGGGTCGTGTCCCTATTCTACTCTATGGAAGTTGAATCTAAGATGACAAAAGAGACTTAGAGTCTAACTATATATTATGGCTATTTTATATTTATATGAAGTGATGATTCTTGCATATGATGCGTAATGAAAGTTTTAAATTTTTTGCTAGATTTCCTATGACAATGCGATGAATGAAGTCTATGGGTTGGTTCAAGACCTCTGTGAGGTCAAGTACGCCATGTTACTTCTAGGGGGTGCTCCCCGGTCGTGGCAAAATAAAATTCGGTTTAGAGAAAGAGAAATGGAGGAGGGAATTACAAGGTAGGAGTCAAATCCTCAGCGATAAATTGAATGTTCATCTAGTCAACCAACATAACTACTAAAATTCAACAACTAGCAATATGTGACGATCATTATTTCTTAAAGAATCTCTAAGATTATTTATAATCTTTCTTCAAATGCATATTTTATTATTCATTTCTATCAAGTGTTTATAATTTTCGTTGATAGCAATGTGAGGATTAAATTATATATTCACATTTTTTAATTACAAGTTGACAGTAAAAAAGTAATATAATTATTGAAATCTTTATTTATATTATGGTTTATGCAGGAAAATGTTTCCGAATTATTTCAAACAAGAAGCTAAAGAAAGAATAAAGTTTCATGAAGAGAAAAGTGATGATAAATTCAACTGACAAAATGGAGAATATTAACAAAGATTTCATAAAAATTCTTGATGTGATGAGATCTCGCAGGCATTATTATCTTTTAGACTCCGGACTTCCCAAGACAGGTAAATATATTACCGATCTATATGATATGGTTTCTTATATTTATATTTCTATTTTAATAGGAAAATTCATAAGTACCCCATCAACCGATGCCTAAAATCTCAGAGACACACTTATACTATACTAAGGTCCTATTACCCCCCCTGATTTTATTTTATAAATAAATTTTTACCCCTTTTCGGCCTACGTGGAACTTGTTTGAACAAAATGTCAACACAAACACTAAGATAGTGCCACGTAGGCCAAAAAGGGGTAGAAAATTATTTATAAAATAAATTCAGAGCATAATAGAAACTTAGTATAGTATAAGTGTGTCCCTGAGATTTTGGGCATACATTGAGGGTGTCCCTGAGATTTTGGACATACGTTGAGGGGGTACATGTGCATTATCCCTATTTTAACTATAAACTAAAAAATTTGACATTTAAAAGGAATACTCCATTTCTTCTGTTTCATGTGACACTCTTTCCTCTTTAATCTATGATGAAAAAAATAGTATTTTCTTAATTGAAACGTGATGAACTTTGAACTTCGTATCTTTTTATATTTAAATACATGATTACTTTGACTACACATGAAACAAATAAATTCTAAAACTTGTGGTCTTAAATACGTTGTAATATTTGTGTGGCTATAAAAGTTCTCACTAACAGTTAAATAAATAATGTATAGCTTGATTATTTTCAAATATAGACATATTTAACAGATTGATAATAAAATGGTGCTACATAAAATCGGAAAGAAGGAAGAACCTAACATGTTTAATATAAAAAGTAATTTTTTCCTTTTAGACTCATTGTGAGGTCAAAATACAGTGTAAGGATCATAAAACATGGATTATATATTCATTAATAGTGCTAAATTTTATATTTTTTTCAAAAAGGTCTATGTTATACTACACAAATTATGTAGCATATGGATTTACAGATTATTCAAAACAAGTTAGCACAAGATGTTTTATTGGGTTATGAAGGTAATTAGGCGTCATGCAGAATCTTACAATTGTAGATCATATGTTGATATAAATACCCACACACATAAAAAACTATACATAAAAGGACATTATATTTATTATGATATATCAAATTAACATAGCTAATTAAAAAAATAAAGGTATAATGCAACAAGTACCCCTCAACATTGCCCGAAATCTAAGAGACACAGTATATACCTACTAAGTCCTATACCATTTTGAGCTTATTTTTTAAAATCCTTCTATCCTTTTTTGGCTTACGTGGCACTATCTAGTGGACCAAGCATGTGCTGACATTTTTTTTTCAAACTAGTGCCACGTAGGATGAAAAAGAGTAGAAAATTATTTATAAAATTAGTTCAGGGGGGAAATAGGACCTTAGTATAGTATAAGTGTCTATGATATTTTAATAATAGGTTAACGGGGTACTTATGAATTTTCCCCTAATAAAAAGACGTTAACTATAGAGAGTAAAATATCCCCATAAACAAGACTGTCCAAACGACTACATCGTGGATCCTACTGTGTTATGCTATAAGAAAGGGATCTTCAATTTATAGCTCTCTAAACTTTTCCTCGAAGAAAAGAATAAACCAAATATGGAGGAAATTAAATTTTCTTTTAAAAAAATTAAGCATTTTTGGTGATATTTTGACTTTTATGTAAGGGAAAAAATAAACTTCAAATAAGGAAAGAAAATCACGACAAAACCCTAATATTTTTTTGAACTTGAAAATTGTCAATTTCTTTAATGATATCTTATTGATTTTCAAAAATTTCATTATTTATTACCCGAATGAAACTCTTCAAAATTCTATTGCGCTTGAACTTAGAGTCATTATTGTGAGAGAAATGACTAAGAGTTCCTAATTTATTGCAAAATTGTGTGTGGATTAGATGCAACAGATGTCCAGACTAAAATTGGAGAAAAGGGGCATAATGCACATAACAAAGGTCAAAAATTTGAAATTTACTACATCTCCATTAAAGACTCACTCCACTTCACTTGCTATACAATTTTTTACTTAAATAGTCTTTGCCTATACAAAGTAAGATACGTAAATATTGAAGATGGAAGTGTAGGTAAGGTAAGAATTCTCTATATTCCCTTTAGCTAATGATGAAAAGAGAATGTGGACCATTTTTATCGACATGATAATATTATGCCCTCCCAATTTGATGCGCGTAATATTTTTTCGTAGCTACAAAAAAAATCGAAGGTATAATTAATAAGTAGGACACCTGACATCGATCTATAATCTTCATGTATTTTTACTTGTTCACCGTTCTTAATGCAAGGCGGATTTCAAACCAAAGGAAGGGATCTACCTCTAAGTTATGGACATAAGACTTGAAGGTTACACGGGTTTCATTGTTTACCAGGTTCCTACTATTAAAATGTTTTAATGGTTATGGGACATATTTCTGTAAGATTTTGATATCTATGAGAAATCATCTTTGGTCTCACTGTGCAGAAAATTCATTGAGAGAACCAAAAAATTCGATTCGTTATTGTTATAATTTTGAGGAGCAAGAAACTTTTTAGGATTACTTCTACTATGGTGGATAAATAATTCTCCTGCGTGCTCTCATATCAACAATAGATAGAAATTTATTGACTTACAAAAACCTAAGTAAATAGTTATGAAAGGGGATGAAGGTATTTACAATATGAGGAACTCATGGAAAATTGACAAACTCCATATTTAATTGTTTTGAAACATTACATGATTAAAATTCCTTTACAAATTCTGATACTTGCTACACTACCTTTTCTTAAAAGAAACTTTTTGGTCGTATTAGTCCATTTTATTAATTAACCTAAAATGAAAATAAATTTTTGGGCCCAACCTAAAATAAAACAATTCTAGTTCTAATATGATATTAGGGTAAAACCCACTTTAATTAAACCCTATCTATAAATGCTAACTTCAGCTTCTTCTTGATTTCTTATCAAGTTTTGTGTTGCTTTCTGATCACGACAGAATGGTACTCTAATAACTTCTCTTGGTTGGTCGTTACCAGATTCCTATATAATTTTCTTAATCTATCGTATTTCTCAAACCAAGAGGTGTCACTTTTCCCCATCAAGTAATGTGCATCTATCTTTTTTTCCCTTATCTTTTTAATCACCGATTATAACTCTTCGTTATTTCTCCAGGTGAAAGTGTTCTTTTCTTGGAAAAGATTACTCTTTTTATTTTTAAAATTTTCTTTCGAGTTTAAAAATCGGGAATGAGAGAATCAAAGTAAACTCTTCCATTTCATACCTAGAAGATGTTAATTACTCTATTCCAAATCACACATGTAGTCATTACATATTTTTTTATTATATTTAGCGATTGATTAAAATATGTGGCACTATATTCATGTTATGGTGTCCTATACATATCATGACGGGATAAGGATTAGTCATCGTGGATATTAAGACCATCAATTCGATTCAAAGTAATTTGGAATCTTAGAAGATTAATGAATGAATCATGGACGGTCTATAATATACTAAAACGGAAATTTAAGAAAGAGATGACTACATTTTAAATAATTGATATACTAGACTTTCCATGGTTTTAGCTCAAGGGTATTAGTGTAACTAGATTAGCTTAGTGTATCTACTATTATAAATTTTAGAAACTAGGGTTTATTTTAGTGGTTAGTTTTTGAATAAACATTTGATGTTTAGGCTTCTTTGTGAGTTTGGAGAAACCTCATATCTTTAAATTGGATCCTCTTGATATGTCTTCACTTGTATGGGTTCCATTTCTTTTCACCCCTAGAGTTTATTCTAGAAATCAAATGTGTTTGTTAGTTTGATACCAAAACGTCCTTTTTTGATCTAAATCTCGTGTCTTTTCTATTCTAATAATATATTTTATTTGTTTGATTGTAGTTCACTTTATTCTTATTGCATCTAGAATTACATTCATTGATATCTTTCCCTCTTCCTTTATTTTTCTAAACCATATATCTTGCTTGCTTGATTGTTGTATATAGTAAGTAAGTCTATCCTTCAAGGTATAAACAAAATAAATCACTATGTTTTTTTGCCACTGTTGGATATTGTACTCACTTCTGACCAGGTAATGTTTTGATTTTATGGTAAAAAAATTATATTTTTTATGCAAAAAGAATTTTTCTCTAGTGAACAATACATTGTATTGCCTTTTTATTATGTTCCATGAACCCTACTACTCTAGGTATATATTAAGTGAATTTTGGTGCACCTCTAATATCTGAATATCTTTATGTATTCATAATCCAATTATTCGGTCAAGGTAGTATGGTATTGGAAGTATAATGTATACATGTCACCTATACATCCATTCCTCCGCGGCCTCATCCAAAAAACAAAGATTACTCTTCTACTACTTGAACGGACACGTATAGTTATTTAGTCAAGATTTTCTTTGACACTTCCTTTCTCATATTTTCACACATAATTCTATAATGTTAAACTTATACTAGTATAATAAATATAGTGCAAGCTTTGATCTCATAAAATTGTTAGTTTGGCATTGAAGTACTTTGCCTTGGGTGTTGCAGTGGTGTGCAGAAGTTATTATTGTCCAGATATCCAATTCAAAATGTCTCTTAGCTTGGACCACACTGTAAATATCTTAGGTAAAAATATATATAGGATATAAAAGAAAACATATTAGCAATGTATGTTCCAATGGGTGTGCAGGAGATATTATTGTCCAAATACCTAATGCAAAATTGGCTTGGGAAGCAGTGATCCATAGCGTATGTAAAAATATAGGACATAATCATTTATATGTATTAAATTATTTGGGTAACCTCATTAAATGTTGAACATCTTACGAGAAGTTTGGTAAGACCATTATATTATTGCGCAATTGAACTGTGATGATTTGAACCCAATTTTACTTGTCTTAATACAAAGGGGGTTGAGCTCATTCCGGAGATGTTTTTCCTAAATTTTAACATTAATCGGATAAAAGTTTTTCTAGTTTTACTCAAGGGTAGTATGTAACGTAGTTTAAGTTTTTATCTCTATTATACATATTATCAATTACGATTTATTTTAGGGATGGTTTTTGGAAACATTTGATGTTTGGCTTCTTTTGTGGTTTGGAAGCACCTCTGTAAAGTTTTTATGTATTCATGATTTTATTATTAGATTAAGGTAGTTTGGGTATTGGAAGTATAACTTACACATGTCACCTTACATCCATTCGCCCTTATCCAAAAAATCAATAGAATTGACCCCAACTAGCTTAGAATTGACATGTAGTTATTGATTTTATCAATATTTTTTTGCTAACTTTCTTTATCATAATTTCCACATAATTCCTAATAGTGTAAACCTTTTATATTAGTATGATAAATATATTGCATGCTTTTGTATTCACTTAAATTTCGCTTAATTTTATACTTAATTACTTAACATTGGGTAATGCAGTGGGTGTGTATGTGTAATTATAGTCCATATACCTAATGTAAAGTATCTCTTTGATTGGACCACCTAGAGCTTATGTAAAAATATATGACATAAAAGAAAACTTTTAGCATTGTGTGTGGCAGTGGTTGTGCATGAGTTATTATTGTTCTATAACTAATGCAAAGTGTCACTTGTCTTTTACCGCAGTTTAATATAATGTATGTACAAATATAGGACAAAAAAGAAAACTTACCCATCCAAATGTAAAACCAGAGTGATTTGTGTACATTGACATCAATGATACTGAAACCCAAGTTATACTTGTCCTAAGTTACAAACGTGTTGAGCTCGTTCGAGAGGATGTTCCCACTAGTGGTGACTTTCAAAACTGTCATACTTTATTTTGAGGAAATATATCATCTTATAGAGCTCCACAAAATTTTGGTTTCTATAATGCCCTCTACTTCAAGGCTTATTAGAGTGTAAACTTGATAAACTCAAAGATAGAATTGAAGTACACATCAGAATGGAGTTCCAATCTTTGTCATTTAGGGCTTTATATTTAAAATTGATTTGTGAGAGAGAAGATGAATGGTAAACTCATTCACACTGGACGAGCCAGTTTATTTGAAATATATTTTCTCAAATATTAAAAATATATTGCAATCACATAGCAAATAAAAAGATTGATTTTTATTCATTAACAGTGTGGAATACAATAATTTTCTCTGATTCCTCGCCCTTAAGATTCTCCGTGATTCAAGGATTGTAAATCTCTTCAACTATGGTGAATCTTCTAGGATTTATTGATCTATGTGAACGGATTTTTATTAACTTGTTAAGTATTTGGTTGTCAAGAGAGTGCACCCACATCTTCACCACTTTATGATATCGAATTAACATATGAAATTTCAAGATTCTGTTGAAGAAATATCTTACAGTTTATATAAGTGTGACTTGAATTGGTAAGGAAGTCTCCAAGACCTTAAATGAAAATGGACACATCTTGTATAGTCCTCACATTATTTTGATATCATCAAATGTCCAAATTCTTTTCCCATGAAATTTTTTTTGGGTCACATTGTTCACTTAACTGTCTTGTTGGAGAGAGTTTTATTGTTTGATAGACTATTCCAGAAGAGGTCTTATGCTTAGAAATATAGTATCTTTATAGAAGCTAGTATCAACAAAGATCACACTCAACCACATCAGCTACTCTCTTGCTTCTAATATCCTACTTTACCCTACTACAAATTTTTACTTAAGGCATCAAGTACTCTTTGACAAAGTTGTAAACTTGACAATTATCACTGGGAATGAGCCCCACTTTAAGATTGAATGGTTCATTATGTATAAATCTCATAACTTTACGAGCACATCGTATCTTAAACAATGTAGCTTTCGAGATGATTTTATTTTTCTTAATGTTGAGAAGATCCTCATAATGATTTTCACAAGTCTTTAACGATAGTTTACAAAAAGAATATCTGAGAAAAGAGTTTCCAAGATGCTCAAGTGATTCTAAATGAAAATTCTGGAGGCATTTATTTGTTGTCATTAGTTAGAAAATCCTAGCAGTTGGGTACAAAGATTTAGTTTTCTATGATTTAAAAGCATTCTTTTATAGTTTATTAGGCATGAATGCTTCCCCTCTAAAGTCTAAAGGTTTTAACACAATTTACAGTTATTGGCGAAAGATTGTTGACCTCAAGAATCTTATTTATTCTAAGATATACACATATGGTAGTGAATCCTCATACTCTGCCATAATAGATTCACTTCTATACGTGTATACCTTAGAATTCATAAGATTCTCGAGGTCAAGAATCTTTAGAACATATAGGGGAAGTATACATGTTTAATAAACTTGAAAAGAATACCTTTTGAATCATTGCAAACTAAAGCTTTGTATCCCAACTTGTAAGATTTTGGAATTAATGACAACAAAGAAATGCCTCTAGAAGTTTCGTTTGGAATACATTGGGAAACTTGGATCTTGTATCCACGTTCGGATGGGAGGCTGAAACTACTTTTTCAAAAGTACTATGGAGATGTTGTTGGGTCCTTTGTTGGTGTGATCATTGTTGATTCTAGCTTCGACAAAGAATACTTGATACATTTATAAATGTAAGACCTCTCCTGCAACCATTGATTATAGCTCAAACCATACATTTATAAATGTGTGCCCAAAAAGATTATTTAAAAAAGAAATCAGTTTTTTCATGAGACTGACACTCTACTTTGTAACAAAATTGTGTGGACGCTTCAATGAGTCCAACTTCAGTTAAATTTTGAATACTATCCAGCTGAACTATATAAGGGTAGTATTATTCCTTTAAAGGTGGATCCCGAAAATTCCATAAATTCATGAAACTTTTATAAAGAGAACAAGATGTTGGCTGACTCTTCAACAAAATACATCATGATAAATCCTCTTTACATGGAGATAAAATTAAATCCATTTTAGGTGCAAAATATCCTACAGAAGAATCAAGAAAGGAACAAAATTGTACTCAAATTGTTAATTAATAAAATATTCTTGTTTCTTCATATTTATTTTGTTGTTGGAGTTTATTTTCCGTACATAAAATTTGTTGCAACAATTTTTTTCTTTTAGAACCCTAACTAAAATTTATAATTTATTTTGGGGTTTGATTGGTTTTGTTCGAGTTGACGAATTTGCTTTAGTGTTTTTTTTTTTAAATCCATTCAACATTTAGAGAATTGAAATATTTATTTCAATCCCTACCATAGTTAAATAGATCGTTTACGAATTAATTAACCATATGAGAGTCAAGATAGAACAAGTGTCTTTCGGTTCATCTCATACTTTCCTAATAGTATTAGTCCAAAACGTTTGGAATACCACAAATGTGGGATGAAGTTTAACTTAAATTAGAGTTTTTCTTTGTAGTTGTCAGGATGTTACAAAATGTGTAGTTGTGAGAGTCGACATAGGATACCGACTTTTCTCATATGTGGCCGATGTAGGAAGTGGTGGCCGTTTGATGTCGATAGTGTACAAACAGGTTCATTCCCAGTAACTTGCAAGAAGAGAAGTGGGGTCAGTTTGAGCACTTGACTTAAGATGGTATTTCAGATCGATTTTTGGACAAGATTCCAGGCCTTGTCTCACTATGCTATGGTGATTTTACCATATAAGACTAAGAATTTGTCAATTCATGAGAAGTTTGACTTATTATATCCGCGTAGCATCTTATAAGATAATCTTGTCTGTAGCTTATTTTCAAAGAGAAACCGAGGTGGTCATGGATCTTGAGCTTATGCGCCACAATAACATAGGGATTTGGCGGACAAGAGGACTTGCACTTCTTGTTATTTTAGTGGTACCTCATCTTGAGGGGATATCTAAGGAGGGGTTTTCATCTTTGTTACAGTATACATATTCATGTAGTTATTCAAGTGTCTGAGGGAGGTCATTTTTGAAAAGGTTTCTACAACTTGGGTCAAGACTTTTCAGGGTTGCTATTAAAAGTTTTCAGGTTATGTTGACCATTCAATATATTCGGATACGTGTAATTATATGGTTGTTCCTAGTCCCACTATAAGTATGGTGTTTTAGGAAAAATAAATAGAGTTTTCTCCAGACTTAGAGCGGGAGGCCGATATCAATAATGTTTTGTAATGTTGTTGCTTCATTTCTCTTTTTATAAAATAAAATTTGGAAAGTTATTTCTTTAAAAATGTTGTAACACTATGCAAATTTACTTAAAAAATGAACAATTTCATAACAAGACCTATATTGTACCAAAAATGTATTTTAAAAGTGAATCAGTATTTAATATACCATATTTTATGAGAAATGCAATGAACAAAAACATTTTTTACCACATCGGCATTAGCTGGTGTTGAGTTATTCAATTCATATTGATAAATATATTGTTTAGTCAATCGTAACAACTACTCATAATGAAAGGTATGTCATTAAAATAAACAATAGATCACAATTCACTAAGTGATTTAGTTACTCTAAAATAACATTAAAAACTTTTCTTTAAAAATGGAGAAAGTTGAATAAGATATAGTGTTGGCATGTCCATCATAATGTCTTGGATTAGAAAATTGGTAAATGATGGCTACAAAATATTCGAATTTTCATTTACAATTGACGTCGTGTATTCTCAAATTTTGTATGTAAAATGTTATGCTTAAGTATGTAAATTTAAAAGGACTATTTAAATGTCAATAACAAACAAATTTTACTGATGAAGAAGATGATGAGAGTGCATTCATAAAATTGATGACATATAAACTTGCAAAGACTTATAGAAATCATTGAACAAACTGAGGGATAATCCATCTTTTTCATAAATCTCTCTTTATTGCTTTTAATTATTTTATACTTATGATATTTGAAGAATTATGTGTTTTCACTAATTTTTTTCTTCATCCACATTTATGATGATTTTTACATAATCAAAAATATATAAGAGATATAAAATATATTCAAAGATATATTTTATATCACAAATTGGTACAATCTGCACTAAATTTTGTTTTATTTTCAAATAAAATGTTCTTGATTCCATTTTATCATTATATAAAAAAACACTATCACTAAACATCAAAAATCCATTGTTAAAATATTTAGGAAAAATTGTCAAACAATGCTATTAGCTATATATTTTTTAATTACGAATCTTCTAGCTAATTCATGTTTTTTTCTTATAAAATCACTCACTGATTGTTATATTTGATAATTTTCTCCAAATAATCTCCGTTACTTTTGTCTGCTTCCATTGTCCAAATCTATGTTGTATATCTATTTTGTTGGTACACCAAAATAAATTTAAAAAAGAAAAAAATATTTTTTGACAAGTCAAATTTCTTAAGTCTTCCAAGAGAAAAGACTTCATATTATTGTTGGTGTCTTTCCAAACTAGAAATTCTTCTTTATTTTAAAAAGTAAAATAAAATTAAATTTAGGGGTGATAAGAGGGGAATGGAGGGGGGATTACAATGTACCTAGCGACCCTCACCATAATTGAAAAGTTCAGTCTAGTCAATCAACATAGCTACTAAGATTCTACAACTAGCAATTCTAACAGCCATTCTTTTTCATGAGTCCGTAAGGATTTTTTAATTCTCTTCTAATGCATATTTTTTTTTCATTTCTATGGATGTTTATAAGTATCACTAGTAGGCATAGGAGGGTGAAATTAATATATCTTCATTTTTTCCTTATAAATTGACAACAAAAGGTAAGATGAATTATATATCTTTATTTCTGCTATGTTTACGTAGGATAAAGTTTCAATTTTTTTCAAACAATAAGTTGAAGATGAATTATTATTAAAGAAAGCGTGATATGATGAGATCGCACAGCAAGTGTCTTTTTTAAAATTCGACTTCCCCCGCCGATAAATCATTCTAATCGACATGTTATAGTTTTATATCCTTATTTTGTCCAGTAATTTATAAACCAAACGTTGACAATTAAAAACAAACTTTTTTTGTTCTATGTTCACGTGACACTCTTTCCTCTTTGATCTATTATAAAAATTTTCATAATTGAGATATGATGGACTTGAAACTTCGTATATTTTTATCTTTAAAGACATGCTTACGTTGACTCTACATGAAACAAAAATTCTAAAACTTGGTGTCTTAAATAAGTTGTAAAATTTGTGTGACTATAGAACTTCTCACTAATAGTAAAATAATTTTTTTATAGATTGATTATTTTAGAATATAGACATATGTCATATATCATAAACAAATTGATAATAAAATGGTGTTAAATAAAATCGGAAAGAAAAGAGTATATTACATGATTAATACCAAAAGTCATTTTTTTCTTTTTAAACTCATTGTGAGGTCAAATTTACGGGTTAAGGACAATAAAACATGGATTATATATTCGTAATTAGAATTAATATTTATATTTTTTAGAATGATTTGTATTATACTAGATAATTAAGCAACATATGGATTTACTGATTATTCAAAACAAGTGAGCACAAGATATTTATTCAAACTTTAAAGATCTCTTATTGATTTCAACAACATCATTATTTATTGCCTAGAAACTCTTCAAAATTCTATCGCGCTTAAACTAAGAGTCATTATTGTGAGAGGAATGGGTAAGAAGCCCTAATTTTATCGCAACATTGTGTGTGGATTAGATGCAGCAGGCAATCCAATATTGACCAGACAAAAATTGGAGAAAAAGGGCATATAATGCACATAGCAGAGCTCAAGAAGGTGAGTCATCGGTGAGGAGGAGTACGAGAGTGAGAAAAGAGGCTTGAGAATTGAAGAACATTCAATATAATTATTGCAAATGAAAACAAAGAAGAATGATAAAGAAAAAATAAGAATAATTTGAAAATTATGAGTGACGCATAATAGAAGGTGGTCGAATTTATATATGATTTTTTGGTCTATTAAATTTTTTTTTTTTTGGTTCTGGTAAAATTTAATAATTTATAGTCATTGTAGATCAGAGACTTTAATTAATCTCCTAACCCTTGTCATCTGGCTTTTTTATCTCAAGATTTTATGTTTTGAAAAAAAAGGTCACATAGTTGAATTAATATTTAGTTGATAATGTGAACAATTGTTTGGTATGTGATTTGCATCAACCTCTCTTTTTTTCTAGAAAAAACTAATATTCGTAAATTTTTAGTACATTGGGGCATTTTAATATTATTTCTCATTTAATTGTCTCCAATCCTATACTCCTCTATTTCCCTTTCTTCCTAGGAAAATGTTAGTAGAACAGTGAGAGTAATTGTCTTTTTTTTAGTTACTGAACGTGGTAAGTCATGGCCATACCTCACTGAAACTTCATTATTTCACACATTTTTTTTATCTTTTATGTTTTCTAATAATGTAATCTCTGGGCTATTAATTTACCCAATTTATTGCGCTGTTATCTTCATATTCATCATTAGAAGGAAAAATTCTCTCCTACAAATAGTGATGGTCTCACTTTGTTAGCAGAATGTTGAGAATAATTGTCTTTTGTTTTAAAGATGAAGTGTCTCCATGACCATAAATTTCTCCCTTGAAACTTCATTCTTTTTATCTTTCATAGACTAAATACCTGAAGTATACTAGTAGAATGAGTATAACCAATATAATCAGTAGAGAAATAGCAACACAATATCTGAATATGGGACAAGCATAGAATAAAAAAATATTTTAGGACTTGGTAAAACTAAACTACACTCAAAGTAATTAGAAAAAACAAATAATCTGAAGAAAAAAAAGGGGCAACCAATAAATAAAAACACATTGAATATTATTGTCTAATGGAGATAAAATTGAAGTAGCTAATAATTGTGTGATATTTATTGTTAATACATTGTTTGGCGATCAAATTCAAAACATAAGTACTACACTATTGATGAAAGGAAGGGACAATATTTTGAGTAAATTATCAAGATTTAATTTAGTCATTTAATGATATATTAAGGGTTATCCTCTTCTCTTGATCAGTTATCATGTTAGCAAGTTGAAACCTATTCAAAACACAGAGGCGGACCGTACTCCACGGGTGCTCGAGCACCCATTAACTTTTAACAGAATTTCATATATCTATGTAGAAATGGATAATATTTGTATACCAATAACATAGTCATCAAGGAAGAAATGATTTAGTTGGCCTAAATTTCTCCTGATGGGTACTTAAGACTTTTTAAGTGTTGTTGTATCAAGGTTCGAATCTCATTGTTAACAAATATTTTTTATATTTTCAGTTTAGAGCATCCATAACCTTAAATTCCTAGATCCGTCACTGCAAAACATCTATTTTGAACACTCCTTTATTTATGTTAGAGTATTGAAGCCTCAAAAATTCATTTATTTAATTCATAATTTTGATGTCTACATGAGTTTGGGTGACTTTGTTCATCCTTAATAAAACATATTCAATAGATATCTCTTTAAGCATCTTATTTGGAAGAAATCTTTATCAATTTGAATAATATTTATTAATAAATTCAGGTATGATGCCTATCTTTTTCTTTCTCATTTTATATGTTCCCTTAATATTTTTTATTAGTGAAATTCTATGCATGTATACCTCAAGAAACTAATTTGTTAAAATAAATTTTCATTTGGCCATTTGGAGACTAAAGATCAACTTTTAAGGTGATGTATATTTTGTGGTCGATCATTTCATATATATTCTTTCTCTTTAATTTAACTGAACCTAAACAATTAAAAAGACTTCGTTAATTCATATGTATGTTACCTCACACCTTTATTTTATTAAAAAATAAATTATGGCCACAATAAATTTATCTTAATCATTAAATTTGTTTCTTTGGCTGATTTTTAGCGCTAATCACACACAAGATTATCAAGAGCATGTAATTGAATATAAACTAGGTGGTTGATCATGAAATATACTTTTTACAAAAATTCAAATTACTACCAAATAAACTAAAATAAAATAAATTATTTTCAATATCAAACATCTACTTCATAACGAATGACACATTCTTGATAGTTTTGTACGTGATTAGAGTTGTTCCACACCACAGCACAAGCAATTCAAATTAACAAAAGAGAATCCTAGTCCCCTTACGTGGGTCACCGACAAGTAACAATTCTGCCTTGTAAATTTATTTATGTCTTAAGTAGTCTTCCTCTTTCATGAAAGATATGACTTTTGTATGAAAATTTCAAACTTTAAGAAGAGTTGGACTCTTTTCAATATTGGTGACTTGAAATGAAGCAGTACTTTTTTCAAAAGTAGTGAGTTTTATGAAAGTGCGACTTAATGAAGAGGTGCGACTTCATGAAAAATTGTGACTTTTATGAAAGGTTGCGAACTTTCTGAAGGGTTGCAACTATTCCAAATAGTTGTGACCTTTATAATAATGCACAATAAACATTTTTTCACACTACCTTTTGATGTCTATAAATAGAGGATTTTCCTCTCATTTTAAAAGAACAAGTATTCCGATCTACTTCTTTTACTATTGTAAAATTAAATATTCGTTTACTTTTCTCCTATTGAGTGACTTACTAACACTACTGTTTTTATATCAATAAGTTGATGAATAAAATTGTTCCTTCCCGAGTGGACGTAGTTCTTTAAACCTCTGGTATTCTATGGGAATTGTTTTCTTAAGGGGACATTGTGCATTCAGTGGAATCGTTTTTTCCTTTCTATTCATTCTATTTATACATATCCTGGTATATTTTTTTACGTTCATTAATTTACGCTTATGATATTAATTGTTATTTTTAGTAGATGTTTTAAAGTCTATCACTTATGTTTCTGCAAATTTACTGTCTCCGGTTATATTGAACATTTAATCATGTAGTAGTATATCCACCGTCTAGAAACTCCTTGTATTAGTTTCGAGGAATTCATGTTTTGATATGCTGATATAAGTCGATAACTTAAAAGTACATAGATAATCTTTCTATTATCTATTTTTACTAGATATAAATTTCTCATTATCATTGAAGAATTTATTATTCAAGTTCCATAGTTTATAATGCTTTCTGTTAACCGCATTGTATATTCCAAACCTCGAGTACTTGAGAAAATTAATTTTGATAATATTATAATTATTATTTTAATTTAAGATATACATCAATATGGAATGTTCTTGTCACGACCTAAGCCTACACTCTAGACGTGGTTGGCACCCAACGACCATTGTTGTCCTTGAACGAACCTTTTCTTTATTTCACTCAGCGAAGACATAATTTGAATCATTTCAGAAGCTGAAACATTCTCACGAGAAACTACTTTTACATATCATTTTTGGCCAAAATGACACATCAGCTAAATATATATATATATATATATCTATATAATCTATATATATATATATAGTTGTATTATTATATATCTATAGATCTCCTCGCAATCTCTCGCTCTCATCTATTCTCTCTCCTCCTCGCTCTCCTCTCTTCTCGTCTCTCTATCTCTCTCTCCCGTCCCGACGACCCCCCCTCCGTGTCTGGCTCTCTATTTGTCTCTGCCGCTCTCTCCTCTCGCTGCCCTTTGGCCCCCCCCCCCCCTTCTCTCCGGCCCTCGGTCCTAATAAAAGGCCTTCTAATTCAAAAAGGCGCACTACTGACTCCTTATGCTGATGCTGGATCAACGAGGCGCTGGATGCTGATCTTGGTAACCTTCATCTGCATCATAAGACGATGCAGACCAACTGACATCAGTATATTCAATATACGAGTATGCGATTTGGAATGCTAAACAACAACTACTAAACTTGAAGGATTAAGAATGAACTTACCTTGGCTCGGCTTAACTCAAGAAGTCTTAACTCAATATAAATGAGCAAAGACACATGCAATATATATATACAATGCTTGTAAAATAGTCTAAACACTTAGTTCATTAAAGGTAATTCAATAATAAACTCAATTTTATTGATATATGAAAGTAATATATTTTCTGCTAACCGACAACCATCAGTATGAGTCTAAGCGATGGCAAAATGTCTTAGATCACGTTGCAAGACGACAACTTTATACCTTTCCATCGATATAGAACCTGGACTACTAAGTGAATTCAATAGTCTATACTAAAACACACTAAGAAATCATCTATAAAGTATGATCCTTTATCTGTCCTTGTTGGATACATGGTTTATGGAGGCTTGGTTGAATAGGAACTAACATCCCATTCGGTGCTTAATACGACTCCGCAAAATACTTAGCTCATAGTTGTTAAACAACTTCTTTCTCTGGTGTGGATGTCTTGGTCAAAGTTGGCTTTAAAATCTCTCTGGTAAGTAATGTTCGCATTTTTCTAAAACTAGCAAGTCTCTAGGAAATCTAGCTGCTTTCTTTCTCAAAATGTGAAAAGATTTGTAACTCTTAAGACTACTTAGTTTTCCTATAACTTTTTATAAATAACTCACATTTTGCTCTTTTTTTTACTGAACTCATCTCTTTGGGAAATACTTAGTTTCCTATAACTTTTGATATGTAAACACAATCATTCTCTTTGCTCCCATTTTAACTTTCCTTGATTTGTATTATGGATTTAAGGATGATGATCTCATGTTTATGGATGATTTCATGATGTTTAGATGTACTTTAGAGTATTGGAATTAACAAGGAATTATAGGTACATAACTTAGAACTGAATAAAATCTGTTTAGACCCCAATTTAGTACCCAAAAATGAAATAAAATAATTCGGTAAGGAAAAGACAACTTTGCCCTTCCCAAATTGGGATTGGACTACTGTTAATACAATAGCTAAACTTTCGAAAGACATAGTTCACTCATAGAAAATCGAAATCGCGTAAACTCGGCAGCGTTGAAAAGATTTGTCCAAGGACTCCCCGATCTCACGAACTTACCTTTAAGTCAAGCCTGCTCTAATATGTTATTCCGTTTTAAAGTTTCCTAAAACTTTACTTTTATTTGTGGAACTTTTTCAGATTTTTCTGTTTATTTTTCAAAATTAACTATTTCTTTATTCATTTGTTGAGCCTATCTATTTCGATCGACGAGATGTTACAAATATCTCGCCCCATGGTATATTTTTCCTCAATGAGAACTCTTTCACTATCGAGAGGGCAGTAACAGTTTTCAGGCACTCAGCGCAACAAAAGCAAGTCATAACATGCTTACCATAAGTATTAGAAGTGTCTACGAAGAAATTTAGTACCTTATCTCCATTCTCTCCAAATTCAAGATTGTCGATAGCTCTTCTTCATATCCTCCTTATCTTCCCAAGTCGCTTCTTCAACAAATTGATTTCTCCAAATGACCTTCATTGATGCAACTTCCTTAGTCCCAACTTGCGAACTTGATGATCAAAAATTTGAACCCGAATCTTTACATATGATAAGCTACCCTTACTCCCAACATTCTCAGTTGGTACGATCAATGAATGATCATTAGTCCAACATTCTCAGTTGGTACTATCAATGAAGGATCACCCATGTACTTCTTCAACATGGATACGTGGGATACCGGATTAATCACTGCTAATTCTAGTGGTAGCTTTAATTTATAAGATACATTGACCACTCTATTGGATATTCTATAGAGGTCCATATTCCGTTACTAAGTTTTCCCTCTTACCAAACCACCTCATTAACCCCCTTCAATAGGTGAAACCTTAACTATATATAGCAAAAATCGTCCAGTCTCAAACTCTAACGGTGTTGGGGGCTCCTAACATTGTGTAGGACATAGAAACGTTTGTGCCGCTCTTCAACTCTCTCTTGTATCACTTTCCTTTTTGGTGACCTAAATCTGGTTCCTATTTAACCCTGATTAACACAACTTCGAATCAATTCATATAGATATGCATCTCTCAACAAGATCCTCATATGGAGCTGGAGCTCATGTACTGTTGTGCACGGACTCAGATGAGTAAAGTATATCAATTATCCCAATTCCCTTTGAAATCATCACACAGCTCCCATGATATTATAAAGTCTCGATATTACTCTGCTTGTCAATCTGTCAGGGATGAAATCTTTTACTCTCTTGAATGTACAAATTTCGTTATACTATCCTCTCGGGACTGAATATGTTGTTTTTTAAACATAAATCACAAAAAGAAAGGCTGACTTTGTTATTCTATCCGCCATGTACCCAATAGAAATCAGTTGCCAGGCGAGTGCGAAAGAAAATCATGGATGTCCATGATAAAGTCCATATTAATCAGCTCTCCGCACTTCTACTCTGGGAAGTTATATAATTTATTGGAGACAAACCTCTATGTGCGCTTTGGCACTTTGGAAAACAACGCATCGTCAATGAATTTCTTCTTCAATGCCTACCCTCCAATATACCATGTCTCGTAGAAGGTTCAAATATCATAACCTTCTTTTTGTAACACTGGGCATGGATAATTTGAAATGAACTGAGCTATGTAGCCTCCTCCAGTATCCGCGGGGTCTTGAGAGACCGATAAACCCTAGTCAACCGACAGACACCCAATGCTCCCGATTGTTTATGTTGTAGGGACAACCGAAAGGTCCAGTAGGGGCATATCCCCCAGAGTTCAGAATGTTTAATACCTTGATAATGGACCATTTGCCTTCAAGTCAACAAAATGGTATCTTGGTCTTTTTGCTTTCTTCTTGTCACCTATGACACTAGGAATGTTCATCTTAGGTTCTTCCATCACTATTTCTTCTTCCGTGGAATCCATTGTCTGACTCCTGAAGAGTGCAGTTCTATGCGATATATCTTGTTTGCTCAGTTCTTTATTATCTGTTGTCAAGATGGAGGTACTAGTCCCATAGACAACCTAGCTGATGACACAATCACCCACCGACATTAGCCTTATCTGGTTGGTAATGAATTCTCATGTCATAATCCTTGAGAAATTCTATCCATCTCCTTTTCTCTGAGATTAAGCTCTTTCTAATTTAATACATATTGTAGGATTTTGTGATCACTGAATATATCAACTTGAACACAATAGAAATAGTGACATCATATTTTGAAGGCAACAAACTACATTGTCAACTCTAAGTCATGGGTTGAGTAATTCTTCTCCTACACTTTCAACTATCTGGAAGCATATGCAACAACCTTTCAATTTTACATTAGCACACAACCCAAACCAACTCTATATGAATCACAATATACAACAAAAGGTTGAGTACCTTCCGGTAAGGTCAAAATTGGGTAATATTCACTCTGTTTCAACTCCTTCAAGCTTTTCCTCCACATCTTCAAACTCTTGAAACATAACTCTTTATTAATGGCGTCAACTTGGTCACCGGCGATTACATCGACAAAACATCCTCAACAAACCTGTGTTAGTACCAGCCAAGGACCCAAGAAAAACGTAAAATAGGTCAGTTGGAAGACGGGGGTCTACTAGCCAACTATGAACTGATTCTAAAAGATCTTTTGGGCATCAGCTCTAATCCCACCGCGGAATACAGTCGTGGCCCTCTAATTCCAAAGAATTAATCCACAGCTACCTTTTTAGAAAAGTAATGTTAGCATCCAAACTTCTTATGCCTCAAGTTTTGAAGGAATATTTTGAGGTAACTAGCATGATCTTCTTCATTCCTTTAATTGATTAGTATGTCATCAACTCAAACTATAACAAACATATATAAATAACGTTTGAAGACTCTATTCAAAAGATCCATGAATATTGTAGGCGTATTGTTCAACAAAAATAACATGACCAAGAAATCATAATGCCATATCTTGTTCCCACATGTTATCTTTGTAATGTTACATTCCTAACTTTTTAACTGTGGTATCCTGAGTCATTAGTCAATTGTTCGATAACATGAAACACCCGAAAGCTTTATCGAAATAAATCATCAATACTGGAATATGGGTACTTCTTCGTAATACAACAAACATTGTTCCATTTCTGATAATTTATACACCCTCCAAAAGAACCATCGTTCTTTCTAAAAATAAGATTTGGATTCGCCCCAAGGTGAACCCTTGGTCGAGAACCCCTTATCTAACATATATTTTCAACTGTTTCTTTCAATCATCTCTTTCAACTCTGGCTGGTTCACTCTATTGTAAATTATAGGAGATTATCTGAGAAGTAATAATCTATAACCAATTTATCTGGAAAGACTCTGAGAAGATCATCAGGAAAGAGTTTCGGAATCTTCGTTTTTACTAGCTCGAAACTATTTTGAATAGGAGTATCCCACTTTGATTTGTTGCACGTCAACTAAGTGTGGATATACCCCTTTGAAAATAACTTCCTTTATCTTATTCTACAAAATGAAACGACCCTTAGCCTACTCCATTGTCATTCCAATCAAAAACTGCTCATTGTAAACGTGAAACTTGACTCTCACGTTTCAATCAAAGGAGCAAAACCTGCATGAATCGCAGTGCATACCATAAGTACATCAAAGTCTACCATGTCCTAAATCAATTAATTCGTACATGGTACTCTTTGAATTGACATCAAGACACTATCAATCACTCTATCGACATAGAATGGAACACACCACCAGGTGTAAAAAAGTTAATGTTTCACTAAGTTGTTCAGGAATAAATTCAAAGTTCAGAAACTATGGAGTTTAAAAGATAACTTTATCCTAGGGTTTTTCGCAAAAGGCATAAACATTAAATTCAAAAGAGTTGAATCATATAACCAGTGCAACAGATCTGTTTAATGCTCTTTCCCTTGGCGAATATTGAGGGCATACAAGGTGGTTTGTTCGTCTGCGAGTGCCAGAATTATTTCATCCAGGTGAAGCCCTATTTGGTGGAGAAATTAAAGAAAATTGGGCTCTATTCCGTAGTACCATGTCCATGCTTATTTTTTAGACAGTCTATCATAAAATGCCTGGTCTGACCACACTTGAAACAACCAGCGGTACCCTCTTGACAAACGCTGGAGTAGTTATAACCACACTTGGCGCAGGCTGGAGCCTTGCTACTTTCTTGCGCCAGACTACCCGATGAATAGATAGGTTTTGTAACACCCCATAACAAAAATAGACCAAAAATTAGTTTTTTCAGAAAAACAATTGCAGGTGCAACAAATGGTGACATCGATGGTCCGCCCCGCACAACCATCGATGGGATTAGAAACTTCCAAAAATTCAGCTGGGAAAAATTAGCTAAGTCTTAATCAATGGACGGACTGACAGTCCATAGTACGTAACCGTTGATCGAGAACCCCATTCACCCACTCTCAGACAAGAGCTACGGATGACCGTCACGGTCCGTAGGTGGAAAATTCGTAGACAATTAAAGGTAAATATAGTTGAGTCAACTTCAAATGTTTCAGTACTTTTTAGCACAAAAAAAAAGGAATTGGTTTTACCATACACTACCCAAGATAGGTCATTCAATTACCCCTCTTGTCCATAGCAGACCGAACTTGCTAAAATCAGATCTCCGCGTAAAAGGTTACGCCCATTTTAGTAAAAGCCTGTCGAAAAAACCCTAACGACAGACCCAGCGATGGGGCGTCGGGCAGACCACGACCGTTTAGTCCTGGCCGTCGTTTTGGGCCGACACTAACTTTACGAGGGGTCTTTTTGACATTTACCACTCTGTTTAAATCCTAATGTACGTCATTTTGACCCTAAATCATCAAATTTTAGTCAGTTTAAGCCTAGTAAAATAATTAAAACATATCAAAGTCAAATCATTAAATCAAAACCTAGAAAATTAGAAGCAAGAGAAGAGAAAATGCTCAAAACCCTTAGTTCAAGAACGCCACAAGCTCCTGCAGTTCCAGCCTCGAAGCATAAATATTCTTGCGTGAATTTCAGCATAGGTATGTGAGATTTCACTGATGGGTTCCTTTCGCCCATTGGGTCCCTTGTTTTCAGTCAGATTCTTGATTTTCATGTCATGATTAAACCTAAGGTTTCTAAAACGTTGATAGAACTTCATGAGCCTATTAAATACATGTTCCAAATCAGATTATTATGTTTAATTACTCAATTATTGCATTAATTTTCATAACCCTATAAATTTTATTCTTAGTCCTTGAATTACCCATCGTTAGGTCCAGATATTTAATTTATATTCATTGTTATACATGCTTAATTTTAAGCATCATTATCGAAATTACATGTACATTCCTCGTTTGCAGGTCGTTTGAGCTATCCATTATTTACAGAACTCAGACATAATCAGTTACTCTAATCTACAGAATTCATGGGATTTAAGGTCCCCTCTTGTGGGTATATTGTTCACAACATACCCAACTTAGTACCCACCACTACTACCAAGTAGGATGTAGATCCCCTCTTTGGGGGATATGTTTTAGTGATCATGTCAGCATGCGTTTTTTTTTTTTACCTTGAAAGGGTGATATTTGGGTCCGTCTCGATGGCATATACATAATCGGACTCCACATTTAGCTCAAGGGTTTTATCATCGTTATTAATAGCTAGCTCCCCAATCAGTTCCAGATGGCTGCCTGGACCAAGTTATCAGTATATTCCAGTATTCATTTTTTTAGCATGTTATAAATATTGAGGATATTGTATGAGATATCTATGAATTTGTGTTGTGTTATTGAATTAAAAAGAGTTTGGAAGAAATAACTGAACTCTAGATGCTTTAAAACCCGAAATGGAGAAGAAGAAATCATTAGATTTCTAGGTATGTGGTGGGATGGCGCTCCACCACCGTGAAAGTATTCCCTAATATAACACTTTTACATTTAAAAGAGAGAAACATTGATTTCCAAATGATTTTATGAGTTCAAAGATGTTTTAGAGTATTATCTCTTTTAAGATGAGTTTGGGTATTTTACCACCGGGAAAGGCTAATCAAATAAGAAAGATTTATGTTTATAATTTGCTTATGAGTATTTATATATTATTAGGGACTATTTTGAGCACCGATATGGAAACGAGTTAACGACAACTCGCATTCCTTATAATCATGTACCAACAGGATAGGGTCGTACTTATTGAGACGATTCCTTTGTATATTAAACCTAGCTTAAGTACTGACTTATTGAGTTGTTTTTGTCCCCGACAACAAATGTATAGGGGATATTCTAGAAGAGTGGGTATGACGTTGTATCATCACATAGCTCATAGTGAAGCTTGTCGGTTAAAAAATCTCCCAAATAAGAGTAAGAAGTATCATATTGTATTTTCATACATCATTCTCTTTGTATCTCTTTTTTAATAATGTTCTAAACATTGCACATATCCTTGTTCCTTTTATTTTGGAGTTGAGTTGAGGACAAATTATCTTTCAGTTTTATCAGTTCAGTTATCTATGCTTTCAATTCCCTCAACCTCATGCTTTATGTTGCAAATAAAGGTGTTCAGGTCATCAAACGACTCTTTACTAATATCACTTGGGTTCCAGCTAGCTTGGTGAGCCACATTTCTTTCTGGAGGGCTTAACACTTATATTTCTTGTTCTGCTGACTTGTCAGGGGTACTTTCCCAATATCTATACTAGTAATTAAGATTTCATATATTGCTAGAGGTTGAGGAGTTTTTTGTTACTTTCCTTGTTGATGTTCATTAACGTAGAGACAGTTAATTATGTTTTATTAAGTATTTCCAGGTATTCATTGAGTAATTTACAAGTAATACATTTTGAGTTTAATTTTGCACTTATAGTCTCATTTTGATTGAGTAAGTCTTCCACTAATTAGTCAGATAGGTCAAGGGTTCGCTTATGGATCAATCATGGTTCTCATGTGCCAGCCACATCCGGGGTGTAAGCTCGGGGCATGAGATTATTTTATATCAGAATAAATTTTGTTATAGAAGTCGTAAATGTTTTTTTTGTGCAAAAAATTATACCAATATCTCTTTTTTTGTTTGTTTTTTAACCGCTAGTGTTGGGCAGTTGTTTTACATGTGTGTCCCATATTAATTTGTGTAGATTCATTTTATTGATACATTATATTTTATGAAACACTTTCGCATAATGAGTAATAAAAAATTAATCATAAAATATGTAAGTTCATTTTGCAAAAAAAAAAAAAAGAAGGTGTGTAGAGCTGCTGGAGAAATGACAAGAGATTGCAATGCCTTATATAGCCATATCCTTGTTTTTCATCATAGCTTAATATTATGGATCATGAAAATCTAGTACTTATGCATGTTCCCTTGAAATAATCCAATAGCATCAAAGTAGGATGTGAAGTGTAATATCAGGCTAACACAAGTTTTACACGTGTGTGTTTTTACCATGTTTATTTGTGTTGACTAATTTGTGTGATATTTTCAATATCTATGTAAGGTAAAAATCTTCTGATCGTTGGTGATATTGCTCTCGATAAGGTAATTCATCCACTTAGCGAAGATTTTCAAAAATACCAACACACAAATCATGATTAGCTAACGATATACTTCTCAAAGAAGATCTCGTAATTCTCCTGATGACAGTATGTACCAATTGAAATATGATAAGGAGTGCTCTTTTTATAATTAGAAGGTCCACCACCCAATAAATTAATATCATTCAAATAAACAAATGAAATTCGAAATTAGCCGGTTAAAATCAAATGAGCAAACTTTTGAATACTTACTTCAATTAAAATGGTTTGTATTTAGTTTTTTAAGAATTAAAATAAGAATGTGTTATAGTACTTCAATTGTTTATTGGAGTTTGTACCAACGCATATCAAAAAAGACAGACAAAATAATTTTTACACCATACAAACCAAATAGATTCTGGATTCAACAAAGTAATAAAGGTTATTTTTTATAAAAAAAATATTTCTCTTTTTTTTTAAAAACTAGTGCATGACGGTTCCGTTGCATGGTCGCCGAGTGTATTTTTCTAGAGACTCTTTTTATTGAATCTTTTGTATGTTTTCATGTACCTTGCATGAAATGATAGCATAAAATTAAGAATTCGGATTTTAAGGAGTAAAATGTCACGGGCCCTTGAGCCCACACCTTGAACATGACTGGCAGCTCTAGTAATCATGTTGTCTACAAGCGAGTCCTTAACATGACTTAACTCTAAGGTAAGATTCTCATTACCAAGATGAAGGTATAGATAGACTTTACTACTTAACTATCCTCAAAAGATAACTCAGAATGTTTTAAAAATAAACATTCAACTAGCCAAAGAGTCAAGTCAAGTCTCAACATAAACAACTCAAAATGAAAAGACTCATGAACAGTTGTATATCTATCTATGAATCCTCTAATACTATGAGGGATGTCGGGACAAGACCCCCGATCATCCTAATAAACTTAAATTAAAAAAACATTTTTAAAAAAAGAGAGGATACTCCAGAAGCAATGAGGCTCACCAAACAACTCTGGAACTTAACCGGAACAACGAAGTGCTTGATGCTGGTCCTGGTCACCTATATCTGCGTCATAAAAGATACAGGCCAAATGTCTAAGTATCAATATAAGTGGTTACGAGTATGTTGAGGGGAATCAAAGCACAATACCTAAGCTTGGATATGAACCCAAGAATCAACTTATCTCTTTGTAACTCTCACTAAGGGATACTACACTCATTTCAAATAGAGCCGTAGTAAGATGCATTATAAAGAAAAAGCTGTAAATAGTACATGCAACTTCAGTATTTAAAATTACCATGCTCTATTTGTATGGCCATATCAAATAAACTATGTTTTTGAAACTTAGAAAATAAACTCTATGGGCGATTCTCTAACCGACAATCAATCTAGATACAAACTCTAGGTCACTCTACTCAGAACCTATCCGAATACTTTTTCATGGGTATAAAATGTACTACTAGGAATCGATCCACTAGTTATCCTTAAAGCAATAAGGAATATCTAACTAATATTACCGCTTGTCTACCTATGGTGAAATACTTGGTTCTGAGGACTTTGAGTTAACTCACTCGTCCCATATCGAGGCTTAATACTACTCTCAAAATATAACTAGCTCATATTTTGTTTAAAACATAACCTCTCTCTAGTTTGAGATTATTACACAACAATATTTCTCTTAAAGCTATGTACGAAAGTGTACACCCCGTAGCCAAAAACAACAAAAACATTTAGTTTTCAGAAAATAAAATCTGCAGGTTCTACCAACGGTATCGAATCGTACCGGACCGTAGCCGAAACCACAGTCTTCCTGCACATCGTGCGATGGCTCAGAAACGGGCTACCCCCCCCCAAATTTCAGCCTAGATAATAGAATTGTCTTCTTTTTAATCAAAGTCTATTCATCAGAGGGTGTGTGGTTTAGGTGGGAAACTTGTTTTGTTCTTAGTGGAAGTCTAAGTTTTGCTAGTGTGATAGTTTAAAAACCGGGGAGAGTTGGCGTCTTCTTAGGCTCTTCAAGTTTAGAGTTATTACTTGGTCCATGATATTAATAAATTTCTCACATTCGTTGTAACTGTGGTTACCTTTTTTCTTAAGAAGATCATGAAATAGTTTAAAAATTCTGGTGTAAATAGGTCATGGTTATTCCCTTGAGAAGGTGGTTTCGCTTCCTCGAAAATTTCTTGTTCTTATGTCTTATCGTTATTACTCTTTGTTATCATTAAATTATTAGTTCAAGGGACATGGTCCATGACTGATTGGTGGAGTATGCATTCTATCAAGTTGGGTTATCGGAAAGCAAGTTCTCTCTAGTTTAGTTAACGCCGGAATGCAATATAATCCCTTTAAAAGAAAATGTTTCGCAATGCAACCTAGAATAAGGACCATCATCAACATACCACTTGTTTAATGACCAGTTTCCGTTGCCTGTTGGAAAACAAGTGATGCATCGACTATGCCGGTAGTGACCTGACTCTGAGAGATTTATTGGACCGTTTTAAATGGACCCTTTATTCCAACACCTAGTGAATGAAGTGAGGTTGGAAATAACAAAGTTGTTCCACAGTACCTACGCCAGTTAACAAAGCGGAAGTCAATAAGATCGAGAAATGCTACATAATAAATCATTGTTGGTCTTTGGCTCGGTGTTGAGAATACAACAGATCTCTACGTGTGAATCGGAAAATGAAATCAGGACTCCATGAGGACTACTCATGACGGTGTTACAGAGACGGTGAAGGAATTTAAGGTGGACATACGGACCACACCGATATAAAACTTTCACAAATAAGGTTGGGAAACTATTCATTTATTTGCATACCGCAAAACATTCTCCATCATTAACGCGCTACGTAAGCTTGGAGAACACATCAACACCAGTAGCAAGTGAGGAAGTCTCTTTCAGATTCTTCTAAGTTCATGGGCAATCAAATGGATGCTATGCCTGACGCTAAGGTTCTGAAGGTTCGACAATGGATGCTCTGTATTGAAATCTTAAACTCATGAAAATAAGAGAAATCATAACCATCTCAGAAGGAATCTGAAAGACAAAGTCTCCTCGTTCCAATGTCACACATGGTGAATTTCTAGCAATAGAGGATGGACATTTCCAATGTCACCAAGATATTTCAGAAATTGTGAAAAGCATGGCGGTTTCATAAAAAGGTGGCTGCAACCACAATTGATCTAATTATTACAAGTGCGGAAGGCCAAAGCACACTCTCATCTAAGACACCCATGCTTTAAAGCTTAAAAACAAAGTAGTAGAAAATACCCGGAGGTGACTACAGATAAAGAAGTACCTTGTACTTGAAAGATTAAGAAAAGTTCAGCTGCCTACGTCGTTAAGAAAGCTCCTTGCTGTATGGGGGAATTCTTCAGTGAGTGAAGAGAATCGTAATGTCTTGATGATGCCTCTGATTTTTGCTTTTCAAATGATGCGAACAGATTCATGTGTGTTTTCCTTCTCCTCATTGTGAAATAATATGACGAGGACTATAAAGAAAGGAAACCGTCCTCGACATTAAACAAAACTTGAATACTTATTCTGTTACAAGGTTGAGAAATCTAGCAAATGCTATGATCGACTCTATAATGGAGTTAACCACAGAAAAAGACTCTATGAACACCAGTCTTGATAGTTTAAGTGAATAAAAAACAGTGATGATTGTGCACATGTCAGTTATTGAGGAACAGGTAATTGTTCTAGAGTATGAAAGCCTAGAACTTAAGGAACCATTGAGTCTAATGATTGAGAAATATGGGAAAAGAAAGGGGGAGGCTACAAGCTTGCAAACAGAGAAAATAGTCTAAATACTGTTGAGACCAGAATTACTACACCCTTGGAAAGAAATGATCAGATTGAAACGGACATGGTCGTCTTAGAAAAGTCCCAAACTCTCTAAAATGGACCACGCCACCAGATGTCTTTCCAACGCACCAGTCAAAGAAACTACAAAAGAATCTCATCGTAATATATTTCTTTCTGTGTCAGATAATTTATTAAGTCTTCATTGTGGTCGAAATGGCCATCTGAAAAGGGATTATCGTTGCTGGAATGCTTCACAAGAAAAATTTTAGTCTACTCTAGACAGAAAATATCTATTAAAAAGGGAACGTGTTCCCGTTTGTATGACCTAGAACATTAAAAGAAATAGCCTACCACATTGGGTAAGAAAAACTCTTATTTCACCCTTATCAGCTTACTGGAACTCAAATTGAAGTTGACTCCCAAGTCATATAAGTGATCTTTGTTGTAGGGGAGTGAATGAAGTAGCACTCAATGTTGGTTCATTGACTGGTTGCTCGAAGCACATGACTGGAAAACACCAAAAACTTCCTTTTACTCAAGGCAGTTCAAGGTGGAGGTATCTCTTTTGGTGATGGAAAGAAGGGTTCCATTCTGGGAGTTGGTACAATTGAGAAATCTCTTGAAGATTCCATTGAAAATGTGTACTATGTTAGGGGGTCAAAATACAGCTTCTTAGTGTTTCCCATATATCTGATAAGGGAAATTAAGTTGAGTTTTCATGAGAAAAATGCATTTTACCAGCTTTTCTATTTCTCCACGAAGTGATCCTGATGGCTAAGATTAATGAAAAACCATGGTATGTCGTAAGAAACTAGAAACAACTCATGGAGACTATCTAGCATGGATAAGTGCTCAAAGTGAAAATGTTTAACTTATGGCATAGGAGGCTAGGTCATATAAGATATTCTCTATTGAACAAACTTGTCTCCACGGACCTGGTCTGTGTTCTGCCAAAATTTAACTTAAGTGACAACAAAGTGTGTGATGCATGTGTCAAAGGGAAAAAACCAGATCATCATTCAAATCAAAGAAGCAAGTAAGTTCTTCAAGGGTTTTCGAGTTAATACATATGGATTTGTGTGGGCCTGTGATAATCTAAAGACAAAGCTGAAAGACGTACATCCTGGTGATTGTGGATGAATACTCAAGATTCACGTGAACTATGTTTCTCAAGTTGAATTCTGAGATAATTTATGTGCTGATGATATTTTTTTAAAATGATCCAAACCTATCTCAATAGCTTGATTTCTGGGATCAAGTCCGACCATGGATCTGAGTTTGAAAATGCGAAGCTTGATGTCTTTTGTGCATATAATGGTATTAATCGTAACTTCCCAACACCCAGAACACCTCTACAAAACAGTGTGGTGTAAATGAAGAATAGAACTCTGGTAGATAGTGCCGAAACCATGATCATTTAGTCTTTATCAAAACTTTTGAACTGAAGTTGTCAATACTGCGTGTTATATGACTTGCAGATGCTTAATCAGGTCTGTCTTGAAGAAAACACAATATGAATTGCATAGCAACAAAACCAAAGCTAATTTACCTAAGGGCCTTTGAATGCAAGTGTTTTGTGCTGAACAATGGCAAGGATGATATCGGAAAGTTTGATCACAAATGAGATGAACGTCTCTGGTAGGATTTTCATTATCAAGCATAGCTTAAAGTGTTTTCAACAAAAGAACACTATGAATTTATAAAAGCGCTCATGTAATCTTCAATGCAAGTGGTGATTTGAAGAACCTGGAGATGAAGGCGTTTGAATGATCTCATGAGCTTTTAACATCTAGAATATGAAGCTAATATCCTGAAACCTGAGGAATCTAAATTCGAATGGTTTTGTATCCTAGTACATCAAACAATCGGAGAACATGAAGGAGGATGATAAGTCAGCTATGGTACCTGTTTCGTCTCATGATGCAAGTCAAGAGGAAACTCATTGTTATGAAAATGACGATTCAGAAGATAAAGAAGAACAAATGGATCAACCCAAACCCCTGGCCTTTAAACCATGGTGGAAGTATAGATCATCTCACCTTATTGAAAATCTCATTTCGCTATTGAATTTTGAAATGCAAACCATGTCCAAAATAAGAAATATAGTTGCATTCTCAGCCTTCATCTCTACTATTAAGTCTTAAAATTTGAAATAAGCCTTGAAGGATGCTGACTTGGTCAAGTTAATGCATTATAAACTTCATCAGTTCGAGCGGAGCAATGTGTGGTACTTGGTCCCAAGACCTGGAAACAAAACCATATAGGAACCAGGTGTGTATTCAGGAACAAGCTTGAAGAAAATGGAGTTATCACAAGGAATAAGTCGAGACTTGTTTTCCAAGGTTGTAATCAAGAGGAAGGCATGAAGAAGACACCTAAATCACGTTATGAAAGTCTTTCTAAATCATTCTTCAAAGTGGGTTTAAGAGGAGCAAGACAGACAACACCTTGATTCTAATGAAAAGGGAATAAAAATTGCTCATTATCCATGTGTATGTGGATGATATCATCTTCGAAGCCACCTCTGAATATCTGGGTGAAGAATTTTTGATTCTAATGGGGAATGAACTATATGTGAGCATTATGCTGGAGCTGAACTTCTTTCTGGGTCAACAGATCAGGCAAACCACAACTAAGCCTTCAATCTTTCAAGAGAAGTACACAAACGAGCTGCTAAAGAAGTTTCACATGGTTGACCCCAAGCCTATTGATACCCCCAAGGGTACAAAGTAAAAAATGGGAGAAGATGAGGTTGATCCACTAGTAAATCAAACCATGTATAGAGACATGACTAGATCACTATTGTACATAAAAACAAGTAAACCTTACATTGTCTTCAGTTTAGGAATGCGTGCATTGTTCCACGCGTCAACGGACCTCACATGTGCGGTTTAAAAGAAGGAGATATACGATCTTGGAAAATCCCTTTTTTTAGTCAAGCACGTGGTGACTCCTTGGAACTGGTCTTAGGGTTACAGATGCTGAATTGCAATATATCAGGATGACAGGATGGCACTTTGAAATAGCTTTCATTTCATGGATAATAACTCATATTTGGGGAACAAGAGAAACAAAATTCATTATCCCATACACAGTGCGTTTACTATGTAGTTGTTACGTCTTTTTACACTCAACTCCTCTAGATGAATCAATAAATGGAGGGTTTTGGAGTTCAGATCCTTACTTTTTCTCTCATGACAATACCAGTGCAGTCAGGATGGGAAAGAATTCAGTCCAACATAAAAGAACAAAGCACATTTATGTCATGCACTATTTATTGGGAGACAATGTTGAAAAGGGGAACATCAGCATGTAATACTGAAAAACGGAAGATCAAATTGTTAGTATCATTAAAAAAGCACTTAGCAAGGATTAATTTGAGAGTAAATGGCTGAAGCTTGGGATGATGAACATGCATTGACCTAGCAAGGCATCCAATTCTTGTTTTGACTATGATTTGGTTGGCAGGTATCCTCGTTACTCGTAACATGTTGCTTAAGTCATATCAATAATGTACCTAATGCAGGTATATACTCATGGAAATCGCCAAGCAAAGAATCAGTTTCATTCACGAATAAAATCTTACATGCAGAGGAGGACCTAGTCCTCTCAAGGTTAGCACTCTTACATTTAGTTGAACTGTTGAGATTCCATGTGGTAGTCATCGTCCCTTTGACTGTTGTCCATAGTATTTAGCGTCTACTGAAGGGACTGAAACATCATTCAAGTTCTTTTTATATGACCCTTTTGTCCGCCATCGCACCATTTCAAACCTCATTCTTCCTATGCTTGTTGCATTAAACCTATTCTCTCTTAATGTCCGTTTTCTTTGATACTCTTCCTATTCTCTTCCAAAACAAAAATTTCTCAATCTGCATAGTGTTAGAAGAAAATGCTACACTCACTAAATGAAATAGACCTAGTGGAATTTTACACATCTTTTGATGCTCCGTATACTTCCAAAATGTCTATTATCTTTCCAGTTAACATTAGTGATACCGTTCCTCTTAATACTGGTCTCCACCTTTGACCTCAACAACCCAGCACCCTCACATCAACCTGGTCCCTGTTCTTCCATGTTATCTGACCATTGGTTTGAGAGAGATTTTCCCGAGAATAAGTTGTCTGAGTCTAATATTCTCAAAGCCAGTGAAACCTTAGTTATCGAGAATCACCATAGATGAGGTGAGGGGTAATGATTGAAGAAGGAGAACATCTTGTGGTATACTTGCTTGGGGGCTCTCAACTAGTTTCGACCAAACCATTGAGATTGGTGGATATCCTTTAT
Source organism: Solanum habrochaites (assembly GCA_027704765.1). Taxonomy (NCBI): domain Eukaryota; kingdom Viridiplantae; phylum Streptophyta; class Magnoliopsida; order Solanales; family Solanaceae; genus Solanum; species Solanum habrochaites. The sequence continues at coordinate 14,786,885 of JAKWJA010002489.1, forward strand.
CCTATTCTATTGAGCTGATGAGGTAATCACCCTCTCATGTGGTTTTTTTTCAAAGGAAAATGTTTCCTATATCCATAAAAAGAGAGGAGAAGGTCATGACGAGCAATAAGAGAAGATTTTTACTAGATAAATTAAAAGAAAATTGATGGGAGAAGATAGATGTCTTGTGAAATCCAGTGCAACAACTGCTGCAAAAGTCACAGGAAAAAGAAATATGGTCATGCACTCTTTGAGATGCCTACTACTGATGTGATGGATGTCTCCATTAAAGATTCTGTTCATGAAGGTGTGGGGAAGTTTCTAAAGAAAAAAGGGAAAAACAAATGAACATGGCTAGTAAGGGAACGAGTAAATGAAAGTCTAAAACATATGTGGCCAAGAAGGTTGATTCTAGAAATGAGAAGGGTAAAGATTTACAAAAGAGAAGGGAGCCATCCAAGATAAAGAGAGATATTTCTCCTGATGTTCAGCAAACATCTTTACCGATAATAGGTCCCACAAGGAACAAGGATAACCATGCAATAAACAAGCAGACCATCATCAGCAACCTGTGTTTACATATTGTTTTGGGTGGAAGGGTTTTTGACCTTTATATCATCCACAAGCAAGGGATGGACTCCTTGTATGATCTTGTGGAATTCAGTCATGGAGTCACTTGTTTCAAACAAAATCTCACGTTCTACATGAGGAAGAGGTTAGAGAATTCTATTACAACATTAAATTTGCAGAGGATGGTAACATTAACTCCAGGGTTGGAGACAAGAGTTTATGTTTAGATGAGACATATTGAGACAAATACTCGAAGTACCTAAGTAAGGGATTAGGTCCTTTGTTGGAAAAATCTGCACAACGGAATTTATTAAAGAATGCTCCAAGATCTTTAATACTCGTCATGTTGGGGTTTAGAAAAAACTCATGAAAGAAGAGATCAACAAATAAATTTAAATCTGAGTGACTGATTTCATGGTTGCAATGAATGGAGGGATCAAAAAATAAATTTATAAGAACGAGTTGAATGATTGAGTCTATTCATCACCTTGTATGGAAAGTTTCATGGATTTATGGAGCTATGAAGAGTTCAGGTTATAGAGTCCAAACAGATCAACATTTGATTTTTTGGTTGGTAGAAAGGTGTGTGTGAGACTACATTTTTGTGTTTATAGTGCGTGAAGCTATATTACTCTGAATATATATGATATTTTGAAGGACTTATCTTTATTTTGGGTGAATATGTTTCGTACCCCCTTCAATCCACATAGTTGGTAGAGATTGAGAAAATCATTAAAAATGCGCAAAGGGAGCTTATCAAACTGAAGAATAATAATCAAATTGGTCTACAATCTCATAAGCTTGATTTGCGCACATTCAAGATTTTCTTCAATCTCTGCCAACCCAAGGGATTGAAGGGGGGCACAAAACAGAGTTACTCAAATAGCTAAGCCTCTAAAATAAACATATATTCAAGAGTAATAGTAGTTTCACCCCATGAAAACCTAAAATTATAAGTCTCACAACTTCTTCTTTGAACCAATACAAAACTCAAATCTTGATCCTTCTGGACAATTTAATTTGACATCTTGATAAATCCATAAATACATGTAGCTTTTCACATATGGTTATGGATAGACTCCATCGTTTAACTTATTCTTTTCATCTTATTTGTTGATCCCTCCATCCATTGACACCATGAAAGGAGACTTTCAATGTCCACTCAGATTTGGATGAAAAATGAATGAAGGACTTATATAAACATCAGTCGTTTACTATGATTTACACAAATAATTCCAAGTACTTGAAAAAGTTTGGTTTATCTATGTCCTCTCTAGATGATTGCTAGTTATCAAATCTTCGATTGATAATGGAGTAGTGGTGTAGATCTCAATAATCCCTCTCCAATTTAGGATTCATCAATAATTGGGGGTGGTATTTAGGTTTAATGTTCTTGGGCTTAAACAGTTAGGGTATTTTGGGTGAAAAAATTGTTGTAAGTTCCATATGTGTATTTAGAGTAAAAAAGATTACGGAGTTTCTTTAAGGCGGCAGGGCTTTTCCAGGGAAATTTAAGAATCCGTGATATTCATTTCTTTAGTTTATATTTTCAATATCCCCAACATTTCTGTTACTTTTGAAAAAAAATTGTAACGAAATATTTTATCACCAATTATCATATAGTTGTGGCAACAAGTTATAAAATTAAAGATCATATAATTGATATATGTTTGACTATCAAATCGAGAATTAGAACCACATATTTAGGATGGGAAAGAACAAGATTTTGAGTTATGGTGAAGGTTTTCCTTAATATCAGTCCTAATGATATTATATACTTTTACTAATTCATGCTTTTAAAAAGGGAAAAAATATTTGTGGTTTGTCAAGACCAATTTATAATTGATAGGCCACACGGACATTTAAGAAGTTAGATGCTCATTCTACTCTTATTCCTGGAATTGAGCTTAAAATAATAAGTTCCAATTCATATAAATTCCATGTGTGAAATGTCAAAATGATGAGAAAGAATTGTGAGGCTCGATTTATGACACCAGTCATTGGATAAAATTATAAAGTGTTTGATAGTAAGGAATGGGACTCATTGATGAATTTAAAGTATATTGAAGGTCATGTTTTTAGGTAGGAGATCTTGAATTCTTAAAGAAACACATACAAATTATCTTTTAAGTTCTTACTATACATTCTTAGAAAGTGCTTTCACCCTCAAATCCCGAACTGCCCTTCAAGTGGCAAAACTGTACCAATCACCACATCTATTTCATTCCATTAAGGGAGCAAGTAATTAGATAATGTACACAATAAATATTTTTTTATTTATAGTTATGTAGACCTCCTTGTACTTTGATCATACTATAATATCAGTACTTCTATTAGATTCAATGGATTCTATATTTAGAAGAAAAAAGGCAATAGATATGAAGGTTAGTAAATTAAAAGCATATATTTTAACAATAAGAGTTATTTATCATGATAACTAATATCAATGCAAAAGAAACTGTAATTCACTTTAGATATTCACTAAAAACACTCTCATTTTTCATATTCTCCTTAAGTTTGTGTTGATTACTCCTTATTATTTTGTGATCACATTGCAGAAGATCAACACTGCCAGAGAAATGGCCATAAGAATATACAAGCAAACTAGAAAGAGAGATTAGATTATGGGCGAAGCTGGAGGCAAAAATTCTTTCCGTGGACTGAAGCTAAAAGTCATTTGTAGCCTAAGTTCCATTATTTGATAGAGAAAAATCATTGGATTTTATAGTCTGTATGACCAAAAAAGAAGAATACCGCGGGTTCTTCCAAACATCTTTTGAGTGCAATTTTTAAATTGATATCCCAATCAACAAGAAATTTTCTACAACATCCATAGGGTGTATGAACCATAAGCTTTTATTAGAAAACTACATTCAGGTTTTCATTCCTATCACAGATATAATTATTTTTGTGGCACCAAGCAAGTCTAGGGGGTTGCTAGTGTTGATTTTATAGTTACATATATAAATGGTTTAGACTTGACTATATATTCTTTCCTTTTGGTTTTAGCCTGGTTAGACTAGCCTCCTATTCATAGTGAGGTGTTGTTGTCATTACCGATGTTGACGTATCTTTGGTCGGTTGGTGTCCATAATGAAACTTTGTAGTAGATAGGTTATTTTGATAACACCTCCAGTTATGTTCCTTTGTTTATGTCTCTTGATTGTTCGATTTTTCTCCTTTATCCCTAATTATCGCAATTGTCCAAAATCTCTTCTTTTTATTCTTATACTTTACTGGTTTTACTTTCCCATAACCTATGCTTTCTTTACCTTTTGAGCTCGGTCGTCCTATGCCTAATGAGTACCACTTATTGTTATTCATTGTACACTTCTACACCTTGCATATCATAGTACAACTTCTATCAATTAAGGTATGCCTTTTGTGGAGCAACTTTTTGATTTAAAGACTATGGTGAACTCATGAATTTGAATTTTCCAATCTCCCTCTATTTTTTACTTGTACTAAACTTTATTTGCATTTACATATGGTTCAATATATATTTTTATTTCTCCTTGTTCACCTATTTTTATCAAAAGCTCGACAACCGAATGAAACGGACATATCTTTTGTCATATATATTCTTCTTCATTCCTTCTATTTCCTCTATTATATTCTTGTAATGACCCTCATTGTAAAATATATTTTCTTGCATGTTTGTACTGTTTTCCCCCTACCCAGAGCTTTCTTGAAGCTTTTCTATCTTGCTTGATTGAGTGGGAGCGTCATGAGGTTGGTAGGGAGAGTTTGAGCAAGTGTTTCCCTTTGAAAGACTTTTTAGTGAAAGAGTTGACTTTAGCCAACATCCGAAAAGAATATGATGTCGTAAAAAAAATTAAAGCTCGAGAAGTTCTATGTGATTCTGTAGAATGATGGTATAGTATGAGGCTCGTTGGTTCTGTCATTAGAAAGTTGACTTCTTTAAAGGTGTTTGCCAATGTCTTGACTTCAGTCAAATCTTGGTTAAAAGGGCTCCAAATAAGATTTTATTAGTGTGGTTAGTGCAGGAAATAACAATTTGAGTTGTTCTAGAATGATCTTGTTGGATCTCGAGATGGTCGAAATTTTGCTTTTGTAGTACCCTTTAACTCGTGTTCTCAAACTTAGTTGTCACAATCGATGATCCTAAATTATTTAAATTAAGGCGTCACCACCTAATGATTTTGTTGGGTAATAAGACACTAAAATATTAGGTAAATAATGCTAAATTAACTTCAATTTGGTTGTACTAATTATGTGATTCTAAATAAGGTTCAAGTTATTCCTAAAGGGGACAAGACTAAAGATCATTTACAGATGTATATTAAAAAAATGTTCTACAAATAAAAAACTTCGTTGATAAAAAATATATGATTTGATTTATAAATATGATGTAAGTTAAAATTAAAAAAAAACTTTAAACCATATTATTGATTTAAGCAGAAGTGCCAATAAAGAAAAATATTTAGGATCAAAAATCATCACTTAAGTAGATAACTGTAGATATATATTACTTCTAGGTAAGTTAAGAAACCTTCATGTCGAATGTTATTGTATAAACTATTTTTCATGTAGTTAAGTTTATAAAATAACAAAATAATAAGTCAAACCATCTTTTATTAGTACCAAAACATTTACTAAAAGGTGAATTGCTTACATGTCTTGACCAAAAATAATGAGTAATTAGATACAAATTTAGCCTTAGAAAGATGTGAAAAAAGTAATAATCTTTCCAAATTTTAAGAATGGGCCAAATAATTTTAAAAGCTTATATTTTAAATGAAATATTTGAAAAAATAGTTGCACCCATTTGTTTTCAATTGAAAGAAAATAGTCAAGTGTTTTAAAAAAATGATTCTCAAGGTCTGCAAGCTTTTAGAAGGCAAGCATGTAAAACTTGGTTTTTAAAATAGACTGTTGATCCTTTTTTAAAATGATTTAAAAAAATAATTAAAAGCTACTGCGACTACAAGATTTATATATTAGATATTGTGAATACAGACAAGACGCATTCAAAACACACAAGCAGTTAACATGTAAGAAACAAGCAAGCAAAATAAATACTAAAAAGATAAAAACAAAAAAAAAAAAAAAAAACAAAAAACAAAAAAATAGGCATGAGGATTCAAAGTTGAGACAGTTGATTTGCCTTGCTATTTCGATTGTGTAAATGTCATAGTGACTCCATGATGTGCAGTTGATTAATGTCGGATAGATCAGACTCGACTTTTTTGCAAGATTCGCCTTAAGGCTACATTTGTCCTAAGTGTGGGTAGAAATAAAATATAAAAATATTGAATAGGCAAATCAAACTTAGAATTAAAGATGGAGCAACAAGACCAAACCATATCAAAATGAAGAAGTAAAGATAGTTTTTGATAGTTTTTTAACGTAAATGGGCAGTGACTTTGAGCTATATATAAAATGACATCGTACATGAAAATATAAATTAAAGGAAATTGAACAAGGTGAGTCATGTTTTTTTCTGATTAAAGGATCATTCATGCTAGTCAAACATACATCTTGATTACAAATAAGATTCAAACAAATCATTCTTATTATATTTAAAGAAATGTATGTTTCTAGTTGAAATAAAAAAATTTATTGAGAGAGTAATCTTAACTAAGCCCTAAGATCATTCAAGTTAGATACACATATGACATAAAACAAAAGAAATACATGATTTTTATATACAAAAGTGATTAGTTGTAGATAGAATGTAACTTTGATAAAGAAAAAGATACATAATATGTTGCAAGTTTAAATGGATAATTCATCAACTTGCATTACATGAGTATATTCAATAAACCACACAAATACGTAAAAACGGACTATGTATTGAAGAAAGAACGAAATAGTGGACAATGACCTTTTGTGTGGCAGTGAAGTAGGGCGAGGTTTAGATTATACAAATATTAATGACTCACAAACAAAAAAACCAATTAATACAAACAAAAGTTATCCAATGTTGATTGGGAGAGGAGAGATGCCAATTATAATGTAAAGAGTAGCTCAAACACTGAAAAACGAACTTTGATAAAAATAAAGAAAATTATAGTGAAATTCGAGTTATTGAATGTTGAACCTAGAATTTAATGTCCTGATATTCAAAAGCGTCAAAGTAAACATAAAGCTCAATGTAAGACTTTGGATGATCGACAGTCTTCACATGATTGGCATAGCAATAGCCGATTAAAGAGTCGAAGAACTAATCCATAGCTAAAAAGAACACTGGAGATTATTTGAAAGTGAACAGAGAAGGAAGGGGGAGAGGAGAGGAAAGCGAGAGGGAGAGAGGACATTCTCCGACGACTGTGATTTTTGAGGGACCTTGGGGGAGGGGATAAAACCCTAAACCATCTAAATGGACTTCGGTGAGAGGGGATAAAACCCTAAACAACCCAAATGGACTTTGGGGGGAGGAGATAAAGTGGGTAGTAGGGATTGTGAAGAGGACTGATGGGTTGATGTTTCGGCTGCTTTGACTGACCAAACATTTGGGCCCTTGTTTTTAGAGGTTCTTTTGGAATAAATGGCATATACATATATAAGTGTTATGGAAAATTAGCAAAAAAATTAGCCCATATTTAAATAACATGTAATATATAAAAGAGGACAAAAATTAGTCATTTAACCGTGTCTGTAATAGGGTTTTTTAAAAAAAAACATTCCTTGTGAAACTTAATGCCACACACATCATTAAAAAAAAACGTGGGAAACCATATAAACTCTCCATAGATGATTAGCGATTCAGTATCCATAAACTCCATCAATTCATATAAATTCATGTATTTAATATAAAAATCAACCAGGTTCTACTAAAAACATCAACAAATAGATGGTGGCATCTCTGATAGTGTCGATTCATCATAGCGGAGAGTAAGATAGCACAAAATAATTTTGTACATTATTCTATGAAGGGGGTGGTTATTACAACATACATTGATTTCAACGGATTCATTCACTTGATTTCAAGCCATCAAAATGTCGATACTTCCTTGAATTCGTTTGATTTTCATTATGACAATTCTATGCCGATATGACACGAAACACCATGGAATTACGAGTATAGATCGAATTGAAGAAAGAGTCACAAATGTTTAAATAATATTCATTGAGGGGAGAAGATGAAAGTGTTTTTGAGAAAAAAAGTTGGCGTAGTGGCTAATATTTGTATCGACCATCTAGACGCCTAAAGACCCAATATTGATGATGTTATTATCCCAAATTCAGGTATCAAGAACACCAACATATGGCAAAGATAACCGATGTTAATAACACCCCAAAATCATGACGTAGCGGCTAATCTTCTCCTATGTTAGCAACGTAAATTAAATTAACGCATCGCTAAATTAATCGATATTTATGATAAACATCCACAATACGAAGCATCATAACACAAATGCACTACATTAAATCAAACTCAATCCCACATTGCACCCAAGACTTAGGGTTGACCTTTATTTTAATAGCCAAACACCATGTATAACATCCAACCCCAATAATTGTGGCACCAGGTTTGGGGTGTCACATCATGCGAATAGCGCTCAAATCAAAATGTATTGAACATCAACAAGACCAATCAAAAAACACAATAAAAAATACATTAAATCAACACCCGACCCCATAATTCCACCCCCTAGATCTTGGAATTTTAGTCACCCATCACAAAAAGGCAAAAAAAAATAATATATATTCTATGAATTAAGTAATGGATAATATGAAATTAAGAAATTACAAGTAAATCCACTTTGGATTTAACATCAATTTATCAAATTCAAGAGCGAAATTGAAAAACTCCACACTACACGAAACAGGATTTATAGTGGCAATATTTAGCAGCCACACGATTTGTTGTACAAAGTTATAATCAGTGACGGACATTTTTTAAGGCGTCCGGATGGATAGATATAAACATTTAGTGGCGAGTTATGCTAATTTTCCGCTGATAGTCGTTGCTAATTCTCAATTATTTCTTCCCGCTAATACTAAAATTTTTGCTCCATCTTCTTCAGTGGCAACATCTAATTTGTAGCATCTGAACGAAATTTGTGGTGACATGGACGCTCCAAATAAGTCAATTTAATTTAACATACATAAAAATTTAAAAAGAAAACAAAGGAAAAAATGAGATAAAAAAGTACACACAACTCTTTCTCTCCAGTAGCTCAACTTTTTTTCTCAAACACTCCTCTTCTCAAGTTTCCGCTTCATTTCTCTCCATTAGCTCAACTTTTCTTAGAAATTCTGCAACTTGTGACCCTCAAATCTGTTAAATCGCTTCGAATTTCATAGAATATTTTTTCCCAAATCTTACTTCTATTTCTTTAGCCCATTCATAAATCTGTAGCAGATTGAAGTGTTTTGAAGTTTTAAGGCAAAAGGTTCTCAAAAATCTAAAAAAATCAGAAGTTGCTAGAAGGTTTTAAAAAGGAAGGTTCAATGTTTTATTATCACTACATGATTTTGATCTTTTTAAAGTTTTGAAGCTGCTCAAAGCTTGTAAGGTGCCACTCATGTTAACGTCTATTTATTTTTCATATTTTGTCGATTTTGAATCTTCATAAATTGTTGTTTTAAAAGAAAATTTGTCGTTCGAAGTGTGTTGATTATTTCAATAGAAAACTCGATTTGTGTATATAAATGTAATTTTTTTGAAAACTCGATAAATTTAGAGTTGTAATCTTTCCAGACCTTAGAGCTGTTTGTGTTGGATTTACAGGAGTTCATGAAGTGCCATTATTTCAATTGAAGTGTTAGGTTGGTCATATCTATACGTATGATGAACTCTTGATCTTACTGGATTAGATTAACTAAAGTTAAATATAGATATATATGACTTAAAAGTATGAATCCATGGCTGGCTTAATCTGCCTGTATGTAAATTTAGTAAATGTCCTTGAAATGAAGTTCTAATGGTTTTGTTAGTTCTGAAAAGTTGAGTTTGGTGTATAATTACCTTTTGTTTTGGCCAAAAGCTAGAAAGTGTTCTTCACAAAGGTAGTGTTCTCTCAAAACTCAAAATATTTTTTACTTTCTCTAATTTTCAAAACTATCTGGACGTTAATACGGGACCTAAGATCACGAGCGACATCAAGCTAACCATGCCAACATATCACAAAAATACTTAAAGATTTTTTGAAAAATAGACATACTATGTGGAAGCTTATATCATAGCATAGAATGAAATAATGGGGAATACCTATTTTAAGTGTTGATATATAATAATTGAGTTTATTGAAAATTAAAGGGTCAAACTCTACTAAAAACTGAATCTAACTATGTTTGAAAAAAATTACTAGAGATGTTTGGACATTCACCATTTATCGCTAGCAGCTGAAACTAAAAGACTGAAAATACAAAAATCACATGTCAATCGTCCTCAAAGAATCAGAACTCACAAGTGATATTGCTGAACTATAGATTGGGAACCAATCTATGTCGGATCTAGATGTTGAGGACCTGAACCTACATCACGAGAAGATGTAGAACAGATTATGTGTTAGTACTTGAATGTTTATGAGCATACAAAATATTATAAAATTGAACAATGTATATATAACTAAACGAAGCAATGATATAACAGAAACATTCCTAAAATTTATTAAAATACTGACATATTAACTAAAAATGCAACATTAGTATATTGATAATGAAACATTCTTAACTTGATCATGTAAAACTGAATAAACTGACCTACAGTGTACTTCATGAACTAAATGAATCTTACAACTTAGTGTTCATGAGTTTTATGCAAATCATTAAGCCAAAAATTCTACGAAAATATGATAGTATGATTTGGATTATTCTAACAACTGTATCACAAGAATAATCTTAAGTGTTCAAAAAACCCTACGTCTAAACATTATATAGGGAATCAAAATTTGACAAAATTCTAGGGACCCAATGGGTGAAAGGAACCCACTAGTGAAATCCCACAAACATGGCGAAATTCACGAAAAAATAATTCAATTTTCGCGCTGATTTGAAGATAAATAGTTGTGTTCTTATACGGTTGGGTCGACTCTTTCTCTTTCTTTTCGTTCAACTTGATGATTTTTTGGAGAATGAGTTGATTAGGGTGAGTTCTAATTATATTATTGGGCTAAAACTGACCCAAATGTCGTTATTTAGGGGTCCAACACAGTAAAATACTAGATAAGCATACTTAATTAGATTATCGGGGTCAATCGACAGACTGGCCAATAGACCATCGACTGACCCACGGTCCATCCTGTCAACCGTCATTGGCTTTTAGAGAAGGGGGTTTTCCGGTCTCAATTCAGGGACCAGAACCATGACCTTTGGTATGACCTATGGTCTTTGGGTCCATCCATTGGTCGTGCCTTAACAATACTTTTGTCCTTGGTTCTGGGAAGGAGCTGTAGGTGGCCATGCACGGAACCCACCTACGATCTGTGGGTGGTGCCCATCGATGGCACCGACAACTTGTGAAATGTGCATTCCACTTTGTCTAGGATACGAGGGGCTACATTTTCATATTATATGCATTATCTAATTTAACCCCAAATGGAAAACTCATTTAAGTGTGGTTTACAAATTTATTGGATCACTGGATACCACTTTCTAGCCTCTAAAGCATTTATTTTTTCTCTTGCATAGTATTTGCGGCGACGGTTTCAGCAAGTCATCTTTTTTCTTTGGTTTGATCACTTTCTTATTGGACTAGACATTTTTCAAAGAAAAGAAACACGTGTTGTGCATAATGTTTTGAAGAGGTCATGATCATCGGCGTCCTCCTTTTCTCATTTGGCGGATCAACAATGTATTGTTTGTAACTTTTTATTTTTGGTCATTCGTGAAAACATCAATCCTTGCCTTATCCATTTTTCTTCATACATCCAAACAATCAACATATCATAAGAATAGGACAAAATTAGACATTGATCACACTCATTAATAAGCTAAATAGACCTCTAATAAGGCAAATCTACAAATTGTCAATACCCCCATCTTAAACTTTTTTTTCCCCTTGAGTATATTAAGAATACATTTAGCTTAGTAAAGGTGTCTACAACAGTATTCAATGATAGATAGTATGGAAGTGTTATAACAACATTACTCTCAAACATGTTCATGCTAATCATCGGACCAAAACGTTCAAACTGAGGCCTAGAACATCTCAACACAAAGTTCAAGCTCCTGTATGTTTCCTGATTAATGCATACCACATATTCAATAAATAACTGCAAGTGCCTCAATCAAGAATAAATCCATTGTCTCATCTAAAAAATCAACAAGATATAATGAACGTTGTGGCTTGCAACTCTCACACTCTCATAGGAGTGTAAGTAAAAACATGCAAGCATTATCCTATAGTTGCCCATATTTCAAATCATCACACAACCTAGTCATGAAACAGCTTGAGGGTCACTTGGGGCTAAGGGGGTGAGGGTAAAGTTATGATAAGAGAATCAAGAATATGACTGAAAACTAGGGACCCCAATGGGGGAAAGGCAGCCTACTTGTGAAATCCACATACTGGGATGAAAATCACGAAAAACACACTTAGATTTTGAGCTGAACTGCTGGACCTGTTGGTTCTTGAACTGGGTTCTTGAATTTTGATAATCCTTGAGCTTTTAATTTTCTTTTTTAATTACCTCATTGACTTGAGTAAGATGTTTCTATGTTTTATTACGCTTAAAATGACAAAATCTGATGCTTTGGTAAAATGATGATCTTTAGGGTTTTCAATGAAATGGAAAAAAACCAAAAGACGATTAAGTTAATTGTTGTCTGACCAAATGACGACTTGGACTGATGCTCTGTCTTTCAAATGAGCGTCCGTTGTTTGGGTCCATCAGTTTTGTCTGTTCGACAGGCCTTTACTAAATCGGGCATAACTTTTTACTCATAGGTCTGATTTTACAAAGGTTGGTGGTATGAAAAGATAATTCAAGTATATATATGTGGGTATGTCATGGGACACCTAATTCAATTTATGATAAAAGTTATGTCCATCTGAAGTTGACCCAACTGCATTTTCCCCCTAACTGTCTGCTCTTTCTCACCTACGGCCAGGCCTACGGACCGTACGACGAACGATGATCTGTGCTGGTCAACCGTGGTTCATATCTAAAAGTGGGTAAATGGGGTATTGATCGACGAAAACAAACTACATACCATAGTCTGACCTACGGACCGTAGGTCCGTCAGTCGTTCGACACTTAGTCAAATTTTCTGGATTGCAGGATTTTGGGGGGCGCCCGGGTTTCGGCCTAACGACGATGTGCATGACGCGACATGGTTCAGGGCTATGGTTTCAGACTAAGTGCATTGTCCAATATACAAGTTACAATTCAGCATTCAGTTTCAGTATGTTATAAACTTGGTCATTGCATTCAATTTATCGCATATTCATTAGTTTTCAGTATAGTTATGATGCTTATCTTATATAATAGTTGAGAATGCTTTGTTCAGTTATGAATATTGTTCAAATTTATTCTATTTTGTATGCTCAATACCTTTCAAGTAGTAGCGCATACTCTATGCTACTACTTCTCGTGATGTAGGTTCAGGTCCTCAGCTTTTAGATCAGGTATAAATCAAGTCGTAATCTTCATCTCAACAGTATCAGTGGTGAATCCTCCTTATCCGAGGACGATAGACATATTTCTTTTACGTTCAGTCTTTCTGTTTCAGTTTTGCTAGATTTAGCTGGGGCATGTCTCTACATCCTCTCTAGTTAAAGGACTGTTTCAAATAGAGTTAATTTCGTTTAGCGTTTGAGTTGATCTTTTAGTGTCAGTTAAACTCACGTATTTATTACATAGTAATGAATCCTCGTATTTTGTATGAGTTTTAAAGCTTATACGATTATTTCCTACTTCAGTTCAGTTATCTAGTATGCTTTATGATTTTCCAGCTCAGGTCGAGCTTGAGTCACTCGTTTCCTAGATTCCCTGTTAACGTCCAGGGAAAACCTCGAGGTGTGACAATATGTACGAAAGGAAACATGCTGGTGTAGAACGTAAAGTGATTACCCTCGTCTATCATATCCAAAAGTTGCAAAAGATGACATGAAGGATCTCCACTGATAGCTGGCACTAGGACATGCATTACTAAATGATGCAAAGTTTAGAAATAGTACCAAAAAGGTACTCATTCGTACAAACACTTATTCCGTCAAAATAAAATTATCAATCGATTAATTCAATCGAAAATAGTTTATACAAAAAAAAAATACAAATATATTTATACTTTCCAATTTATACTATAGAGACGAAAATGAATCAATTATACAAATATATGTGAGTTATACAAATGTAACCACTAACTAAACAAAAGAGGTGTGAATTATAAAAACGAGGTCGCGTTGCAGCTCAAACTATATTTACAACCCGTAAATATGCAAATTATACTAAGGATCCTAATTAAGTATATTATAATTGCTATTTTTAAAAAAAATTATATTTTTTTTCCTTTCAGCTTTTTATAAGTGATCCCACAGAGAGTATGAAGGACTAGTTGTTTTTAATCAATTTAAGGAAAATATTCCCTTCCTTGAGTTATTCAAAAATCAAATAATTCACAATGACAATAAAAATTTTTACCTAAAAGGGTACATTTACACAAGCTATTCATGTCATGATTAAACATTGGTTGTTATTCACCCTTTGTCCTTGTAATGTTGTAAATTATAAATGATTTTGTCGTAGAAATAGTTGATTTTTCGTCTACAAGTGGTCACTATTTTAACATTGCATATTATTTGACAAAAAAATGTCATCACTAAATCCCACGTTGATTAGAGAGAGTAAAATAATCGTCACTAATTTCTTATTATTAGTCACAAAAACTAACGTAACAAATAAGTATAAAATTATGTGGCTAAAGATAACAACCCTTAACCACGAACTTTTATTTGTCACTATTATAACAAGTTATTTTTTATGATGAAACTTTTTTCGTATAAAAAATAATAACTATTTTAAGCTAAACAATAGTTCGTCACAAGTTGAATGCATTATTAGCAACAATATAATGTGTCAATAATAACTTAAAATTTGTCGCTGATGACACTTAGTAAATGTCGACAAAATATTTTTTGTGGAAAATTTTAGTGGAAAAAAATTTGCTACGAAATTATACGTTTCGTCACAAAAAGTACATTGCTCATGCATTACACGAAATAAGATTTTGTCACAAAATATAAATAATTAGTAACGAATATTTTGTCATGCCGAAAAATTTTGAAGCTAAATATCATATTTACGGTAGTGCCAAAGCGAGGCCAGCCACTCACGAACGAGGCAGCAAGTACGTAAACGTTCGTACCCAAGATGTCAATCGTTCACACTTAAAAGATTTTTGTCTCCAAAAGTGTTTGTGGCAACGTACACGTTGTGTCCACTATATTATAATTGGTGTAAAACATGTCCCTACTATATTTAATATGTATAATATTAACTAAAAAATTTCAAAAAAAAATATTATAGTACTAAAATTTATATGGAAAATCTTTGCCGCATAAAAAAACTCATATAATTTTAATTCTAACTACCCATATGGAAACTCATACAATTTTACATCATACATTCCCTAAATATTGAAGCCTGTAGACATTTAACCATAAATACCCCAACTTTTAAAGAATCCGGAATGGGAGAAGGAAGATTGAGATTTGGACCTAGTGCTTTGCTATCAATCGAAGATTTGAAAACTAGAGATTACCTAGAGAGAGAAAAAGATAACCCAATTTTTTAAGTACTTGTCATAATTTGTGGAGATCATAATGATGAGTGATATTTGTATGAACTTCTTCGATGTTTTCCTTTTTAAAATCAATTCATTTGAGTCTTTAATTTATTCATTAGTGTAACCTATAATTACTATGCACAAGGTCCTTCAATTCCTATTCAATTTTAATCTTAGTCACTTATTTCATAGTTGCAATGAATAGAGGGATCAACAAATAAAGTTATAAGAACTAGTTCGAATGACTGAGTCTATCCATCACCTTGTATGGAAAGGTGCATGGATACGTGGAGCTATCAAGAGTTCAGCTTATAGAGTCCAAACAAATCAACACTTGATTTTTTTGGCTGTCGAAAGGTGGTGTTGTGAGACTAGCAATTTTGTGTTTGTGTGAGTTAAGCTACTGTTATTATTGAAGATTTGATTATTTTGGGTGACTCTCCATTGTACCCCCTTCAATCCCATTAGTTGGTAGAAATTTAAGAATATTTTGAAAATGGTAAAGAGAGCTTATCGGAGTGAAGACTAATAATTAAAGTAGATTGTTTGTTATCAAGTTTTTTCTTCCAGGTAAAACAGGTACTCATGTTTACCCAGTAGCTATAAATCTGGCTAGGGGCATGCGACTAGTGCTAGCCACATACCTTTTGCCAGATTAATAGCAATTGAGAAAACAAAAAAACTTATTTTACTTGTAAGAATAAATCTTAACAACCTAAGAGAAAGAAAAGCTTCATTCTCAATGGCCATTCAGATTTGGATGAAAAATGAATGAAGATTTTTTATAAAAATCACTCATTTAATATGATCTGCACAAATCATGCCAAGTACTTTAAAATTTTTGGGTAATTTGTGTCATCTCTAAATGATATCTAGTTATCAAATCTTTGATAGATAATGGAGCAGTGAGTGTAGATCTCAATATTCCCTCTCCAATTTAGGATTCATCAATAAATGGGGTTTTTAAGGTTTAATGTATATGGGATTTCACATTTAGAGTATTAGGGTGTAATTTTGTATGAGGTTTTCGATATACACCGGTGGTTTCACAACGGTATAATTATACTGTTCCTTACTTAGTGTGTCCGAAAGACTTTTTGTGTCTAATTTTTGTATCAGTTTCTCTTTGTTGTTGGCAGAATCTGTCCAAGCTGAATGCGGAGATTTTTGAGCGAAAATGCAGAAGAGACTCACATACGTAGCGTATGAGGTCCTCGTGCCGTGAGGTCCCGTCGGTGGCGCGTAGGGCAGCTTGCTTAAGGAAGATGGGAGAAAGTCTGACCAAGTGTGGATTGCGAACTTTTGTACGGTCCGTCATGGCTATGACGGTCCCTTTCCTGCAGGTTTTCGTCGTGGAAGTTCAGAAAAGTGATCCAGTTACCCAGATTCCGAGAGTTGAAGTATTTTTGAGACGAAGACCCCGACGACCGTTGTTCTTATGACTGGTCCGTCATACTTGCTGTTCGAGGGGAAATGAAGAAACAGCAGAAGAATTGGCACAGTATGGGCCGACGGAGTCCACGACGGTCCTTTGTGACTAAGACGATCCGTCTCGTGTTCCCCGTCGACCCAGTCCGCGTTTTGGCAGATTTTCCACGCAATTACAATTCTTGTTGTAAATTAGGTTTTTTGTTTTTATCAAATAGTTCGAAAAAAACCTCGTTTTTTTGGAGGTTAGAACACCAGCTCGTTATACATCATATTATTAGATTCTTTGTATTAGTGTTAGGACTTTGGATTATTTGATTGATTGTTGTGAATTTTGGTGATTATCCGGCAACCTTTTGAATTTTATTCTTTCTCATTGAGTACATTATATGAATTCTTATTTGATATATTTGAATATTGTGTTTTGGCTATGAGTAACTAAACTCCATAACTAGGGTTGTGGGAACCATAGGCAATATGAGATAACCCTAGCTAAAATAACAATTCTAAATAAGTGTCTGCATGTATTAATAACTTTCGCTAGAAGTCTGTTTAAAAAACGTGCTATCATTTCTAACTCCCTTAATGCTACTCTTTGCCGGACCAAGGAGGTAGATAATAGGACAGAATTATTAACTAGATTTAGTGTATGCCTATCTATAGGCCTAGTATTGATTGTTACGGAGGTAAACTTAGTGCAAAATAGCGAAACTGATGCTTAATAATGAGTAAAAGATAGGGTTCGGAAAGCAACACGTGTAGCCGGACCAAGGTTCGGAGTGAGTTTTCTAGATGCCGGACCAAGATTAGAAATACATCAACTTTCACTTTGCATGCAGATACTGGAAGAAATTGTTTATAGTAAGGATTATCAAGTTATGAACCTTGGGGAACACTTAAACCCTATTTACTTTGATTACTGGCTAAAATCCCAACTTTCAAAACTGCTAAGTGTCCTCCTTTCCGCTTCAAATTTGTTAAGTTACTTTTAACTCATTGAGAGATATCAACCCCCCCTTTTTTGTGTTTGAACTTTCTAAGGAAGTCTTCACCGAACAATAGTAAATCACCATTGAAAGTTAATTTTAAACTATTTTTCTCTCCGTGGGG
The DNA here is from genome assembly GCA_027704765.1 of Solanum habrochaites. Lineage (NCBI taxonomy): Eukaryota > Viridiplantae > Streptophyta > Magnoliopsida > Solanales > Solanaceae > Solanum > Solanum habrochaites. Next base: position 14,804,672 of record JAKWJA010002489.1, read on the forward strand.
AACGAGCCCAACATCACTATTTGGGTTATTTACTTGACACGACCGCTTTAACTTCTATTAAGAATAAGTTTGATCGTATCAGTTTCATAGGGTGTTTAGAGTAAACATTGTATGAGTTTTTTAGGTGGCAGAGCTTCTCCATGGAAATTTAAGAATTACCATGATATTATTTTTATTAGTTTTATTTTTCAATATCAATAATTTTTCTTACATTTTTTTTAAAAAATAAATTGTAGCGACATATTTGTCACCAATTATCATAAAGTTGTGGGACAATTATAAACTTCATAGAGCCGATAGTTAATAATATGGGTCGCTATTATATGCAAACTTAGCCCCCACGTCTTTATTAAGGGAAGAACATATTTTGAGTTACTTGTGAAGGTTTCCCTGTACTTCTATCCCTTAATGATATATGCAACTTTGTCTGAATTCATGCTCATATAAAAGATAATATATAGATGGTTTTTTGACAACCATATATAATTTATAGGCCACAACACAAGACGTTTAGAAGTTAGAACGCCATCTACTCTTAACTAATTAAGCTTAAAGCAATAAGTTCCTTTCCAATTAAATTCCGTATATGTGGAATGTCAAAGTTAAGAGAAAGAATTGTGAGGATTGATTGATGACAGCAGTAATTGGATAAGATTATAAAGTGTTTGTTAGTAAGTAGTGAGATTCGATGATGAATTCGAAGTATAATGAATGGCATGATGTTAGGAAGGATATAACTTTAGAATTCCTTACAGAAAGACATATAAACTGTCTTACACAATCTTACCCTACATTTCTGTAGGAAGTTTATTGCACCACTCAAATCCCGAACTCCCTTGTCACGTTGTAGAAACTTGACTAATCACATAATAATCACAACCATCAATGTAGCCATTACTTAATGGAGGAAGTTAAATTAAGATATCTACAACAATAATTGTTTTATAGTTATGTAGAGCCTTCCTTGTACTATAATAACATTTAATAATTTGATGTCTTCTACAGATTCTAAGATTCTATACTTAGAAAGAAAAAAGGCAATAGATATGAAGGTTAGTAAATTCAAAACATATTAATGTTAACACTTAAGAGTACTTATCATGAAAACTACTACTCAATGCAAATGAATCTTTCAATCACTTCAGATATTCACTAACACTCTGATGTTCCATATCATCCTTCATTTTGTGTTGAACATTTCTTTATTATTTATCTGATCAGAATATTAATATGCTGAACAAACCAAACAGTAGAGAAATACCATAAAGACTATACAAGAAAACTAGAAAGAAGATATTAATATGGGTGAAGCTTGAGAAAAAATTATTTGCTTAAAGCCAAATTTCATTTTGTATCCCAAGTTCCATATTTGATAGAGAAAAATAAATTTGATTTATAAATGTACCTATGATCAATAAAGAAAGAGTACTCGAGGATTCTTCCAAAACATCTTTTGAGTGCAATTTTTATAATGCACAGCCTAATCAACCTTAGAGGGTTTTTAAATGACATCCATAGTTGGTTGTATGGAACTATAGGCTTCTATACATAACTCGCATTCCTATGCATTTATAATGACCCATTTCGTCATTTTGAGTACTATAACTTTTTTTATTGCATAAAAAACTTTTCGATAGGTTTTAAAGGGGTATTTTGTACTATTAATAGTTACAATTACGGAATTATTGGGGTAGTTTAATTAATTTACTTAATTGGTGGTTAAAAAAATAACATTAAAATTAATAGTGGGCCACTTTTATTATATTTATAATAATCAGTCGGGGGTTTTATTATTTTGGTCATTAGATAAAAAGAAATAGAAGGTATTTGAGTGATTAATGCATAAGCCGCACAAGAGGACAAGGACAATTCAGTATAATTTTTGTTGGGAATTTTGTTTTATGTACGAATCACACCAATCATGTCTATTCTATTAAAATATGTCATCTTATTGGGGGGTGCGGAATTCATTATAGCGACGATACATATTCTTATAGAGTAAAATTTTTTTATCCTATAGTAAATCTTTTATCATAGCTTCGTTTGGATAACTTTCTAATCGAATTTTCTTAATATTATTTTATTATTATTCTATCGATCACATATCTTTGGTTCTTGTACATGTATATATTTTCTTGCAATAATTTTTATATTTTATAGAGTAAAATATATTTTTATCATAAATTTCTTTTTGATACTCCTTCCAATCTAACATAATTCTTTTAATATTTTTATTATATATTCTATGTATAACATATCTTGGGTTCTTTGGTACATGTATAAATTTTCTTGGGCATTAAGGTTTTAATAATTTATAGTTTCCATAGTTTTTCATCCAATATTCTAAATAGTCATAATTCATTTAATCTGAATATATTTCTAAATCGTATATATCTATTCGGTTCTATATCTAATTTTTCTGTAAATCAATGTTCATCCCATTCTTGATTGAATATATCTTCAAAATCAGATCAAATTTTTTTCCCAATAATTAAGGGAGTCATTTCATGTTAGTTCTTGAAACATATGCTATTAATTTTGCAAGTTATTAAATTTTGTGGGTTTAATTGCATGTAATGATGGAGTAATGATTGACTGAAGAATAACAAACAATGCGTAATTATTGTTTGGAAAATTGAGGCCAAGTATTATGATAGTAAGTGACTAAGGTGGGGTAATAAACTTTGATATTTCTATGATGAAATTGGGAATATTTGCATATGGGTGTTTTAAATTATGTTATATTTTGTTTTGGTTTTCCTTGATAGAAGTTAATGGACATAGAAGTAACCTTAAGATTTCCAATTATTCTATAGTTATCTTATACTAGTTTCAGTTTTAAAATATTGAGTTAGATAATTAAGTATTAGGTGTATCGGGTTGTTACCTTTCACAAATTTATGCTAATTGTAGAGCTAAACATACCCCTTAGGTTGCATTTTAGAAAATTGATTATAATCTTAGATGAGTTGTTGGGTTTAGGCTGCACATAAAATCTGTAAGTGTGTAGGGACTCTTACTTATAATTATGCATATATACTTGATAGACTGGAAAGGTTCGAAGACATTGAGGAAAGAAAAAGTATTGGAGAAGTAGCTTGCTTGACTTCGCTTCTTCGGTGGAGGTAGGTTTATGCTTTATTCCATTTGATAATAAACTCCTAATAATGATTGATATGCATTTAATGATACTGTGAAGTTCTCTGTGTACTTGATTGTGTGATTGTGTGACTTGGTTTTTTAGTTATTGAATGGTCTAAAATCTTGAGGCCATGAGATTTATAATCTGAAATCGTTTGTATCGAAGTGATATCTCGAATAAAGAAGGCTTGATAAAACATTATCAATGAATTGAAAATGGTTATAATAAATGATAAACTTAATAGGATAATGGGATCGGAATGTCACGTTCGAGACGGTATAATTTGGATTAAGAGTTCACATTCCACCCCCCATGGAAAAAATATTCTTTGGATCGGATGGGATTTTCAGACACATATTCTTGATCAGAGTTGCGACCATGTATGCTTGGATCGGAGTGTCACATTCCGACAAGGTATAATTGGATTGGAGTGTCATCTTCCAACACCATAATATTAAAGGAAAAACATGTTGAATTAACGGAATGTACTCAATCTCAAAGAACTCAATTCCCCAAATAGTTTGGTTGGAGTCATGAGTCCTCATGGATGATCTTGATATTTTTGACTTATTAAATACTTACTTTAGCGTTGTTGAAAGTTGGTCATGTTATTTGTTGTTTATCACATGTTAAGTTTTATAATTGAGTTCATACTATTATTCATTATATATTAGTTTTTATTTGGGCTGGCCGATGATACCTACTCAGTACATGTTGCCCCGTATTCAGCCCTACTTGTGTTTTTATTTGTTTTCCTTTTATGGAGTGCAACGAGTGTACCAATGACTTCAAAATTCCCTCAGCTCTAACCAGTCTCAAGCATATAAGGTTCCAGGGTGAGCTATTCATTCAAGCTCGTGTTAGATTCTCTCGGTCATGAAGTGTCCCTATGTTGTTTTGACACCTCTATTTTGTTCTTTTATTTTTGTTATTTGGATACTCGTACAACTTAGTATTGAGACTAGATTCCTTGATGGATGACTTCAAGGTTTTGCAACATGACACTTTAATAAATTTTAAGCTTCCGCATTATGTGGTTATTCGATCGTTGAATTATTGGCTATATTGAGGTTTTGGATCTTTGTTCACTCACCTTAGGAGGTTAAGTATGGGTGTCACACTCACAACATCGTTTTGGGTCTTGACAAATTGATTCAAAGCCTTGGCTCTGTGAAATCGAATACACAAAGACAATCTATTAGAGTTGCGGATGTATGGGGTACGCCTTACTTTTCATCGAGAACTATAAGACTAGGAAAACTCATTTCTTCTTCGTGCTACAACTTGAAACCATTTGGTATCTAGGTGGTACAAAATTGGTATCTTAACTTGTCACTCTATTTCAAATATTTTACTATAAAGTATTATAAGTTAAAATGCAACAACAAAAGAAAAAAAGTCTCCTAAGAAATAGGTATATCTTCTCGATTGCAAAATGTGGAGACAATCTCATGTTGAGTGTCGATTAGTAAAGACACTGCTATGACTTCATATAGTGAGCGGTATATTAGAGAAAGTCATTGAGGCTTTCTTGGTTAGAGTTAGGAAGCGTGTTATTTTGTTATTGAATTGATCTAAGAAGTAAAACAAATTTTTTGGGATATAGAGAGAACATATTCAATAATGTTATGCAATTATTCAATAGGTAGAAATATCTGGGCTATTTGGTTATGATCTTATGGATAGGTATGATGTGCGCTAGGGAGATATCTAATGGAATTTCACGGCATGGCAGTACTAGGGTTATGTGGAAACGACTATGTCGATTGTCAAGTAAGAATACTAACTACTAAAGGAGTTACTAGTTGTATTACATGGTCAGATAATAAGATTTAGTGTTGCATTCGCATTTGAGAAACCAACTAGTTTATTAGTACAGACGCTTAGATTGACCATTATTTTAAAGGAAATTTTAGTGGTCGATATTGGGTATGGTATTAGTGAAATTAGGTTTTGAAGTGCATCTTGAGGAGTCTAAAGGAGTAAAGGAAATTTTATCGTAATCTTCAAAAAGTAGATTCATACTAGAATGACAAATATATAGAAAAAGAAAGTCCCAGTGAGTACACTTTGGGTAAAGTATATTGAAGATTTTACTAAGAAAATGCTTATAAAATATAAACTAGTCCCTTAAATTTGATTGTTATACCAAAGTTTAAGGTGACATGTCGAGAAAGTGATATATGACCTATATGATTTATGGTTATTGTACTAGTATCGAAATTCTTATTTAGAATCATTTTTAGTGGCAACAAAGTCTTGAAAGTGTTTCCCTGGTTCTGAGATAAAATTTAGTATTTTCTTAAGAGCTGGGCACTAGGCTGAATCCTACTTGAAAAATGATTCAAATTATTCTCTTTATTTGATTTCCAATTCTATTAGAAAAAGATTTGAAATTATAATCCTATTTGTAGTTGATTTTGAGTTTCTAAGGAAAAACACAATTGTATAAATAGAGGATGATCTTAAAAGAGAAAATTGAACTACTCATTAGTCATTCTAACTTGGAAAAACTTAGTAACATAAGAGAGTTTTGAGAGAGCTTGCAACAGAGAGAAGCGAGAAGGAAAAAATTAATCTTTGTTGCCTACTTTTTCTTTCTTCGACCAAGCACCCGTCAGATCGTTTTCTCAATTATCTAAACGTGTGATCGGGCTAAATTTGACTACGTGTTCCTGGACATCTTTTGTGTTGATTTAAATTTGAGATTGGGATTCGGATGCTCCTGCAAGATTTATATTTTTTTTGTCCGAATAACAGCTTGCGTTGTGGGTTGTGCTTGCATTAAAATTGTATAGACTTTTATTTATACCAATTAAAATAAAAGTGGGTTAATGAGGTGTTTTAATATACTATTTACTAAGATAGATATTAATTTAAGACAATGGAGGATTAGAGCTCGTATGATGCTAAGGTGTTTTTATGGAAAGTTTCTAGGAGATGTAGGGACACCACTTGAGTTGAATTTAAAAGAGTTGGAGTCATAATGGAAAAAAAATTGTGGGATATAACGCAATCTTCAGAAAGAGGTGAGAACAAGAACAATTTCTCTAATTGCAAGGGATAAAGGGGTATCTTTTGGAGGTATAGAATTGTGTTCTAAGACATGTAGTTTCATAATATGTTTATATTGTCATGGTTTTAAGTGTCACATGTTTAATCAAATTAGTAAAATCTATCTATAATACTAAGAAAGGAGTGTACAACGCTCACTCGAGTGTGTAATAGGAAGTGTTTTGTGATTTTGAGTTATTAATAACTGCGGTCAAACTTTTAGCGATATGATTATGCTAAGATCGCTGAGAGGCGATCAATCGACTAATGTAAGGTATGTAAATTCATAAAATCTCAAGGTATAGTCATGGTTATACATAAGAAGAGTGAGTACAATTGTTCGATTTACATTCAAAATTTTCATTTTGATCTACTTTTTTGTGGAGGTATATTTTTATAAAGGTATGAATTTGTGAGGACAATAAAAATAAATAATATAAGATTGTTTACATTAATATAACATGTGAAGAACCAATGCATATTTTTTGGATTGAAAATTTGTTTATGTTTGATTTTAAGCCCCGAAGGAGGATTTCACTTAAAGCGTTAGCTTTAGAGTTAAGTTAAAATAATTAAGATTATTGGTGAGGAATAAGACCTCTCGTATAAACCCTCTGGGGGTAGTTGAAGGTTATATTGATTTTTTTTCCTTCAATTTAGATATGACCATGATCTGTGGACTAGTTCAGATACGACTCTAGGAGTTTATCATTGACTTTTTCTATGGGATTCAGAGTTTTGATTTGGGTGACAAATAGTGAGGTATGAAAATATTAGTCTTTATGTGGGGTTAGATTTCTCAAATTATGTTAAATGACTTAAGAATAATCTACAAAATGAGATAAAATTCTACATGGTAGTCAAGAATTTAGAGTTGGGTTAATACTCCTCTATTGATGGGACTATATAGAATGTTAAGATGCAACATTTGATGGTTAATAGAGGTTATGAGCTTATAGTATACCGAATAATTTGAGTGGCCAAGAATTTTCTAAGTGTTGGCATGAGGTATGTGATGATTTAGAAATATAGCTCAAGCATGGTATGTGGAAGTGGTGTGAAGTTAATTTTTGGTGTGATTTAATAGTTTTCTGTCGATGAAAAAATACTATCAAATTTGAAACTAGTGTTATTAGCCTTGTTTGAGGCTCGTATTGTTCATGAAATGATTAAATAGAAAGGGAAATAGCCATGGTTTGAACATGTATTTGATAAGAATACTTTGATACAAATGATGGCTTGGGTGTATCGCTCGATAAGTGGTTACTTGATAATTTCTTCTTTGGGTCAGATAATTTTTGTGTCTTTTCCGTGAATAATCAACATATGTCTAAAGATTAAATTTTTTAACTCAAGCTCGTTGAAGGTTTATGTTGTGAGAAGAAATTTGAGAAGATTTTATGATTGGTGGTGATTATGCTTGTGTGGTTGCTGCTTCCATTTTACTACTTAATATATCTGTATTTGTTTTAGCTTTGTTTGAGGATTTATCATGGTTATGTGTGAAAAGATTCTATCTAATGGCTATGTGAAGGTCCTTGAGAACATGTTGCATATGTGTGTACGATTAGTTTTGATGACTATTGAGAACACATTTTGTTGTTAGTTGAGTTTACATACAATAATAACTACCACTTCAGTAGTAATATGACCTTATTTGATACATAATATTAGAGGGGATGTAGTTCTCTCATTGGTTGGTTTGATGGATTTGAGGTAACATATTTGGAGACTGAGCATGATATGCACAACGGATATTCACACATTTAGTTTATTGTCCTACCCTTTCTTACCCTCACTAACTTTGATTGTTCAAGAACGAACGATGGATAAATTGGTATCTAATGTAACGATTCATTTGGTCATTTTGAGTACTAGAACTTTTTTTATTGCATATAATGATTTTTCATAGGTTCTAAAGGGATATTTTGGACTATTTATAGTTACAATTAGGGAATTATTGGGGTAGTTTTTAATAATTTACGTTATTTGGTGATGAAAGAAAATAGCATTAAAATTATACTGAACCACTTTTATATTTTATAAAGAATAAATACGGAGGGTTTATTAATTTTGAGTACTTAGATAAAAAATAAAATAAGGGAGTTTCGGGGCGATTATGGCTAAGCCGCCAAGAGAAAGGATCA